>CM033394.1:45544084-46744193 GCA_019426215.1 Buddleja alternifolia
TTCGATTTAGTATAGCCTTTTATGAGGAAATTATACCTAACAATCTCTCGAAGGGGTGGGTTATACGCAAAACTAATAATAACAGCCCTTCTTCTAACCTCACATATATGATATATGTGAATTATCTAATGGCATAGCTTTTTATCAAATTACTTATAGAATATTATATAGAGCTATAGACTATTTAGCTAGGTACCTATATTTCCACTAGGTACCTATATTTCCACATAATATACATGTAACTTACAAACTCCAAACAATGCGCTGTCGAAAAATCTATGGTCAATAATTGTTCTATACTTACATATTTGAATCAATTATCGCTCAATTTGTGCTACGTGGCATATGTTAGATTAGAGAAAATTTCATAAAGAACTTTATATTATTGAGTAATATATATTAGTTACAACAGATATAGAATACAAAGAAATCCTAAATATAAATAATGTAAAAGATAAACAAGGTAATAAAAATACTAGTCTAACTAGAAAAGCAATAATAATACTAATTTAACTAGGAAAGCAATAATAATATATAACACTCCCCCGCAGTCAAAACGGGAGGTCTCGAACGCTGAAATTGGAACGAAAAACGAAGAAGAGTTAGGACGGTACTCCTTTGGTGTAGAGAGTACTTTTCAGCACGCATCTTTTATTGATTTTGCCGACTTGGTTGATAGATTTAATCTTCAAAAAGTGGCGGCCGAGCAAACGACGGTGGCGGCTGGAACACGAAAAAAAGAGGGAAAAAAAGAAGAAGAAACCGGCGGCAACAACGGCCAAGAGAGATGGAGGCAGAGGCGAAAACACGGCCAGAGAAAGAAAACGGGTGGCGGTGGTAGCCAAAAGAGATGGCGACAACGGCTAAAATACGGAAAAGATAAAAAGCCGATTGTTAAACCTCAACTAAATTACAAAAGATTCACTGTAGTAAAGAAAGAACAAAAAGAAAATAAAAAAAATATTGGGAGCTAAACGGGGACAACAATGGTAGAGGTTGGCTGAAGCGAGAGATCGTGAGGGTTGAAAGAAACAACCTTTTAGCTCTGATACTATGTTAGATTAGATAAAACCCCGTAAAGAACCTTCTATTACTGAGTAACATAAGTTACAAGAGATAGAGAATAAAAGGAAACCATAAACTATAAAGAAGGTAAAAGATAAACAAGGTAATAAGAATATTAGTCTAACTAGGAAAGTAATAATAATACTAGCCTAACTAGGAAAGCAATAATAATATCTAACAACATATGTCTTCAATCATGTTATATTCGAATTGAGTCATAATTAATATTTAATGAGCCAATCTTTAGTGTAGAAATGAATTATCAGGGATTATTACCGCCATTGAACTCGCATCAGTCACCTTCTTGTAAAAAGTAACGAGTCATATCAACGGAACTATTAACTCATTCGGAACTATCAACTCATTTGTATTTGTTCGTCTTCAGACAAGTGACACACTCATTGTGCTTGGGACAAGATCATTCTTATATACATTTAAATGAGTGCATATTACGAGATTTTTCCTAAATCTGCTTATAGTGAACATCAATTACCCGATGCCAAACCACAGGTATTTTTTTTTATTTTTTTTGATAGAATGCCAAACCAAGGTATGATAATGACTTTTCTAACTTTCCACTTGAATAACACGATTTTTAATATTACTGAGGACGTAGATCTGGCTATCTACAAGGATGTATATATTACGAACAGACAGTTACCGACGATTTGATTCTTTTTATTGGAAGAGTCATTATTGGTTTATATATTATATAAATTATTAAGGTAAAAAGTATATTTGACCCCAACTTATGTCGTACGTTGAGTAGCCAATCTATTAACTTTGACACTGACTACCTAACGTTTGTCAATTGTGACACTTTAGTTCATTTGACTGTCGTGGGCTAAATTTTTTGGAATATTTTGTCTCAGCAAGGGTGCAAAGTGCACATATTATGTAATGAATGGGGGTGCACAAATATTATACGATCAAGTGCAAAATACACAATTTTTGACAAATTTAGATGGAATATTCTAAAAGATTTCGCCGGCGACGGACAAATGGACTGAAATGTCATAGTTGACAAAGGTTGGGTAGTCGGGTGTCAAAAATAATAGGTTGGGGACTAAAATGCTCTCATCGATATAGGTTGAGATCGAAAATGCTTTTTACCCTAATTATTATTGTGTCGAGTGAATTTCCCAACGAAATCACTGTACAAGCCTCCAGGAAGATGGAAAATTTTTAGGTGCACCCGGTGTGGGATCCATTTGAGTGCACCAACACACACCAAAAAATAAAAAAAAAATCGGTGACTTATTATTATATTAAATACACATTGTTTATTATTTTTTAATGTGTATTGGTGCACCCAAATGGGTTCTACACCGGGTGCACCTAAGAATTTTCCCAGGAAGATAGGAGAAGAATAGAAAGGGCATACATTTTCCACTATAGGTTCCCAACAAACATAGTCTACTTCCAACATTAAGGAAGCATTGAAAACTTGGAAAATTTTGTATGCTAAAATGGAACACGTTTTGGTTGGGAAATAGGGGATATCTGCAATTAGAGTTGTGATTAGACACACCTAATTACCTGCAATTAGCAGTCGTTCTTGACTATAAAATTTGATGTACTCCACTTTTAACATCTTATGGGTTTAAATAAATTGACTCTGTTCAAACTTATTTGAAGTTGGGAAAATTACACCTACACCTATTGTTATAATAGATAATTACATAAACTTATCATCTTATAATTGAAATTATAAATACTTAACCTATTATAACTGAAAATTACATTTACCCCCCTAGAAACCCTCGGTCAATGGTCAAACAATACTAAATGACATTTTTGCCCTTCACTTAAATTATTGAAAAAATAAAAAAAAAATTGGAATGATATTTTTGTTACGGCCGTACCCCTCTTATAATGTGTAATTACCAAAAACCCCCTCACTTTTGAAATTACCATCACCCCCTACAGGAGATTAATTGTAAGGTTTTTAGGGGTTAAATTGTAAGACTTTTTTAATATATAGGGGGGTAATTGTAAGAAGTGCATTATAACAGGGAGGTTTGTGTAATTTCAAAAATAAAAGGGGGTTGTTGTAATTTTTCCTATATGACATTTGGACAGCGGCATTTTTGGAATTCACATGATGACGTCATCAAAAAACTGATCTCAGAGGGGCAAATGTAATTTTCAATTATAGTGGGTTAGGTATTTGTAATTTCAATTATAAGAGAGTAAGTTTGTGTAATTATCTATTATAGCAATGGGTGTTAGTGTAATTTTCCCTTGAATTTTTATTGAATTTGAAAAAAAAAAGTTTTTTAGTTACGTTAGTAAACTCGTATTATGTTTCCGTTTAGTACATGTACTTTATGTATCCTATATTATATTTGTCGAATAATACTTCGATTTTGGAAAAAAATATTTTAATTTTTTTATTTCAAAATTATAATTAATTTTTATTTCGAATAGTGACTCATATGAAATATTATTTCTATAAATTAAAAGCGAATGCAAACTATATATCTTACGAATTCATATAAAAATAAATTGTATTTTTCCTCCCGAATAATTTATTTGTATTCGTATTATAATCGTATATTGATGAATCAGTTTAATTCCCACTCATGTCTTTTTCAACCGATTTTTTCACCGTAATTTTCAGTAAAATTTCATAAAATACTTATACGTAGTAAATGGCGATTTTCTCGCGTCCCGTACTTAACCAACTAATCTTTTGAGTTTGCTTTGATTATTAATAGAGTCGATATTCGTTCGAGTTGAACTTATATCGAGGTGAGTAACTTGATCTCTTTTACACATATTGTTATTGCTTTATAACAAATCTTATTCCGATCTAGCCGAGTTTTAAATATTATGAATAGAAAATTAACTAGGTTTGTATATTAAGCGGATCGAGATTAAATGCTTTTAATGATCAATATCGAGTATGGATGGGGAAAATTCATCAACTCGACATCAATCATTAGAAACTCATTGAGTTGGATTCGTTTAACATAACAAACATGCTTATACAATTTTTCCTGATAGATAATGTATGAAATTCGATACAGTTAGTTAAATAATAATAAAATATGAGTAAAGTTATCAAGCTATCAAACTCGACTCGTATTCGACTTAATTAAACCTCGTTCGAGTTCGATTCGATTACCCATCAAACCAAACAAAATTACAATTTTTGAAGCTCTTACAAAAAATCAAACAAACTCTTTTTAAAAATGAATCAGTTACAAGATACATCTTAGCAATATCAAATTGCGACAAATTACAAGTTACAACCAACTAAGAACTATTACAATTAACCTGTGATGTACGGACACAACATGATAAGGACACGGGGCACGACATTTTCCAAAAAATTAGGACACGACACCATTTCGACATGAATGTCAAATATATATATATATAAATATATAAAACATAAATTAGAAATTGATTTTAATTTCAATATAATTTGTTAAAAAAATAAACTATGAAAATGTTATTTACTTATTTATTGTTAAATTTGTATTTTCCTTTCTTCTTTATAAATCTCTATATGTTTGAAAAAATTCAACTACTTATTAACAATAAGTCAATAACGAATGCAAAACAAAAATATAAACAACCACAAATTACAAAGCAATTACAAACACAATCAAAGTATCAAATGCTCAAGAATTAGAATTAGAATTTTTGAAGTTTTTCTATTTACAATTGAAACCCCTCACTTTTTAATTTCTTGTCGTGTCCGACACACGTCTGAAGACAATTTTCAGAGTGTCCGTATTTTAAAGCAATTAACTAAACTAACAATTACTATAAAAGTAAAGAAAAAGTCACACTCTTTCGGTGTGAGTCAAATTCAAAATCTTTAATATCTTGGAGTCTCAACTTTGACAATAGAGCTAGACTTTTTCGATAAAAAAAGTAAAAAAAAAATATCCAAACTTAAACGCTACATTATCAGCTCTGCTCGACTTGACTCTTAAAACTCCTAATGTGAATCGAATATATCGACTAGTTTTATTTTATTTTTTTGGTCTGAACAAAGAGTGTCTACCGCCAATAACAATGACTAATCTCTTTCGCCGCAGAAACTCTCCCATGTAAAGTAAACGGCCGGCCACGAAAGTGCTCCACTAAACAAACATTAAAACAAGGTTCTCTCTTCCCTCTTTCCCCTTTCTCTCTCACACAATCACCCCCCACAAAGATTCACACACATCATCAAATCAAATAAAGAAAAAAGCCTATATATATATATATATAAAACACCTAGACTTGCCACATTCCGGGGTAGTGGAAATGATGTTGACTCTCCCATCACTGTAACTTCTGCTTCTTCAACTTCACCACCGCTTTAAAGTTGAAGAAATTACCTAACTTCACTATACATTTTTCTCCATATCCCTTCATTGTATATCAGGTAAAAGCGTTCAAAATTCTATCATTGCGCAATTTATTCGCTTCTTGATCATTATTTTCAAGTGGGCCTTATAATTTGCTTATTTTGCTCTTTCTCTGGAAATAAGTTCATGGATTTTTTTTAGATTATTGTTTAAATGCTCCATATGATTATGCTCTTTGTGTGCAGGTAAATTTATGGGTTTTTATTTTATTTTAAAGATTATTGATTATATTGTGTTTCTTCTTGATTTTTGTGTTTCTTATTTATTTAGTTTGTGGGATTTTGATTTGTTGAATTTTTATTTCACATTGTATATTGAGATCATTTTTTTTCTTTGTGCGTGTGTATTTTTTAGTCTATTTTTCATGCTAATTTTACGCCCATTAACTTTTTAGGGTAATTCTTAAAATAGTTTGATAATTTGATATTTCAATTGATTTTCCCTTTTCTAAATTTAGGGTTTAGCTTCAAGGAGTTAGAGCAGAACTGGAATTGTAGTGGTGTTCTTATTTATTGCCAGTCTATAGCACCGTTTGATAGCCTAAGCAATTCCGATTTAGCCCGAAAAATGGAGTCTTTAAGCTATGCTTATGAGGGAACAGGGCTATTTTCTACTGATGATGCAGATTTACGAAACGATGGTCTCGTTACAAGTCGAAATCTGTTACAGAAATGGGATGGAGTTGACAGCATGGGATTTGATAATCGATTCATGGAAAATTCAGGCGATGACACGAACGATAATTCTGGTAAATCTGTAGTGTCTAATTCTACCATTACATTAAACTCATCAGTGGAATTTAGTACAATATATTCTGTTTCTGCCAATAAAGGCGGTAACTCTGCTGCTCCACGAGAATCGAATGGTAAACGAATTTCTATAGGCAATTCAGCTTTGGCTTCAGCAAAAAGGGCCCGGGTTACAAATTTCCAGTCTCAGATACCTTCTTGCATAGTTTACGGTTGCAATAAGGACTTGAGTTCTGCTAAGGATTACCACAAACGTCACAAAGTATGCGATGTTCACTCGAAAGCTTCTCTAGTTGTTGTTAATGGCATCCAACAAAGGTTTTGTCAGCAATGCAGCAGGTAAAGAATCCTATCCCGACATGTTTCACATCGCTAAAAATGAGTTTAAGATTATGATTATGATTACAGTGTTTAATTGAATTCTTGTGGAAAGGAATTGAAAGCCATAAGGGGTAAGCTTATTTGCATGGCTACATCTTTTAGATGATGAGGTATCAGGACATTCTCTTCGGCCTTCGCAAACATCTTTCCATCTTTCCAGAGTAGTCATTCTGAAGAGCTCTCGGAATTCCAATTCCTGGGACAATCACAATCATAAATGTCACAGAACCCACGTGAGATTTACACGAATGATTGTGATTGTACCGGGGCTTGAAAATCCCTGGACTCCAAAAGAATCATTTTCATTCCGACACCCTAGTGTGATATGAACAAATAACTTAAAGATAATCCAAATAACTAAAATAAGGATTGATGATTTCGGATTTGGAAAAATGATTTTGAATGACCTCAAATTAGGTGTATTTGAAATCCAACAATAATGACTGAAAAAATGGCTCAAAATGAGCTCCAAGAGATTTGAAATCCACTGTAATTTGAAATCAACCGAAAAAGCTCAATGGTTTTGTCTTCGAAATTCGAATTTAAAATTCATGGCTTTTCAAATTCTTCAATCCAAATACAACCTAAGATAACATGATTTTAAGTAGTTATGTGAATAATGAGGTCGATCAATTCTTCTGTTTTCTATCCTTTTTCTTGTTTTGGTAACAATAGAAAAAACTGATTTCCTTGTAAAATTTGTAATGTCATTTAATTGTAGGTTTCACGTACTTGCGGAGTTTGATGAAGGTAAACGAAGCTGTCGTAAACGCCTCGCTGGCCACAATGAACGTCGACGGAAGCCTCAATTTGACGCTCACTTTGGTAAGCTGCAGAAATTACTTTACCATTTTCCTTCTCTTTATTATACTAATTACTAGTCGTCTTTTACCGGTGATAAGAATATTTATTTACTACTGAAAACATCCCTTTATTTGTAGGTTCGACATTTTACAGGACGGATTTATCATCAAAGACATCCTTATTTTTCTCGAAATTTCTTCCTGGTGGTTTCTTCGGTCCACAATGTAATGAGCCAACTAACCACATAATGAACATTAAGTTGGAAGAGAAACCAAGTCAAGTATCTCAATTACCCATGAAATTTCTGCAAAATCGATGTCCTCCAAGGAATTGTCTCGAAACTCCATTGTCAGGTCAAGACTTATCATCGGGCTCGAATTCCAGTTGTGCTCTCTCTCTTCTGTCAGCTGAATCCCACAACTTATTAACCAATTCAGCAGGCGTATCGATGGCTCCTCCTCTGATCTCTATAGAAAATTCCCTTTCTGACCTCCGTACCGATCAGAATTCCTCTAACAATCTTATCACTCCAAGTATCGCTTTTGTTCCAGAAAACGGGCTTCCACAAGAATCAAATGGGCTAAATCTAAAGCGATATCTGTCTCATGAAAGTGTTAACACTGTTGATTTGCATGAATTGTCGTTACATCTACAAAGAGTCGAACAGCAGAAATATAATGCCCGGGTCAAGCTGGAAAATGGTAACGTTCGTCATTCCACGACCACTTGAGGAGTAAAGAAGCTGTGAAGTCTCTGAAATGTTTATTTGGAAATAGTATTTGTTTGCCATTAATTTTAGGTGAAGCTGTGCAAAAAGCTCTTAACATTGGAGAAAATGGCTCCATTTTGACATCTAAGAATGGTTTGTGTTAGAAGATATGTAAAAGTTTAGAAATGTATCTCCTATTTTAGAATTGTGATGATTGGGAGATTATCCACCTGTTATAGTAGAAATGTACATTATGTGATTCAGATGATTTTATAGTGGGTTGAGTGTTATATTTCCGACTCACTTTTTTTCACCGGAACAATCCAGCACTTGGCATGCAAAGCATTGGCTCTGATTGGATTCGGTCCAGCATAGATGATTTTATAGTGGATTGAGTGTTATATTTCCGACTCACTTTTTTTCACCGGAACAATCCAACACTGGGCAAAGCAATGGCTCTGATTGGATTCGGTCCAACATAAAATTACACATGAGCTTGTGTTAGGTTGATAGCGAATTATTGAACTCACCTAGTATAGGTGATTTATTGTAAAATTCTCTTCATGAACCATGGGCTGGCTCGGTTCCAAATAAACCGAGTTGTATCCTTAAAAAAAGTTTCCTTTTAGGAGTTTCCAAAACTTGGGCTCTGACGGCAATCTTCAAGTTCCTTTTTTTTTTTGTGTTTGTTTGAGTTTTCAAAACTTGGACACTGAAGGCAATCTTCACCATACATATCATGGGATCCACTATATAATGATAATTTATAATTTTATTGAGATTTAAAGTTCTAAGATGCTTTAAGAATCACTCTGTAAAGATTCAAAACTTTGATTACGAAGGCAATCTACTTTCCACACCATACATATCATGGAATCCACTATGTAATGATAAGTGTGATTTTATCAAGATTTAAAGTTCTAAAACGCTTTAAGAATCACTCTCTTAAGATTCAAAACTCTGATTCGGAAGTCAATCTTCATTCCACGCCACACATATCGTGGGATCCACTATATAATGATAAGTTTGATTTTATCAGGATTTAAAGTTCTAAAACGCTTTAAGAATCACTCTCTAAAAATGATCTTACATTGATGTAAAGTATTTTGTGTAATTTATGTCAAAAGAGGTAGCTCCATCATGGAAAAGTTTTCCAAAAAAGATGACTCTTCCAACAATCTTCAAATCAGTTCGATTTACTAGGTAAGTGATCAATCATAAGACATAAAATTTGAATTTAGTTAAACTGAATTTGAGCTAGCATTTCCTAACATTATATGCTTAAGTGCAGTCTTTTATACATAGAATTTTAAAAACTTTTTCACATGATATGTGGCTTTGGATTATTCTGCAGTGGAAAGCATTTTCAAATTATTTTTTCATATAAAGATTCAATTAAATTTCAACTTAGATATGAATGTGATATAGTCATGGTGTAATCATTCTTTGCCGCAAAAAATATTATTCTTATGCATGTGTATGCACGTGTGAGCCCACCTATGTACACCTTTATTTTTATTTTTTTGATAATCATATGTACACCTTTATTCTCGTCTTAAAGTAGGCGTGCGCAATCTAATTACATGATTTTTCATAGAAAAAATCTGGTGATAATTGGGATTATGTAATGTGGGGTGTTGGGTGATCTCCATTGCATATGTATAAATATATATATATATATATAGGATTTATCATTATATGTGTATGTGATGGTGGGAATCATCTCAGAACTCTATATCCAGGAGTACCCAAGTATGAACTGAAAAAATTAATGTCAAATTTGGAATGATAGAATCTAGGTGTAATTCAGAGTTAATCATACTTGCAGGTGTCGGTTTTGACCCTGTGGATTATATTTAAGTTCCGTTAAAATCAAGTTTGAACTAAATTTTTCTGTAGTCCAAGCAGTTAAAATAGTTTTTACAATCTGCACTCAGTGATCAAATCCAAAATAATATTCAGGACAAGTAAATTATATTTGTCATTCGATTATTTAAATTTTGATGGTAACTATAAGATAATAATAATAATAATAATTAAGTTCAGTTGATGTGCACAAGCATGTTCTTTTACCTTTTAACTTTTCTAGGAAATCAAGCTAAGGTATGAGGCACATGATTTTGTCCTTTTGACCTTGGTTGATTAGCTTTGCAGCTTTATAACATAATTTTGAGATATTATTGTTAAGAACTTTTTAGTTTTGTTTTGGACCACAAATAAATTATTTGCATGGAATCAATAATTATTAGAGTTTTTGGGGTCGACTTTCATTTATATATGAGTATTTTGCTATCACTTATAATAGTTATTAGTTAATTATAATAATTGTTGATTAGTTATAAATTATTGTTATTTATTATTCATGACATGTATAATGTAATTGTTTCATTAAAAAGATAAAAAAGGAAAAGAAACAATAAGCTCTATATACTTGAGAGAATTTCTCATGTTTGGATCTTTGCATTTGCTAGTGAAACTTAAATGGGCTGTTTATTGATGTAAAATTGTAGGCCCAACTCAGATGATACTTCTTTTGATAATTTTTTATTTATTTTTAGCATAGTAGTATTAATTTTCACTTTCACGTAGAAAGTAGTGGGTTCAATTTTATGTTTGTCACAAGTTCTGATTTCTCTTAAATTATTTGGAGCCCTATATTGTTTATGTAACCCATGATTAAAAACAATCGACCTGAGTTTGTCGGGTCAGAGTATTCCCTTCGTTTAAAATTAAATTTCGTAAAATAACTGGTATTATCTGGAAGTGCGAAAAAAAACTTTTACAATCAACTAAGCTAGCAACTACTATAAAAGTAGAGAAAATCATATACGATTTCGGTGGGAATCAAACTCAAAACCTTTAATAAGTTATCAATCCTCGAGTCACTTCACTTCACTCAACTTATTTTAAAAAGCTTATAAGTCTTATAATTTCTAAATTTTTAAAAGAAAAAAACACCCTAACCATTATCTTTTATTTGGAAACTTCTTACATTTTTATTTTTTAATTGACCTAATTTGTTATAGCATGGTAAAACTGAAGCTGCTAATCTCATTTGAACTTATATAATGTAACCTATGCCTTCAACAACAAGTCGTTGTAGTATAGTGGTAAGTATTCCCGCCTGTCACGCGGGTGACCCGGGTTCGATCCCCGGCAACGGCGTTATTTTTGCGTCTTTTCTCTGATTTTTCCTTTTCTTTCTTTTTTCTTTTTCACTTCCGTCATCTTATACAACATTTTAAAGTTTGTAAAATACTTCAAATTATTTGATGGAATTAGAAAAAATTGGATTAATATCTTATTAGCTCTCAAGGAAAAGCTGTAAATGTGTTGGAGATTATAAATTTAAGAGAAAATTACACACACATCCTAACTCCTAAGTTGTTGTATAATTATCAAAACATCTCTTTGCTTATTAGATATTACCAACACACTTTTTTTATGGGTATATTTGTAAAATTTAATAGTTTTCAATAAGTGAGGCAAATTATTGGTAATTATATAATTAGAGAATAAGAGAGAGAAACTGTGTATAATTTTCCCCAGGTTTAGTTGGATACTTTGAGCAAAGCATTTCAAATAATTAGTTGAATTTTAATCCATTATACTTACCAAAAAATAACTCAAATTATTTATTTGACCTTCAAATGAATTGTAATTAAAAAATTTATCCAAACAATTGCAAATAAGAAAAAAACTCACTAAAATCACCAACTTTTACGTTAGCAAGAACAAAAATAACTCTAAGTAAAAATAAATTTTATAAATAACGTTACAACCATATCAAAAGGGTAAGTAAATCAAATACTTGAATCTAATCATCAAATTATCCCTCAACAAAGTCATAAATAATTTAAAAGAAAAAAAAAACTCAATAATCAAAAATACGTAACCAAAAAATACTTATAGTAAATACTAGCAATGAGATAAAATGTAATCTATTTCCCGACACCGTTGGCGAGCTTAGCCGAAGCATCTCCAGACGGGTTGAGTTCGTCCCAAGCTTCAATCCAAGTGACCATAGCATCTGCAAGCTTAGTGAAGTAAGGATCTATGGATGAGAGTTTGCCCTTCACAAGCTTAGCCAATTCAGTGTAGCATTCCTGAACAGTTTTGCATTCTTTCGGAAGTTTTACTGACTGGAAAAACGGGATGATTTCTTCTTGCCAGTAGATTCCTTTGTACTCCTTTTTCAGATTGACGAACGGGTTGCTGGCCTTGCTGTGCCATATGTAAGGAAGACCCGTCTTGACCCCAAGATTTAGATGGTCGCATATAACCTGCATGAGATTAGGGAGTTGTTAGTATATATGTGAAAAGAGTCGGGGGGAAAGTATGGTGCGTTCTTAGCTAGTCGCGGATGCAAGGGCACCACAAGATTAATGGACGAGTGCGTCCTGGAAACGGGTAAGAGAAACCCATAAAACATTAGATATTTCTTTTTTGGAGAAAAATTAAACACGTGAAGATCGAGTTTCCAGAAGATCCGTTTTTGGAGCTAAGGTATCTTCAAACATAGTGGTAGTGAGATATGATTCGAATTTGATAAATTAGATAGACGCCCCCTGTATGAGAGACCATAATTACAAAAAAAACTCCGAGGTTTGAGAAATTACCATAAGTTTCCCTTTCAATAAAAAGGGTTTACAATTTCACCCTCTGTCGGTAAAAGAGGCCGATTAGAATTTAACCCCCTATTTTTTGAGTTGTAGGATGTCTTGGTAATTTGTATATCATGTAATTACTAAATTTCTATAACATTTACCAAAGATTGCATGTAAAAAAAAAAACACAACGAAAGGCGGAGGGAAGAGAGGTTGGACGTGCCTGCTCAAGTGGGTATTATAATCAAATTTTATACGTAAACTTAACAGAACTAAAAAATTTGACCCTTCAGCCTCCAATGCAATATTATATCTATAGTGACCGAGTATGATATAGATTGGGAATGCGGAGGCATCAAATAGCGAAGAGAGGCGACTCAGGGGTAGGGAAGGAATCGGCAATTGCCAAGGATGACTTCTTTGCTTGCGAAACGAAGGGCGCCAAAGGCTAAAGTGATGTATTGAGCCAGTTTGGATTTTCAACGCCTAGGGAAACTTCTTTTTACCATTCTCCCTTACGGATAGGACAATCTTCTCTTATGGCCGTCCCTTTTATACACACACACACACACATATACATCCCGCTTGTAAGAATTTGGCTATGACAACAATAGACTTATTTTAATTTCCTCTAACATGGAAAAACCACCATGTTTTCTAACATTTAGAAGAATCTAATAAATCCTCCACAATTACACTAATAATTGTAATTTACCTAATAAATAGAATAAGTTATGGCTTAACACGGATCTCAATCAAAAAAGGATAGAAACTGCTAATAGCTCTAGAATTGCATAATGTTGTAAGTACTAGCCAATGTAAAAAGCAATTGAAAATACCTTGATGCACCAGCCAGCCCACATGTCGTCGTATCGCCCGATAGGTTGACCATCGCCCATGAGTCCGAAGTACATAGCGGCTCCAATCAAATCACGATTAAATGCCAAATTCATACCGCACATCGGGAAAATAGTACCCTTTGGAATTGTCAAAACTGCATCTACATATCTGTAAGCAAAAGTTAAAAAAAAAATTAAATTACAGACAACCCCTGCATGAACCCCTAATTAAGAAAAACACCACAAGATTTGAGAAATTATCATAATTGCAGGGGGCTCGTGGTAATTACCAAACAAATGAGGGGGTTTGCATGTAAATATCCCTAAAAATAATCATCTATACGAAACTTTTCACGGTTCTTGCAAGTTCAACAAATAAATACCTGGTATTTCTCTCACGGGGCTTAACGAGCTGAGTAGGTGCATCGTAATCGGGGATATTGAGCCAAAGACCATGAGAAACCGCAGTTGGGACACCCTCACGTAGACTGAAAGGGTACCCACGAACAAAGTCTGCACCATCTCTGTATGGGTCATAAAGAGTGTTGAAGAAATGTGGAGTTGATGGACTCAATAGATTATGTATGTGCTGCTCAAGAGCATTGATATCTTCGCCAGATGGGTTCTTGGCAACCTGCATAGCCGAAGAAAATAATTAATTTATATTTTTAAAAGAAACGTTCCACTTGAGCATGATAATATATAGAAATTTAATTACGATTTTCAATGTAATATGAAATCGAGAAAGGGGGCCAGTGGTAATTTTCATTGCTTTTGTCGACATATATGATCATATAACCGGTGGAAAATGACCATGTGATGGATCTAAGTGGGATATACTATATACGGATGGTTGCGATTATATTATGACATTAATATTGGCCTAGAAAATTAAATTAAGTCATTTTCAACACAGAATATGCTATTACGAAGACACATTTCCTCACGGGACTCCAACAATCGATATAATCAACCATCCATCCATCTGAGTCAACCACATGAACGGTTATGATTATCTCAGACTTGGAGTCCCCGGTGCTTCTAAGAACAACCAAACAAACAAAGAGTAGTTCAGCAAAGTGCAAAAGATGAACATAGACTACATACTACAAACACATTCTATTCCATATCATATAATACCAGCATTGTGTTACAACTACATTTTCTAGTTTTACTATGAAACTTGTTAGTAGAAATATTAAAAAATATAGTGATAAACATCGATTGAGATCCAACTGAGATCTAAACAGAACGACACATATCGACATTCCAACAGCAAAACATATGATGTGAACAAATGTATGAGATGAATAAAGAATATATAACAAAATAATCTAAATTTGCTTCATATTAAATAGTTATCATTCTTAGGAGCTCTCAGCACACCGAGTGCAGAAACAATCACAATCCTTCATATAGTGTGGGACCCACATGGATCTAATCGTACATGCATGATTGCGAGTGGGACCCACATGGATCTGTCGGTGATTGTGATTATAACGAAAATTAGAGTATTAATGCCTTTAAGGATCACTCATTGCACAATCAATTTTCCAACTTCGATCCCCTTTTGATATAATTAAATTCAAAATTCAGAATCAGCAATACCAACATAAATTAGACTAAAATTAAAAATTGCCCATGTTTAAAAAGGAAAAATGAAAAAATTAATTCCAAATTTGAAAAACCCAACTTAAACCCACAACCCACATCAAAACCCTCACAAGATCCAATTTTTCCACACCCCAAAACTCCAAATCAAACAAAGATCCAATCTTTCACTTAATCTTCAACTAATCACACCCAAGAACAAGTAAAGATCCAATTTTTAACACTAAAACTCCAAAAAAAAAACACATAATTTAAAAGAGAAAACAGAAAAAAAAAATCCCAATCTGAAAAACCCAACATAAACCCAAAACCCACATCAAAACTCCAAATCAAACAAAGATCCAATCTTTCACTTAATCTTCAACCAATCACACACATAAACAAGTAAAGATCCAATTTTTAACACTAAAAAAACTCCAAAAAATACATAAAACCAAAAAGGGTCCCAAAAAAATCAACAAAAACCCCCCCAAAACCAAACATGCAGAAAATCAAAAAGGGTCCAAACAAAACAACAAATATATACATATACACACACACACACACACATATATATATACTTACAAAGCAGTCATCATCAATGGTGTAAATATACTTCTTCTTGGACACCATGTACCCAAAGCACCTACAAGCAGAGTCCTTGAAAGAGATACAAGATGCCTTTGGGCCCAGAATCCTGTTAATATCATTACGATTGTAGAGTTCATAATCGAAACCCTCGGGTACTTTGATTGTTTTTGAAGGGTCACCATCTTGAACAATGATTAGATGGTATTGCTCAAAGAATGGCCTCCACATCTCCAAGAAATCAAGGTTTCTTATTGTGGGTATCACTATATCTAACTCATCTTTCAAAAGTGGTGTTGATTTGTGGCTTGCCATTTTTTTTAACACCTTCAGTGTGTGTTTTGTGCGTGTGTTTTGTGAGGAGAGAGAGAGAGGAGGGGAGGAGTGAGAGAGTTGAAGAGGGTGGTGGTTTTATATATAGGGAGAATGAATTCCAAGTCTAATGGGAGTTGTCTTCTCTTTTCTTTGATTTCAAGATCTATAGCAATAATGGGGTTGTACATTTTTTGCACAATTTTTATTTTTATTTGTGATTGTTTTGTGTGGGATTTTTATTTTGATTACCTTAATCTTGTCAAGATTTTGTGTCAAATTTTATATATGATAGACGGATACAAATACAGATATAAATACAAGAATACAAACACGATACGATATGAATATAAAATACAATTAATTTTAAAATTTAAAAATACGATACGTTGAGAATATGTATATGTATATATGCAAGTATAATATCTGAAATAAATTTAATTCAATGAATTCATTGATATAACTAAACTTTTGTCTAATTTTTTACATTTTTTTATTATTTGTTTAACTTTAAGTGTTAAATTTTAACAAAAGACCTAATATATTATCTCTTTTCCTATTTTACCCAAAAAATATTGTATAATCTCAAAGAAAATCCTCTGCTTGATATCCCAGGTTGTCAAATACGTCAAATTTTGGATCGAATACGGTATCCAAAATTTTCTCTATTCTTTTTATTTTTGGACACTTCAAAAACGTCCAGGAGTATCCGTCGCAGATACGAGTACGATACAAATATGATACTGCACAGGATCATTTTTGGAAGTATCCATGCATCATTGAATTTTATGGAAGACAATTAGAGCTAAATAATCAAGTTACTCGATATTTGACTCAAAACTCGAATTTTGTTTCATTATTATAGCAAATCCAATTTGAATAATTATTTATTTTTTTGATAAGTTTTGAAACTTGACTTAATTAATAAAAAATGAAATGTGCATACAAATCAAAGTATTCGAGCTCGATTCGTTTTCGTTTCGATTGACAATCAAACCAATATCAAGCACAAATTTTGAATTTTGAATAATTTTTTTATATATATAAGTTTTGAAACTCGACTCAATTTGTAAAAAGTGATACGTGCAAACAAATTAAATTACTCAAAATCAACGCGTATTCAGCCTAATTAACAAATTGAAACATAAATTTTAAATCTCGATAATAATTTAAATGAATTAGACTAAACCTCGTATTCGGCCTAATCAAAACATTATCTTGTTCGGCTCGAATGAATTAGACTAAAGACAACTTAGGATTTAATTTTAAGATAACTCTCGAGTCTTTGGGAACAATTTAACAAACAATAGCAATATATAAGTAGCAAAATGACTCCTCCAAGGAAAATAAATTAAGAAGAAAAGAAAGAATTACTAGAGCTATAAGGGTCTTTTAAATGGGTTTCAATTTTTAATTCAAGAGAAGGAGAATACTCTACATAACTAACCCAACAAACTCGGGTTAATAGTTATAATCTTGAGTCATAAAAACTTTATTTGGCTCCACAAAGGAGGAGAAAGCCACAACTTGTGGCAGCCTGAATTCGAACTCAGGACCTCTCACATAAAGTGAGAGATGAATATCATTAGACCAATAGGTTTTGAGTAATAGGTTTCAATTTAAATGTGTAATGTTAGATAGATATATCTAAAATCTATTAGTAATTGCTTACACGAAAGACTCATGGTAATCAAGTGGGTTGACGTAGTGGTTCAGTATTTCGTCCCTTAAGCAAGTGGTTGGGAGTTCGAATCCCAACTCTTGTGAATGAAAAAAACTCCTTGGCCAACCTTCTACCGCTTAGTGCGCTGACAGTGGGGCGAGGGGATTAGTCAGTGCGGTCGGCGGTGGAAACTCTGGTGTAAAAAAAAAAAAAAGGACTCATGGTTGATTTACCCCGATAAAATAAAATCATTAATTTTTGTGAAGAATGAAAATTCTTGCTATGTGATTTCGCTGTTAGTATATGGTAAATACTTAAAAGTAAATACAATTATACAAGTGCAGGCATTTTATTATTATCTATATTATCCTTTTTCAATTATCAAAAAAAAAAATATTATCCTTTTTCAAAAATTTGAACATTCAAATTTTATTTCTGTTCTGTAGTGATCGACAACTGAAGCACAATTTTGAATATTCTTCGCAATATGCTTCACTATTATTCCTAAAAACAGTGGCAAATAATTCCTGCACAAGTAATTATGCATAAATCATTACTTCATTAGGATTTGTGGAACCTTAGCCCAAATTAAACGATGTGGATATCATAATCTAATATGTTGGAATTAAATAGGCAATTTTCATTGAATCAATACATTTGTTCTTGAAATTCATAAGATTTTTTTATTTTAGTATTTCAAAAATAAATCGTGGAATTGATAATATGTTCTTTAGCATAAAATATATTTTTATTCATAACTTCCCTCGAGAAAATTCTTGTCTCCAACCGGTGTGGGACTCAGATGCATGCACCAAAACACAATAAAAAATAATTAAAAATATTTGACTTTATATATATTAAATATAATTATTTTTGGAGATAAATACAAAATGCCCCCTTGAACTATTCTTACTGTCGTATATACCCCTAAATTTTAAAAGGTACCAAAATAGTCCCTCGTGGAAATTTTTAAGCAATTCCAAATATTTCAACCCAAACATAACCTTACAATATTTAAGCACCAAATAAACTTGGTTAATTATTTTTTCATTGAACTTATATGATTTGTAAGAAAATGCAAATAGATTTAAATATAATTTGTTGATTGATACAATTAAATAACTTATAATTGAATATGATACAATTAGAAAACACAAATCTTCGTAGTTTAAATCTACAATTTGTTAATTGATAATTTGTTAATTTTATTATTTTAAATTAAATATTTTGTTAATTTATAAAGTATAAATTTATAAATTACAAGATTTAAATGATTTTTTAGTTGATAAGATTTAATTAAAGAATATATAAATAATTATAATAATTCTTCATAATTCTTGAATTAAGAAATTACAAGATTAAAATGATTTGTTAATTTTGAAGACTTAATTTGATAAATTCATTTAAAAAAATGAAGGAATCATCGGTTAAGTTAATATATATAGTGCTTAATATTGCAAGGTTGTGTTTGGATGAGAGCATTTGGATAACTCATGAATTTCCATGAGGGACCATTTTGGTACCTTTTAAATTTTAAGGGCGTATATGCGACATTAGGGATAGTTCAGGGGGACATTTTGTATTTAGCCCTTATTTTTGTTATATCTTAATGTATGTATCTAGGTCTTACACCGAATGTATACAAGAATTTTTGCTTTCCTTTTATCCCACAATTGAAAGTTGAGAAAAAGCATTTTTCTTTTAGATTTTTTCATAACGAAAAGTCGCATGCTTTCTGGTATTTTTCCAACACGTTAAGATGTTGATTTTGAAAAGAACGCAATTCATATTTTCTACTTGAACATGACTATTTAGAAAATCAGAATGACTTTTTGTATTGACCTATTCAGTATTCAGACTATAAGTTTTGATTCCTAAATTTCATTTATTCGGAAACTACTTTGTTGCTCATGCAAGTCCAAATGTTTATTGGGATCATACTTGGAAGTCCCTGTATGTATAAAAGATTACAGGATGATTTCAACCATTCATGTATATATAATGATGGATCTTACGTATGTATGAATAAATGTGTGGTAGAGATCACGCGAGACCTCCCAAATATAGCTGGTGTTTTTTGGCACTGCAACTTGAATACAAAAATTTTCAACTATTTTGTCTTAATAGCCTTATTCTTTGACTCTATGTTGTAGGAGTGACCATGGTACGGTTTTGTAGTTCTTTACTAAGTTCAAATCAAATTGTTGAGTGCGATTTGGAGCAAATAATATTTGAAATTGTAATTTTGTAAATCAAAATCGACTATGTGGTTTTGTGGAGTGCGGTGCGGTTTGATAGTTTCTCAAGTGATTTTACTTTATGAAACTAGGTAAACAAACAATATTCGTCATCGTTTTTGTTAAACTAAATAAATAGAATGATAATTCATAACTAAAAAATACTTGTTAGGGACAAATTTATCAAGATTGAACTTCATGAATCGATAAAAGGAATACTAGTTTCATTACATATTATTATATAAAAGTATCATCCGTTTAAAACAAAAAATACTAATTTTATAACTTTAAATGTCGATTTTACGTACATTGAGTATAAATATAATATGTACATATATATAAACATATTAAAAAAAAACACAGCCATATATAACAAAATATATTAATTTACTGAAAAGTAGGATTTGAAATTTATAAATAAACTAATCGTACAAAAAATGACATGGTATCCATACATACATATATATATAATTATATTAAATAAGCACACATCATATAAGAAAATATTTTGATCTAACTGAAAAGTAGGATTTGAAATTTATAAATTAACTAATCGTACAAAAAATGACACTGTATGCTTGTTTGTTTATTAAATCTGTGCACTAAATTTTGCAAATTAGAGAATGTTATAAAAGTAATTTTAAAGTTATAAAATAATAGATGATCTAACACGACATTGCTACTACAAATAATTGTGAGAGTTACATATAATGAACATCGTAAATAAAATCCACAAAACTTCTTTTTTTTTTTGCCAAAACTCTTTAAGTTTCTATTTGATTATGGTAAAAATCGTCAGAGTATGAATATCACGTGATTGACCATGTGGGGTGAAGGAACCAATCCCATACACGAGAAACTAGGTGAGGGTTGGTGGATTTATAGACTGCACTCGACTATGGCGAGCTGCCTACGTACCCGGATTGTTGGGATCAAGTCTATTCGTAGTTCGATGATGGTGTTACTCTCTATTGTCAGTGTATTTCTTACTAGGGGAGTAGATAGTGAGATACCCCCAACTCTTTTGGGGTATTTATAAGGAGTTGGTTATGAGCTATGAGCTCTTGGGCCCTATCTTGTCATTAGCCCAATTTATTAAACTAGAGGAATAACTTTATTGTGTTTACTGGGCTTCCAGTCCGTCTTGGGCTGGGCCAATCCTTCTTCCACTGCTCGTGGTGGGCGCCATGACCCGACTCGGGAGCGAGTGAAATACTAAAATACCCCTAGACATTTTTTGGCCCCTATCACTATTATTTAAAAAAATTTAAAACTAAAACATTATTCCTTTAGGAGCCTCAAGCACAAATGTTGATTTGAACAAATTATTAAACAAGTAAAAAATATAACTACACCAAATCAATAATAAATATTATATTAAACTAATTATTAAAATTTCAAATAAAAATAATAATAAGTAATATATATATATATATAGGGGGTGCAGTGCGGTGTGATTTTTTTAACAATAGTTTTGACATCAAACCGCATAGGGCGGTGCGGTTTTGACTTAAATTTTAAAGTTTGCGTACGTAAAAAATCGACAAAAAGGGTACGGTGCATTCGGTTTGGGCGATTTTTGAAAATCAATGATCACCCCTACTGTATAGGAAAAACAACAAATAAAGTCTTAAGAAAAGCTTCAATTTAGCAACATTCTCGGTTTTCATGTACGCATGAAATGAATGATGGGCGTGTGAAGTATGATATAAACGAGGTACTGTAATAAAAGATCCCGTTTGCATATTCAAGTATTCAACTCCCAATTGAGTTGGCGGGAGGTGTGAGGGCGCCAATCATTGGCCCAAATTTTTATAGTATACGATGTAGTTTTAAGTTTCAACTCTAAATAGATGAACATGTCTCGTATAATTTGACGCTCTGTAATTACAGATGTGATGTTCTATTACAATTTTTATTAGATCTCCTATTACAAAGTATTAAATGAATGACACGTCTTATTGCATTTAAATAAATAATTGTTAAAAAATTTATTAAATATATATTATTTATCCAATACACTAAAATAAAAGATACAACAAGAGTTGCAATGAAAAATCTCATCTCGATAAAATTCACGCGTAAACTCGGTCTCCGACATGTCCCCATTTCGTGAAGTTGAAAGTACCACAAACCATATAATACAAAGTCACCGATGGCTTCCGCAATTGCCTCGTAATTACACTAATATATAATAATATAATTTCCTCCAATTGTACCGACGACGTGCTTAGTCATGCTTACTTTTCAGCTATATATATTCTTCTACAAATATAAGAACAATAAGGACGAGTTTCATGACAGCAGAAAATTAAGGTACTTATCAATAAGATCCAACACAATTGATAAATAATTGGATTTCTTAAGCATGTTGTTCAGGATCCAATCCGTGGTTGTGTGTATGGAAAAGACTTTGTTGAAAGAGTCAAAACCCACTTCGGTGATCTCTACGTCTTTTAGTCTCCTGCGTTAACTTCGTCTGGAGGAAACTCTTGGTGTAAACCAAAAAAAAAAAAAATTAAGGGAATTATATGAATATTGATTAATTACTGAAAAAGTACTATGCTTGTCCGTAACATGGGCATTGGAACGTGGACTGACAGCCAATTCTCACCTAAATTTGTGCACGTAGTTTTCCATGTTCTACTACTACACACAGCTCATCATCATCACCACACAAATGTGAGCATCTACACCCTAAAGACTAAATCAAACCATCTTGGGCCTCACATGGTGCCCAATAAGAACTTTTCAAAATGTTCCTTTGCAAACCTTTTAAAAAATAAATCATATAGTAGCGTTTTGTATGTGAAGAGAACTTTCTTACTCAGGGTCGAAGACAAAATTTAGAGTTCGTTTGACGAATACCAAAAAATAGGAAAAAGCTTTGATTTTTTAAACTTTGGAGGAACGAAATTTCAAATATCAAAAGCTTATAGGACAAAAAAAAAAAAAATCTCAAAGTTGAGGTGGGGTGGGGGTGCCTCCTTAGCCCCCGCCTCTGTCCCTGTTCTTAGGAAGATTCTTGTCGCATGTGGAATCTGACAGTACCTTAAGAGATTAATTTTGAATCTTCGAACTTATTACACATAAAGAAACCAATATGTTTGTAACTAAGGTCTAGGATTAGCCTCGTGTTAACAAGTAATTGTGCCACGTATAGTGCCTATAGGTTGGATTTAAATTAAATAGCATGTTAATCACTTATATATGTAATTAAGAATCAAATGACTTCGATCTTAGACAAATCAGAATTAGACAATTCATATGCACAACAATAAAATTTCGAATGTAGTTTATTGAACCTCGCAATGAATTAATAGATTAAAATACAATCGAATTCGACCCTATATCAGCCTTGTTAGTGAAGTTCTTTTTAAGAGCTTCCGAGACTTGGAGTCTCGAGACAATCACAATCATTCATTGTGGTTATTTCTCACGCTTAGGAGCTTGGATGACTTGGAATACCCCAAAAAATCACAACTATTCATATTGTGGACTCTTCGTGTGTACGGTAGTATGAGCGATTGATTATAAGTTGTGATTATAACATAACTTGAAGTCCCGAAAACTCGTAATCACCAGCTAATTGGATTGCTCTTCATATGGACCCTCATAATAGATTTGAATCTGATTTACTTGGAAAGTTTGTGAGCTCTAATGAAAAAGCTATAAAACAGGCCAGTGGACTACAATATGGGTGTTGAACTTTTTCCTTCCCTGGCCTGAATATTTATTAAGGTAACTATAGGGCCTCAATTCCACAACTTTGAGTCCACTACTATTCAAATTATCTTATCCTATAAATTAATAAATTGTAGCCACATCGTTACTGCTTTTATATTAGTATGGCTCAATTTGTATAGCCTCGGGCCTTATTTATAAATAAATGTGTATATATCAATGCAAAACTAAATTATATGCCGACTCAACCAAGATATAGATTTAGATCGAAGTAGACAGTTTTGGATTGATTATAAATAAATGTAACGAGTCTCAACTCAACCGATCTTTTTAACAGAATAAAGATAAACCCTAACTATTAAACAAGCACATTTCACTAGAGTTTCATCGATTCCGGATGCCCTTTAGCCCGAGGTGATTTCTCACCATCACATATTTCTCATGATTATGAGAAAATAAAAACGAAATAAAAAGTCATATTAAAGAAAAAAGAAAATGATAATCCAAGGGCCTTATTGAAATGTATCTTTTTATTTATAATACCATGATCTAGCAAAAACTCAACCTAGCTACTATTTATGCATTTTCAACCTACCCGTCTTAGGATAATTAGAACTTCATAACCTTGATATGATATCCATTTGGTGCTTGCACTCTAGGGAAAGATAACATCTCTCCTCCAATTTCTTCCCATCTGCACACAAATAGATCTCAATTAAGTACCAATATGAAGTGGCTAGTTTCTTTTAGTGAATTATAAACTACAAATCTCAGTACAATCATAATTATCTGTAGTGTCCAACTCTATGTACAATAGTGACTGCCCACAGATTTTAAGTCATGAAAGATCCTAAAAACAATTCTGGGTATTCTTAGGCCGTCCTAAGATGTCTAATACATTAATGTAGGGCCCCACATAATTTATGTACAATAAATCTCGAGGCTGGACATTAGGCCCGTTAAGAACAATCGAAATAACCCATTGATCACCTGTATGTAGTTGCAAAGTAGTGAAGGAAAGTAGAGACTGTTGCTATTCCAAGTTCCTTCCCGGGGCACAACCGGCTTCCTCCTCCGAATAATAAGCAATAGTTATGCGACTCTAAGTTCTTATCCTACATTCATCGAAAATAAAATTTATTACACCCGAAAGAAGAACTTGGATTAGATTTAATTCGATTGAACTTAACTAACCAGCCATCTACATGGATTAAACTTTAGGGGTTCCGGATATAGGAATGGATCATAGTTGATCTCTCTTGTGTAGACATAAATTCTCCATCCTTTCGGGATAACGAATTCTGATTAAGAAAGCCAAGGAAACATGAAAATGATACGTAAAGTGAAAAATATGAATAGGATTTGATTAGAAATTACATTGACACATTGTCAAATTAAAATTTCTGATCATTTACCATTCAATTTGATATCACTTTTTGTCTTCCGTAACTCCCCGTTAACAACAGTAGCCAGTCTCAAAGTTTCAAAGACAACCTATAGAGAAAATAAGCATGTGTAACGTTATAAGGGGCAATTTGGTCTTTTCACAGCCTAAAGAAACAACTTGGAGGATCTGTACTCAGGGACGGATCCAGGATTGACTTATTGGGAGGGCCGAAGCATTAAAGTAAAAAAAAATTGACAATATTTATGATTATATCTCTAAACTTATTTTAGTTATAACAGATGAAAAAAAAAATTATCATGTTATGAAAAACAAAACTAATTTTTAATAAACTTACAGTAGTTTCAAAATATAAAGAAATTCTTCAAAAACTTTATCGAAGTTGTACACGACGATCGAAACACTAGTATGTGGCATAGGTTCTGATCTTTCAACTTGAGATTCTTGGTTTTGAGTATTTTTTCTTTTAAAAATTGTGTCGATTGTGGTTGATTTTCCCATACTTTTACCTATTAATCATATAATTGAATAAGTAAATACACATAAAGATACATATTAAATTCTAAGTAGTTTTTAACCTTACAAAAAGATTAAATTGACAATAATAACTATAGATAATGATTATATTATCTTAAAAAAACTACTTAATAATTTAATACATTCAGTTATAAATAATTAATACAAACCAAAAAGCAAACTAAAAAACATGTAATTCTCTACACTAAAAAAAAGTTATTATTTACTCAAACTCTTTTAAAATTATAAAATAATATATTGTGATTAGTTCATACCTTGTGGCGGATAAATTCTGAATAATCGAATGATGATCAACCTTTTCTTGTCCTTAGATGTGTTGATGTTTTGTATATTTTTCCTTTGCAATGATCCCTTTTTATAGTTTTTGGGAAAAATGTTATTAGTTCTAATTCTAATATATGTAGAAGAGAGGTTTAAAGAAAAGATGTTGATCAATTCTAACCCTAATATGTATAGAATTGAAGTTCAAAAAAGAAAATTAAAGGTATTATCAATTCAACTTTTTTTTTTTTTTTTATGGTAACTACCTTTTTTTAAAATCAATATAATGATATTATATGATAATTCATGTCCTATATGACAAATGAGAAGAACCGCTCACAAACAATAGAGAAAAGGAGTTTAAAAATTAAAAAAATAGAAGGTGTGAATGGTGAGATTCAAACCCTACTACTGCCTCCGCCATGAGTACATGCAAACTTACTGCCAAACCTCCCACCAACTCCGCCAACTTGTTCTTGTGGTTTGTATAGAACCGAAACAATATATTGGTGGGGGGACGCCATATTATAAAATCCTATATACCGTATAGAAAAAATTTAAAGTCTCGGGGGGTCGGGCCCCCCGCCCCCCCCCTAAATCCGTCCCTGTCTGTCCTTGTAGTATAATATAGAGTAGTATACATATAAGTACAAACATATATTGCTTAGCTAATTAGATTCAATGTTGTTTTTTTCAGAGACCCAGCAGTTGTTGGACCTGACAATCGTCCTTCTCGCTTGTCTGTAAACTCAAGTTTTGTATACAAATTAAATGGAATTTGGAATTTCGTTCATTGTTTAGGTTCCTTAATTGCCCTTGTATATTAGTAAAATATCTATTTTGTTCACCACGATTCCTAGTTTATATATAAGTTTATGTTAGCAAAAGTCGAAGCAACTCTTACAGCACGTGTGAACCTCATGGACTTATACTCGTCCCAAGTTATCGACTCTTCTGCTGCTTTCCCTTTTCGTATTGCGAAATGCTCGTCCTAAAATTTAAAACAACACAAAAAATAAATGATTTTAGACAATACTTGGAATGTTACATTTTTTAAAAATTAAATTACGATAAAAAAGACTACAAATATATATGTGTTTTACCCTCAGTTCTTGTAGAGCTTCTGGATGATCATGGAGATATTTAACGGCCATCATCGAAGTAGTAGTTACTGTTTCATATCCCGAATACAATATCGTGATTATTTGATCGATAATTTCGTCGTCGTCGAGCTTATATTTTGTGTCTACATCTCTTAGTAAATGCTCTAGCATGTCGTCATAAGTTACAAGGGAAGCCCTTCTCTTGTCTATTAATTCTTTCAAAATCTTGATCACATTTCTCCTGCCCTATACATAATATAGATCAATGAAAGATTTAAAAACTTTATTACACAAATTAATTGGCACAATCATAGTTCAAAGGCGAGGTATCAGTGATAATATGGACAAATGTTGTTCACACTGGACAATACAAAAAAATGCATGTAGCACGCTAGAAATTTTCTAAAGAATTTCTAAAATTGTAGAAAATAAAAATAAATATAAGTCCACTAATTGATACGTTGTGCAAAAAAAAAAAAAAAAAAAGATTGCACTGAGTATAAATAAATCTAAATATAATTGTTTTGACAGTTTATTAATAATTACAACACAAGACTCCATCGTATATATAATAAATGATGCATTCTATAGATTATATACCAAAGCATGCTTATGGGAAATAAGTGAAAATTTTGTTATTGGAAATAACACAAAAGATGCCCAATATTATCAGCAATAATGTCCCGATAATGCAGATAATATCATTGTATCATAAATATTAGCTATATTATTAAATATTTTGCATACTTTGAACTGGCCATATGCAAAATATTATTAGATATACCTTAAATCCGTGATAATAATTTGTGCCAGGAAAGTTTATTGGAAGTGAAAGTGACCCAATCAACAATTTATCAAACTCCAACTTAAATCTTTCATAAACCGAACTTGATTCATCTCCCACAATGTGTTTGAAGTTTATCAAGAACACCATCTGAAATATATAAAAAAAAAACATAATTAAATAAACGAAATAAATTTATTTAATCCTATGAAAAATCTAATATAAAGTTTTTCTCGATCTTCCAAACTTACGTCCATAGTTTTTCGTTGAATATCAATAGTGAGACCGTCCCAGTCGCAGAGGCACATCTTGATATATCTATCTAGCCGGGGCAAAAGCCGATCTTTGATCAATGGTGTCCCGACGAGGGACAACATATTGTTTCGTATGTACTTATGAGTTGAACCGTAGACAGCAGCGATATTTCGTGTTCCTAATATATCCAACATGGATTGTGGATATCCCGGGACTAGTCCTTTTGATTCATTCAAGAGAATGTACCTATTGAGCTCTGGATCCATTGAAATAATTGTAGGACTTCCAAATATATGGGTTTTGAAAACATTTCCATACCTATGATATGATCAAGATATAATTTGAATTAAATAAATATATATTTTTATATAGAATTTGAAGACATTTCCATACCTATGATCAAGATATAATTTGGATTAAATAACTTTTTTATGAAAAAAACGTCAAACTATATAGGACTCGTTTGGTTTGAAAGATGGATAAAATTGATAAGATAGAGAAGTTGAGATTGCATTGTTCACATATGGATTTATCTATCTATCAAGTTATTTGGTATGTAAAATTATATTTTCAATTAGTCCTACATTTATTTCAATCATACGTTTTGAATATTGGATTGTTTGTATGACAAGATTGAATTTACACATATAACCCTAGAGTACATATCATAACATTGGAGGACAAATTAGTTAAAGAAAAAGGCTTTTAAGGGGTAAAATCGGAAATCAAACTTTTCAGTTTACTGCCCGACAAGTTGGATTAAATTATCTCACCCCCTTGGTGGGATAAGTTATCACCTAAATTAAGAATAAAAATTCAGGCCGTAAATTAATCATAGGCCCTGATCTATAATACCAAACGCATGAATAGGTTAAATTAAATAATTTATCAACTCTTACCAAACAAACCAAACGAGTCTATATGTATGAAATGGTTTAGGTAGTGTAACTAAATAAAAGTGTCTAATAAGTTATAACAGAAAAGTTAGAACTATACAATATTTTTGGAAAATACTTGCAATCTCTGCATGGAGATCTTGCCTAGCTAGCCTTTTGAAACCTTTACATTAGTTAATATGCCGGCAAAAGTATTGCACTATGACGAAAACTGTCTGATTTGAATTAGAGTATTCGAACTGAACTAATTATTGACTTTATAACATCTTAGCATAACTCGGGTGATACTTAGTGGATCCTGAAATCCAACTTCCGAACAATATTCACCATACAAATGTTAAAACATAATAAAATATATATATATATATATATATATATATATATTGGTGAACCTCATATGTTTTAAAACTGTTTGTGATGAAAATTTATTCAAGAGTTGAACTCCCGAATCCACTAAATATCACCCGCATAACTCTCATGGAGAAGTTTTCTAGGTCAATCAATATTTCTATACACAAATTTATATATCTTTCGCTATTATAACTGTTTGATTTGAAATAGAAAATTGGAACTGAATTGAATAAAATTTAAATTTTGCATCTCGGCATAAACTTTTGTAGGGAAGTTTTCTAGGCGAAGCAAGATTTCTATACATAAATATAGTAATTTTGCGACGTGAGAAACAAATATGAATTGAAATAGAGGATCTGAATTACATTGATAGTAAATTCTGCCTCTCGCCGTAAACTTTTGTAGGGAAGTTTTCAAGATATATGAAGCGAGGATCTATATACACAAATATAGAAATCTTCACATTATAACGATATTATTTGAATTAAAATAGAGATTCCGAACTTAACTGAATTTAAATTTTATAGAACTCAGCGTAAACTTTAGTAGGGATGTTTTATAAAAATTGACAAAATTATTTGAATTAAAATTGAGAATCCCAACCGAACTAAATGCAAATTTTACATCTCCACATAAACTTAATTTTTTAGGGAAGTCACACAAATGAACACAAGGAGTACAAATATCACATAACATGCACAAGAAAAAATAAATAAAAGATAGGACTATATATATATATTATAAAAATAACAAAAATATTGATTTAAATAAACATCTAACCTTGCTCTTTGATTTTTCATAAATTGTGGCCCTTGCTTAAGAAACTCATTAGTTTCACCAAAAAATGGCCACCCCATGGTTCCCAAAGGCAACCCTTTTGTTGTATATATAATTTCATTCCATTTCAACATAAACAAGCAAAAAAGAAATCCCAAACCCAAACAAGAAACCATCATCAAAACCTCCATTGATGCTCCCAAGAAAAAAAGCTTTGAAAATAACTATTTCTCTGTGTCTATATAGTCTATAAGTCAAGCGCATGTGTATGAGAGGTTTACATGCATTATATATATATATGTATATATATATATAGAAAGAGATAAAAGCTATATATATATATATATATATGTGTGTATGTATAGGCTAAAGCCATGCACCGCACCCCACATAGGGGTATAGGCTCTTTTTTTCAAGTCTGAGGGAACAATAAATATGTCAAAATCTGCAAACGTTGTCCTCTAACAAAAATACAATAAAAATTCATTAAATGTCACCTAACAAAAGATTAAGGAAAATCCAAGGTTTGGATTCTCTGTTATAAATGTTTCACTTTGTAGTATATTTTTTATATGCAGTTATACTTTGTAGAAAATCTTCTAATCAATACACGAAAGATTATATATAAATAAGTAAGCTGTACATTTTACGTGGAATATAAAATTAAACATCAATTAAAATTGGAGGATTTCGAAATCTGAATTAGACTAGAAATTAGATAAACTTCCTTTTGGATATTTTGGTTATAATTGTGACTAGTAGGTATAATTCCAACGTTCTTTTTTTTTTTTTTTTTTTTGATAGAAGCGATTATAACATCATATTGTATCAATTACAAGAGAATCAATTATAAGCAAACATCATTAGCAAAATACAATCATAAGCTATAAACTATTACAGACTAAACTACCATCTAAGTAGAGAGAACACTCACATACATCAGTGGGAATCGAACCCACAACCTCTTGGTTATGGGGCCTCAACCTTAACCAACTAGGCTAGACATCATTGGCAAGTGCTTGTAGTACTAACTACTCAGTATTGAGACGAAATGACAAAGAAAAAATTACTTAAGACTTAAATCACATTTATTGCTCAAGAGTAGAGAATTCACGATTGAATGGATCTAACTTCATATTTAAAGGTCTCATTCTTAAAATGTATCAAGCTTAAAAATTCGAAACATTACAATTACAAATATGATTGAACCTATGTGCGATATATCCACTTATTGTAGACAAATAGGCAACAGAAGTAATCAAAATTTCAAGGACTAAGGACAGGATTAAAATGGAAAATTCTTTGGTGCAACCGGTGTAGAATACATTATGTGTCGATCTGTCACAATATACATCACTTGATGTTCAAGACCCGTTGCACAAAAAAAATTCTGATTAAAATCATGCATGTGAGAAATCAAAGAAAGTAAACATACAGTACTAGAAATCTGATAATGGAATCGGTTGGGATTGAATTCCCATGAAGCAAATTGGTCTCTCCTTTTTCTGCAATGTGTTTGAAAGTTAAGGAATGGTGCCACTGCCATATGTATATATATATATATAAAGACACACACATATACATATGAAGGCACAATATCAACATTCAACTGTAATAAAGTGTGCACACACACGGGGAAAAATTCATAGAAATGCGCGTCAAGATCAAACTGTATATTAATGTAAATCCTCTACTGGTGCAGTTTATATATTAAACAAGCTTATGCTGTTTTCAACTTTATGTATGAACTTATGGCTATATTTCCTGTTGCCCAGTGAACTTAATAGGGTTTCTTATAAGGGGTCAAAAGATAAAAGGGTTCAATTCCTAATGCCATTTTAGATAATTTGTTTTCAATTTTTGTTTTTGTCCAGTACTATATTTCATAAAGGGGTTATTACAAATTACCTTAGTTCAAAACCGCTAAAAAAAACTCTCTGTTAAATCAATATGCAAAAAACCTTTCTATTAATGTAAACCATGCACAGAACCCTTTTTTCGTTAGAAAATTGATCAAAATGTAGTCCTTAAAACATCTCTATATTTTTGTTTTATAGTGAATTTCAACCCTACAGACAGGGCAAAGGTATAGAAATGTTTTAAAGGCTACATTTTGATTAATTTTCTAACTGGAAAATGTTCCGTGCATAGTTTACATTAACAGAAGAGTTTTTTGCATATTGATTTAACAAAGGGAGGTTTTTAGCGTTTTCGAACTAATACAGTGGTAATTTGTAATAAACCCTTTCATAAATACAAGTCAGATGTGTCATCGATCTCAATTCACTATATGAATATTTCAAGAAATATATGACAAGCACGCATATATAATATGAAATAAAACATCATAATAATATTAAAATCGAATATACGAACTATAAATCCTAATGCCTAGTTACCTACCACTTGGTCCATTCACTTCTATAAATGTTTGTTTAACATTTGAAATTAATTGTGCAATTTAATTACTAATGATGTTTGGCGATTCATTTTTATTCTATTGTTTTTATGGAAAAAGAAAAAGGGGCTAAAAGAGGATCAATTTAACAACTCTCAGTTGGCCTCCTAAGTGTGATCATGAGAATTGTTCCCCTATTAAACGAATGTCTGAATTGAACCATAACTAATACTTGCGATTTTATCAATTTAACCTTATTAAAATATGAAATATAATGATTTAAACTCATTTACCATGATCAAATCTAGTATTGCTTTGTGTTACTATTTATGAGTATTTACATCCCTTATCATGTTTAGAGTGACCATTAGCCCTAGCTACATGATTTGGGTCGAATTTATGGGTCGGTCGAGATTGGTTTGAGAGTTGTTAATTGAGATTTATTTGAAATCAAAGAAACATCCATTAAGGCCAAGCTGGGGTTAGTCCTAATGTGGACCATCCGACAATCAAGTTAGTGATCGAGTTTTAGGCCGAGTCGATTTAGAGAAAGAATTATAGCATTAACAACATACCTGAGAAAATGTAATGTATGAGTATTTATAAGTTTTGCCCATGTTGTACATTCACATGACATGACGAACACTTCACATGATCCAGTACAAATGCCACGTGCACTTTAATCAACGGTCATTGCATCAGGTCGTAGGGGTAGTAAGGATCGGACCCATCCATATCCAAATAAAAACACGCGGACCCTTGGGTTTTGTGAATATTGAGTAGTGCACATAGGAGGTATTTTCTAAAACAGAAATACTACCTATATCACTGCCACCCCTTAAGTGTGATAATTTATTATGCTTTTTGTTAATACATTTGGTAGAAGGCTCTTTTCCTCCATTGAGGAAGACTTAGAGGAACACAAAAGTCTTCAGAGTTCTTCTATTGATTAATGTTAAAGCTGTCAAAGAAGTAGGATCCATAATTATGTACTGACTCAGAAGTTATGGAGTATGGAGTGTTACTGTAAATACCACATACATCTGCCATTGCTAGAAATGAAGTGAACCGTTGGGGACAAATCTGACCGAGTTAGACCAAACAGGAATCTATATATATACATATTATGTATGTATATACTGTGTGTGTAAATTTGCCAGTGAAAGTTGTGGCCTCCTCACGTGCAGCTGTTTTATATGGTTGACATGACCTGATTGATTCTACTGCTCTACCTCTCTCTATTCTATCCTAGAATTAATTCTTGATGTCTCCTCTTTGTGAATCAGTACTTGCTTCTTTTTGCTTCACTTCTTGTCCCCCTTGGCTGATTGACTTTACGGTAGATTGGTCTGATTTTATCGTAGATTGGTTTCAGCGATCTCGGTCTATCATACATAGTTTGATTGTATTTTCTGGTCCACTGTAGAATAATCTATCATTGGCTTCTATCCCTAATTAATCCAATAATGTGTATGGTGAATTGAGATCACTCTACCATAAAACTACCTATCTCCATCCCCATTCATCTTCTTATATGAAAATTATTGTTCAAATCTAATAAGACTTAAAAATACCAAAAGTAAATTGGTCATGTCCTGCATTTATCCTCTAATCTCGTATACATATATATATATATATATCTATTTAATTAGAATAGGGTTTCTTATGTGGAACATCCAAACTGCACTTGCACGGTTGCACCCTTGCAGAAGGAAGGAATTAGGTTCAACCCGAAGAATGAAACAATCTTACATGGTCCTTGGGTATCTAGCCCTAGAACAAGTTCATGAGCCAGTCAAGGAAGCCCGTGAGTCCACTGTTATGAAAATTCACGAAATAAGAGCATAAAAATTAAAGACACAAGAATTTAAGTGGTTCGGCAATTGCCTATATCCACAGGAGAGAAGAGAATATTTTACTATTGATGAAAGAGGTACAAATTACAATGAATGTCAAAAGCATTGAACTAAAACCTAGCCCCCAATTTTTCCCTAAAATACACGTGTACCGTCCTTCGCCCTCTTCAAAACTGGCCCTTTTAATAATGGACTTGCTGCATAATTTTGGGCCTAGGACTTTAGGACATATCACAACAAGAACTCCATAAATACCCTAGTTTAAGGTACACTATTTAAACTATATACTTAAAAGTTACACTATGTATTTTCAATAGCACTCGGGCAATACTATGGTGGACCGAGACCATTGGTCCCGATCCACAAATCACCATTGGATCCCCCGCTAGGGGGTGGGAGGGGGGGACAATTACTAAATGACCCCCCGATCCAATGATAATTTGTGGACCGAGACCATTAGAATTTCACGTAGCACTCTTAAGTGGTGTGAGTTCCTCAAAGACGATTTATTGCACCTATTGACGAGGACAAGACCATCTATTACTAGAGATAGATTTTGACATCATTAGGATTAAATGGATCAGCCTTCCTATAGTAATTATATAATTAAGTACTCACTCCGTCCCAAAAAGAACATTCATTATTTCACTTTTGGTTGTTCCAAAATAATTGTCCCTTACTGTAAATGTATATATTTATTGTCTAATCTGATTATATTATCCTCCATTTAAATTGAGGAATATATAATTTATTCACTATTACTATAAATCTACTATCGTATTTAAGGAAGATAATTCCATACATTGGATAATAGACAATCATTATAAAATATTAAAATATTTGCATGTTTTAGATGGTAATATTATTAGTTGTTTTATGTCTTATGGAAAGGGTATTTTAGGGAAACAATAAATTTTTGATAATTCCTAAGAAAAGTCAAAGGGACATCCTTTTTGGGATGAAGGTAGTATAATTTATTTACCATGTTAGTTTAGATTATATCGAACTCAGTCACATCTAGAATTTTCAATTCTATATCTACTTTTAAAATAAAGTGTTTCTATATATCTATATCAATATGATGTTTTTACCAACAAATTAAAATATATATATATATATATATATTGAAAAGTCAATTGCATTAAAATAAAAGGGGAATACAAAAATAGTGCGCAAGGTACTACCTTGCCACAACCAAAAAGCACCTAATCTATTTTGAACACTAGATAAACGATTGTTAACAAAGAATAATCTAGAATCAATATCTACCAAAACATTGATGACAACGTTTGAACGTTAATACAATAATAAACATGCATCGAACTTTTGAACGTTGAAACAACTAACATTCGAACGCTAACATAGTCTACCATGCTATCATCCAAATCCACTTAATAGCAGTAGATTGAAGAGACACATTCCAACAAATTATAGATATCATTGACCAGCTCTAGGGCATCCTCGCTTATAGGCCCTTTCAACGAGCTAGTCTGTATTTCATTTAAGTCAGATTGTTGACATCCTTTAGAAGGTTCCAACTCATAATCTAGAATATTTTCAAGCAAATTTGCAAATTTATATTTGGATAATTAATACATCCTCACCTAAACCTTCTCCTTCACCGAAACTTCTCAAATGGTCAGCCGGAGCTCTCCTCCTTTGCTTATTTTCTTCTTTCCTTATCTCTTGTTTATGACTAACATTGGTCCATTCATCCACCTTTGAGTTCTGTTTCGGGATCTAATTAATTACCTGCTGTTTAGGTACATAAATATTCACCGTGGGCATCTCATCTTTTTTAGCGCTTTAGGACATTGTCGAACACTATGTCCAAAAGACTTATACAAACTACACGACGTAGCCTTCCATTGATATTCAATCTCTATCCTATATGTACCATTATATTCTCATGATTCTGATGGCAACATCATATAAACTTCATCTTGAAAGTCACCCCTATTGTCATAAGGATACACACTCTAGCCTAATCACTACGCTTCATTGATAATGTAAATGCATCTGGATACAATGGACATCCTAATGCACTTGGAATGACACTTAACCCATCAGGTGTCCATAATTCTGCAGGTAAATTTCAAAATTTAACCCAAACTGGAACTTCCTTATGCTCTTTCTTCTCTAATGTCATTCTCGTCAGCCATTTCTCTAGGAACAACGCTTGGCCTTGATATAACCAAGGTCCTCCCTTTAATACTTTTGCCATAGATGATTCACCATCAAATTTAAAAAAGAAAAAACCACTGCTTGTAACTTTTACCTCCTTTAACCCTTTCCACACAGAAAAATTATAATTTTTAACTTCAAAGAAAAATGACTTTTTACCAATAAAGTAATCCACAAGAGTATTATCCCAACGATTTAAACCAGACCATACATGATCCCATGTTGGAGGGACAATACATTCCAGTGGATTTGACGACGAATGGTTGTGAATGCTTAATGCTAGACGCTCAATGCAATTCTCATCCTCTAAATTTCTTCGGAAGGCCTCATTATTGTCCGGTCCACTAATAACCGTTGGATCGTGTTGGAATAAATAATTCATGCAAAATTATAAATAAGCCTCACATGATCAAACGTGTGGATGGATTGGACCAAAGGGAACTCACTAAAATACAGGTGTAAACGAGCCAAACTCGAGCCGAGCTTGGTAATTTTTCTAAGATCGAGCTCTAGCTCAAGCTCTTCGAATTTGGTTTGAGAGCTCGAGCTCGAGGCTCAATTTTTCTTATATTTTGAGTTTATTTGTTATTTTTATTAATATAATTAATATTATAAAATATAATGTTTTAAAATATAATTACTAAAAGTACAAAAACTCATGAGTCACCTCGCGGTAGAGAAAATCTGGCTCGAGCTCGAACTCGAACCGAAGTTCCGCTCGAGCTCGAGTCGAGCTTGTTTCGAGCCGACTCGGCTCGAGTTGCCCCCTATCCTAAACGATCAAAGAAATAAAAAGGGAAAGTACAAAATTACTCACTAATTTTTGTCCAATTTCAATTTTTTTTCCTAACTATTTGATACACTAAACACATTCTTTTTTAAAAAAAAATTCAAGAGGAAGGGGATACCCTACATGTCTAGTCCGACAAACCCATATTGATAGTTATAATTCTGAGTCATAAAGACTCTATCTAGCTCCATGAAGGAGGGGAGAGCCACAACTTGTGGCAACCTGGAGTCAAACCTAGGAACTCTCATATAAAGTGGGAGGTGGATACCACTAAACCAACAGGTCTTGGATACACTAAGCATTCTAAAATTCTTTATTTAAGAAACAAAAAAAGTTAAATTTTCAAAATATGATAAAATTATATAAATGCTGGGCTTTCTCATAAATTATTGAATCAGCCCATTTGTTAAGGCCCAAAACTTATAATCACGGCCCGCCCACCCCAAGGACCCTTCCTCACGAAAGCCTCACCCCTCCAAAGACCATTTAGCAGAGAATTTACAGAGAGAGAAATTGACTAAATAGTACGTACTCTCTCTCTCTCTCTCACACACACACACACACACTCGAACGGTGGAAAAAAAAAAATGCCAACACTAACAAAGCTTTACTCAATGGAAGAAGCGTCTCAACACAACACCACTGACGATTGCTGGGTCGTCATTGACGGCAAGGTATATATATATATATGTGTGTGTGTGTGTGTGTGTGTGTGTGTGTGTGTGTGTAACATACTTGGGTTGTAGTTTTGTAGGAACTTAATGATTAGATTGTGAATTTTTATGTTAATTTTTTTTATTTGGTTCTTTGAATTTCTTGGTGTGGAACTTGGATTAGTGATTAATAGGTTAAGTATTTTGGGATTTTTGAATGTGGGTCTGGTCTTGAATTTTGTGTTTGCATATGTCCTTGTGATGTTGAAGAGTTCTCTTTCATGGGGCAAATAATATTAATTATAGCATATAAATGCTTAATTAAATTGTTAAACAAAACCTTGTAAGTATAGCAGTTGCAACGGCCCTTTCTTGCTTTGTGTCTAATTGCTAGGCTACCAGGGACGGAACCAGGATTTGGAGTTCGGGGACGGATACAAAAAATGGGGTAAAACTTGATATTTTTACACTTTGGGGGCCGAAATTTCAAATATCAAAAGTTTCTAGGTAAAAAAGAAGTAATTTTCTTAAAGTTGGGGGGGGAGTGGGTGGGTGCTCCACCAGCTCCCCTAGCTCCGTCCCTGATCTAAACAGCAATCGCCCATGTGATGGGACCCACAGGATCTACTGTACACGTATGGTTAGGATTATACCGAAACTTCTTAAGAATCACTCTAAACTCATGTGGGAAGGCCGAAATCTTGCGGTCTGGGAAACGGGACAATGGTTCTCAAAACGTGGCATATTAGTTGCTTGGATAGCTGATTGTGATTGCCAAAACAATCTTACTTTCATCTTATTAAATTATAAATGGATTTCCCTAGACGAAATAGCCTTTTTTTCCGCATTTCTTGCTGTATTGGGAAACATCTCAGCTTAAGCCTTAATGTAACAGGAGAAGTTTAGCTTATGTCATCCTACATTTTCAATTGTATTCATATAAATCTGTCGCTTTAATCCTAGTTCTAAATATTTAATTTGATTGACTAGCTAGAACTGCAGCGGGCAACTTGCAGCTACATAGCCGATGGAACTCTGTTAGATTAGGAGTTTTGGTGCTTCTGAATGTGTGTTAAATGTATCTGTTAATATGTTTTTCGGCTTACGCCTTGGAAAAATCTTGGTTTACCATGTATTCTTCGTTTGAGGTTATGAACTATCTCTTAGTTTGATTCCGTGATGAGCCAGATAAACATAGACTTTCTCGTTGTTGATTTTGTATGTATGTTGATTAGACATTCACATGCTGTTACCTTCTAAATAATTTGACTAAATTCGGTGTTGCGTTTATTTTTCTTCGAAACTGGTCAATTCCGTTCATCTATTGTGAAGAGAACTGTGAATAATTATTCATCTCTTACTTGGAAATTAAAAACTTGTCAATTTCAGTTGATAAATTATTCATATTTTGCATGTTTCATTGTTTAGATGTTTGTTTCTCTTGTAATATGGAGAATTTATTAACAATTGGTATTTAATCCTTTTAACGGTATACTATCTTGTCTCCCTAACACAGCAGAGTATGGAAAATAAGAATAATCTCAATAATAGGATCAATCTCTCCGTCTCAGTGAACTTTAAACTCGAATTCTGTTTTACTCTTCGTATGTTCCCTTTATCTCTGTGTTATCTAATAGTAGATATTGACCATTGGCGGCATTTGAAATTTGCAGGTTTATGATGTGTCGTCATATTTGGACGAACATCCGGGTGGGGATGATGTTTTCCTTCGGACTACTGGTATGAGTTTTATTTCTACGCTTTAAATTTGGTTTAGTCTTTTATACGAGTGGCAAGTGCCTTCTAAAGACCCTTCTGTGTAGCTTCCAGGACTCACAATCACAGCCATTCATGTGTGGGACCCGCGTGGAGCCCACATACAAGGATGATTGTAATTGTACCGGGACGGGGCTCCCTAAGATCACTCCTTATGACATTTTAAATCCCGAATATTATGGTAAATTACATAAATACCCCCTACGTGAGATCCTAATTACGAGAAAGACCATGATGTTGGAGAAATTGCCAAAATCTCCTCTATGAACAAATGATATTACGATTTCACCCGTGTCAGAATGCAGATTACAATTACACCCCGTGTTTTTTGAGTTGTCAGGATTTGACAAGGGTGTGTTGGTAATTTGCAAAACCTTAGGGAACTCGTAGTGATTACCTGGTAATTACCCAATAAGTGAGGGGGTGTGCATGTAGTTATCCCAAATACTATCATAGATGGGCTACAGAACTATACTAAACTGTCTTTTACCTTACCTTTTCTCTTGAAGGAAAAGACGCAACTGATGAATTCGAAGATGCCGGGCATAGCAAAAGTGCTCGGGAACTTATGGAGAAATTCTGCATCGGGGAACTTGATGAACTTCCCCCTGCTATCCCAGAGCTCGAGATTGTATCCAAGAAGCAAGGCCTTCCTCAAAAAGTCTTGAACTTTACTAAGCAATATTGGGTTATCCCAGTTGGCGTTGTTGGCGTATCAGCTATTCTTGGTTTCTTATACCTAAAGAAGAAGTAGAAGACGTCCAAATATCATCTGGACAGCTTATACTGAGTTTTGTCTTAAGTTTTGAAATCTTTTAAGTACCATAGGGTTTATGAACTTTCCCCTGTGACCCTAAAGCTTCGTATTAGGAGGGTCGAAACAGATTTTTTCATATTAATCGTTGCGATTTAGGAAATTGGTTGCTAAAAATGAGCTTTAAACTATATATATCCGATGTTTGTGATTTACAGTGAAGTTGCTTCAAGTGACTACTAGTCATATCTCAAGTTTTTTGCACTGGCTGGTGAAATTGTGGAACTCATAAAGGTGGGATTGTGAGACTTTAGCCAATTTGGTTCTTCTGTTGCAAAATTTTGTGTTTTATCTTGTATTTCACGTAACGTACATTAGTCAAGTGAAGAAATATTTTTTCCAATATGAAGTTAATATTTTTTCAAATATAAAGTTGACCGCAATTATATGCACTAGTGTTACGAATAGATAAATCAAGAATTTTAGAATAGAAAATCTGAAATGAAGTTTAAATTTGGTGTGACGAGTGTTATGAATAGATGAATAAATTTTTTTAGAATATTATGAATAGATGAATCAAAAATTTTAGAATAGAAAATCTGAAATGAACTTTAAATTTGGTGTGTAAGGTATAACATAAATAAATGATTCTCAGATACAAAGCATTTGTTGTGAACCACTTAATTCAAAAGACTATAATATTTTCAAATTTTAATTTTGGGAAATTATTTTCAAGTCCTAATTTTGGGGAATTCTTAGATGTACCATACGAGATGCTTCTAATGCATTTATAGGGGTGTAACCGAGCTGAGTTGAACTGAATGAGATGTTGTTCAAACTTGTTTGAAATACAATCGAGCTTCAAAATTTGTGTTTGAGCTTGTTTGATTAGTAATCGAGCCGAACACAAGTTGAGCTCGAGTAGTTTGATTTTTTTGTACATATTTTTATTAATTTTTGCTAATCGAGCCGAGTTCGAGCCTAACTTCAAAACTTATCAAACACAAAAAGTTGTTCAAGTTTGGTTTGATAAGTTAACGAACCGAGCTCAAACGAGCTTTTAGCGATCGAGCTTGAGCCGGGTATCGAATAGTTTGGTTCGTCTTTCACCCCTATGCATTCAAGACCACCGGGTAATATCAATAAAAAAAAAAAAAGAGACTATTAGGTGCAAAGCGAGTGGATATGAAAATCACCAAGTCCCATATGTAATTCAATCAATGATAAACTATGATACACGGATGCAAGGATACAAACCATGGTCTAAAATTTCGATCGAAACATCGAAATTTCGGTCGAAATTTCAGATTTTGGAGGGTTTCGAAGAGAAGTCAAACCTTAGATCCAATTTTGCAGAATATCTTCCTAAATTTCGACCAAAACCCGAAATTTCCCAAAATTTCGGCCGAAACCCGATATTTCCCCAAACATTTACCGAAACCGAAATTTCAGCGGAATTTTTTTATTTTTATTTTTTTTTAAACATGTAACTACCAACATTCCATGTCATGGGCGGAATATTGTCAACATGTAACTAATAATTTTCACTTGCAATATGAAAGTAGAGGTAGGACAAATACTAGTGATAGCAATTTCGATCCTCCTAGAAACTTGATGTGGTATTGAGTAGTAACTTTTACTTAAATCTTAGTACATTTTATTTTAATGAAGTTCTAATGAGATTTGGTTATTATCTTATTGTCAAATTATATTTATTTCATATTTTTCGCAACAGTTTTTAGTGATATTATTTACCAAATTCATTATTCATGTATTATATATAAAATATTATTGATGTAAAATATACATAAAAATGATAATTAAAGTTACCCAAAATTTTATTTTAAATTTCCAAATATTTTTATAAATTTTCATGATTTCTTTAAAATCGAAATCGAAATTTTGAATATTCTCGAAATTTCCATCGAAATTTTCGTAAATTTACTACACCGATATCTACCCCGAAACCGATATTTAAGACCTTGATACAGACACTATTCGATATGGAAACGAAACATGGTAAATTTCAAAATTTTAAAATACATATATAATATTTAAAAATAAATTTGATTCAATAGATTTATTGACATAAATAAAATTTTCTCTAGTTTTATAGATTTCTATGCTATTTGTTTAACGCTTAAGTTATAATTCCTAATAAAACATCAAAAATATTATCTCTTTTTTATTTTAGCCAAAAAAAAAAAGTGTTGTATAGTATTGAAAAAAATACTCTTGACGTGTCAGGTATTTCAAATTTTGTATAAGATACGGTATTCAAAAAAATTCTTTTCTTTTTATTTTTTGACACTTCAAAAATATTTCTGACACGCTATCCTGCAGTATCCAAAACAAATACGAATACGATACAAATATAATACTGCACAATGTCATTTTTAAGAGTACCCGTGCATCATAAATGATAATTAATAAATAATGTCGCTTTAAGTGCACTATAGAATTAATCTAAGATTTTTCAACCCAATGTCTAAATTCTACTCCTTACTTTTCAAAAAGCCTATACAAAACGCGTTTGAAAATATTGGACTGTTCACTGTTCAGTTGATCATATTCCATACAATCAATTGCAAGTAACAATTCTTGGATAAAAATTTAATTCTTCTTTTATTAGTATTTTCACCCCAAAATTTACTTCAAGCACCAGAAAATAAGGTAGTTTGCTGCACCCTCAAATTAAATCTTTTCGCACAATACTCCTTTAAATTGCAAATTCGACAAATTGCGAATTAGCATTAACTTGAACAATTGCATCTTCGATCGAGTTCAACTATATTTCTTACCGGGATAACAAGTCGAGAAGAAGGGCTCGAGTCGACTATACGAGAACTTTCCTTTTCCCCTTCAATTTTTCGGTTTTTTTCTTCTTTGAAAGAGAATGTCAAAAAAAGCAAAAGACCCTAAGACAAAAGGAGATTAACAAAGTTCCCATATCCAAACACTACATACAAACATAGAACCCCATAACAAAGTTCTCAATCCTACTCAGAAAATTTCACACCCTCAAGTTTTGAGGCAGCTGCTATATCCATAAACCACACCAAACTCCCTTCCATCGGCCCCACCATCCTTGCTGGCACTTCTTGACAGTTGGGCCCCACTTCATCAATCGCCAAGTGTGCAGCCTCGGCTTTACTACCACCCGTGACAACTATAGCCACGTTGGAAGCTGAATATATGACGGGAAAAGTGAAAGTGATTCTCTCGGGCGGGGATTTTGGTGAATCAGTGATAAAAGTCACCCATTGGCTTTTCTCGTTAAGCACGGGGTGGTTAGGGAAGAGAGAGGCAACGTGCCCGTCGGGTCCCATTCCTAGGAGGACGAGGTCGAATTTAGGACAGTCGTTGATTTCAGACACGCTGATGACACGTGTCTTAACGAGCTGTCTGATGAGAAACTCGTAGTCCTCTGCAGCTTGTTCTGCTGTCACCGTGTCGTTGATGGAATGCACGTGGCTGTGAACGATAGGCACCTGAAATGACATGAAAATAATAAATTTCGCGCCTGAAATCTAATTCTACTATATGATAATTTTAAGGAAACGACAGTTTGTTTCCATGGATAAAACAGATTCGTTTGCATTAAGAAAAGCATTTCAACAAAAGAGAGAATGAGAAACAGTTGGTAATAAGAATGATGTTAAGTAAGATCCCTATTATATATGCAAATAATCGCTAGATTAGGAGTAATTACCACAAACCGACACACAACATGTAATATTTGAACAATTATTCGCTTATTTATGATTAAGAGCATTCCGTTATTCCACGAATAATAGTGATTGAATTAAGGCACATTGGTCAGCGAAGATGACAATAATGGCAAAAACAAAAGTCTATATGTCACTAGATCAACAACACAAATCGGAAGTTCTTATATGGATCGGTTTTAAGCACTGAACAGTTCAGATTATGCCACATCAACAGTGACATACACAAAAAGCCGATGTGGCATAGTTGGACCTTATCGTGCATTCAAAACAGGGTCAATACAAGGATTCTCAGCCCGAGACACCCCTCATACCAGGAAAGAGTACCTTGGACAAAAGACCATCCTTTGCAAGCTTATAATTGCTATCAGCATGGCTTTTGGCGACCACACGCTCGTCTGCCCAAAATATATGCCACTTGACCCAATCAACGGTCTTGTTGTAAGGCGCTTCACATAGTTTTCTGCTTACCACCAAAAATCCAAATCCAAATTCAAATTTTATATACTACAAAAGGGTAAACAAACTCATAAATACAAATGCACTTATATACCCCATCAAATTAATAAGTGAACCACCAGATAAAGCAACAGTGAAAACGCCCCGTTCTTTTATAGAAGCCTCCGATATTTCTGCGATATACTCAGCCAAATGGCCTCTCAATTCATCTGCATTTTCATAAATTCTCAAGTCTTTTCCATCCTTTTTATCCCTATAAAGAGCCATGCTTCTTCTACATTCAAAAATGATTAAAGAAAAGGTAATTTTAGGCCTAAAATATTGAAAAAATTAAATTTTACTTCAGAAAAAAAATATAAAATTAGATTTGATCACAATCAGAAGGAAATGAAAACAATTTGGCTCCCAAAATCTTATTTTTTTTGGTGAGTCAATTATGAGCCATAAATATTAAATTAACTTCTAAATTAATTAAAACCCAATTATAATCAAGATTCAATATTCATCAAAACAATTATATCACATTTTAAATTTCTGAAGCATTATAACCATGAAATTTACTTATTTTGCATGTAATTATCAGAATCCAGAAAATCAAGAAGAAATAAACAAAAAACAATATTAAAATCAAAGCAATGATGAGGATCAATAAACAGAAGATCAACGCCCAAATTAAATAAATCAAGACATGCAAATCAAAATAAGTAAGATTAAACAGCATTTATACTCAAAACCCATATCATAAAACTTCAATTTTCCGCACATTATTGCATGAACAAGCTCGGATTCTAAAAACCCACAATATATATAAACATGAAAAATTGCATTCTTGAAATTATATATAAGAAAACATAATATTAATTTATTTAATTAAAAATTTGATAAATAACTAGAGAGAGTGAGAGAAACTTACAGAGGAGAGAGAAAAGGGTTGGGGTGTCAGAGAAGGAAGAAAACTGAGTGAGTGAGGTGGAAGAATAGAACAAGATGGGTATCAACTCTTTGTTTTATAGACACACATCATGCTTTTTTTTTCTTTTTTTATTTTCCTTTCAAGTTGAAGTAGAAACTACTCTCACAATTTGAAGTAATAGATAGGGATAATTACACTCACACCCCCTCAAGTATGGGATAATTACACAAACCTCCTATCATTAATTGATAATTACAAACACACCCCTCATGTTAAAGATTTATTACAATTGCACTCCCTGTGTGTGACAATTCTTACAATTGCACCCTCTGTATCAATTATCGAAGGGAGGTTTGTGTAATTACCCTATTATTGAGGGGGTGTGAGTGTAATTATCCCGAATATATATCATATTCTTATAGTGGGTAAAGAAGAGGAGAAATTTTAGGCCTCAATTCCATAGCATGCCATATCTTATTTTTTGATTTTTCCGAGATTTTGTTTTTAAAAAAATGCATTCATTTAACATCTTTTAAAAATATTTCAAGGCTATGTTACACTCAATTTTTCTGAAGAAAATCTCAACTTTTACTAAAAAAATGGATTTAATTGTCATTTTCTCTCAAATTTTTTTCAAAAAAGTTAGATAGTTTACTATTTATGATTAGATCGCTCATACAATAACTAAAAGACTTTTATCAGTTAATATCTTAACAAAGTCATCAAAATAATCACATATCTTGATTCGAAATGAAGTTAGGTACATAATAAAACCCACTTTGAATATTTTTGAATGCCTTAATATATGAGTTTAATTTAAATATGTCTAAATTTTTTTAGGAAAAAAAATAAAAAACTTATCCACAACAACTTCCCAAAAAAAAAAAAACTTTTCTTAAAAAAAACATATCAATACACTTTTTTCTATTGTAGAAACTCATTCAAATATACTTCCTCAATCATATCTTTACTCCCTTAAATAAATTCTCTTGCATTTTTTTTTAGAAAAATGAGAAATATCATCTCATCCAAACGGGGTCTTAATGTTTTCTTTTTCTTTAATCCTTCTACTCTATGTTTAATAGCATTATAAAATAATTGAGTCGAGTTAAATAGGTTTTCTTCAAACTTGTTTGAACATTAATCAGATCGAAACAAACTAAATTGAAACAAATTGAATTCGGGCAGCTTGATTTTTTATATATATTTTATTATTTTTGGTTAAGCAAGATTGAGTTAGTCGAAGCTTCAAATGTTATCGATTGAAAAGGTGTTCAAGCTAGATTGGTTAAGTTAAACAAGTTGACTTTATATGACTCTAATGACCAATCACAAATCGAATATTAAATAGTTTGATTTCTTTTTGGGTTGCTAAAGTGTCCTCAAGTCCGAAAATTCAAAACTAATCCCTCAAGATACTGTCGGACGCAATTGCGGGGACCTCTCCCAAAGAAGTTTTCTCCGTTCACAATGGTTTGAATATAAGACCTCCTGCTTAAACGACTAAAGTCTATTCTATTCAATCCAACTTCTTTTGGTAAAAAGTTAGACAGAGCAGTCTAATTCCTCGGATTGGGTCACGCAAAGAGAAGTCATCCCCATAAAATCAAACAAACAAGACGAAACAAGTAGAGACTCATACACCTATCTTGAGTCGAGCCATAAATATGTTACATCCAAACATGCTTCTATTCATATCTAGTTTGAAAAACTATATTTAATTTCAATCTGATTGTTTATTGAATCGAATCATAACGAGATTTCATAAAGTCGAATATGAATCGAGCTATAATATCTTGATATCTTATGTGCATTTTATTACTTTTAACTAGAGTCTTAGCTAGAACTGAGCATCAAATTTCTTAGAATTAGATAAGTGGATGATATTGGTGCTCCATAAGTTCCTATAGGAGCTCCAACTTCAATTTTCATACCCATAGAGTATAAAAATACTATAAACTTCAAAATTAAATTCCAAAACTGTCTTTATGCAATCAAAAGAAGCTATTATATTATCGTCACTATTTTATTACACATCAAATAATAAGTACATAGATTTGAAAATTGAACTATTTTTCACATTTATATGGAATCATATAACATAAGTCTGTCAATGAAAAATTTGAGTGTCATCCACAACATAACATACATAGATAGTCAACTAAAAAATAACAAAACAACGAAGTTCAAATGAAAATCACCTCATTTTGATGGTATATTAGCATCAATCCAACAATTTTATGTAATTTATTTTAATAGTCAATCATGATTTAGCATAAATTAATGCTTAAGTAAGTTTAATCCCTACAAAAAGTTAGAAGATGATGATGATGATAATAATAATAATAATAATAATAATAATAATAATGATAATAATAATAATAATAATGATAATAATAATAATAATTATTATTATTATTATAATAGTAATAATAATAATAATAGTGATGATGATAGTGATGATGATAATGTTAGAAGTAGGTAATAATTTTTTAAATTGTATACAAGAGATAAAGTATATAAATATATTTTATATTTGAATGCCCAAAATAATAGTAATACAAGATTGTTCTTTACGCATTGCTTTTATGTTCTTAAATTGATAGTTTTCTGCTTGCATACATTTATTATATGCATCGTCCAATTACACATTCATAAAGTAATTATTTGAAAAAATTAAGAAATATGAAAATATTGAATTGATTATTAAAAGGCATATTTATCTTGTAGATTTTTAGCAATTGACTTTTGTTTTTTGTTTTTTTTAACAATGAGCAGTAATGTCATTTTCTTATAGAGAGAAAGAAAAGTAAAGCTCCTGTGGTAATTTATGGAACTCCAATATCATTTTCCATTAGATAAGTATCCAAATTAGGAATGGAGTTTAAAAAATGTTAATGATCAACCTTTGATCAAGTATGGATCATGGTTTATTTTCCAACCTAGCTATGGGTTGTCCATAAAAATCCAACGAACAAGACAGAAAGATTGCATATAAAATAAAATACAGTAAAAAAAGAAAAATTAACATCACGTTTAACAGCAGAAGAGGGATGTGTGTGTGTGTGTGTGTGTATATATATATTGTTCCTAGATTATCTACGTGCCATGTGCTATATTTTCTGAGTATCTACGGTGAGAATAAAAGTAAATTGTGAATCATTGAAATCTTTCTTTTTTTTCTTTATTTTTTATTACTTCAAAGTTTCCTACTTTAGTACATCGTACATAAGTAGGACATAAGTTATTATACAACACATCTTTCAAAAAAGAAGGGCAGTCGTTCCCAAAGGCCCTCAGGTTGGGTGTCCCAGCGGCGTGCTTGGTCAACTTGTCAGCTGAGCTATTAATCTCTCAGTAGGCAAATAATAGCTTGATCCCCTGACACTCAGTTAAGCTCTGTGAACTCTCTCCGATCAACGTAACACTGGTAAGAGGGCCCTTGATCATTCTGGTAAAACAATTATAAAGAAAGCGTGAGTCGGATTCGATAATGAGATATGTGATACTAAGAGTTGTAGCAAAATGCAATCCTTCGGGAGCGGCCCAAAGTTCAGCTACATTGTTAGTGGTAACACCAATATTAACAGAAAAGCAGCCCAAAAACCTACCTGAGGAGTCCCGAATAAGACCACCAATACTTGAGGAGGGGCCTGGGTTGCCCAATGAGGAGGAACCTTCAATGTTAAGTTTGTACCAATCGGTAGGTAGTGCAAGTAGGGGTGTAAACGAGCCGAGTCAAGCTGAAAAGGATGTTGTTCAAACTTGTTTGAAATACAATTAAACTTCAAAGTTTGTGTTTGAGCTTGTTTGATTATTAATCGAGCCGAGCTCAAACGATCTTTAATCGAGCCAAACACGAGTCAAGCTCGAATAGTTTGATTCTTTTGTACATATTTTTATTATTTTTTATTAGTTGAGTCGAGCTTCAAAACTTATCAAACACAAAAGGTTGTTCAAGTTTGGTTTGATAAGTTAACGAACCGAGCAGGACGACCTTTTAGCGATCGAGCTAAAGTCGAGTATCGAGTAGTTTGGTTTTTCTTTCACACCTAGGTGCAAGCCATTTGAGTGAATGTGTCTCGAGATTAGATTGACACGGGCCGTGCCCGGGAGTTAGAACATCGATGAGAGTGTGTTTCCAAATGATCCAATTGTTGATGATATTGTTTTGAAACAGAGCTTGGTTGCACGTTGTCCGGATATGCCAAAAAGCAGAACTATAGTTTGGAGAAAAGTGAGGTCACATTTATGATGATAAAGATAAAGAATGAAGTTGTAGTTCGGGATTGGAAAAATACACGGAAAATGAACACGAAGATTGGCAAAAAGAGGACAATCAAGAAAAATATGAGTAGAAGAATCGTCTGTGCTATGACAAAGAGAGGAGGTCGGATTAGACAGTCTTTGTTTGTCGAATAAAAATTTACTTATCAGCAGGGAGCTATAAGCATATAACCATCCAAAAAAGAGGGCTTTGGGAGGAAGTATGAAGCCCCCAAAAGAGTTTGTCCCACATGGACTAAAAAGGAGAAAATGGATTTGTATATATTGTGGGCCAATGAATTCAAGTGTAATAATGGATATTTATTGTGGGCTATGGTTTAAATGCCCAACTTCATGTTACGCTCAATGGGTTTGGAGGCACGCTTCGCGTTAAATGGTATCAGAGCCGCTCACCAGCCGAAATATCGGAAGCTAAGTACTATACGGGGTAAAGTGCTACACATTGCGACAGCCACCTCTTGAGGCTGCGGTGCAAAATGCTCCGCATGTGGGAGCCACCTCTTGAGCCTGTGGGAGCCACCGCTAGAGAGCTGATACCTGGTGACGGGTCTTGGACAGTGTCACGCCGTGATGAGGATGTTGCGTTCTAAGGGGGGGGGTGATTGTGAAGCCCCCAAAAGAGTTTTCCCACATGGACATAATGAGAGAAAATGGATTTGTATATATTATGGGTCAATGAATTCAAGTGTAACAACGGATATCCATTTTGGACTGTAGTTTAAATGCCCAACTTTAGGTTACGCTCAGTGGGTTTGGAGGCACGCTTCGAGTCCAACATGCTCGCGGGCCCAGGGCATCACAGGAAGTCGTAGACGCCAAAGTGATGTCCATAGGAGATCAGGACCAACAAAGTTGCATTTAGAGTTTAGGAGCCATTGGTAGGCACTTTTAATAGTGAAACAACCATCTTTAGCCCAAGCCCACATATTGTGATCAGGAGTCGGGGTAGTGGGTAATGGTAGTCCACGGATACACTAGATAATGTCATCAGAAAGAACTTCTCATAGCTTAAAAAGATTCCATGTCTGTGAAGTTGGATCAATGAAATAGTGGTGAAGGGGTGGAATAAAGAAAGAGGATAGGGCAAAATGGCCAATCCATCGATCATGCCAAAAAGAGATTGTAAGACCCTCCCCTGTCACCCAGAAAGTCAATTTTTGACTTTAGGGATACACTTAGCTATATGTTTCCAAAGATAACTGTGGTGAGGCTTAGGTTGAGTCGAGAGAAACACATTGTTCTTAAAATACTTTGCTTTAAAAAGACGAGCACAAAGTGTTAGGATCGGTATGCCCCCACAAGCGATGCCGGCGCAACGGAAGAAATAAAGTATATAAAACACATATATATCGCCATCCCAAGCTAGGGGGTCAAAGTAATGCACAACAAAAACTAATACGAGTAAAGGGGTTTTAAACCGATTACAAGATTTGGGGTTTTATTAAAGTGAGGGTGTAAAACCACAACACAAGGAAAACCACAGCAAAAACTTTGGCTCTCATTTTCGAATCCTCACCTCAACATGGAGGGGTTTGAATCAAACCACCATAAGCTCCTAAAGAAAGAAGCCACTACAAGGACACACCTCAAGTAAGTTCATACCTTAAGCAAAAGATTGGCTAGATATATGCTCTCTAAGGAAATGGAGTCTATGTAGTGAAAGGTGGAAGACAAGAAGAGTTACTAAAAGAAATATCTATGGAAGATAATCTTTTACAACTAATCTTCAAGAAGAAGTTTTATAGAAGAAAGTCTTCAAGAATCACAAGAGAAGCTAGAAAAATCTAGAGATGAAGAACTAAGCTCTAAGCTTTTTTTTCTTTTTAAGTTTTCATCAAGTTTTAAATGAGAGCAAGAACACCTCCTTTTATAGCCACCAATTTTCGGCCATATGGTGTTAGGTGGAGTAGAAGACTTGTTTTTCTTCACCTACCACCTCATTCTCACCTACCATTCCATTCTCAACTACCACCACATGTGTAAGAGAATATTTTTCATTTTCTTCTTCATTTAAAAAACATTACAAGTCAAACTTTGACTAGCTTTGAATTTCACTCTTGTGACTTCATTTAATTAAGTCCAACTTAATTAAAATGACTCCCAAGTCTTCCAAGACTTGTTAATTAAATAATCTTCATGATTAATTAATAGTAAAATTAGTAGCTTAAATATATTCCCGGATAATAATAATTTCCGTTAATGATTAATCTCCAAGATTAATTAATAGAAAAATTATTTTCCCAAGCCTACTAATTAAAATGTCTTCCACTTAATTAATTAATCTCATTAATCAATTTTACTTTAATCCTAAACCGGATTAATATTCACATAGCAATTGAACTTTCTTGAGTAAGTGTGTAACCCCATTGTAGGTTCGTTCATGTACTAGTAGTAGGAACACAACTCCGTTGTGCCTTTGCAATTTTCATTGCTAGATTTAATTACTCCAAGTATTTTAATCCGACCAAGAATTAATTACCGATTAATTCATGGTTCCTACAAATCAAGGTTAGTACTAGCCACGCGCCAAGAAGACCTAGCCATGAACGATTATTAGGTGACCTTTCCGCATTACGATTTTCGCATAAGTGAAATCCTTCCATCAAATATCCCGATCGAATCTAGGACTTGGATGTCAGTCGAAATCCCAGTAACTCGATTCTATGTATATCGATCTAAGTGACATTGACCAATTTATCAATCAAGCGAGAAAACACTGCTCCTCCTTATTGATACTACTCCGGCCGGAGGTTCCCATGGTCAATACACTGTGAAGTACATAGGATATGCGCCGATGCTAATGATCAGTGACAGATTCTTTCTTGGCACTCACGCGCCTCCGTACATAACCAGACTGGACCCAATATGCCCCACTTTATGACTCACCTGGAATCGTGTGACAAATCTAAGTACAGTGGGCGATGCACGAGACGACCAATGGTGCCTCAAGTTATGAGGACCAATCTTATGCCTACGTAACCGAGGAGATTCCAAATTCGACATTGACTCCAATATGGGATCTCGGCGGGGTTGTTCAGTTTACTCGATCCCAACGAGAACCCACATACATGCACTGATGTACACCGTATCAGTATCCATGGAATAGGATACACTCTCCAAGAGTGTGCATTGTACATGCAAGTCTTTACGAGTCATTGATATCCCTATCTCAATGATTCTATGACTTGGAACATCTTTAAGATCACAACCTTAGAGACATATTCCATGATTGACATCCCCGATACCAAACACATCTCATAGGTTAAGAGTGATCTAGGGGACTTTATCTAATTGCATAGAATGATAAGATAAAGAAGAAAACGTCATTTATTAAATTACTTGACAAGATACAATATAAGACTGTTTAAAGAGTCGGCTACTACGCCCTACAAATGGCGCACCGGGCACCTAACTCTTTCACAAAGATGGGCGGGATTGATGTGAAAATTCCATGCAATGTTTAGAAGATGAGCCGTGTTGAGAACTTTTAGATAACGAGAATACCGAGACCCCCTTGAGAGTGAAAGATAGATTATAATATCCTGGTGTAGTTTAAAATAAGAAAAGTGGATTAGAAAGTCATTTTGGTCACTTTTGTGCAGTTTAACTAGTATATTCCTAATAAACACGAATCAAACAAAGAAAAAATTGTGACATATGGAATCAAATAAATAACACTATTTATCAACTGATATTAAAGTGATTTTGATCCAAGTGTCGCATAATTAAATATAAAATAATTGATTCTTGTGGACTAAATTAGCAAGAAACTCGAATTTGCAATTTTGCCAAAATATGAGAATAGTCCAACTGAAATTATAAAAAGAAAAAGGTCAAACACTTTAAATCGGGTTCACAAGCCAAATGTGAAAATGATTTAATTTTAATATTTTGAGTCCCGATAAAAATAAGTACGTTTAAAACTACTATCTAAACCATGGCCACACCATAGAAAATCCCCTCCTTTCACCACCAACAATATCTAGACCTATTTTTTCCTATCTCCTTTGGAAAAGGGGGAAAATATAATTAATTTAATGAAGTACATAATTTTTTTCCAATTTCATTTATTGAGTGGGGGTAATAAATTAATGCTCAAGCAAATAGCTGGTCTAGTAAGAATTTGACAGGTTTACAATTTGTTAATGACTTGCACGGTTGACATTAACTAGTTTTAAGTGCAAGGTTTCTTTTCTTTGCTTATTATTATTATTACTATTATTATTATCCTTCTAGCTTTATTTTAAGTTATCCCAATTTATAATTCTCCCTATAATGTTTTTAGCTTTAGAAAACCTTCTCTTTGTTACTTTTGACTAGTTCAAGGCTTAGGAGTTTTCTAAACTCATATTCTCGAGAAAGTTGTAACCATTTATGTTATGATATTTATTATATGAATGATTGTGATTATATTAAATATAAGAATTATTATGATATGTTTTAAAATTTTAAACTAAAAAAAAATGAACCAATGTTTTGTTGCCTATCGGGATTAGAATTGCAGAATGCAGGGTCCTCACAGTACGACAACTATCAATTTATATTATATATTATTTATGAGAATAGAGTTAATAAACTTTTGACAGTTATCATAACTTTTTTGTACCTCCTTCAAATGTAATAAATTATGTCTTTATCACATGTGACCATAGACAATGTGGTCAAATATTAAATGAACCACGTAAACCTTTGCCCCTGTTTGTTTCTGTTAGATATTATTATTGCTCTCCTAATTAGATTAATATTATTATTACTTTTCTAATTAGATTAATATTCTTATTGACTTATTTATCTTTTACCTTCTTTATAGTTTAGGATTTTCTTGTATTCTTTATCTTGTAACTCTATAAATATGTTACTCAATAATACAAGTTCCCTATGAGGTTTTCTCTAATTTAACATGGTATCAGAGTCATGACTTCGAGCCATGGTATCTCGATCTCTCGCTTTCACCATCCTTAAGTTGCCGGCCCCGTCCGGCGCACCTTATCTAGTTTAGTTTAGGGTAGTTTTTTTTTTGAATCTTTGTTTATGTTATCGCCGCTCACCCTTGGAAAAACAAGAACTTAGAGTTGCCGCCTTATTTAATAGTTTTCAGACGAAACTGCTCCACATTAAGAAGCGTCTTCGTCGAACCGCTGCCTTATTTAATGATTTCCAAACGAAACTGTTCCACCTTGAGAAACGTATTCATCAAAATCTCTCTACCAAACATTTTTTATGCCCGGACTGTCGTAACATCTTTTCTCAGTTTTTAGTTCAGTCTCAATGTTCAAGACTTTCACGTTTCGACTGCGGGAGAGTGTTAGATATTATTATTGTTCTTCTAATTAGATTAGTATTATTATTATTTTCCTAGTTAAACTGGTATTCTTATTATCTTATTTATCTTTTATCTTCTTTATAGTTTAGGGTTTTCTTGTATTCTCTCTCTTGTAACTCTATAAATATGTTACTCAATAATACAAGTTCACTACGGGGTTTTCTTTAATCTAACAGTTTCTTAATTTATGTTTTTGAATCAACTAGTACTTCTAACACTTCCTATGTCTATATTTGGACATTGGTTTTAAGCAAGAAAAATACGGATGAAAATATTTTTCGTGCTTAAAATAAAATGCTTTAGTCTTTTGCTTTATCTTTTGAATTTTTTATTTCGTTCTTCTCACTAAAATTCTTGATCCAAATATAACATAAGAATCAAGCCCTATCAATTTCTATCGATGTCCTCTATTTTTTCATCTTCCCTGAGTTTTGTCCCTCCCCTTATTTTATTATATGCGTATCTATTATTGAAATAAATTCTATAAGATCCTCACCCCCTTCTCACAACCCTTCGTATTTTGCTTCTTTTTCCCCTCCTAGAGAGGCATATAAAATCTTTTTTGTTCTCCGAAATTAAAGTGATACTTTTGAAGGCAAAATTCTAATTTTAATCCCATAAAATCTCGTCATTCTAGTTTCAGTCCTACGCTTTAGGGGATTCTAAAAAACGTCTCAATAATTTAAAAAAGTTGTAATGTTAGTCATTTTTTTAAACAAGTCCCATAATTTATTTTGCATTTTGCCCTTGAACTATACAAGATGTATTAAACACCCCCCTAAACAAATTTTTATGTGCACTTACCCCCTAAAAAATTAAGTAAAATAAAAATATGTTTGGGGGTATTTAATACATCTTGTATAGTTCATGGGGCAAAATGCAAAATAAAGTATGGTAGGGGACTAATATTGTTTAAAAAAATTAAAGGATTAACATTGCAACTTTTTCAAATTATTGGGATGTTTTTTAAAATCCCATAAAATGTGGGACTAAAACTAAAATGACGAGATCCTATAGGACTAAAATTGAAATTTTGCCTACATTTCATACTTAATGTGCTATCTTGAATCTTCTTCCACTTATTGAAAGTTATTTAGCATTTTTGAATATGAAGTGATTCATGTGAGATTTAAATAACTCTCGTAGAGCTCATGATATTGCACTGATTTTCGACTTAAATAATTATTTGTTTTAAGAAATTGTACCATATCACATTTTGGTATCGTCATTAGGTTTGTTTTATACTTGAGTTCGTTTTGTAAGCTTACAAGTCAAAAACATAACTGTACCTTATAAAAAAAATATACCCTTTATGTTATTTTTTACACACAGACCCCTCGCTTATTGTGTGATTACGAACATCTCCTCACATTTATTGGAAATTATCAACACCCCTCATGTTAATTCATTTTCTATAAGTATACGCCCTATGTATTTATTTATTTTTAACAATTTTACCCCTTATAAATCTTATAAATACATTCATTGAGAGGTTGTGTTGGTAATTTTCAATAAATGAGAGGAGATTTTTGTAATTATACAATAAATGAGGGGGTCTATGTGTAATTTCTCTTTTTTATTATTAGCTTGCTAAAATAATTTAAACTCTTCGGTTCAAGCTTGATTTTCTTTTATAAATTGTGAAAAAATAATATGTGGAGGTTGCCAATTTTTTTTAATTTTTTTTTTTTTTTGAGGGTAGGTTGCCAATTTCCATTTATTGTTCCCCTATATTTGTTGTATTAAATTTTAATGCTCTTCTATTAGTATGAAAGTGACATTTATGACATTTACGTCCATACTTTCTATTTTCATACAAAGCCAACGCTATTTCACCTATCATAGTGTTTGAAAAGAAGATATCATGTCACCTATCATTTTCATCAGTTTTCAACCCCACCTCCAAATATTAAAATGATGAAACATGTTTGCTTCCTATATACAAGAAAAAATAATATCACTCACAAATTTTTATTTTAATAATATTAAAATTGTCATTGATGATAGATATTTAATTTAGTGAAAAATATTATTTATTTTGTCACAATAATATATTTTACATATTTAATTGTGTCTAAGGTGTAACAATCAGCATATACTATGACAATACAAATATAGTCATCAAGTCTTAACTCTTAATTAATGCAATTTTGTTTTTATTAAATTGTCACTAAGTACCAATAATGAAAAGTTCTTATACAATTATTTCGCCAATCAGCAAATAGTGATAACTCATACACGATTTTTTTCGCTATTAGACTTGTGAATTTCGTTATTACGGTAGCAAAAGAATATTTTTAACTTAATATATACAAATACAATGACTTTGATACATTATCAATTATTAATATTATCTTTGTTCGTAATGTAACATGCTAAACATTTGCGTGGTATATAAGTGGAATTGTAGATCATTAATTAAGTTACATATAATGATGCCAACATCATACTTCACAATATCATTATTTTTTCATTGCTAAGAATCTTCTGAAACGTACAAAGAAAGAAGGTGGAATCTCGATCCAACAATATGAAGAAAAAAAAAATAGAAGTTTAACGCAGCTGATCCAGCATATATCATTAGATTGGGCAAGTAATGAAAATTTTCTTGTACAAATTATACAGTTAACGATGTTGAAAGAACCAACTCCAATGAATCCAATTCCAATTCATCCAAAAATAACAAAAGATATTTGAGTTACCCACATCATGACGTATGATCAAGACTTGTTACCCCATTTACAGGAATCTTATCATTATCAAAGTCTGACATGTTATGGGACGTTACATTATTTAATCCATATGGAACAAAGCATGAACTATGAACAATATGTGTGGCCTGACTTCATGTCCCTTTAGTGTTCAATCACCTCTTTATTTGTACTCACCCAATTGCTATTGACATTACCTTCTCAACTTTATCACTTCTTAATCACTATATAAGAAAGGGTTGATATTTATGATGTCACTAGCAAGTGGACGAGGTGTGATTGTACAAGAAATTCCAAGATAATCGCAGTCGTTAGGGTATTAATGTGTGTTACCGGGGCTAGACTAAATGAATTGTTAGAGATATATCCTAAAGTCCAAGTCTCTAAATTAAGTAGAAGACCCATTATCAAGGTACGGTACGCAATATTTATGGAGAAAAATCAAGGACTACATTTGGTTCACACTTTTAACATTCATTGTATTCTGTATCTCTTTTGTCAATTGTGAAATACTGTCTCATCTCTCGTGGATGTAGGCAATTGTCGAACCACGTAAACTTTTGTGTCGTTAGATCTTTATGCTTTTATTATCGTGTTTAGTTTGACATGAACTGTTGAGATTATTCTAAGATGTAGTTGCGAGACCTCCTACGATATGTACATCCTTAGGTGGGAGTGACTACTTATATATTTTCACATTTAGGTTGTGTTTGAATGAAATGATATTTATTTGAAAAGATGACTTGAATGAATGATTTCAAAGATTTCATTTTAGATGGATTTGTAATGAACTGTATTAATTTAAAAATTATCATTATGTTGCTACGTAAATAATTTATAAGACAATCACAATCGTTAGAATATAATGTGTTCCACATAAATAAATCATACCACATGAACAGATGAGATTATTCTAAGACGTAGTCTCGAGATCTATGTGATGTAAATCCCCGGGCCGAGACTCCCTATTATCACATTCAAGTTGCATTTGAATGAAATGATAGTTGAAGAGAGGATTCGAACGAAGAATTTCAAATTATTATAATGATTTAAAACCAACTCAAAATAAGTGTAAGACTTTAAGCTAATAGATAAGTTTGACAAGACATATATATACCAAGTATTGACTATTTGTCACTTCCTATTAATTATAGCTTGTTCCTTTTGTCTTCATTGCTTATTGAACTTTAATGTGAAAAAGGTATCAATTATTGCCTTTTATTAAGAGGGTTTTTATTAGGGATAATTGTAGCCACCCCTCATATATGGATTCATTGCACTTCACCCCCTCACTTATTGATATGTGTACTTTACCCACTCACGTATTATAAAATGTGCACTTACCCCCTTCGGACAGTTTGGGGCAAAAAAATACAAAGAAAGATTCAAATTCGGGCAGCAACGTACTGAAAATTCCTTTGTATTTTTTCTGCCCGAGCTGCCCAAAGGGGGTAAGTGCACATTTTATGATAAATGAGGGGTGAAGTGTATATTTCAATAAGTGAGAGGGTGAAATGCAATGATATCATATGTGAGGGGTGTATGCAATTATCCCTTTTTATTAAGAGGTTAAACTACCTCAATTGCAACTTTTACTTTCTAGGAATCATCACAAAAGCTGAGCAAACTGTTGTTTCTTTTAAATTATATACTCAATTTTACCTTTGTTTTTGTCCACCAAATGATGAAACATCCATCTTCTTAGCTGAAATATTTAAAAGATTGTGTGTGATAGAAATTAAATTCAGATATTATATTATTGAGGCAGTCATGCCCAAGTTGAAGACGTCGTGGACCAAGAAGACAAGTAATTTAACTTTTTTCAGAAAAATTAAGATCAAAATGGAAAATTCTTGTTCATACTAGGTTTGGTGACACCTAATTCATCACAAAATACGTTATAAATTGTAATATTTGCTTTGTGATTGGAGACTCTTTCTGCAACTGTATACCTAATTGCAAATTACATTTGCTGAGTGATTATCTAAATTAAGTTCGGCAAATTTATGTCAAATTGCTCCTCCGCATAAGATTTTGACATAAGAAAAATTTCTTGTCCGAACATATATGTCAATTACAATGTTGGGTGATTTACTAACCTAGTATTAGGTAAATCTTGTTTTAACTAAAATGCATAATTTACTCGCCATGTGATTGAAACAGACTCTTCTAAACCCAATGTAAGTTAGACCTAAACTTAGTTATGGTTTAATTAATTTATTTTTAGAGAAGAAATGGTCAAATAATGGATTGCTTACACATAATTAACTATTGAATTCTTTGCTTTGACCATCTATTTTGATTCTATTTTTTAAAAGAAAATTGTGGTAAAAACACTAATAAGTAAACTAATTAAGGATGATTCCTTAAACGTAACATTCAACATGTTCTTTTTCTAAAACAGATATGTTACCTTTAATTATTATATATACAATTAGGGCAATAAGCCAAAAAATGTAAACATGATATTGTTAACTCATGCCGTCCTTGAATCTTTGTGGTATTAGCTTCCACTTTAATGTAGGAAGTCATGTCTTCAATTTCAGGTTATCACGAGTTATGACTTTTCTCTCTTTATTTGGAGTTTTATAGGGTTTGTGTGACCCATGATTGAAAAATTATCGATCCGAGTTTGTCGGTTCAAGGTATCGCCATTCGTCTATAATCAAAAATTAAAAAAAGACAAAATAAGCAAGATTTTCGTATTTCTTACAAATATTTACCCAAGTGCTAGTATTTTTTAGGGTTAATTATACTAACCTCCTTTGTACTAGGACTAATTACAAGAACACACTTGTTTTACTTTTGAAATTATATTTACCCCTCTTGCTTGGTGAAGTGCGGTCAAATTTGATGGACATTGGCACAAAAAGAAAAGTACGAATTCATTGGCATGAATGATGATATCATCAAACCATTTTTCTAAAAGAAAACAAATAGTGAACAAGCAAGCATGATGATGTCAAAATTCGTCAGATGATATTTGTCACGTGATCGATCACGTGGGGCGAAGGAACCGATCCAACACACGACAAATTAGGCTGGAGTTGGTGAATTTATAGACTGCACTCAACTATGGCGAGCTGCCTACGTACCCAGATTGCTGGGATCAAATCTATTCGTAGTTTGATGATGAGGTTACTCTCTGTTGCCAGTGTATTTTTTACTGGGGGAGTAGATAATGATTCTTTCCCAGTTTATTTGAGGTATTTATAGGGATCTGGTAATTGGCTATAGGTCGTGGACTTTACTTTGTCAGTTAGCCCACTAAGCCTATCTTTATTACTTTCAAGCTAATAAAACAACTTTAATATTCGTATTTGGTCGTCAGCCATTTTTGGCTCACATCATATGCCCCCCACTCATGGGTGTACCTTATAAGATATCCTGGAGTAGGAATAGGTATGACAAACTTGATCGCCTTGGAGGGTCTGACGGGTCACCCTTTGAAGGGAAATTATTTAAGTGTTAATTACCTCGAGAAAATGTAGGTGTTGACTTAAAGCAACATTTGTAGCTACCTTGGGGTTTGACGCCTCGAGGTCGAGTGCCGCGAGGTTGGACGCCTAGGGGCCGGATACCTTACAATGCCCGAGTGTGCGAGGTATCTCGATTTGAGTATGCATTTCATGTCCTAGGGAGGAGCTCTTAAGTTATGAACCTCTACCCCACTTGACTAATAGCCTCATAGGAGTTATCATGTTAGTTGATGAGGTGTTTTGGCCTAAGAGGAGGCTTGCGCTTCACCTGCAAGAAGCTGGTCGTCTCGAAGAAGACTTAGATTTCTGTGGCCTTTATCTGGGGTTTTAGCACCCCGAAAGGGACCTATAATTTTCTAAACCTCGATCCGGGTATTTGTATTCCGGATGAGACTTAGAATTTATTAGATTGATCTTTGGCCCGTGGAGAAGGGGCAAGGGTCATTAACATGTTGCGAGGGGGTATAAGTTTTTGCTACTAGGTGAAAGTGCAAGGTCCTTTGCCTTAAGAGGGGCAAAGTTCTTGGCTCTATCACGAGTGGGCGAGGTCTTCTGCCTCGAGGTGAGGTGATGAGGTCCATCATTGTAATGGTAGATCTATTTTCTATGATCTTTTATGCACGTTGGATGTTTTCTTATGAAACACCCATGGAGCAGGTATGATCCCATAAGTTAACAAAAAATTTGCTAACTTACTAGGCAGGATATTCCTCATCTTCGAAAAGGATTCCGGTGGTGGGCGGACGTATCGCCCGTACGTGATAAAGAGAGGTGCTTCGTATCTACCCCTGGTGGCCTCTTAGTGTGCGGATTTGATGGTCGTAACATGTTACTATTTTAGACGGTGGAATTATGTTGTTTCTTTTGTTTTCACTTTTGCCAGTGGTGTATTGGCTTTTCATTTTATTCGCTTAGTTGGATTTCGACTCTTTTTGTTCGTGTGATCATAAAGTTTCACAATTATTTGTGGGTCCAGAAGTTGTATGGCATGATCTTTTGATGATATAGTGTTATATTTGGTGTAGAAATTGGAGTTTGAATGACAAGGATGCAAAATAGTATCAATGCTTTTTTTTTACCCGCTAAACGTAGCACTGTAATTCTAGAGTTTAGGGACTTTGTGTTCTTTATAAGAGAGAAGCATGGAAAAGAAGAAGTCAATGGAAATCAATTCAAAAACCGCGAAACCGAACAGCACAGCACCGAACGGCCTATAACCGCATAAACAATTTCAAATCTCAAAACCGCAGTTTAAAATTTTTATTTGAAAAAACCGCATTTGGTAATTTGGTTTGAGAATGACTAAAAAAAATAGAAATCGAACCGCGATCACCCCTAATTGTGACTGAAATTGAGGAGTTTAAAGAATGCTTGAATATATGTGAACTAGAGGAGATGAAATGGACTGGTACTCAATACACTTGGAATAATAATCACATTTTTTCCAAGATTGATAGAGTTTTTATAAATCAAGAATGGTGTGAGCATCAACCAAATGCAGAATCTGTTTTTCTACCAGAGGGAATGTTCGACCCTAGCCCGATTGTAATTCAAATGAGGAGACATATTATTCAGAGAAGAACTCCTTTCAAGTTTTTTAACATGTGGATAGCAAATACACAATTCTTACCAATAGTAGAGCATATTTGAGATTCGTGGAAATAAGATGTATAAGGTGGTGAAAAAACCAAAGATGCTGAAACAGGAATTGAAAAAAATTAAACAGAACCACCTTTCATGATATTGAAAAACAAGCAGAAAGAGCTAATGAGGACCTTTTGAAATGGCAGAAATGTCTAAACAATTATCCACTTGATAGACAACTACAAAAGGAGGTTGAAGCCCAGAAAGAGCTTAAAACTAAAATGTTGGCCAAGGAAAAAATACTTGCATCAAAAAGCTAAGGCAACTTGAATTAACTTAAGGGATCAAAACTCTAAATATTTTCACATGCTTATAAAGAAGAGGCAATATAGGAACAGAATCCTAACCATTTCAGATGGGGATAGGGTGTTGACAGATTATAAACAGGTGACAAATCATTTTGAAGAGTTTTACAAGAAATTGTTGGGGACTAGAAGCCAAGTGCAACCAACAGAAGAGAAAGATTTGGAGATGGGTTCTAGACTCAATTGAGAAATGCAGATCACCTTAATTAAGCCATTCACTAGATAAGAAGTTAAAAAGACCATGTTCAGTATAATCTCTAATAAAAGTCCAGGTCCAGATGGTTATGGGAGTGACTTTTTTAAGGCAACATGGCAAGCGGTGGGAGAAGATATCATTGCAGCAGTTCTTGACTTCTTTGAAAATAGCAGGATGTTAAAGCAAATTAATAGTACGCTTTTGAACTTGATCCCTAAAGTGGATAATCCCAGTCTGGCTAGTGAGTTCAGATCTATTACCTGCTGCAACACTATCTATAAATGCATTTCCAAACTAATGACAAAAAGATTGGCCGAGGTATTGCCTACTTCAGTGAATGAGAACCAGGGTGCATTCACTAAGGGTAGGACAATTATTGATAATGTTTTAATTAGTCAAGAGCTAATCAGTCCCTATAATAGGAAAACGATTTCTCCCAGATATTTAATGAGTATAGACATTAAAAAAGCTTATGATACTGTGGAATGGAAGTTTTTGGAGGATTTGCTGATTGGGTTAAGATTTCCTCAGAAATTCACTGGATGGATTATGGAATGTGTGAGAACAACTACATTTTCATTAGTTCTTAGTAGGGAAAGCTTTGGCTTCTTTCAAGGTCAGAGAGGACTGCGACAAGGGGAGCCCAAATCCCCTTTATTGTTTGTTCTTGTCATGAAGTATCTGACTAGAAGTCTTAGAGCGGCTGCTGCTTCACAAGATTTCAGGTATCATCCAGCTTGCAAGCAGTTAAAGCTCACAAATATATGCTTTGCAAATGACCTTATGTTCTTCAGCAAAACATCCACAGTATCAGTTAATATACTTCGGAGCTCTTTTAAGACCTTTTCTAACACTACTGGGCTTCATTCTAATCAAATGAAATCTAGTTTGTATGAAAGAGGAGTTGCAAGAACCACAAAGCAGGAAATGATTGAGTTAACTGGCTTTCAGGAAGGGACTTTTCCCATGAGATATTTTGGAGTATCTTTATCTCCTACAAAGTGAACCAAATTAGATTTCCATACTCTTGTGGAGAAGATAACTAGAAGGTTGGCCTGCTGGGCTTTTAGAAATTTGTCCTATGCAGGGAGGGTGCAGTTGATAAATTCAATCCTGTTTTCATTGCATGTCTACTGGTCCTCAATATTTATTCTTCTTCAATCAGTGGTGAAGCAAGTAGAACAAAAATGCAGGGAGTTCCTCTGGGGTAAAAGTGACGAGAAAAGGAAAATTGCACTTATCAGTTGGGACAGAGTATGTAATAAGAAGAACAATGGAGGGTTGAATATAAAGTGTTTCAAAACTTGGAATATTGTCTCTATTGGTAAGCAGATTTGGGCCTTATCTCAAAAGAAGGACAGTCTGTGGATGAAATGGTTAGAAACTTCTACCCGCACTCCTACCTCTAGATAATTATGCGAAAGAAAAATTCTCTGAGAAAAGCTCGACCTCCTCCTCGCAACAATCGCAGGCGGCTAGATGGATGGAGAGGGAGGGATTTTTCTTTCCTAATGCTCTAGGTTTATTTTGGTTCAGTGTCAGATTCTAAAATAATGACTTGTGTGTATGGAGTTCTGACACTGACTGATTACTTATACCAAGTAAAAAACTCCCCTAGGTTTACACTGAGAGGGGCGGCCGAATTAGGCCTTGTAGATGGGCTTCAGGCGTTGTTTTGACTTAGCCCATGTGTAATTAATTAAATCCAAGTCCAATCCAATTAGTAATTAGTTAATTACATTAATCCAATTAATATAATTCAACTTATAAATTAATTTTCAATTAATTTAACTTATGAATTAATATGATTTAATTAATTTATTTAATCCAATTAAATATCTTTAATTAAATCATGTCATCTATTTTGTTAGTCAATTCACATCAAATGTGATTTTACCAAAATACCCATAACTTAAGAAAATATTCCTTTTCTTCACATAGCGCGACTCTCTAGGCTCGATTCAATTGGCAATGGGAGGATTCCAAAGGATAAGGTTGTCACCTAGCCAACACCGTGGAACCAAATCGTAACCTAATTGAAAACGAGATGATCATGTCATCACGAACCTTGACTACAAATACCATATGTGTATAAACTCTTCACTGACGTGACCCAATCAGGTAAGAGCCATGGTTTAGTCTAGAACTTGATACTGTACTTAGAATCATAATAATGTGAAATTACCAAACTACCCTCATTGACAATCACGGGATAGTTTATATGCTTTGGCCAAAGACATATAATTTCAATTACTTACAATCGTACAGGTCACATACTCGTTTACTGTCGAGATAGTGAATCCCATTTTGACAAGTTATCTTATAACATCGAATGCACTATTGGATCGTACTTTGAGGTCGATCCCACCTATCAGGTGATACAGGTCTAACTACTCTGATAACATATACAATACTACAAGCATGTTATAAATGACTCCTCAGGTCTAAAGTTTACACATACTATCGCAATTTTAATCCCGATCATTGACTGTAAAAAAGTAAATACCCATGTGATCGGATTAATGTGAGTCGAGTTCAAATATGTTAATTCCCTTAGTCATATTCATGACACCAGCTCCCACTATCTAATCAGTGTAGGACTGACAATTCCTTGTCAAAGAAGGTGTTATATGAGTTGAATATTAATGTCCAATTAATATTCGTTAACTCACGAACTCTCAGTTTCAGAGATTAGTACTGGACTGTTCCAGTGCCCCCTCTTGTCCATAAGAGGTGGAAAGTTTATCTTGAAATCTCTTGGACTAATTTGTTCAATACAGTTAAATGCTATTAGATTTACATGAACAAAATCTAAACCTTTATTCTATAAATAGAAACATCAAACGTTTTGTACAAATAACTTATCTAAGCCCTACTCAATCTAATTTCTCATAGGCATTGAGGGCATACACCTAACAATACTAGATATCTCCCTTGGTGCTTGTAAGAGTTTTCTTTGTGTTCGTGGGTATAAAGTATTACGTTTACCTAAATATATAACCAATAAGTGGTTGGTTTAAGTGGTTCGGCACTTTCATCCTTTACGCAAAAGTCGAGTGTTCGATTCCTTGTGGATGAAGTTGTACCTGTTGGGAGCAATTTACCCCTTTGTGGGGCCGATACGGTGCGAACAAGATTGTCCTGACCCAATGTGGTTAAGGGATACCTATGGCATAGACCCAAAAAAAATAATATATATATATATATATATATATATATATATGATGTGGACGTAGAATATCACTTTCCACAAATTGGGCTTGTGAGAATTGGGCCTTAAGAAAAGCTCATGGGCTACCTTAAGGAAGACTTATGGGCTACCTCAAAGGTGAGATGAAAATAAAAGTTGAAGATAGCAAGGTGGAAACCTGATGAAGAAGCTGATAAAATAAGGAATGAAATCATATCAAATATTTGGTCAAGATTGTATCCCCAAAATTAAGGGATTATTTCTTCTTCCCTTCATGCTACCAAAATAGCCCATCTTGGCTTGGAAAGGGAAGAAGGTGGACGCCTATAGGGCTTATAAACGAGGGAGTTGTACAATTTTTTGCCATCTTTTAACTGATGTAAAATTCTAAAAATATCATGTATTTTTTCCCTACGAAAATTAATAAAAAAATCATCTTTATTCTTCTTTCTCTTCTTCCCTATTCTTCAAAAATCACTCTATATTAAATAAAGGTTGTTTTTAATTTATTATCATAATTAGATTATTGATTACATTTATTGCATTTTTTGGTGTAATTTTGAACCGCATCAATATATATATATATATATATATATATAACAATTAGGAATTATTTGTTAAAAAATTGACACTACATCCTGGCTTTGGCATAAATAGGCAATGATCATAGTCAAAACTTGTGATAATATTTTTTTGTTAGGACCAATCATAGTCCTTGCAGGATTCCCCTCTTTTGGATTGGTTTTATAAATTTTGAACGTTTATAATCCATTTTCAGATAATTATATCAAAATTGAATTGTCCTTTTCATAAATGTCCATATTATATGCCATCTACCCTCACGTGGTACTTGTGTGTTGTATAAATCAAATACATAACATAGTGATGTTATATTGGTCCATTTGGGAAACCAAAAAAAAAGAAGTTATATTGGTCCATTTGTACCAATACTATAGTCTAATGGTCAAGTTTAAATTCTATTTAAATTGGACAAAATATATTTGTACTCCTGAACTATTCACTTTATCGCGTTTAGGTCTTTAAACTATCTTAGATAACAAAATGGTCCCTCAAATCAAATCACGGCAAGCCTTTAAAAGTCAAGTCGAGGGACCATTTTGTTACCTTAGATAGTTCAATGACCTAAATGCGACAAAGTGAACAGTTCAAGAATACAAAATATATTTTGCCCATTTAAATTTTTACGAGTTTAACTCTAGCGAAAATATAGAGCTCGCTAATTTAAATAAGTATATTTTGGGCTTTATTTGACTGATTTATAATATTTGATCCAATGTAAATTAAGATTTATTACTTTGTACTTTGATTCAATAGCCACCATAAATTTCACCTGATCTTACCTTATGAGAAAGGGAAATGGGGTTCAGTTGCTGCACTTGACATTCTTTTTCATACTTAAATTATTATGTAATGAATCGAGTGTGACAACCCCAACCAAGGTCACAATTCTCCCATCTACTATAGTATGTTAATGAAATAGACCACTCCCCTTTGTTTCTTATGGCATTAATAGAAGAAATTTCGAACTTCTAGCGCTACTAAAAAAGTTTGGTCTCCTACTAATTTGCTAGAGATATTTATTCTTCCTTCAAACAAATTCCCCAATTTCGTGGTCCAATCCACTTTGTTCACATTATTGTTGTCTATTAAATGCTATATTTGGTTGACATTCGTTGGATGATTAACTATATAACAAGTGTCTCATAATTGTATAATAATAATTAATGAGTATAAGTAAAATTTATGAGACGTTTATAATATATTCAGTCACTCAATACATGTGCACTATGTATAACATATATTAAATCAATAAACATTGTTACACCAAAGATGTTTGGCTTAGTTAGTCAAGTTGATGTCACATAACTAAGAGGTTATGTGTTAATCCCCCGGTGTATGTGAGTTATTTTCTCAACCTGTATAAAAGTTTGTAATAAAATTCGTTGATTATAGTCATTTGAATTAGATATTTTAATGTAATGATATAATATGATGATGTAATTGCACGTTATTACACGGCCAAATTCTTAGTGCTAATAAGTAGTAACTTAACTTTCCAATGTTATTTTTATTATTACATGCCAACAAAATGTAATTCTTTGGTTGTCAATTTTTATGTAAACATTCTTGACACGGATATGGAGTGTATGATGCATGGGCACCTTAAGTGGGGTTGTAATATTGTTTTCAAATAATTGAAATGATTTTTTGTCAGTTAGTGAGAAGATATAGGCCTATTTCATATGCAAGAATGGGATATGAATAGTAGTTCTTGGTTTTTGGACCAATAATTTGAAGTTATCTGCTCCATGGCCAAGGGATTTGAAAAAATTATGTTAGACCAAGTCTAATAATATTAGGAAAAGTTTTATGAGAGATCAAGTTTAGTGGTCTTGGTGTCTATCTCTCTCGTACAATAACATGTATTGTGTCAGATTTTCACATACACCTATATGAAAGATATAGATATATAAGACACATTCAGACCATTGAACCTGATTTGTCATAGACTTGCCTAATATGGACATGTCCACTTTTATTTGATGTTGATCTTTTGTACCATCTTCTTTGTTTTTTTTATTTGAAAGTGATCGTTCGTACCATCTAAATTATGTAAAATGTTAATAATAGAACTTGGTTGGCAATGTCCATTTGCCATTAATTGACTACCTTATCTACACGAATTAAATCGAGTTGAATAAAGTATTACTAAAACTCGTCATCAAGCTCAAAAAATTATGTTTAAGTTTCGTTTACTAATTAAATAAATTACATCCGGACAAGCTGTAATCGAGTTGAGCTCGGGTAGTATTACTCATAAATTTACGAAGCCAGGTTTCATATATTCTCAAGTCGAAAAATGTGTTCAGAATTGGTTCTTTTTTTTTTTTTAAAATATGAATGAGTTCAAATGAGCTTTAACCCGTATATCTTTATTTGTTTTTCAGCTCTATTGTCGGAAAAAACTTTTGGGCTTGGATCCTTTTCCATTTGGGCTTTGGAGAGATTAAAGTGGGCTTGGGCTACAGTTTGTTTAGTCTTTGGTGAAAACAAAAGACAAATTATCTCTGGCAAACAATCAAACACTTAGTCCGCTCGCCGCCACCTCGCCACCGCTGGCCGCCTCTCGCCGCCGTCTCGGCGTACGCACACAGCAGTTTATAGAGCTGGTAATACTCGTCAATGATATTTCATTGTTTTAGCAATGATAATGTATTCTTTTTATTTTTGATTTCACTGTGAAATAGTGAATTGGTAGGTTCTGAATCTTTGATCTTTAGTATGCTAAAAAAAGTTGGGAATTGGAATGTGCAAGCAGTTTCTCTTAATTGTGTTTTTAGGGTTTTTTGAATTCTTGATGCAAATTGTGTCTGGTCCATTTTTGAAATGTCCGAAAATAAAATAAAAATATAAAATTCTGGATAGATACAGTATCTATGTGATACAAAATTTGAAATATCCGACTCGCCTTGGATATCAGGCATGATATTTTTTTAAATATTATACGATAATTTTTGGGCTAAAATAGAAAAAAAAGATAATATTTTTGGTCTTTTGTTACAAATTAAAACATAAAAGTTAAACAATTGACAAAGAAATTTGAAGAGCTTATGTCAATGAATCTATTTAATCAAATTTATTTTGAAATATTACACGTGCATATTCATGCATGTTTCCTCAACGTATCGTATTATAAAATTTTGAGATTTTCATGTTTCGTATTCGTGTTGTATCGTATCCATATTTGTGCATCATAGTCATCAAACAAGGAAAAAAGCATTATAAATAGAGAGGCTGTTGCTGCATTATGTCTCTTCCCATGATAACTTAATTGGAAAATGCCAGGCTGATCTCCTCAAGGTGATACTTAGGGAGCACTGATCTCCTCAGTGTGATAGTTGGGGCCTCCCTGGAGTTGGTCTCGCAGGTAGTCTCCACCACACATGTACTCGTACATGTGTAGGGGGCCACCATCACGTATACATGTGATATGGTGGAGATCATCTTGGGTGGCCTCCCGGGAGCTCCCAAGTATGACCCATCTCGTTGAGGGTTCTAAGGGATATAGTGTTTGAAATAGTTAATGAGAGGGACCAAAAATTTGAACAACATGCTGTAAGAACTGGCTATGAGGCTGTAATAGATAGGTGAGGAGAAAAGGCTTGTTCATCTTTTAAGCTGATGTGGAATTGATGATCAAAAAATTAGTGCATTCAATAGGATCCACTCCACATCTTTCTTATAGACACTTCGGGTTGGTTTTAGAGCTTTACGGTAAAAATTTGTGTGTTTTCGTCTGAGTTATGTGTTTCTTCTCAGGGTCCTGGACAGTATTAAGTGCAAAAACATAATGTAGAATCTTAAGGTGAATATCACTAGTTTATGCCTTTTTCTTTTTAGTAGCGAAGAACGTTAAAAATTAATTAAGTGTTATTAGGCAGTAACGAAAAGAAGATGAAAAACTACTGTAGACATGATGTAATTCATATTAGAAGCTTAGATTGATTTAGTCCATGTTGAGTCAATTTTATCTTTTCGTCTTTTTCGTGGCACAGTACTGTAACTCTTCTTTAGTTTAATTAGGCACAGTAATGTGTATGATTGATTTAACTACTTTGAAAGGTTAAATTCTACTCAAATTGTGTGTGTTTTTAATTCGTTAAATATTCTGGTATACTGACTAGTGTCCGTTAACAACATTTCTAAGAATGGCTTGTCTTGCTATCGCAGCACCTATATTTATTTTGATTTGTTACAACTTAAATTTTCTTTGAGTTTGATGAACTTATGTACGACATTGTGGCAAATAGATCGTGAAAATGATGGAAGGCGCTCGTGTTAGACTGAAGGGATGGCAGCAGGCTGCCGTTGCAGTGGGGTCTGCTGTTGGAGCATTGTTGGATCCAAGAAGAGCAGATTTGATAGCTGCACTTGGGGAGACGACCGGAGAGCCTGCATTTGAAAGAGTGCTCGAGAGGATGAAGAGGACTTCAGAAGGGAGGGTAAGCTTTTACTTGTTAATATCAAGATGACGCTAATAGTGGTAATTATTATTGTGGTGAAACTTAAAGACTTATATCATCATCTCTGATGAAGGAAATGTTGTTCCGGGGGTGGCATTTTTCTCTTCTTCTTTTTTTCCGGCTCTGTAGTTTTCCGTTTAGTCAAGACGTGCAAAGTTTCCGGCCTAAACTTGACTTGGCAACGGTTACTCTTTGAACGACATTCTTGTTCTTTTGATTAAAAAGACCTTTTGTAGCAAAGCATGTTGGAGGGCTGAAGAGTGTGAACAGAAACAAGCAATTCCTAATTGTTTTCCATCTGAATATGAATGTTACATAATTTCAGTCAATGAAAGAAAATAGGATAATCAAAGCACATCCCGTCACTTATCGGGTAATTACCACGAGCCCCTTGAAGTTTTGCATATTACCAAGACACTCCTTGATAATTTCTCAAATCTGGTGGTGTTTTACGTAATTAGGATCTCATGCAGCAGGGTGTATATATAATTTACTCTCAGTATTTATATTTATGCCACAGGCTGTACTATTGGAGCGCCCTCGTATTATCTATTCTAACGTAGGCCATGCGTGGGACCTTCCCGCTAATACATTTGGCGCTGCATATGCAAACTTCATGGGATCCAGGAATTTCTCCCCAGATGACCGGCCACCCGTCCGGTTCATGGAAACAGAAGAACTAGCATATGTTGCAACACGGGCTCGCGAGGTGCACGACTTCTGGCACACCCTGTTTGGTCTACCCACTAATTTGGTAGGTGAATCGGCTTTAAAGGTGATAGAATTTGAGCAAATGCTACTCCCTATGTGTGCCCTATCTGTTGTAGGGGTACTGCTAGATTCAGTGAGAGGCAAAGGAAATCGTTCTACCAGCATTACTTCCCTTGGGCCGTCCGGGCCGGTGCGAGATGCACTGATTTAATGTGCGTGTATTATGAGCGTCACTTTGATGAAGACCTGGAAGATGTTCGTCGAAGATGGGGAATCGTTCCAGCTCCTACTCCTTCCCTTCAACCAAATGCAGGGTGAGTTTGGTGATTCTGGGTGTTTGGAGCCTATTTATGTATGTTGACTCAAATAGGACAATATAGAAATTATTTGGAGCGGGCAAAATTTCGAGTTTTATTTTACATTAGCCGGTAAAAGCACAGTCGATGCATGTACACAGAATAAAATTTGATATAAAATCTTTGAATTTAATTCGATGAAGCAGAGTAGAAAGAATAGAAGGAAAAGGAAAGGGATATAAAATTAAAAGAAAAAAATAGAGAGAAAAATATGATACAACAAATAATGCAAAATAATTGTTTTACAAACCGAGCCTTTTTCTGCATCCAAATTTTGTAAGTCATTTCCTTAAGAACTCATTGAACACCAACCCACATTTATGTGATAGTTGACAAATAAGATTTTGACAATCATAAATGGGGAGTCATGTTACATTTATCCACATATTTCACAGACAGAAAAAATTAAAATCAAGAAAAGAAAGACGAAATTCAAAAGGCTTGCAGCCTTGCAGTTGCTCCTATTTGCTGCCACCACCAAACAGATAACCCAAAGAAGAACCTCCTCCGGGGGCAGCATGGACCTTTGTCGACGGTCGATCCTGCGACGAAGCACTTTAGTGAGGAAAATGAAAAGGGTAAAGATAAAGAACAAAAACTACATCAAAAAGGTTTAGAACATGTATTATTTGGATTAAAGTATAGATCCATAACATAATAAGGTCGATTTGTACTAGGACTTCCGCGACATGCTCTTACGTACACAAATATAGGAGAAAATAATGTCACAAGCAAACATGAATTGACTGGATCTTTTGAGGAATTGAGCTTTGTGTTCTCTAGAGTCGATGAAGGTGATGACGTGAGTACAAAATCAGCTTTCAAGTCTCCTTGAGTTATTTTATGCCTTAAAATCTAGACAAATTGCCCCTAATGCCCCCCCTTAAGTCACAGTAGGCGGTAATGTCTTCAACAAGCAAACCACACTAGAATTACATCCCCATAGTTCCTGTTTAAACTAACAAATGCCGAGGAATTACTAGGGATATACTAAGGGAAAAGGAGAAAATGAATTCAAATCAATGTCACATTCTCAATGCCGATATCAGTAATTCTAGCATGGTCGCCTCATTTTCCGTCATCTTTGTCTAAAGGTGTTCAATTACAGAAGCATTATGATAAGGGAACGAATCAGCACCTAACTTACAGCAAAATTGTGTCAATAAGAGACATACCGTGATGAAATTGCAAGTGTTTTGACCATCTGCTCTAACGTAGTTATTTGAGGTGCTACTCTGAATGCCTGCAGGTATCTGCTTGCTAATGTCTACAGGCTGAGGAGCAGCATTACGCTTCGTCGAAGTTTCCTCACTCGCACCCTTACTTTCACTTGGAGCAGGTTTGGCTTCTTTTGCCGGTTTTGGGGCCTCCCCACCCCCAAACAAGTAGCCCAATGAGCTTTGGCCTCCACCAGCGCTAACTCCACGACCCATTGTCTCCTATTCTTCACAATTAGGAAATTCAAAACCGTATTTTCTTTACTTTTGAGACAATTTTCAAAAAGGAAAGGGAAAGAAAATCAACTTTCAGTTTCTGAAACCATATTTAGATTTTATCTCAACTTTACGCGACTTTTACCCCTCAAAAGCCTCGAGACAAAGCAAATGGTGGAAAATTTGGGATTCGTTCGAGCTCTAAGAAAACTTCATTAGAAATATCAAATCTTTTTAACGTAGTATTACTGTCTCATCATATGCATGCATGGATTCTTGTTATCTTTCAACAGCTGATTCAATCCCTCGTCAATTCAGGAATAAGAATTAGGGAAAATTACACACAAACCCCCTCACTTACTATGTAATTACCAGAAAAAACCTCACTTATTGGAAATTACCAACACACGCTCTCATGTTAAGGATTTCTTACAATTACACCCTCCGTGTGTTTAAAAATGCTTACAATTTATCGCTGTAAAGCTTACAAAAAGACCGCTTAAGTGGGTGTATTGGTAATGTCCAAAGTGAGGGGGGTTTTGGTACACAATAAGTGAGGGGTGTGTGTGTAATTTTCCCTAAGAATTATAGCTCATGAATCAACAGCTTAGTCATATTCTTATCCAACTAAGAGTTTCCTGAATACAAATCCCTTTGGATCAGATCATACACAAATAGATATATACAACTTTTATGCTCCATATATATATATATATATATATATAAAGCGATTACACATAACGACACTTGATCGGCGAAATTGCTATCGAGAAATTATCATCATGAAACAAACATACAATTTAAGCAGCAAAAAAAAAAAAAAAATTGATATGTAAACACATCAGATCAGTAATTAAACACAAGTAACAATTGATGAGTAAACAGATAATTGAAGTACGCGCGTTCAGATGAAGAATTAAGGTGTTTAGAGGAGTTACCCTTTATTAGGTTGCTGCTTTGAGATCAGATCTACTGGAATGATCAGTTTTGAGCAGTGGAAAGGAAGTACTATTATTATTTGAGGATGAATTTCTGTTTCCACTCCATTATTGACTCTTCCATTGAAAATTTTAAGGTGGACCGGGAGTGTTGCTCCCGATTTATTTTATACCATAAATTCAAAATGAGTAGGGTGGTTTTCACAGCCACACAAAAACTACCCTGTGTAAATCACCCCACCTCAAGTGTTTGTGTGGTGAAAAATGGATTGAGAGCAATACTCACGATCCACCATAGAATTACCCGCTCTTCCAAGTAGGTAGGGATGTTTGTGGTGCGCTTGTTTTTATTTTTTATTTTTTTGTCACTTTGAAATTGAATTGTCAAGTGCGATTTTTCGGTAAAGTAATCTCCAATTGATAATTGAAAAATAAAATCAAAAGTGCGATTTTGGGCGATTTGGTGTGGTTTCTGGTTCTTAACTAATTAAAAATGCATATTTCAGTATATTAGTAAAAAGTAGTAATTTTTTTAACATTATTGAACACTATTCGTGACAATATATTTTATATAGATAAAGCTTATCATAAAAGCACTAATCCAAACAAACTATGTTACATGATAAAAAATTATTAAAAATTATAAATATTGGACAAAAGCATCCTACTAATATATAAAAAAAACTTAAATATATATATAAAATAATGGCTGTTTGATTTGGTGCAACACTGCCACCAAATCGATTTGATTGTACAATTTTCTTTAAAAATTTAAACCGTAGTTTGCATGAGAATTTGACAACAATAATTTGGTGCAGTGCAGTTCGGGCGATTAGGACAAATTTACAAAATTGTTGTCCAGTCCTATTTCCAACTGTTCTAGCTCAGACAAGGGGAGTGAGGGTCATACTTGGTGGCTCTCGAGAGTTGAATTTTCGAGCGATCTTCATCACACATGTACTCATACATGTGTTATGTTGGTTTTTTTTACATATAAAACGCAGCAGAAAATAAATCTCATGGTAGTTCATCTTCGATTTCGTGTATTCAAATCATGTTAGAGAAAAGTGTACCTTTTTTCGTGTAATTGAAAATTCTGAACCCGCTTTTGATCCTCTTTCTGAGCAGCGAAACAACCACTGCCTCTAAATCACCACGCCGGCATTGAGAGCAAAAATTCTTCTTCTTTTTCTTCCCCTTAAGGACGGCTAGAGAGAGAGAGCGAAGTGGAACTTTTGACTGGGAGAGAGATAATAAAAGAGACTATGGTTAAATTTCACTAAGTAGTATATTTATACTACACAAGAAATAATTAACTTAACTTAACTAAGGCCTTATGGACGCCCACTTGGGCGTTTTTTATGCCCTCGGACTTAGTCCAAGTTTGTGGTTTTATTTTAATTAATTATTTAATTAATAGTATTTATCCAATAAATAAATCAATTAAATAACTAATTAATCCACGTAAATTCTATAATTAATTTCATAAAGAAGTTAATTAACACATTAACTTAATTAATTAATATAATCATCTAATGATTAATTAATTAATTGCGATATCAAATACCAAAAAATCTCTCAAGTCTTATTCCTTAATTTTTCTTTTGCAATTCCTTTAAGCGCAACTCTTTAGGTTTATCTCAAAAGGCAATTGGGATGAAACTAAAAAGATGTGGGTAACACCTAGCCAATCCTGTGGCCCACATCGTGTCCCAATTGAGAACGAATGAATAGAATCATTCCAAACATTTTACGCGGTGAATACCGTACGAGTATAAACCCTTTATTCATATATCTAAGTCAAGTGAGAATCATGGTTTAGTCAAACTTACATAACTAGACCATATGCTCACCTCATAATGAATCGAGGTCATTAAGTATACTTTTATGTCAAACATGAGTATCTCTAATGCTGTGGCCAAAGTCTTTGACCTCACTCATTCATAACTGCATAAGATATTTAGCTCATTCACTTATGAAAGAATAAATTTCATTTTGCTAATCAGTTAAGATTGCTACTTCTCCATCAAGCCGCACTTCGAGGTCGACCCCACTAATGAGTGAATTAGATCTAACTACTTTAATGACTGACTTGATGTCACAAGCACATTTTCAACATGATTCCTCAGGTCTAAGGGTTATGCGTACCAATCACAACTTATCAGTTTTGTCATTGACTGTCATTGAGTGAAAACCCATGTGACATAACTGATGCGAGTCGTGTTCGAACACATCAGTCTAACTGAGGTGTCTATGATATAAGTTTCCACTAACATACTCATAGTGTTCGATTGGTACTTCCCTATCAAAACTTATATCATACAAGTCTTATTCAGTAAGAATGTCCAGTCAATACTCTCTTCGACTTGTAAATTATTTTAGATATTAAGGATCAAACTCTTCTAGTGTCATTCTCCCTAACCCATAGGGAGTAGAAGATTTACCTTATTATCAAGGATTTTACGTGATTTACTAAACCTTACAAATGCCTATAAGAATCAATATGAAAAAGTCTTTTATTAATATAAGAATATTTAGTTACAATTCAATGTCTTATAATTCTATCTTCTTATGGCATTTGAGGGCATAATATTAACATGTTAGGGGTCAACCATCACATATGAAGATTATCCCGGATCCCAACTCCGAAGAAAGATCCGGGGAGTGGAAGGAGCAAAATTGGGAGTGGAGGGGGATGTTTTTCTTTGTAGGGACAGAGAATGTACAAAATGAAATTAGATAAAGAGAGGTGTTCACGTTATATACGTGGATGACAGCTCTGCTGACTATTTATAAATTTGAACCCCCAAAATAAGTGAAATAGCAAAAGCCCCGCATGAGAAGCTTTATTTTAGTTTTTGGTTTTAATACTTATTTCCATGAAAAATAGTTACTTAATTGGTTGTTTTTAGTTGTGATGACACACTGCATGTATTTGATTATTTAAAAGTACGAATAAAATAATTTATTTATTTATTATTATGAATATAAAATTCACTTAGATTATGGTAAGTATATTATTTAATCTGCAAATTTATATGATTTATTGTCTGAAAGAGAGACAAGATACAAGAATCGTGATTGCATAAACGAGAGAGAAAAAGGGTACACCAACTTTGACATTTATCAAAATTTTGAGGTGGTAAGGTCTCACACCAAAACTAACTGGTGTAGTAAATTTTATTCTGTTTACTCTTTTCAGTTATTAATAGTATAAGTGATCAAGTTGGGCTTTACATTCCACTGAACTTTAACGAAAGAAATATTAAATGGCTCCAAATTGCCCGTTAATTTTGTTTTGACAGAGTTTTATAATAATATTGTGTCGGTGCTTCCTCAAAAAAGAAGAGAAAAAACAAAACAAAACAAAGTAAATCGAACGTATTTTTTATTTCCTTCCAAATTAAACAAAACTTATTTTCTTGGTATTCTATCCATCTTTCAAGTGAAGTTATTAAAGCCTAAGTTTGTGATATATCATAAACATGAGCAAACTTGAAGGGTTGGCATAGTGGTTTGTCCACCACTACCTTCCTGAGTGGGGAACGTGTTCGACTTCCCTCAATGACAAATCCCCTCAGGTCAGGTTCAGTACCGCGAAACGGGATTAGTCTTATACCTAATGTAGTGTGGGGAAACCTGTGGGAAACCAAAAAAAATAAAAAAAATAAAAAATAAAATAAACATGAGCAAGACTCGAGAGTTTAAAAAGTTCTAGGCTTTGTTCGCCGGCATTTTCAGTTTGTCGTTTTTATTTTTGTTTGCTCAAATGTCACTAATTATAACCCCTTTGTATCATTTTGCTTCTTAAAGTATCCAATATTATGCTACAACCCCTAAAGTTTAGTTTATGTTTCAATTTCGTCCTTTCACCCATTTTTCGATGGATCGGGGAGCACGTGCACCTCACATGTGTAACACAACTACATATGCACCTTACACTTGCCCCTAAAAGCTAGCTCGAGGTGCATATGCTTCTCAATCTAGCCAAAATCAACAAAAAATTGGACGAAAGGATGAAAGTGAAACAAAACTAAATTTTAAGAATGATAGCGTAACATTTGATACTTAAAGGACCAAAGTAACACAAAGATGAAACTTCATGTATTATTAGTGACATTTACCATTTTCGTTTTCATTTGAAAATGAGAACACACAGGATATACATTTTCAACTGAAAATAAAATTGCTTTTTATTTTCACTTTTACTTCACTTTACCAAATCAAACTCACTTATTTCTTTCTCTCACATCTTCATTTAGAAAGGTTGTGATTATTTAATTAATACAATTATTATCTATTATTTTATCTATGATATTATTAATATAATTATTACCTTTAATTAACTCAATCATCCAACACATTATCGATTTCAACTACTTTCAAAATACACAACCAAACATACGGCATACCTAGATTTTCAACCAAAAACTAATAAAATCAAAAGAAGTAGAATTTATGTCACAAACTGCAAGATTTTGACAAGAAGCCTCCGTAGCATAGTGGTAGTGCGTTCGCTTCGTAAGCGAAAGGTCGCGAGTTCGATCCTCGCCGGGGGCTTTGTGAATGTTTTCTCCTTTTTGAGCTTTTTCTGTATTTCGTGCGCTTCGAAATCATAATTTGAGCAATTTACATTGGTATTCTATATATTTATACAGCCAAAAAAATTCCTCAAACTAACTGCAAATGAAAACCAAAAAATATTAATAGATGAACATACAATTTATCAAACTTCATCTTCATTTACACTTTTTATTTTTCGAGTTGCCCGATCACATTAACCAAAACAATTAAATTACGTTAACAATATGCTCGTCATGAATACATTCCCCTCATATGCTTCTCTAAAAGAAAAAAATTAAAATCGAACTCATTCTTGGTAAAACTCATTAAAATTATGAACATTTTTGTTAGGAAATAACTTTTAATGTACTCTTAAAGTTTTGATAAGCTATGATTGTAAAATACAAATGTCACTTATAGTTCTTAAACTAATACGCTTGTCTCATTTACGTTCCTAAACTAAAATTTGTTACGTTACCGTTCCTAAAGTAATAATTTCATCTCATTTTAGTCATTTCCGGTGGTTTGTGACCGGATGTCAGTTTCCGGTGGTCCCCGAAATATTAAATTTGTATCACTTTGGTCCATAAACCCAAAAAAAGTGAATTTTTTTTTGTCTTTTACAATTTTACGATCTACCTTATTTTAATTATTATTGTTTAACTAATATACATTAGTATATACTTATAGGTAATGTCGAATAGAAGGATAAAATATTATATATATATATATATATTAATAATCAATTCTTAAATAAAAGAATAGAAACAACTACCTTATTTTAATTGTTATTATTTAGCTATATATATCAAACGCAGGAACCTCATGCGCAGCTGTACAAAATCATATGTATAAAAGTCTTTTCTCAACATAGCATGGATAAATTACTAAATTGATTTTTCTAGCATTCATTGTGAAAAATTAATTTGTTAGTAGGTTGATTGCTTTAAAGGGGAAGATTGCACTTTTGGTCCCATAGGAGTTGCCCCATTACACTTTTAGTCCCATAGGAATTTTTTCGACATTTTTAGTCCCATTGGATTGAAAAAGTGACACTTTTGTCCCAAACCCCACTTTTTGGACGGAAATTCAGCGCGTGTGTCACACTCGCTGTTATCTACTAACGGAGCCGTCAATAAAACACGTGAGGAGCACGTGTGAGCGGGATTCATTTTCATTCTCAACTTAATCGATCATTTTCCCCCAAATCAAAAGAGCAAACCCTAACCCAGCCTTTACAAAACCGAAAAATGCTTTCATTCTCACTTTTCCCTGTAATCTGAAGAAGGCAAGAAGGCGAACATATAGTGAAGATGAAGTTGAGGATTTCGCGATTCGTAGATGACCCCCCTCCCAAATACGGTATGTAGACACTCTTTTTACTTGTTTTAGTTAATAATTGTTAGGATTTAGGTGTTATTAGTTTAATACGAATTATAATGTTAATTTTCATTATGGTACACTGATTTCTAGGGTTTTTTTAATTTGTTAATCGAAATCCTAGCTTTTTTGGCATTACAATAATGGGTTGAGACAATGTGGTCCCTGTGTGTTGGCTTTTTTGTTTAAATTGATTGTTTTTGTAGTTAATTTGTATGACAGTGTGTAGGGTAGCAATGTTTTTGTTTGTAGTTTGATGACAGTGGCTTTTCTTTGATGTGTGGGGCAATGGTTTTTATCTTGTTTATGTGTTGTGAAGTCAAAAGAGTCTGGGGCAATGCCTTTGTATTATGTGTTGTTTATTGTGTTTTTTATCTTTTTATTAATTTCTTGTTCTTTATCATTTTAATTTGTACTGAGAGTTGATTTTATGTTTTTTTTTTATTTACAGAGGCTACTAGTAAATATATCACTTTAAGAATTCACCATTGGGGGGGGGGGGAATTAAAATTAAAACCTAATCATGAATATATAGGAGGTATAACTAGTGTGTATGATGATGTCAACGTAACTAAGATGTCTATACACTTCATTAGTTGCTTGTGTGAGGTATTAGGTTACTTTGGTAAGAAAGAATTTTATATGCTTGACAAATAGAGGGGTAAATATAGACAGATAGTGGGTATGACAGACATACATGTGCTATGTGATGGATTTGTGACCAAAAATAGGGAAATACATATTTATTTGGTAGTCAAGTTCCATGAGCTTCCCACAAATGAACCAATACCCATAACTCAACCAGAAATAATAAACCTTGACCCAGAACCCATTGATGATCCAGCACCCCAAACAAAAGCCCAATTTGAACCTATCCAAATAACAAAAGGTCCATCTGAACATATCCTTCAAACACCACCCCAACCAGAACCTCAAACACAAACAGAACACCAAACAGTCAGAACCCATTGATGATCCAGCACCCCAAACAAAAGCCCAATCTGAACCTATCCAAATAACAAAAGGTCCATCTGAACATATCCTTCAAACACCACCCCAACCAGAACCTCAAACACAAACAGAACACCAAACACAATCCCAAACACAACCCTAAACAGAAACCCAAAACCTTAGAAGTTAGGGAATATGAGGAAAACCTTGAAGATCCTGATTGGGATGAAATATGTAGGATTGTAGACTCTTTAGGTGAGGATAGTGTGGGAAATGGAGAATTTGAGAAGGGGACTGGGAATAGTGCTAGAGAGAGGGAGGGGGACAGTGTGGGAAATGGAGAATTTGAGAAGAGGACTGGGAATAGTGCTAGAGATAGAGAGGGGGACAATGAGGGAGACAGTGAGGGGGTCAGTGAGTATATGGAGAGTGAGGTGGACAGTGATGATGAATGCAGTGACTTTTGGGATAGTGAGTATATGGACAGTGAGGATGGTGAAGGGGTTGCAGCCACACCTACTGCAATTGAACCTATACCTCAGAGAGATTCATCATCTGATTCTGAGGGTGAGGAAAGTGAAGACTTGGTTAACAATGGGGATAATTTTAGTAGTGAGAAAGATTATGACAGTGAAGGGGGTGAACAAGACATAGTGTTTAACCCTAGGGACAAATATGATCCTCCCTTTGAGCTTGGCATGTTATTTAGTACCAAAGATGAGTTTAGGGATGTTGTACATAATCATGCAGTAAAGACTAGAAAAGGCTTAAAAATTACTAAAATGATAGCAGGAGAGTGTATGCTAAGTGTGTTAGGGATAAATGCAATTGGAGGATAAATGCTCTGAAGGTGAGGAATGAATGTTCATATCAAATTAGGGAATACTACCCTAAACATAAATGTGGCAGATCATATAATGTTACAAATGTGAATTCAAATTGGATTTCTAAAAAATATGAAAATGCCTTTAGGAATGATTTTAAAAGAAATGCTGGTGGGTTTAGGCAAGATGTAGTTCAAGAAATCAGGTGTACTGTGACAAAATCTCAAGCATATAGGGCCAAAAGAAAGGCACTTAAGGTTATTGAAGGTAAGACAGAGGATCAATATGATCAGCTATGGGATTATGCACAAGAATTAAGGAGATCAAATCCAATGAGTACAATTGTCATGGTCCAGGATGGTGAGGTGGGGGTTAGTGGGAGGAAAAAATTTAGGAAATTCTATGTATGTTTTGATGCACTTAAACAGGGTTTCTTGACAGGTTGTAGACCAGTTATAGGGGTAGATGGGTGTCATTTAAAGGGACCATATGGTGGCATTTTGCTGACTGCTGTGTCAGTTGACCCAAACAATAGCCTATACCCGATTGCTTATACAGTAGTGTCTGGGGAAACAAAAGAGGCATGAGAGTGGTTTTTGTGGTTACTTAAGGCTGACTTAGGAATAGAAAGACCTAATGCTTTCACTTTTGTAAGTGATACGCAAAAAGGCCTTATACCTGCATTTGAATTAGTGTTTCCAGGGGCAGAAAATAGGTTTTGTGTGAGACACTTGCATGGAAATTTTAAAAAGGCTGGGTTTAGGGGTTTGGCAAAAATGGCACTGTGGAATGCTGCAAAAGCAACCACAGTGCCTGAGTATGAGTTGAGGATGAAAGAAATGGGAGAGTTGGATGAGTCTGCTGTGGAGTGGTTCAATGACAAGCCTCCATCTCAGTGGAGTAGGTCACACTTTCAAACTTTCCCAAAGTGTGACATGTTATTGAATAACTTGTGTGAGTCATTTAACAGTGGCATACTTGAGGCTAGGGAGAAGCCAATACTTACAATGCTTGAGTGGATAAAGGAGTATTTGATGACTAGGCTTACTGAGAATAGGGACAGGGCTGCAAAAAGATGGTATGGGAAACAAATTTGTCCAAAGATTAGGAAAATTATAGAGAAGAATATGGACATGTCATCTGACTGCATTCCAATTAAGTCAGATGACTGGAATTATGAAGTAAAAATGTGTGACAATGTGGATAGGTTCACTGTAAACCTGAGGACTCATTCTTGCTCTTGTAGGAGGTGGGATTTGATTGGAATTCCATGCTCTCATGCCATGAGTGCAATTGGCTGTCAAGACATTGAGCCATATGACTATGTACATGAGTCATATAGTGTGTCCACATATTTGTCAGTTTACAGTCATGCCATTTCTCCTGTAAATGGTCCTAAGTTATGGGAAAAAACTGGTTACATTTCACCCATGCCTCCCAACTTTGGTAGGAAGAGAGGGAGGCCAGCTAGAGCAAGAAGATTGGGTGCAGATGAGCCTAGGGATAAGGGCAAGAGGGGTAGAGGAAGAAAGGGTCCAGTGAGGATGAAGAAACAATCTTTTAGGGTTCAGTGTCATTATTGTGGAAATCCAGGCCACAATCAAATAGGGTGTAAGAGGAGGAAAACAAATATTGCAACAGGTTTAACAAGGGACTTTGCAGCTCCAATTAATGCCAATGTTGGTAGTGGCACTGAGGCTGGACCCTATAAGAAAGCCTCAACTCAAAAGAGAAGAACCAGTGTTGTAAGTTAATAGTTTTTTTGTTAAACTTTTCCTTATTTTTGCCCAATATAAAACAATTGTGTTTATTAACTAAACTAAATACAGGAAAATGCAAGTAATAATGATGTTGGACCCTTTAGGAAAGCCCCAACTCAAAAGAGAAAAACCAATGTTGTAAGCTAATTGTCAAATCTTTAATTGTTTTTTAAAAGGTTTATATAGTATATTTATAAACATGTGTTATTTTCAGGAAAATGCAAGTGCAAGTTGTGGTGCTGGAGCCTCCAAAAGGACAAAAAGGACAAAAAAAGAGAAAATGTGTAGCTGAAAGGGAGATAAGTACAACAAAACAGGTTCACATATTTTCAGCATTATGTCTTATAGCTTATACTTATAGTACTTATGTGGCTTTCTGCTAATGTGGTTGCTCTTATTTTTTGCAGGCTGAAACAATTGTAAATGATAATGGTGACCCTTCTACCCCTGTCTCAACTCAGGCAAATACAGCTCAATCAAGGAAATCTTCAAAGAAAGGGAAAGGTCAAAAGGCAACAACCCATGTGAGTGCCAACTTGCAATCTGTGTGTCTATATATGTGCATGTGAGTGGGATAATTTATGTGTGTAATTATTTTTGGCAGGTAAGTGCAAGTGGATCTGCACATGGATCAGTTTATGAGACATTGCAGTCTACTCCAAGTGCTCCAATGCCAAAGGAGGGGTCACAACAACCCAAGTTAACTGTAAGTATATAACTTTGACTTAAAAATTTGACTCCAGTGTACATTTGCTTAATACCTTTGTTGTTATATTGTTGTTCTCTTAGGCAAGGAAGAGGACTTTCTCAGAAATGGCTAATAGATCTATTGCAGCCCCAGCTTTGTCTAAATTTAGACCTCCATCAGCAGTTATGGACCCTGCACCAAAGACAACCCCTGTGCCTCAACCAAGAGTTAACATAAGGTGTCCTCCACCATTTGCACCAAACCATCCCAATCCCATACTGTCTCAGATTCCTGTTATCAACAGTCAAGGTGGAGTACCAGTATTGATGAAGGGGGGAATTTTTTTTGTCACAATGACAAATTTAAGTGCACCTGTTGCTGCAACAAGTAAGGGAGCCAACAAATGGAAAGGCAGACAACCTTGGAGACCATGAAGTCAAGTAGCAAACAACCTTCATTTGTGCCCTCACCTTTTGTTGTTATATTGTTGGGTTATTTTTGTCTTGTGAATAGAATCACTGAAGGTATTTTTGTCTAGTAAGTGTATATTTTTGTCCATTTTTACAAAGACAAACAATGGTGCAATTAATGTTATTGCTTTGTAAAGGAGCCAAAAAACTGCCCTTCAATTGTTATTGAAACATGAATGAGGATTGATATGTTTTGTCATTTCAGTGGTGCAATTAATATTAATGTTATTCAATTGTTATGTTTTGTCATTTCATTTTTGTTAAGCAACTTCCATTACAAAGATCATCATTCCATAGATAAAAATAAATAAATTACACAAAACACCTAATTGATTGTAACACAAACACCATAGTTCCATAGATAAAAATGAATAAATTACACACAAAACACCTAATTCTATAGATAGATAACACCAACAATTAGACATCACAACATAGTTCGGTTCCTAACTTACATCAATAGACCTAAATTACTACACTACACTTCAAAGGAAAAAAAATCCAGAAAGCACCATCAACCCTATAGCAACGAGGACCATACAAGCGTTTGTGGGTTTTTTGCGCCTCTGTTGCACCCTCACGTCTTCAAGTGTTTTGCACTTATGTTGTAACTTCCGGATTTCTTCCTCTTGTCTATTCAGTTGGCGCAGCAAACCAGGTATTATTAATTTTGACCTGACACACATGGGTGGATCAAACCATGTGAAAAAATTACATTCTCCATCAGCACAACATTCGAACCTTCGCCCCGGGTTGTCATCGGTCCACGATGTCCTCAACCTCGCCGTTTTGGGCTGACGACAGTCGCATTTGTGGAGTGTATCTTCTTGGGGCCGAAATGTATATGAGCTTTGGGACATTTTTGTGTCTTCTTTGGAGCTAAAGAGGAATGAAGGAGAAGAAAATGAGGGAAATGACCAATTTTGCCTCCATTTGGTGTACATGAGCCAAATTTCCCTCCAAAATCGTCCAACACGTGCTCCCACGCGCTGAAATTGCCTCCAAAAAATGCTTTCACGCTCCCTGGCAGCGCGTGTGACACACGCGCTGAATTTCCGTCCAAAAAGTGGGGTTTGAGACCAAAAGTGTCACTTTTTCAATCCAATGGGACTAAAAGTGTCGAAAAAATTCCTATGGGACTAAAAGTGTAATGGGGCAACTCTTATGGGACCAAAAGTGCAATTTTCCCCGCTTTAAAGTGTCCAAAGATCATAATACAAAGTACATGTCTGAATATGTGGAGACGGCGATTAACGAATATTTTCCTTTTCTTTTTACTTTTTTTATGGTTTGTTTTCTTTCTTTTTTTCTATTCTTAACGAATATCATTTGTTGAGATCATAATTGATTTTTTTTAATAAAAATATAATTTAAGTGTTATTATTCTATAATAGATAATTAATTTCTTATTGTAATAAATATTTAATCGATTATTAGTTAATAAATTTTTACTTATCTTGTTAAAATATTCATCTTATTATAGAAATTAAATAACTCAATTATTATTATTTTGTAATTTGTGAATTTAATTATTCATTAATTAAATTTAATTACTTGAATGATTAAGCAATTGTTTAATTATTCAACGAGTAAAAACTAATTATTATTTTTTATCATTTTATTTAGACATTGACCATTAGTATATATTAGCTAAATAATAACAATCATAATAAGGTGGTTGTTTCTATTTAGAAATTAATTATTAATGTATATAATATTTTATCCTTCTATTCAACATACCTATAAGTATATACTAATGTATATCAGTTAAATAATAATAATTAAAATAAGATAGATTGTAAAATTGCAAAAAAAAAAAAAAACCCTCTTTTTTGGGTTTAGGGACCAAAGTAATGCAAATTTGATATTTCGGAAGCACCAGGAACTGACATCCGGTCACAAACAATCGGAAAGGACTAAAGTGAGACGAAATTGTTACTTTGGAGACGGTAGCGTAACAAACTTTAGTTTAGGGACGTAAGTGAGACAAATGTAATAGTTTAAGGACTTTAAGTGACATTTGTCCAGTGTAAAATCACATTCAAACTTTTCACAAGGGATGTATATTTTAACAAACAATGATGTCGTTCATGGAAGTCATCTATTTTAATGTTAACCATTCTATTAAGCAGATTGGAGCAAGAAGGATGATCGTTGGATGGCGGATCAATTCTGAATAAAAAGTTATGGATTAAAACGACGACGTCCTTCTTATCTGTTGGCGAAAGAAGGAAGCGCCAGGTGACCCTGCAAATGCCACCATTTTACTTGGGAAAAATCTATGCTACATCCGGTGTGTTGGTCCTAGTGCCGTTATCACCACATATCTGTGTTGGGATAAATGGTTTTTATTACCTACCACCTATATAAAAACCACCCACCTCAACACAAATGTGTGGTGATGAGGACACCAGCTCCAATAGACCGGGTGTAACATAGAATTACCTAATGGAGGGTGGAATTGGACCAGGACACATATTCAACAATCCAACATACCAAATTTGTCAAAGCATCACTAATTCTATTTCTAAAAATCAGCCAACATGACACATGACCACCAAAAAAATAGCTTTCCTTGCTTTACCAGATTCCTCAAACCAATTCTATTAGGATTTCCTCATTAAATAGAGAATGTATACACATTTTATAATGATTGAATCAAATAGGGTAAATCTTTTTTCCCTAAATTTTTTCTAATTCTCATCCATTAAGGTTCATGCATACTACCGATGAAATAATTATCACGTGTTGGTCTAGTGGTATCCACCTCCCACTTTATGTGAGAGGTTTTGGGTTCGAATCTAGACTGCCACAAGTTGTGGTTGTCCCCTCCTTTATGGGGCTAGATAGATAGAATTTTTATGACTCAGTTGATAACTATTAACCCGAGTTTGTCGGGTTAGATATGTAGAGTATCCACTTTCCTCTTAAATTTAAAATAAAAATTATCACGTGTTACAACTGTCAAAGTTTTACATAAATCATTCTAGCACTGAATATATAGGGTCAATAGCACACAACCCCAACTTATAAAAATAGTGGGCTGTACGATTGAAGCCTTACTTTCATAGAATGTTACCAAACAACCATTAATCCCGTTTCCTCTAGAGAGAATGGTGCTTCATCTTCCCTCTTGTTAGGGTTTCCTTCCTTCCCTCTTGTTTAGGGTTTTTCTCTTGGTCGTTCTGGCTGCCTCCCCTCTCTTTTTCTCTTCATTTTTTCCATTGTTATTTCAAAAAACTCTCTCAATGTTGTTATCTCCCTCTTCTCAAGAAGGTTTTTCTCAACAACTTCACCATCTCACCACTACCACCGCGCCGCCCCGCGCCGCTACCATGCCGCCATCACCCACTATCCACTGTGCATCGCCCGCCTTCCTCCACCACGCTTCTACCGTGCAGCCCCCGTTTTTCTCTGTCACCCCATCTCTCCGACGGGTTGCATCTTTTTTCGGTTACTTGGAAGCCAGATCTGCCGTCCTTAAGGCCGGATCTACTTTCTCTTCAACATCAATGCTACCCCTTGACCCGGGTTGATGATGTTGGACTCGACCGAGGGCTTGGTCAACCCTTGTGTCGGATTTTGGACTCACCACATCTTCTTGGTTTGATGTTATTGTGGTGTTTTATGCTTTCCTTTAGTTTCAGCATTTTATTCTCTAATGTCTTTTTTCGTTTTCAGTTTTTGATGCGTTTTTGCCAAAGGTTTTTCTTTGAAGATCATAAGATTATCGGTAATGGCATCAAATTTTCTTTTTGGCATGATATTGAGGACATTGAGATCTACATCGGGGGAGTTTGTGGTGTTTGTTGTCATTTTCTTTCCAATTTTTTGGAGATGAAAGTGGACATGTGGAATGGCTTGAGCCCTCTTTGGAGGGTGGATCTTTTTCAGAGAAGCCGGCTCAGTCCTCCTCTGTGTCAAGAACAGGGTTGAGTTGCTTTTCTACCTTTTTTACATTTTTTTCTTTTTTCTGCTCCCTTTTTGTACCCCAGTGTAGTATCTTGTTTGTTGGAGATTGTAATGCCACGCTTTTTTAGTGTAGCTTAGGTTGTAATTGGGAGTTTTCCATTTGTTTTATTGTTTAATGAAATTTATTTATCAAAAAACCATTAATCCCGTTTCTCCTAGCATTTTTACGTACTTTTTGAGACATGTGCACGTAACCTCTTGTCATTAAAACATGTACACTTGACCATCTAAAGTATTTAAAATGTCGCGAAGGTGCAATCCCGAGCCCGAAAATGCTTTCATGCTCCGAGAATGTGCGCATTGTGTCATGACATTAAGAAGTGCGTCGTTAACCACGTAAACTATCAAAAATGTTTTGTTTCACCGTTATACTATTATTCCGACTGAATAAAGTGCAATATTTCACCAAAATATTGTCATGTCTTATATGAAACCTTTCAGTCGATATGAATTGTCTTAATAGTAACAAACTATATATCTACATTTGTTATGATTATACGCTGATCATTTTTTATGATCTCAATGGTTTAACTTGCAAAAGCTAATTTCTGAACTAGTATGTCTTCATGACATCCTTTTTTTGAGTCATAGGTAAAGAATTGAAATATAATACATGTATAGTCCTTGACCAACAATTGGACTCCCGAATAATCACAACCACCCGGTATAGTGGACCCCAGTAAAGTCTCATAGATGATTATAATTCTTCTAAGACTCGTTGTCTTGAGAAGTCTAAAAAATGAAGAAAAGAAATTCAAACGCTAAGCCTATGTTTGGTTATGTTTTGGGATGGTATTTTGGTGAGAATTATTGGTGAGAAATTTATGGGGACACGTGCGTGTTTGATGAGATTGTGTTTGGTTTTATTTTGGGAGTTGGTTTTTGGGTGTATTTTTTTGGTGAGAATGTTTGATTTTGTTTTCAAAGGGAACAAAAGTTACTGTAGCAGTCAAATCATGAAGCTTTTGTCTGATAAAGAGGAGAGAGAAGAGAGAGAGCACATAGAGAGGAGTGTAAGGACAAAGTAGGTGTAAAAAGATGACAAATAATTATTATGTTTTTTTTGGACAAAAAAAGTAGTGTATTTTTGACCAAATATTGTGTGAGCCAAACATTGTTTGGTGAGAATTTTAGACCAAACATGAGTTGAAAACATACCCTAAGTATTTCAAATCAAATCAAAACTTTACCCCGAAACCAAGATGATGAATTTGTCCCAAGTAAGAATAGAGAATAGAATACTTCGAGAAAATAATAGAATAAACCCGTTAGTCTATATAAAGAGGCGTGACAATGGAAGGTAACAGAATTCATGTTTTTATGAGAAACGAAAAAAGTTTGCCGTTGTTCGTGTTAGACTAAGTCAATTTTCGCCATAGGGCCCCAACTTTGGAAGTAGCGAGAGACTTCACCTTAGGGAAAACGAAACCTCCCTTGGGAGGATTTCCATCAACAAATGATTGTTCATATATTTCTTTGCACTCATGAACAACCTGTTTCACAAGATAATGAACAAGGATGTCAAGTATGAGCTTTTACGTAAAATCCTGCACCGTAGAGAGTATTAGATTATGGATTACCTCTTTAGCATCTTTCCTTGGTATACCTTCTCGTAAGCTCACAATTTTTTCAACAACTTCAGGCTGCACCCACAAAAGAGTACGGTTATAAAAATAAGGGATAACTACATGCACACCCCTCACTTATTGGGGGTAATTAACAAGAGCCCCTGAAATTTTTCAAATTACCAAGACACTCCTTGTCAAATCCTGACAACTCGAAGAATAGGGGTTGAAATTGTAAGTTTAACCGACAGATGATGAAATTGTAATGTACTTTTACGGACAGAGGAAGTTACGGTAATTTCTTAAACCTCGGGTGTTTTTCGTCATTAGAGTCTCACGCAAGGTATCTATGTAATTTACCCTAAAAGCAATGAGCACTGATCCCATTGCCCAATCACTTTACTAGAGGAATTCAACCGGAAACAAATTTGTAATAAAGCTTTAACGACCTCTGATGACAGTTTCGACCAACAAATAGACGTGTAACTCAATAGCACTTACAGGACAGTCTGGTTGATGTTCGAGAATATTTGTGTACACAAGTGTGAAAGAATCTGGGCTCTCTGATGAAGCAAGTTCTCTCAAGTCGCAGAGTACCCTTACTCTATTTTCAACTTTCTGCAATATATGATGAAAGAATTGTGAGTGAAAAAATGGAAATGAATTAGGTAAACATTTAGTCAATAACATTTACGATCCAATAATAATAAATTTAGGTTTACATGAATATACGGTAGATGAGCAAAATTACGAGTGGTAGATTCTAATACATAAGAGCAGTTAGTTTGTCTCTACACAACGTTCGGGAACCCTTTCCCATCCCTTCTTGTTTTCCATATTATATATATATATATATATATATATATATATTATACTTGTGTACATGAACTATACACATCCTCGTCATGCAATAATATATATATATATATATTTTATCTAGTTAATCTTTTATAAATCCTAAAGATTAAGACTTCAAATCTGAATAATACTAGAATGTTCAAAAACCCAATATGATAAATTAGTTCAAAAATTAAACAGTTTTTAACTTTTTGAGTTTCTACTGTAGCAAGTAGAGCTAGATTTTGGAATACACGTAGAAAATACTAAACTTGATGAAGGAAGCATCAATGCAAGTGGATCATTCAAGTATATCAGTGAGAAAAGAGGGAATTTTTAGGAGTCCACATATACAAGTCAATTTTATTAATTTATTCTTTTTATTGGGGGTTGTTAGATGTGTGGAAGATTGACGGTTCAAGTTTCATCAAAGTGAAATGGGGCTTACAGATACGCTTATATACTCCCGGAAAAAGTCCATGAGAACCTCTTCATCTAGCTTCATTCTCTCAATTGTCTCTTCTTTGATATAACTTTTCTACAGAGCAAAGACAACAGAATCACGGTCAACTAGATCGATGTCAAGCGAAAATCGTCCAAAAAAATCTATTCTTTAAATGCAATTATGAAATACTCTCATGATATGAACCTGGACAAGCAGATGGTCGACATAGACAACAATCGTTTCTTCTACGCACGCCTCAACAAACCGTCTAAATGATCTCTCTTCAATGTACCTTCATCCAATGACAGATGTTGAGAAAGAATAAATGAACTGCATCAACTTCGAAAAACGATAAGAAGTGAATTACTGGATTTGAGCTATTTGCAGGTATTTGGAATTATTTAAGGTTGTGGTTGATTCAAGGATTAGAAAACTATGGATTTCAAATTCATCAACAAATTGATCAGGCTTGTTTGAATAATTTCAAGTTACAATGTATTTCAAATCCTTTGGGATTCAATTTGAGCTAATCTTTCAATTATTAAGGCAAATGTAAATTTTGGAGTCATTTGAAATGATTACTCCAAATTCTCTTTTCAAATCCGAATCCTTTCATCCAAACATGGTAGATTTACCCAAACTGATCGTAAAAGAACTTACATCTTGACATCTGAAAAGTAATCACCAAATGTTGCCACTAGGTATTCAGTGACTTGTCCTTCCAACCAATCTGCAACATGAGCAACAAAAAGTCCATAAAAAAAATCATGTACAGAGAAGGTAATTTAGTTTGATTCCTTTAATCGCCTTTCGTTTTTGACTTTTTGTTACTTCATTCAAGCTAAATTTTCTAAATGAACCCAAAATAGATATCCAAAAATGACAATTTAATTTATTTACTTGTTTAGCTTTGTGGTCATTTCATCCTTTTTATGAATCCCAGTAGCATGCATGCATATAAAAACAAACATTTACACAGTTTGTCTTGAAGACATTTACTGAAGAATGTGTCAAAAAAATTAACAGCAGAAGAATCTTTGTCAATTCACAAGATGAGAAAATCCCGTTATGTACAATTCTTGTACGTCTTTAGAAACTGAGAATTAAACACTGATTAATGCATTTACTTCATTAGCAATACTCTAAAGGAATTAGATTTAAATAGAGTCCATGCATGTTCATAGAAAGAAACAAGAAATATAAGGTGGTGGCAGTAAAATGCAGTACCTCTTTGATACAGCTTTACAAGTAATTCCTGAACTCCTGGATCTTCAAAAATGACGCTAACGGTTTGATGAACAGCTTCCTAGATAAAAAAAATAGAAATTATCAATTTATGATGATCGAAAAAATCCTAAACAATATCGATGCAGTCAATATGGAAAATGTATAGTTCCAATTGGGCTCAGTAAAATGCCAAAATATACGCAACTCCTAATGTGTTTTGGCATTCAGGAGTGAGGCCCACATTTACGAGAATTAGCTAATCCAATAGAATGGTGTTAGCAAGATGGATGCAACCACCAATCACAAGGCATAACAGGAGCATTGAGGAAAGATGGATTGAGGCAAAAATATAGTGAAAAGGCAAATAGATATGACAACCTCTGAAACGACAATGTATCCAAATAATATGTTGACAAACTATATGACTAACAAAGCATCAGAAACAGAAGATATTATAAAATGCCTCAATTACCAACAACAATGCTACCACACACAGCTAAGATGCATGTTCTAGGAACAATATTATAAAAGAAGAATATTTGCATACTTGCTTAAAATAATTCCAATGGTAGACCAGCAGAGTGTTGAAACCATGTTACCAAAATGAAGAACAAATAGAAACATCTAGAGAGCAATAGTATTTTAAATTTAGTCATCATTACCCAGTGGGAGGTATGAAAAAATAAAATAATGAATCAGAAAAAACTGAAAATGCGTGATAAACAAAATATTACTGTGTATAAAGAAAATATTATGTACACAAATGATAGAGCAATAGAACGAAATAATCTCAAAATTTAAAAAAGGAGTCATCAGCTTACCTTTGCAACCTCCAGAAAGCCTTTGCAAGTGTCCTCAAAATTAACCTGTACAAGTGATCAAGAAAAGTTACAAGAAAGATTTAACATTCAGGCACATAGTAAGTCCAGGCGTGCAGATAACTATATCATGTCATATTCTCTCCTAAACATTGTTAATGTTAGTGGTCAACAAGACCAGGTTAGATTGAACGGAGAACTTCTTAAGTACGACATTTTTAATAATTTCAGCTCTATACTGCAAAGTGTTCACCATATATAATGGGAGGATGCGTAATGCAGTGACCAGATTTTTCTCAAACCAACAATTAAAGACGTTTTCCTCTTTGTCCATTGATCTTTGTAACTGTTTTTTCTTAGGCTTCATCTATTACTAGTACACCATGCACAGGCCTATTTTATCTACAAACTGAAGACCACCCGATGAAGTGCTAAATTAAACTACTGGTTACTTGACCAAATACTTTCTAGGGTCGAACTTAGAATTTTCAATTACAGTAACATGATATCTGACAACTCCAAACCACACCAGGGAACCAGAGAAGAATAGAAAGGGAAAAGGAGTGTTCAACCTAATCTGGAGGAAGCAAAAATTGAAGAAAGGTTCAAGAGAAGAACATAGGTAAAGTTTTTAAATCTATGGCCATTGCAGGTCGCCATCTCTTTTTTCTTTCGTTCACTTAATGTATTGTTTTATGGATTTCATCTTTTCATTTAAAAAAGGCAACTACAAGATGCTTTGATCAATTATCATTTAGTCAAATTATCAAAAAGCGAGTCATTTATTAGTAAAACTGAGTTGTAAAAACTCATGCACACTACACCAAGGTCATTTGTGTAACTTCGCTAAACAGATTCTTCCGTTATAGAAGGACTATGGAAGATGTAACTCATCCACCTAAGACAAATGATTTTCTACAACTAGAACGAATGAAAAACTACAAGTTAAGAAGACATGAATATTAGTGTTGAAAGGCAACGACGTAGTAAACTTTGCATTTCCGCCAGAAGAGTGGGATGGCAAAATATTCTCAGGTAACATGGTTACCTGCTCGGAATAATTCTGTGGGAGAGCTTCAAGTGTGCTAGAACTTAACTCCATTGCAAGATCATAGCACCGGAGATTGTTATTTATCTGTCATGAGGTGATTTTATTATCAAGATATAACTAAAATCAATTGTTGCTTATCACACATTACGTGTTTGCAGAATTTACATACCATTGCACATAAAGCTTCTAGACCAATTTCAGAAGCAGGTTCTTCCAATCTCTGCCTTTCAGCTGCTTGAAAATCATTCATCACCTTCAAAGAGAAGGAAACAATGAAAACGTTAGCATCTTTCATTCATTTTATGCTCTTCAAAGGTCCTTCTTAATTCCCCTTTTTCTCCCTTAATTCGCGCTGGGAATTTCTTCAATAAAATATGCAAACTTTCCAACTGAAGTGCATTGAGTTCAACAAGATCTGTTCTTGGTTTTTCAATTTCCGAATGTTTATCTTCCAAACTAAACATATGCTTTGAGAGAAAGGTTTAAGTAAATACTCGATCAAGCAAATGCGAGCAGAGAAGCTTTTAAATAAGTGCGTCAAATTTACTAAATGTTATCATTGTTTGTACTTATTTCACCACATTGTAGCAACTAAGATATGCCTACTAGTTTATGAGCTTTATGCAATTTGACAATGACAACTGCTGCAAGATTCAAATAACTTAATAAACAGAAGATGCACACACAATCCTTATATCTTTGCACATCAACATGTAATAGAAACAGAACACATAATTAGGTCATATTCAGTGCATAAAGGGATATTTCGAAGATCATGTCATCAAGCCTACAGATATAAGAACTAAAATGAAATTTCAAATAAAGTTTATATCATGGAGAAAATAAAAGGGAAATTCAAATCAATACAACGAAGATATGAAGGGAACAACCTTGGGCACCAAAAATGAAAGACAATTGCAGTCACAATTTTGCTTTTTATGAGATATAGGTATGAAAAGAGATTTTGTGGCTTAACAATAGTATATGAATTTTGGAATTTTAATCAAAGCGATTTTAGGGCCAAGCCCCTTCCTATGTGTGCAATTGGTTGGCTAACTACTTAAGCTGAACCTACCTGAATGACAGCCAAAGCGATTCTGTATAACATGAGATCAGTGCTATTTTCTCGTACAATTTGTACTTGCTCTCCAAGAATGCGGAACAAATCAACAGCAGCTGGCGTGTACAGCTTTCCGTCGTCTGTTTTCTTTGGTGGTTGTACCTTATCAGCCTCAAGTATATTCAAGTACCATTTCTACACAAGCGGACGACTTCAATTAATCATTTGACTACATAAGAATAGAAAACAATGGAACTGCTCTCTTGTCTAGTTACCCTTGTTGTGGCTTGCATTCGTTCAACATAAGCATTCATAAGGGGATCCATTGCACCGCTCTCAGAACAAACTTGAGCCAGGGACTCATCAACACCAAGTCCAATTAGATTATCTTGGTATTCAACTACCCAACCGGTTACCTAATATCAAATGTAGTATTCAATCAAAACGTCAGAATAATGTTATCCATCAAAGAAGAAAAGGACCAAGGTATTAATGGAAGCAAAAGCAGAAATTTAATAAAAGTACAACCACCAGGAAGGAATAATGACATGAATATACAATAAAATATGCGTGGTTAAAATGTAAAAATCTAGTAGTTATTTTTTTTTTATTTGGTTATAGAATTTAGCAAGAGAAAGCATCCAAAAATAAATTTCATCAGTCTCCTTTTGGACAAAATGAATATATACTGCAAAAACATCTTAAGTGTAGTTAGATATCATGAAAAGTAAATTATATTATTAACCAAAAAATGTCTCTCATACGTATAATAATACAAATATTTCATTTGTGTTCTTTAAAAACCAATTAAAGCGAAAGGTTTACCTCAGAACTAGAAGCTTTACTAAATTCAACAGTGCAAACGTAATGTAACCGCCAAAATAAAAGAAAGGGAGCAACTCCAAGTGAATCATATAAAAAACTCAGAACTGGAGAATCACATTCTCCCATTGTTCATTGAACAAGATGTTTCTCTCCCGATTAAGGGAGCTTCCAACAAAATGAGCTATAACTACTTGGCATGTGCCCTGCTTGAAATTACCTTGTCCATTAAAATAGAGGAAACGGTAGATTTTGTGAAGAAGGTTACAACAGTTCACAATGTTGATCATTCTCACATATGATTGAGAATCCAGGACCATTGTACAGATGTTTTATACTTAAAATATGTCATGCAAAGCTATATTCCACAGCTAATCCTTACGCATCAGAGAAAAAAGGTTGCTATTTCCTTTCTCCAAGTAAAGTGACATCTTTCCTAAGACTTTTCATGGATTCCTCTACAGTCTACACTACACTAAATTTAAAAAACTTAGCTTATTTACTTATAAACAAATGTCTTCTGAAAGAACACTAGCCATTCGAATGCACTACTATATAAGGTTGGGGACCATTCCTTACAGGAATACTACATAAAAATTAATTCAGACTACATTTTCTTGAATTTCCTGCTCTCAATTTCACAAACAACTCTCAGCTACAAGAGACTCATACTTCTCTCTTCCCCACTCCACCACCATTTAAAGAAAAAATTCATTCACCTTGGAAAATTATAAGCATTTGTTTCTTTTAACAGATCCAAATATTTGTTACTTGAAAATGATTAAGAAAAACAGTGTAGAAGACCAGCAGTCCTCTGAAACTTAGAAACAACAGGAAAAAGAAGCATACAAGCATCAATGATAAAACTTGATGAAATCAATAAGGTCTTGATAAATTCTTTGGTAGTATTCGGAACGGTGCAAGTCAACCGTGAACATGCATATCATAGAATAAGTTAAGGAATTATTTAAACATAATAATTCAAATTACGGCGGAACTTTCAATGTTTGTACTATGGATTCAGGTGAAGTACCTTTAATATCTCTATATTTGTCAGATCATTAGCTCTGTCACTGAGTAGTCTCAGCCACTGAATAAATCTCTCAGTGTAAAGATTCACCATGAGCTGGAAAATTTCATATCTGAAGGAATGGAAATTTGAATAAAGAAGGCGCACTATCACAGAAAAGAAACAAACAATAGTCTAATAAAACAACGTATGTAACCTTTAAGTAGCTAAGGGTAAACAATCCTTATAAACAGGTTTTTCTCATATTTTAGAAATAAAAGTGGCAAACCTAGGATGAAAGCAAGGAGCAACGTAGTCGTATATATCTCCAAGTTCTTCACCAATCTGAAATTAGTCAAAAAGCTCAAGTACATATAAGATATAATTAATGGACAAGAGAAGCTCCTAGAACTTGAAGAAACAATAGCACCAAAGATAACTGTAAGGTCAAATGCCATAACCTCAACACATAATCATGTATCTGATCCATACTATCTAACTATTAACTGGTATCGTAACCAGTAAATTGCATGAGGAATAAATCTTGACTATGTTGATAATAATGGATTCGCAGCCATGATTTTGTGAAGCCTATTGGTTATTTCTGAGTCTAGCTTCACAATTTGCCATTTAGGTATAGTCCCAAAACTATGCTAGAGAACCGGAAACTCAGTTTGATATCTTAAGACTAAATTATCTTGAGATTATTTGAGTCTAGCTTCACAATTTGCCATTTAGGTATAGTCCCAAAACTATGCTAGAAAACCCGGAAACTTAGTTTGAATCTTCAGACTAAATTATCTTGAGGTTATTTATGTGCCACTTGAAGTCTTGAACAATGTATTCCTCACATGAGGTTCCTAAGGATGCCAACCAAAATACAGTGATAACATCCAACGAACTAATCATCAGACTGAACAAGAACCAGCAATATCAGGAGTCGAGGTTTACAAATGGATTAGTCAATCAAGTTCCCTTATACTTTTTAGGTACCCATATATAGGTTTTGCCTCAGATTTTCAGTGAGCAATCATTAGCAAAGAATATATCATGTTACATTAATGCCCCCAAGTGTTCAAAATATCGTATAAATGGGAGAAAAGAGGAACAGAGAATGTGTAAATCGTCCGACTTTTTCAAATATATCTTGTACAAAGGAAAAAAACAAATTGAAGCTACTTGTTGAGTTAGAAGCAAAAAGCTTCGGAACAAATAAGCGTTCACTGATGCAAGAAAATTATGTACAATCTCTAATGTAAAAAGATTGATATCCTAGTGTTTACGAATTGCCAAAACTAATCTCAACTTTCAGATTTGACCTTTTGTTTTTGTCACTTATGGTAAGCAAATAAATTTAGAACTCTACAAAGACACAGGTCAAGCCAAGAAGTAAATGAATACCGTTCGAGCCTCTTCTAAAGCTCCTTTTAGATCTTCAACTGCAAGCTGAAAAGCAATTATTATCAGGACAGAAGAATCAATACAAAGATCTTGTGAAATTCTAGTTTAGTGCCATATAAACAGAAGCATCATAAAATATGAACCTCGGTGAGCAATCGGTTGAAACGAGATTCAACAGACTTCCTTATTTCCTCATAACATTTATCCTTGTAGCCTTTCCCCTGAACCTTCAACTTCTTCTGTGTAAGATTTCTAGAAGACGATGTTGTAGTTGTAGATTTTCTGAAGGGAAAAAAACCACTAAGATTAGTAAAATGATGAGAAATTATTTCAAGATGCTTCTGTGCACAAACAGATCGGGCAACTAAATAATAAGCCAAATGTTGATGCATTAGTTGATCAGGTAAATACTTGGCATTTCTACGAGGATTTGCTATCGTTTCCATTGCACCACCTCCTTCAGCCTCAGCTGCTTCCTCAGCTAGTTGTTCATCCAGGATTTCTTGCATTTCAACAACCCTTTTAATTTAAGGGATAAAGCGAAAAAACGATGCATCAGTACCTAGACGATCCGAGCCGTAAATCTCTTATGGCAATGTGTTTCATTCAGACTAGGAATACCTCAATGCACGAACTAGTGTTTGTGGGCTGCAAAAGAAAATAATTTTGATAAATGAGCAGAATGAATACATACGAAGGACAGTTGTTAAGCAAACAGAGAGATGGGAAATGGAACACAAACTGTGAATTGATCAGTTCATTAAATTGTACAACATAAGATGATCAATTTATAGACTGGTTTATAGACATAAACCCACACACACACAAACACACACACACACACAGAGGAGATTGCGCATATGCCATGATAAATGTTATTGCTCTTTATTTAGGATGATCATAGTGCATTAGACCTTGCAAAATTACGCCCAACGGCCCCAACCTTTGCATGACCAGGATACAAACTATGGCATTCGCTTGAGTAGTTTGGCAAGAAGTCTTATGCACCAACAAACATTGATCCAGATCGTACATTTAAACAGAGTTCATTATCGTCAATCCTTATTTTTTTCATTAAAAAGTATAAACATGGAAGTAAATAAGAGGAAGAAGAAGATATTGCAATAAAAGCAATACCTCAAAACAAGCATACCTTTCCTTAGATAGTTTCAAGTAGTTGGAAATGTGGCCCCATAATGTCTTCTCGAATGTCTCCCATGTGCGATCTATATCTTCAAAGTACTCGCTGAGAAACATTGTACTCAATCCATTATAAAAAGTAACAGCGGTCATTTATAAAAAATTCTAGGATTATCATGTAAGCATAATATATATATATATATATATATATATATATATATATATATAACTGCTTGTTGTGTTCACAAATTACTGACTCTGTATTTTGTGTTTACACCATTAGAATATATCTTCAGTAACAAGGTTTGCCTTTTTATTTCAAGAAAGATAGACACTCTCAACATGAACGTAGCAAGAAGAAAAGAGCAAATACGCATCGACAAGATAGACAGTTCAAAATGATGGTCGCTGAATGGACACATGGATTACCAATTAATCCTCTCCCTATTTGAATAGACAAATAAATTAATAGAAGAGATATATTCAACCGTTGTGGGAACTATACCCAAAATATAATTTTATAAATGAAAACATTAGGATAATGAAGTGCGGGTAAACTTTCTGACCTCAGCCGACCAATCTCTTCTTCATGAGATGACGCTGCTGCTAATGCAAATCTTCGTTTTCCATCCAATGCAGTTAGCCTCTGTAATTGATTAAAACTAACAAACTCAGTGGCATAGCTTTTGACATGATATGGAAATTTTTAATCGATCAATAAGACAATAAGCATCCATGTGCACATGAATATCAACCTCGTAGGTATTAATAAGTTCCTTGTCATCACTTAAAGAATCACGTGCTTCAGCAGCCTCGTCAGAGATTGACATCATACCCTCCACATCCTGCATAAGAACAATGAAGTAATAAGGACATAGACAGCTGAAAGTTAGATACATATAACCAGTCAGAAAGTACGGAAGCATCAATTATGTAAGCAGAGACCAAGGTCCTTTACAGCAGTTTTTGACGGTGCAATTACATGACTCTAAGAGATTTAAGCGAATGTCCATATTTATACTGAACAGGTAACAAAAAAAGACATAAGTAATACACCCACCTTCAGAGTTGTGTTTAGGTTATTCCTTGCATTGCTGAGGAGCTTTATTTGATCATGATTCTCGATTAATGTTTGGCATTCATTACATAACCTGTTATGAAGGGAAGTTTTATATCAGCTTATAACATCAATAAGCCATCAAATCAGATGCATTCTTTTTGCGACGAATGTAAAGCATTCATCAAGTATGTAAATCATCTTCGTACTTTTCAATAGCAACGAAATTATCTCTGAGATTATTTATTTTCTTCTCAGATAAGGACAGTGATTCAAGCCCGGCTTGTGCCTGCTCAACCTGACTCAGGAAATTCAAAAGAGACAGAACGTTACAGATTGAGGACAAACTCAGGAAAATATAATTTCTAGAGGTTCTAGAAATTATAAATATTAACTTCCATAATAAATAAATAGTAATAAGAAGGTTTACAGGCTCAGGATCCATCTATACCTGTTCAGCGACCATTGTACTGAGTTGTGCATCATTTGCCTGATATCAGACCATAACTAGAATGTTCATCACCACATATAGAAGTAATCTTCATAATGTGAGCCAACAATAAATAGAAGGCAAAACGAAAAAAATATTAAAAGATACAAAATCTTTAATCAACGAAGAAACAGACAGAAGATATAAACCCTAACAAAGAGCTATTTCGGACACTTACTTCAAGAAAAAGAGCTATCTCAGATACTCTAACGAAGCTATTTGTAATCACACACATTTTACAATTTATTGATTTTAAATTAAATTCATATTTAATAATTCAATCTAGTGTAATAGTGTTACATAAGTTAAGTAGAATAACATAGTGATTGGTATCATGGAATTAAAACCTTAAACATGATCACGTATGTGCGGGAAACGAAAAGAAAATTCAGTTTGTAATCTGATTATCCTACACAAAGACATCACTTTTCCTAAGTTATTATTTTGATGGAAAAGCTATTGTTAACAGGAAAGTTTTGGAGAGACATTTAGCAAGATTTAACAAATACAAAATTCATAACTGCGTTTTATACCATAAACCTTCTCATGGACCATATTCTTTTACCATTAAAAATTTAAAATAAGCCTTTTCCTGGTTTTCCAACACGGTTAAAAGTGCTAGTATTCCTTACAAGCTCTACAATGAACTGATTTCCGAGATGATCTTCAATCCAAATTTGCAAAAATATCAACCACGGAACCTAAAATTACATGAATCAAAGTTCACTAATGTGGTATTCCTTCAATAAGAATTTCCACAGATTCTTCATCATTTTCAATTCCATGAGCTCACATGCGATGAATACAAACACCTATCAATACAAACTTTTCATGGACCAAATTCTTTTACTATTAAAATAAGCCTTCCCCTGAATTTTCCAACAAGGTTAAAAGCACTAGTATTCCTTACAAATTCTACAATGAATTGATTCCCCAGACGATCTTCAATTCAAATTTCCAAAAATTATCAATCACGGAACCTAAAATTACATGAATTGTGAAGTTCACTAATGTGGCAATCAATGAATCCATTACAATTTCCATTGATTCTTCATTATTTTCGATTCCATGAGCTCAAATGCTATGAATACAAACACCTATCAATAAAAACTTCTCATGCACCATATTCTTTTACTATTAAAATAAGCCTTCTCCTGAATTTCCCAACACGGTTAAAGTGCTAGTATTCCTTACAGATTCTACAATGAACTGATTTCTCAGATGATCTTCAATTCAAATTTCCAAAATTTATCAATTACGGAACTTAAAATTGCATGAATTTGTGAAGTTAACTAGTGTGGTATTCAATGAATCCATAACAATTTCCATTGATTCTTCATCATTTTCAATTTCATGAGCTCAAATGTGATGATTACAAACACCTATCAATACAAACTTCTCATGGACCATATTCTTTTACTATTAAAATAAGCCTTTCCCTGAATTCCAACACGGTTAAAAGTGTTACTATTACTTACAAATTCTACAATGAACTGATTCCCCAGACTATCTTCAATTCAAATTTCCAACAAATTATTAATCACGGAATTTAAAATTACATGAAACAAAGTTCACTATACAAACTTCTCATGGACCATATTCCTTTACTATTAAAATAAGCCTTCTCTGAATTTTCCAACACGGTTAAAAGTACTACTATTCCTTACAAATTCTACAACGCACTATCTTCTTAGACAATCTTCAATTCAAATTTCCAAAAAATAATTGATCATGGTACCTAAAATTACAAAAATCAAAGTTCACAAATGTGGCATTCATTGAATCCACAAGAATTTCCACAGATTCTTCATCATTTTCAATTCCATGAGCTCACATGCTATGAATACAAACACCTATCGATACAAACTTATCATGGACCATATTCCTTTACTATTAAATAAGCCTTCTCTGAATTTTCCAACACGGTTAAAACTGCTACTATTCCTTACAAATTCTACGATGAACTTATATCTCAGATCACCTTCATTCCAAAATTTGCAAAAATTATCAATCACGGAACCTAAAATTACATGAATCAAAGTGTTAGGAACTTGAAGATCTGTTAGCGATTTTGAGTATGACAGTGATGAAGGGAAAAAGGATGTGGAAAGTGATGAGGGGTAAAGAATGTGGATAGTGATGAGGGGAAAAAAGACATGGATGGTGGGAGTTTTGAGGATGAAGATTCTGCTGTTGAGCCCGCCGAGGAGGCTAGGCTCTTTGTGGGTAATTTGCCATATCAGGTTGACAATGAAGAACTTGGTGAAGTTTTTGATGTGGCAAGGCTTGTGCAAACTGCCGAGGTGATATATAACAACTACACAAATTTGAGTCGAGATATTAGACCAATCGATTCTATATTGAAGACAACTGAAAGTCAAGAAGGCTACTCCTAAGGTTAGGATTCCGAGACCCTGTGATGCATCCTTCAGGCTTACGTTGGAAATTTACCGTTGGAGGTTGATGGTGCTAGACTCAAGGAGTTTTTCAGTCAACATGGGAGAGTTCTTGAAGCTAACGTGGCTTATGACAGAGGGCGGTCAAGTGGGTTCGGCTTCGTTTCTATGTCAACCGTATCAGAACTCAATAACGCCGTTAATGCTCTCGATTGGACAGTTTTTGGATAGTGATTTCTGAAATTGCAAGTTAGTCCCTCTCTCTCAATCCTTTCTCCTTCTTCGTCATTGCAGTCCAGAATTATCCATTTACTCATACAACTCCATTCACCATTGTTACAGATTCAGCTTGGATTTGCAACTGGAGTTTTACACAGTTTATCACATAGTTTAGCCCCTTATATATATATATATATATATATATACAAAATTACAAATTATTGGCTCAATCCTAACAAATGGCTATCAGAGCATTCGATTCTGAGGGCACATTTAGGAATATGGAGTATTCTTTCGAACAAATTTCAGAAATTCGCAGATACTTAGAGATGTGGAAATCGGATTATGAGTTGATGTTGCAAAATTGGCATAATAAATCTGAGAACAAACATGAGCATCAAGTGGATCGGAAAGAAGTTGCTGCCCAATTATCATCTAAGGAGACTTCATTCCACCAAACACAAGGCGTGTTTGATGAAATGCCTGAAACACTAGTTGAGTCTCTTTACTCGGATTATTTGCGAGCATTGGTGGCTACTGTACATGACAATATATATCCAGTAACTACAGAAACCCTACAACAAGTATTTGGTAGATTTGGCATAATTGAAGGAGTTGATATTCTTTCAACGGTGGAAAATTTTCAAGCACTGGTAAGGTATCAAACCATTGGAAATTCACTCTCTGCTATATCTTCTCTACATAATCGATATATTTATGAAGGTTGTTGTTTGATGGATATTAAGTATTTGTCATACAAATTTTTGGATGAAGTACTAGGAAAGTATAATAGAGTTGGAAGAATTCATTCGGAAATGGGAGCAAATTTGAAACTGATGTATCAGTGGTAGACAAGGTTGAATTTCCTTATAAGCTGGAATATCCTTATAAGCTGGAATCTCCTCCATTTCATAGCTCGGTACCATCTATTATCTTGCTAGAGAGTTCAATCGATGTTGGTATTTTACATTCACGTGAAGATTTTGCTGAATTTTGTGAACATAAAGTTCCTACAGAAATTGTCGTCCAGGTGCTTGGTGAATTGTCTATAAAGGAATTGGGGAACATGAGTTCATTTGTGAATCTTGAGAAGGTTAAACATAAAGAGAACCAACAAGTTATGACATTAGAAATGACTTTTGCCAGCTTATTCACTTCCTCTCACAATTCGATTATGATTCAAGAAAATGAACAATTAATGGACGGAATGGTCTCCTCAATTCACTACACATGCATCTCATATTGATGAATTCGGCTTTTTGGAGAAGGAAAGTGAAGGAGCTAGTGATAGCATCTTTTTAAACCATAAAGCTGGATTTCTTTGCATCCTATTTGATCCTGGTGGAGTTCCCTATAAAATGACAAGAATCTCCATTTCCAAGTTCTCTTACATCTTTCAGCTCAAACCAGGTGAGAAACTAATCCGCCTACATTTTAAACCAGCTCCATATAAAGGCTTTGAAAAAGTCAAGGATTTGTTCAATGTGGAAGCTGGACGTTTCACACTACTTTATAATTTCAGTGCTTCACTAACTTCTGTGAATTCTTTTGCCAAAGAATTCTGCATAAGCATAGGAGAAAACCAAACTCCCAATATAATTTTCTATCCTGAAAATAGTCAATCACTAGATAGTGGTACATATGCTTTCGTAAATGACATTGAGATAATTTCAGTCTCTAAGCATCTTTCTTATTTTCACGGTAGAGATCTTGGAGCCCAAGTGATTCGACAAAAGTCTCTGGTCTATATTGATAATACTGTTGCACTTGAATTAATCCACAAACTAAATGTCAAAAAGGGTTCGGTTTCATCAGGAGACGGTTCTAATGATATGTTGGGGTTATGAGCATCAGTTCCAAAAGAGAATGCACAAGAGATCAATAATCTCACATGGAAAATATCAGTCAAGGTTGGCTTCAGATACTTGGTCAGGAGTCATTTCTTTGAGCTAGCTAAGAAGGGGGAGACTGTTACGATCCTAAATTGCAACGTATGGGACTTGGTTGCCACATTGGAATTATGGGGTTCTAATGTGGGGTTTATATGGCTTTGGGATATTCCACCTTAATAAGCTAGCTTTTGGGATTGGGTTCTCCCAAGGTCATATCAGAGACTGATGTTGTAATTTTCAAAATCCTCTTTAATGATATGATTGTTGATACTAACACAGACATAGTCAAAGGAATGCATGATATGGCAGCCTCTGGTACAGGGACTATATGGTTATGATGGAAGGCACAAACAAGAAAATAAACGGGATGTCCTGATTTCTTTGCAGTCAAATGATGATCTCATGGATGGACATGAACCCCTTAAAAGGATTTGAAATATTCAAGTTAAGCAACCCTGATAATATTCTTGCCAGTCCAAATCCCTGTCCTCCAGCAATAGATTCACCGTCCTGGATTATGAGAAAGTCAATAGCACTCCTGAATTACAGAAATGCAATTGCAACTGTTGCAATAACCATAATTGCACAGGTAAATGTCATTATTCATATGTTGCTAGAAATTTGGGAAGCTGGCATTGTGGAGGATGAAAACAAGCTATCAGCCAAGGCTGATAGATTTTGTGCACGTTTTTCACTGGCTGAGCTCCGATCAGCCAACAAAAACTTCAGCGATGCATTAGTCATCGGGCAGCGGGGGTTTGGTAAAGTCTACAAAGGGTTCATTGATATCCAGCAAATCCAAGCTAAATCTGTAATAATGGTGAATGGAGTTGTACGAGTATATGGATAATTCTGGACTGCAATGACGAAGAAGGAAAAAGGATTGAGAGAGAGGGACTAACTTGCAATTTTAGAAATCACAATCCAAAAACTGTCCATTGAGAGTATTAACGGCGTTATTGAGTTCTGATACAGTTGACATAGAAACGAAGCCGAAGCCACGTGACTGCCCTCTGTCATAAGCCACACTAGCGTCAAGAACTCTCCCATGTTGACTCAAAAACTCCTTAAGTCTAGTACCATCAACCTCCCACGGTAAATTTCCAACGTAAGCCCTAAAGGATGCATCACAGGGTCTCGGAATCCTAACCTTAGGAGTAGCCTTCTTGACTTTCAATTGTCTCCCATATAGAATCGATTGGTCTAATATCTTCATAGCTTTATTGGCCTATTCTACCATACCCATTGTTACGAAGCCAAAACCTCGACTCAAATTTGTGTAGCTGTTATATATCACCAAAAACTTCAGCGATGTAAAGGCTTCAAATATCCTGCTAAATGAAAAATTCGTTGCAAAAGTTTCAGATTTTGGCTTGGCCAAACCTAAAGATAGAAGCAAGTTAGAGAGCCATGTTAGCACAAATGTTAAGGGCACATTTGTTTACTTTAACCTATATTATTTCAGCACCCATAAACTAACGAGAAAAAGTGACACATATGCCTTTGGAGTAGTGGTGTTGGAAGTATTGAAAAGAAGTGGGAGACCAACAATGGATCAAAGGGTCAGAGAGGATGAGTGTAGTCTAATCAAATGGGTTCGGAACATAATCAATAAGGGAAAGGTTGACCAGATTGTAGATTCGAGTCTGATTGGGGATATCTCACCAAATAGTCTCAAGGTATTTGTTCAGGTGGCTGAAAGATGTTGCATGATGAACCCAAAAAAAAGCCAACAATGGCTCAAGTTGTATTACAACTTGAGCAGGAAATTAGAAAATTTGTCATTCCAAATCAGAAAATTTCATCATCAATTAGCAACTTTTAGTGGTCTCAGAGGTGCAGCCCGTTGCCCCACTTTCCAGTGAACAAACTAACAAAAAAATGGAGAACATTAGAAAAATGGATTGAAGGAAAAAAAAAAGTGTATAAGCTACTAATGATTGGAAAATTATGGTTAATCAATTTTATCAAATAGAGACTTGACTATAAGCCGCATAAACGGATGTGCTTTGTCAGGAACTTGAAGATCTATTAGCGATTTTGAGTATGACAGTAATGAGGTGAAAAAGGATGTGGAAAGTGATGAGGGGGTAAAAGATATGGATAGTGATGAGGGGGAAAAAAGACAAGGATGGTGGGAGTTTTGAGGATGAAGATTTTGTTGTTGAGCCCCCCGAGGAGGCAGGCTCTTTGTGGGTAATTTGTCATATCAAGTTCACAATGAAGAACTAGGTGAAGTTTTTGATGTGGCTGGGCTTGTGCAAACTGCCGAGGTGATATATAACAGCTACACAAATTTGAGTCGAGGTTTTGGCTTCGTAACAAAGGGTACGGTAGAAGAAGCCAATAAAGCTATGGAGATATTAGACCAATCGAATCTATATGAGAGACAACTGAAAATCAAGAAGGCTACTCCTAAGGTTAGGATTCCGAGACCCTGTGATGCATCCTTCAGGCTTACGTTGGACATTTACCGTGGGAGGTTGATGGTGCTAGACTTAAAAAGTTTTTCAGTCAACATGGGAGAGTTCTTGATACTAGAATGGCTTATGACAGAAGGCAGTCACGTGGCTTCGGTTTCGTTTCTATGTCAACCGTATCAGAACACAATAACCCCGTCAATGCTCTCAATGGACAGTTTTTGGATAGTGATTTCTGAAATTGCAAGTTAGTCCCTCTCTCTCAATCTATTCTCCTTCTTCGTCATTGCAATGGTGAATGAAGTTGTATGAGTAAATAGATAATTCTGGACTTCGATGACGAAGAAGGAGAAAGGATTGAGAGAGAGGGACTAACTTGCAATTTTAGAAATCACTATCCAAAAACTGTCTATCGAGAGCATTAACGGCGTTATTGAGTTCTGATACGGTTGACATAGAAACAAAGCCGAACCCACGTGACAGCCCTCTGTCATAAGCCACGCTAGCGTCAAGAATTCTCCAATGTTGACTGAAAAACTCCTTAAGTCTAGCACCATCAACCTCCCACGGTAAATTTCCAACGTAAGCCCAGAAGGATGCAACACAGGGTCTCGGAATCCTAACCTTAGGAGTAGCCTTCTTAACGTTCAGTTGTCTCCTATATAGAATCGATTAGTCTAATATCTCCATAGCTTTATTGGCTTCTTCTACCGTATCCATTGTTACGAAGCCAAAAACCTCGACCCAAATTTGTGTAGCTATTATATATCATCTCGGCAGTTTGCACAAGCCCAGCCTCATCAAAAACTTCACCTAATTCTTCATGGTCAACCTGATATGGCAAATTACCCACAAAGAGCCTAGCCTCCTCTGCGGGCTCAACAGCAGAATCTTCATCCGAAAAACTCCCACAATCCATGTCATTTTCCCCCTCATCGCTAGCCACATCCTTTACCCCTTCATCACTTTCCACATCTTTTTTCCCCTCATCACTGTCATACTCAAAATCGCTAATAGATCTTCAAGTTCCTGATAAAGCCTGTCCGTTTATGAGGCTCGTCCCCAAGCCTCTATTTGAAGAAATTGATTCACCATCACTTCCCAATCATTAGTAGCTTATACACTTTTTTTTTCCCCTCCCATCCGTTTTTCCAATGTTCTCCATTTTTCTGTTAGTTTGTCCAACGAAAAGTGGGGTAACAGGCTGCACCTCTGCAAAGACAACTAAAAGTTGCTAACTGATGATAAAATTTTCTGATTTGGAATGACAAATTTTCTACTTTCCTGCTCAAGTGTAACGTCAAGTTGTAATACAACTTCAGCCAATGTTGGCCCTTTTTTGGGTTCATCATGCAACATCTTTCAGCCACCAGAGGCTATTTGGTGAGATATCCCAAATCAGACTCGAATCTACAATCTGGTCAACCTCTTCCTTATTGATTATGTGCCGAGCCCATTTGATTAGACTACATTCATCCTCTCCGACCTTTCGATCCGTTGCTAGTCTCCCGCTTCTTTTCAATACTTCCAACACCACTACTCCAAAGGCATATGTGTCACTTTTCCTCGTTAGTTTATGGGTGCTGAAATGATATGGGTCAAAGTAAACAAATGTGCCATTAACGTTTGTGCTAACATGGCTCTCTAACTTGCTTCTATCAAGTTTGGCCAAGCCAAAATCTGAAACTTTTGCAACGAATTTTACATCTAGGAGGGTATTTGAAGCCTTTACATCGCTGAAGATTTTGGTGATATATAACAACTACACAAATTTGAGTCGAGGTTTTGGCTTCGTAACAATGGATACGGTAGAAGAAGCCAATAAAGCTATGGAAATATTAGACCAATCGATTCTATATGGGAAACAATTGAAAATCAAGAAGGCTACTCCTAAGGTTAGGATTCCGAGACCCTGTGATGCATCCTTTAGGCTTACGTTGGAAATTTACCGTGGAAGGTTGATGGTGCTAGACTTAAAAAGTTTTTCAGTCAACATGCGAGAGTTCTTGACACTAGAATGTCTTATGACAGAGGGCAGTCACGTGCCTTCGGCTTCGTTTCTATGTGAACCGTATCAGAACTCAATAACGCCGTCAATGCTCCCAATGGACAATTTTTGGATAGTGATTTCTGAATCCTTTCTCCTTTTTCGTCATTGCAATGGTGAATGAAGTTGTATGAGTAAATGGATAATTCTCGACTTCGATGACGAAGAAGGAGAAAGGATTGAGAGAGAGGAACTAACTTGCAATCCAAAACCTGTCTATCGAGAGCATTAATGACGTTATTGAGTTCTGATACAGTTGACATAGAAACGAAGCCGAACCCACATGACTGTCCTCTGTCATAAGCCACGCTAGCGTCAAGAACTCTCCAATGTTGACTGAAAAACTCCTTAAGTCTATCACCATCAACCACCCATGGTAAATTTCCAACGTAAGACCAGAAGGATGCATCACAGGGTCTCGGAATCCTAACCTTAGGAGTAGCCTTCTTAACGTTCAGTTGTCTCCTATATAAAATCGATTAGTCTAATATCTCCATAGCTTTATTGGCTTCTTCTACCGTACCCGTTGTTACGAAGCCAAAACCTCGACCCAAATTTGTGTAGCTATTATATTTCACCTCGGCAGTTTGCACAAACCCAGCCACATCAAAAACTTCACCTAGTACTACATTGTCAACCTGATATGGCAAATTACCCACAAAGAGCCTAGCCTCCTCTGCGGGCCCAACAGCAGAATCTTCATCCTCAAAACTCCCACCATCCATGTCATTTTCCTCCTCCTCGTTAGTTTATAAGTGCTAAAATGATATGGGTCAAAGTAAACAAATGTGCCCTTAACGTTTGTGCTAACATGGCTCTCTAACTTGCTTCTATCTTCAAGTTTGGCCAAGCCAAAATCTGAAACTTTTGCAACGAATTTTTCATCTAACAGGGTATTTGAAGCCTATACATCGCCGAAGTTTTTGGTGATATATAACAGCTACACAAATTTATGTCAAGGTTTTGGCTTCGTAACAATGGGTACGGTAGAAAAAGCCAATAAAGCTATGGAGATATTAGACCTATCGATTCTATATGGGAAAGAACTGAAAATCAAGAAGGCTACTCCTAAGGTTAGGATTCCGAGACCCTGTGATGCATCCTTCAGGGCTTACGTTGGAAATTTACCGTGGGAGTTTGATGGTGCTAGACTTAAGGAGTTTTTCAGTTAACATTGGAGAGTTCTTGACACTAGAATGGCTTATGACAGAGGGCAGTCACGTGGCTTCGGCTTCGTTTCTATGTCAACCGTATCAGAACTCAATAACGCCGTCAATGCTCTCAATGGACAGTTTTTGGATAGTGATTTCTGAAATAGTAAGTTAGTCCCTCTCTCTCAATCCTTTCTCCTTCGTCATCGAAGTCTAGAATTATCCATTTACTCATACAACTTCATTCACCATTGCAATGACGAAGAAGGAGAAAAGATTAAGAGAGAGGGACTAACTTGCAATTTCAGAAATCACTATCCAAAAACTGTCCATTGAGAGCATTGACGGCGTTATTGTGTTCTGATACGGTTGACATAGAAACGAAGCCGAAGCCACGTGACTGCCTTCTGTCATAAGTCATTCTAGAGTCAAGAACTCTCCCATGTTGACTGAAAAACTTTTTAAGTCAAGCACCATCAACCTCCCACGGTAAATTTCCAACGTAAGCCTGAAGGATGCATCACAGGGTCTCGGAATCCTAACCTTAGGAGTAGCCTTCTTGATTTTCAGTTGTCTCCTATATAGAATCGATTAGTCTAATATCTCCATTGCTTTATTGGCTTCATCTACCGTACCCATTGTTACGAAGCCAAAACCTCGACTCAAATTTGTTTAGCTATTATATATCACCTCGGCAGTTTGCACAAGCCCAGCCACATCAAAAACTTCACCTAGTTCTTCATTGTCAACCTGATATGGCAAATTACCCACAGAGAGCCTAGCCTCCTCTGCGGGCTCAACAGCAGAATCTTCATCCTCTAAACTACGACCATCCATGTTTTTTTTCCACTCATTCCTATCCACATCCTTTACCCCCTCCTCACTTTCCACATCCTTTTTCCCCTCATCGCTGTCATACTCAAAATCGCTAACAGATCTTCAAGTTCCTGACAAAGCCCGTCCATTTATGAGGCTTGTCCCCAAGCCTCCATTTGAAGAAATTGATTAACCATCACTTCCCAATCATTAGTAGCTTATACACTTTTTTTTTTCCCTCCCATCCGTTTTTCCAATGTTCTCCATTTTTCTGTTAGTTTGTCCAATGGAAAGTGGGGTAACAGGTTGCACCTCTGCAGAGACCACAAAAGGTTGCTAACTGATGATGAAATTTTTTGATTTGGAATGACAAATTCTCTGCTTTCCTGCTCAAGTGCAACGTCAAGTTGTAATACAACTTGAGCCATTGTTGGCCTTTTTTTTGGGTCCATCATGCAACATCTTTCATCCACCAGAACAAATACCCCGAGGTTATTTGGTGAGATATCCCCAATCAGACTCGAATCTAAAATCTGGTCAACTTCTCTCTTATTGATTATGTTCCAAGCCCATTTGATTAGACTACACTCATCTTCTCCAACCTTTTGATCCATTGTTGGTCTCCCACTTCTCTTCAATACTTCCAACATCACTACTCCAAAAACATATGTGTCACTTTTCCTCGTTAGTTTATGGGTGCTGAAATGATATGGGTCAAAGTAAACAAATGTGCCCTTAACGTTTGTGCTAACATGGCTCTCTAACTTGCTTCTATCTTCAGGTTTGGCCAAGCCAAAATCTGAAACTTTTGCAACGAATTTTTCATCTAACAGGATATTTGAAGCCTTTACATCGCTGAAGTTTTTGGTGATATATAACAACTACACAAATTTGAGTTGAAATTTTGGCTTCGTAACAATGGGTACGATAGAAGAAGCCAATAAAATTGTGGAGATATTAGACCAATCGATTCTATATGGGAGACTGAAAGTCAAGAAGACTACTCCTAAGGTTAGGATTCCGATACCCTGTGATGCCTCCTTCAGGCTTGCGTTGGAAATTTACCGTGGTTGATGGGGCTAGACTTAAGGAGTTTTTCAGTCAAAATGGGAGAGTTTTTTACGCTAGCGTGGCTTATGACAGAGGGAAGTCACGTGGCTTTGACTTCGTTTCTATGTCAACCGTATCAGAACTCAATAACACCGATAATGCTCTCGATAGACATTTTTTGGATAGTTATTTCTGAAATTGCAAGTTAGTCCCCCCCTCTCAATCCTTTCTCCTTCTTCGCCATTGACAATCCAGAATTATCCATTTACTCATACAACTCCATTCACCTTTGTTACAGATTCAGCTTGGATTTGGAGCTGGAGTTTTACACGGTTTATCACATAGTTTATCCCCTTATATATATACAAAATTACGGATTATTGGCTCAATCCTAACACAAAGTTCGCTAATGTGGAATTCATTGAATCCACAACAATTTCTATAGATTCTTCATCATTTCCAATTCCATGAGCTCAAATACGACGAATACAAACACATATCAATAAAATTGGCAGTTTATCAGCTCGCTAATCAGTAATGAACTGATTTCCGAGATGATTTTCAATTCAAATTTCCAAAAAATTATCAATCACGAAACCTAAAATTACATGAATCAAAGTTCGCTAATGTGGAATTCATTGAATCCACAACAATTTCCATAGATTTTTCATCATTTTCAATTCCATGAGCTCAGATCCGACGAATACAAACACATATCAATAAAATTGGCAGTTTATCAGCTTCGTTAATCAGTTAAAAGTAGAAATTTAACCTGTTGACGAGCAATGTAATCGGCTTTGATTGAAGCGATGGACTGCAAAAGCTCCGGCAGCGGCAGAAGCTTCGCCACCTCTCTCACCGCCGCCTCCTTCGCCTCAACCCCTAGATCCTCCGCCATCATCTTCTTCCCTCTGCTCTCTCTCTCTTTACAGTGAGATTAATCGGAATTCTGCAGAATATGTGTGTAATAATGATTTAATCACTGTAATTTCCTTTTTTTATTTTTTATCAAACAAAATGAAAATTTAATCAGGCTACGGTCTGAGCGTGAGTTTAGGATTTATTTTATTTTATTTCTCTCTCTCAATTCTCTTAATGTTGCTTTTAGTAATTTATATTTATGAAATATGATGTGATTTTAAATAGTAATTTATAATCGGTGTAATGTATTTTAATTTTTTAGGGTAAAAGTGCAATTTTTTATTGTTGATAATTCAAATTAGTTGAATTAAGTCATGTACTCATAAATCTTCTCTTGACTATTCAGTCTTGTGAGAATTTCGTTGAATTGAAAAGGTAAAGGCTCTGTTTGGATGTGTTTTCATTTCATTTTCAATCGTCATTTTCTAAAATGTATGGGAGAACGTGTTTTTTATTTTCGTGTGAGAAAAGTGAAAAAAGAAGGTGTGTTGGGTTATGTTTTTTAAAATGGTTGAAATTTGTAAGTGTGATGTATGAAATGATTGAAAATTAATGATTAGATGATGGTGATGGGTGAAGAAAGAGAGACAGATAATGGTGATGGGTAAAAGAGAGAGAGGATGGTGATGGGTGAATGTGAGAGATAATGTGAGATAAGTGATGTGAAATGTAATTTTAAATAAATGATTGAAATTTTTCGGGAACGTAAAAACAAGAATGAAAATGATAATTTTTTCAGTTAAAAACAGTGTAAAGTGTGTATTTCCATTTTCAAATGAAAATGGAAATGGAAAAAGTGGGATGAAAACACAAACAAACAGAGCCAAACAATTTCCCTATCTTCTAGTACATTGTCAGTTGGCTCAAATAACTTCAAATTACTCTCGAATTTAATTACATGGCTAGAAAAGATGTGGCAAACACTCTCATCGATTGTCCTAAGGCAAGACTTGTTTGGGAGCTTATAATAACCTCATCTGATTTCCTTCGTTTCTGGATGACGGACCGCACTAATTGGCTCACCAATTTCCTCAAAGCAAATTTCACAAACATTATAAGCTCTAAATGCAATTGGAAAAGGTTTTTCATTGTAACTATTTGGACCATTTGGCTTGCCTGCAACAATTTTATTTTTAAAAATAAGCCTGAAAATTCTAAGGAAATTGCACTCTCTATCAATTGTTAGTTAATGACCTATCGACAGCTTTTGAATCTCTAATTCGCATCGCCCCGGGAGAAAGGTAACGTATCTTGGATCCATCAAACTCCAGGTTGGCTTAAACTTAACTCGGATGGGAGCTTCTATAAGGACACTGGTTCGGCCTCGGCAGGAAGTTTAATTCGAGATGAGAAAGGCCATTGGATTCAGGGGTTTTCGATGAGATTAGGCACTATGTCGATAAACACGACGGAATTCCTCGAAATTTTGGAGGGTCTCATATTGGCATGGGAACGACATTGTCAAAAGCGTGTGGTGGAAACGTGCTTAGAAGTGACTTGGAAGCTGATTTTGCATGGGTTTTCGAAGTGCCGCCTGCTTGGCTCCATCATTGATGACTGTAGGCGACTGATGAGCATGCTTGGGAAATAATTTTCCTGCACACTTAGAGAGAGGGGAACAACTGTGCAGATCAGTTAGCAAAACACGGACACTTGCTCACCAATGGGATAAGAGTTTGGAAAGATACTTTACTGAACCTCCTGGAAAGCTTAGAGGAGGACATGGTTATTTAAGTTTGTATTTTTGGGTTTTTTCTTTTGTTTGCTCATTGTACCATCAAAAATAAAAAATAAAAAAGGAGCATTACTACTAGTGTATTTTAGAAAAAAAAATATAGACAAAGAGAGTACCCTAACCCTATAAATTTGGCCCGACAGTTTTTAATCATAGGTCACACGGACCCTAAACTCTAAATAAGGAGATAAAAGTCCCAACTTGTGACAACAAGTAATTGAAACCAAGACATTCCATTGTGGAAGCTGACACCACTAGGCTAGCAAGGCTCGGGTTACTCAAACAAAGCCAAAACCAATTAAATAGCAGTAGCAGCTAGTTGAGGCAATTTTGGAACAGGCCCCGGGTTATTAAGAGCCTCTAATAAGCAACAAAATTACTTAAACACCTAAAAACAAACTTTAACAGGAAGGAAAGTAGAAGCAAGTCTTTCAACATACTTGATAGCATTGCCAAGCGGCGACAAATCATGTAAGCTTGAGTACGGCTTGTTAATAACTTCCAAACAGTCACCTTCAACCTCGACCTTAGTCCAACCTCTCTTCATGCTATTTGGAGAGTTCCCAAGGCACTCGTTGGCCGTTGCTATTGGTGCATTCAACAACACAAAATCAGTTTGTGTTGGATAATTTTCATGCAGGAACGAGTGATAAAAAATCGACCCACACTCACCCGTAGGGATGGGCGTTCGGTTCGGGTTAATCGGGTTGTTCGAGTTTCAGGTTGTAAATATTGCTACCCGAAACCGAACCGATTTACTCAGTTTAATCGGGTTCAAGGTCCGAATTAAAGGTTTTGACTAGGGTTGTTGAATGTTGACTTACTATTTTGATTTTTTTTAAAAAATTGGAATTCGGGTTGTTCGGGCCCCGAAGTACACAAACAAAATAAAAACTCAAACCCGAACCTGAACCGATTTATGGAGTTCGAGTTCGGTATAAACCCGAACCCGAAATTTACCCGAAAACCCGACCCGATTAAGCCAAACCCTATCAGGTCTGTTCGGGGTCCGAACAACCCGAACCGAATGCCCACCTCTACTCACCACTCTGACTGCTACATTATATAAATATATATAGGGATAATTACACTGGGCATACTAAGATTATCTGAAATTACAAAAAATATCCCCTAATTCAATAAATTACATCTAACATCCCAATGTTTCATGTATTGATGTAAGATTGGATGAAAAGTGTCAAAAGACGTAAATGCCCTTACGGAATATTTAAAAAAAACAAAAATATTAAAAAAATGAGTATGAAAGTAAATTACAAAAAACATTGCCTAGTTCAATAAATTACATCTAACATACCAATCTTCCCACCCCGCCCCCGCCCCCGCCCCCGCCCCCGCCCCCCTTCTTTTTCTTTTTCTTTCTATTTAATTTATAAAGTAATAATTATTTAAGTAATTTAGTTTAGAAATTAAATTTATTAAAATACAATTATTAAATTTATTTGTAAATTTCATAAATTAATTTAAAATATAAATTTTTAAATTATATAAACTATTATACAATCTAAACTATTATATAAACTCTTATATATAAATTTAAGTAAAAGTTTAAAATGATATTTTACACATAATTGTTTTTATATAATTTTAGTAATTTCTAATTTATTTTATTTTCTTAAGAATCACTTTTTATTATAGATAATTATATACATTTATACACAACATTACATATAACACATATACTTTTGCAAAATATTATAAATAACATCAAAAGAGTATAACTGCCCAAAAAAGTTGGGTTTCTAGGTTCAAAAAAAAAAAGTCCAGGGTGTTTTCGGAAGTTCACCAAAAAAAATTAACGGCGCCGTACTGAAACCTTAACGGAAGGTGCTAATTGTTGGACGAAATGAAACGTTTGGATGTTAGATGTTAATTATAAATTAGAGGATGTTTTTTGTAATTTCAAAAAACCTTAGGATTCTCAGTGTAATTATCCCCTATATATATGATATAAAATAATAATAATATTTATACACAGTTCGGTAATAACAAAATATGAAAAATTAACACAACCCTCCTTACTTATCGTGTAATTACCAAAAAAAACCATCACATATTGGAAATTACATAAAGTCCTCCTCATATTAAGACATTTCTTACAACTACACCCCATGTGTATTTATTTTTTATTACAATTTTATTCTCTATAAACCTTAAAAATAGACCCATTAAGGGGGTGTGTTTGAAATTTTCAATAAGTGGGGGAACTTTTGGTAATTACACAATAAGTGGGGGGGATGTGTGCAATTTTCGATACAAATTATATGAAGTCTTTAGAAATAATTCATCTGGCACGAATTTTGTTTTACTCATTGAAACCATGGTTAATCAATGATCAATTTTTCAGAAAAGAATACCAATTGGATGGCGTGGAAAAGCATTTTTCATAGTACATTCTCCGAATTATCTGAAAAGTGTTTTTGAATGAAATGCATGTGAAGACTTTTTCTTAAAAAAATAATTTTAAAATTTCTCTTTATGTTTTTAAATAATATGAAAAAACTAGTTAATTTTTAGAAGAAAAAAAAACTATTTTTTACTATTCATAATTTGACGGTTACATATTTGATCATGCTATTTCTCAACATAGAAGTCATCACATATTCAAATTTAAAATCCCTCAAGAAATAAGATCCACTTTGTCCAATGAAATTTATTAATACATTAAGATTAGTCGGCAAATACATACTCTATGCGTGTGCAAGAATATAAAAACCGAAATGGATTTTTTTTGAACAAAATTTAATTAAATTGAAATAAAGGATGAGATGAGGCAATAGAAAATAGAAGAAGAAAAGGCGGAAAGCAAATTTAATGTGATCAAAGAAAAAAAAATTATACCGGGGTAACTTGTAAAAAGTGATAAATTATGAATAGCAATCCACTACAATTAGTTTCATGGACTATAAGGGGTGATTTTAAGATAGATCGGGTCCAACAGAGTAAGTTTTTTTTATCAACATTGGATGTAAGGATAAGATGGTAAAAAAATCTTTTTTTTTTATTTTTATTTTGGGGGGAGGGGGATACCCTAGACTACTGTCCCGACAATCCCGGGATCATAGTCGTTTTCCTAATCCAAGAGGTCTCCATCCTGTCAAATTCGAGAAAGATGCTTGTCTCTTCGTCAGGTTCATGAATTGTGTAAAATGAGCAATTTAGACCCGCCTTAGCTAAGGCGTCCGCCGTCTGGTTCGATTCTCTACAGATTCGATTGATCTCGATATGCCAAGGTAGGCAAAGAAGGTTTTGGACATGAGAGATAGTGTCCCAATACCGGTGAGCATGAGTTGCTTCCTTGATATCATTTCCCGCTTCCCAACAATCCGTCTCAAGGATGACTTTGGCTTTTCTCACATCCCAAGCGATTTCCAGACCTTTATGAATGGCCTGTATCCAATCTATATCGATATCTATATATTTATATATATACATATATAGAGTCAAGATCTAATACATACCCTATATTAGATAAGATATAAGACACAATCTACACCATTGGATCCATTAAATCCAACAATCCAAAAATGAAGCAAAAACAGGCTGGAAAATTGATTCCAATTGGGGTCAGGGGTATCATGGTCAATTGACATCAATATATAGTATCCACTTACCAAAAAAACAGGGCACAAAATCTCCCCTAAAACATTCCTAAAATCTCTCAAAATTTAATCGCAGAAAATCTCTCAAATTTAATCGCACAAAATCTCCAAGTACTGAGATAATACGGAAAATAATTAATTAAGCATAAGTCATGGCTGATGAAAAGATGATTGGAGGTGTCCAAGATAATGCTGAACTATCAGAAAACACATTATCTGATTCCTCGGAAAATATTTCGTCTATCAAATTGAATGAAGAAGCCGATAACAATTTGATTGGCTATTGTATATCATTAGTATTGTCATTAGCTATTGTATATCATTAGATATTAGCTTAAATCAAAATAGCTATTGTATATCATTAGCTTAAATCAATGATGGGGTAATCATTGGTGAAGAGCTGAATGGAGACATATGAGGGCTGTATAATGATTTATAAGATTGTAATTGTATGATGTATACACACATTGTATAATTGGTTATAAGATACTGTATACTGTGGTATAATATACTGTATAGTTGTTTATAAGATACTGTATAATGGTTTGAAATCACTAAGTGTATGTCACTAATCACACACTGTATATCACCTTTGTATTTACTGTATATTTGTTTATTAGCTATTGTATAATGGATTAATTAGCTATTGTATAATGTTTATTTGCTATTGTATTCACTGTATAATGAGTTATATGATACTGTATATTGGTTTATATGATACTGTATACTGGGTTATAAGATACTGTATAATGGTTTATAAGATTGTAACTGTAAGATGTATAAACACACACTGTATAATGGATTATAAGATACTGTATAATGTGTTATAACATACTGTATAGTTGTTTATAAGATACTGTATAATGGTTTGAAATCACTAATTGTATGTCACTAATCACACACTGCATATCACCGTTGTATTTACTGTATAATAGTTTATAAGCTACTGTATAATGTGCTATAGGCTACTATATAATGATTTAAAATCACTAACTGTGATGTATGTATGTATACACAAGAAAATCAACAGAGAACGACGAACCATATATAGATTGAGTGAATATATATACGCAAAATCACGAAAAACTCAAGAATCCATCAAAATATGTCAAACATAATAAAGATTTGAGGTAATCAAACTTCATTTTTTGTCTGCGTGCTACATTACTATAGTTTCCTCATCTCAAAGCTACTATACATAAATAGTAGCTCTAAACTGGATTTTCCTTGAACTATCTTTTTGATGTTGAATTGTCGATGATTCCGAGCTGAAATTGCCGATGATGAATTGATGATATATGAATTGAATATGAATTTAATGTTTTCTGTATCAATCGTAACTTTTTGGGAGCTGAAATTGGAAGGAATAATTAAAAAGGGAAGAGGAATCTATTATTGCATATAATAAGAGATTTGATTTTGATCCTGCTTGTTATTTGCATGGGTTTGTTAGACCTATTGACTAAAATGCCCCTATCCTCATTAAATTAAAGATTAAAATCGAAATAGTGACTTTAATTATAGACCTTGGGATCAAATGGTTTAAATGGTCTAGATTGAGTCTTATATCTTACCTAAAGTATAGGGATGTATTTGATCCACACCCTATATAGTAGTATATACATATATACTACTATAAAAGTATGAATTTTGAAAATTGTTTCTTCCAATTGTGATATTACAATATTACCTTTACTTAAATTTACCACATTTGTTTAAACACTTTTGTTTAAATAATTAAATAATTATTTGAGACTCTACATTCAAACATTTGATAATTGAGATTCTATATTTTTTTGGAATCCTTTGCCTGAAACTGCCGGGAAACTCAAAGGACCCCTAATGAATTTGTCATAAACAAAATTACTCATACAAGCCAATCATGGTAGTAAAAAAATCAAATCCACCTTATTAATTTGAGCAACTTTCACATTCAAATAATAAAAATGCCTTCTCTGCAACTTTCCAAAACCATTCCAAGATTATTATAAATATAATCTTGATATCTATTAATTTTCGTGCAACTTAGGCTCTAAAATCTATCTTCTTCTTTTTTTCAGTTTTATATTAAAGTAAAATACATTCTATATCAAAGTGTCTCATATGAACAAATTTGAATTAATTTTTCTTTTATATTTTCAAATATAATACTTGAATATTGAAATTTTTAACATATAAATATGTATTTTACGTGTAACTCAAATATATTCTATAAATAATATTAGATAGACCGACTCCGCTGCCCGCCTAAAATTTCACGTAAGTAAGACCTTAACCAACACATGGTGTACCGTGTATGTATGAACACCACAAATTACATCAACCATGATTATAGTACATATATATATTTCTCTTTTTTTTTTGATTAATTCCAGGGTTTCCACCGCCGAGCGCGTTGACTATTCCCTTGTTGAATTGCTGGCACCTCAAGGGGTGAGACAGCTGACCAAGGGAGCCTGCTCCATTCCCAAAGTCAAGGATCGAACTCTTGACGTTTGATTAAGGGTGGAGGAGCCCCTACCACTCCACCACAACCTCTTGGATATATATATATATATATATTTCTCTAAATAACACTACAAACACACTTTTAGCGCCACGGCCACCTACAGAACATTTTTTTCTATTTTTTGCTGAACAAAAATTCAATCACAGAACGTTCATGCAATTAGGCCCTGAATTTTCTATCTCTCTCTCTGTTAAGATAAGAATTCGAAAGATAAGCCTAATAATATCTCTCTCTCTCTCTGTTAATATTCCTAATATTAATAACCAAACTCACAAGAATCTCTCTCTCTCTCTCTGTTAATATTAGGAATTAACCTAATAATAAGGAAATAACATAATTAAAGGAATAATTAATAAAGCAGCCAGCCACTCTTCAATCGGATCCCGCCTTCTTCTTCTTTCTCCTTTCGTATACGCGTATTGCTCCCCTTGCCACATCATCACTTCCTCTTGCCACGTCAGCACCTGCCACATCATTAATTGAGTCCTGATTCCTAACAACTCCTCCCCTCTCGAAATTAGCCTTGTCCCCAAGGCTGAAATCGGGAAATTGCTGTACCAACTCGGTCGAATCAACCCAAGAAGCATCATCTGGACTTAGTCCTTGCCATTTCACTAGCACCTGTGGTAAGCCGTCGGAAGAAACACGCTCGGCCAACACCTCCTCGGGTTCAAAAAGGGGAGACCCCGAAACTTCCAGGGTAGTAGGAAGTTCAACTTCAACCGGATGATCCCCCTTAACCTTCTTGAGCTGAGATACATGAAACACGGGATGAATGCGACTAGATTCCGGTAACTTCAAACGATACGCAGTAGCACCTATTCGGTTCAACACCTCAAATGGGCCATAAAATTTCGCAGCTAACTTAGTGTAATTTCGAGTTGTAATGGAGTGTTGCCTATGCGGCCTGACCTTCAATAGAACCTTCTCACCGACTTCAAACTCCAAATGGCGTCGATGCTTATTGGCATATTGGACCATCTTTTGCTGAGCTCGTCCCAGATTATATTTCAAAAGGTTGAGAAGATCATCACGACCTTGCAAAACCGCCGACACTGCTGCCACTTTGCATTCCCCGGGCAAAAAACGCTGAAGTGAGGGGCTGGTCGTCCATACACTAGCTCAAAAGGGGTAGCTCGTGCCGCGGTTTGAAATGCGTATTATACCAGTATTCGGCCCAGGCCAAACAGTGCACCCACTTACGAGGCTGTCAGAAACAAAACAGCGCAAATAGGTCTCAAGAACTCGGTTGAGTACTTCGGTCTGTCCATCCGTTTCCGGTGATATGCCGAGCTAAATTTCAACTTCGTTCCTTGTAATTTAAATATCTCGCGCCAAAATTGCTCACAAAGATAGGATCACGATCACTGACAATGGAGCGAGGCACCCCATGTAGACGAACAATTTCACGAATAAAAACCCGGCCACGGACCGAGCCGTGTAAGGATGTTTCAGCGCCACAAAATGCCCGTATTTGGACAAACGGTCCACCACCACCAATATACAAGTGAACCCTTGAGAATTTGGTAAACACGTAATAAAGTCCATCGACACATCTTCCCAAATCTTCTCCGGAATGGGAAGTGGTTGTAGCAATCCCGCCGAGACATCGCTTCGTATTTGGACTTTTGACATACGAGACATTCCGCTACATATCGCTGCACCCGTTTCATCATTCCCTTCCAATACACGCTCATAGCAAGTCGTCGATAAGTGCGCAAGGCCCCCGCATGGCCACCTTCGGGTGTGTTATGAAATTCATGCAATAAAGTGGGTATCCAGGATGATTGTTCAGAGAGTACCACTCTCCCTTTGAAGTAAAGCCGGCCCTGGTGCAATGAAAATCCCGGCCTGCTTGCGGGATCATTATGCAAATCCTTCACTATTCCTTGCACATATGAATCAGTTTCCTGCTCCTCGGTTAAGGCAGCATAATCTGCCCAAACTGGCCCACTCATAGCCATCAATTTGGCATCCACCTCACGCCGAGACAAAGCATCCGCTACGTTGTTAGATATACCGGGTTTGTATACAATTTCGAAATCATATCCAAGCAACTTTGCGACCCATATTTGTTGAGACGGGGTAACAATCCGTTGTGAAAGAAGGTGCTTAAGGCTATTGTGATCCGTGCGAACCGTGAACCGACGCCCCACTAAATAAGGTCTCCAATGCTCCACCGCAAGAACTAAACCCATCAATTCGCGTTCATAAGCCGACTTAGTAGTAGTTCGGTCCGCAAGCACCTTACTAAAGTACGCGAGTGGCCGTTTATCTTGCATTAAAATAGCCCCTACTCCAGACCCCGAGGCATCACATTCGATAACAAAGTGTTTGGTGAAATCCGGCATTGCTAGAACCGGTGCTCCCGTTAAGGCTGCCTTCAATTGGTCAAAAGCCTTCTCAGCCTCCCCATTCCATTCGAATTTAGAAGATGCATCCTTCTTCAATAATTGGGTCAAAGGCTTAGCAATCAATCCATAATCTTTAATAAACCTCCGGTAATAACCCGTCAATCCCAAGAATCCCCGAACAGCCCTCACGGACCGAGGTCGCGGCCATTCAATCACCGCCCGAACCTTTCCCGGATCCATGGAGACCCCTTCGGCCGAAATAAGGTGGCCTAGGTACTCCACCCAATCACACCCGAATGCACACTTTTTTAAATTGGCACAAAAGTGATTGTCCTGTAGAATTTGTAACACGTGCTCTAGTTGTTGTAAATGCTCCTTCTCGCTCCGGCTATATATCAATATATCATCGGAAAAAACCAACACGAATTTCCGTAATAATGGCCGAAATAAATCATTCATCGTCGATTGGAAAGTTGCAGGTGCATTAGTCAAACCGAATGGCATGACTCGAAATTCATAATGCCCACTATGGGTTCGAAAAGCCGTCTTCGGTACATCCCTCGGAACTACTCGGATTTGATGATATCCCGATCGCAAATCAATTTTGGAGAATATAGTCGACCCCGCCAATTCGTCCAACATTTCCTGGATCACCGGAATTGGGTATTTATCTGGTATTGTCACCTTATTTAGCTCCCTATAATCCACGCAGAACCTCCAACTCCCATCTTTTTTCTTGACTAACAGAACCGGGCTCGAGAAAGGGCTGGAACTTGGTTGGATCACCCCGGCTAATAACATGTCAGCTACCAACCGCTCAATCTCATCTTTCTGAGCATGGCCATACCGGTATGGTCGGACAGACACCGGTTCAGAACCCGATTTCAACTCAATTTTGTGATCTGTCAATCTGCGTGGAGGAAGTTCGGTGGGCTCGGTAAACACCTTCGGAAATGCCGCAATCAGCCCCTCTATTTCCGGTTTCACCGTGGACCGCACGGTATTAGGAGCGGTCTCGGTATGAAGCTTTGAATCCTGGACCAGCAGTGCAAAAAATTCGGAGTCATGTATTTTAAAAAGCGATTTAATGCTCACCTGAGTTCGACATAACACCGGGTCGCCCGTGAGTAGGATGAGTTCCTTGCCCCGCTTAAACTCCATTGACATGTGTTTCCAATCTACCAGCACCTTGCCCAGAGTCTCAAGCCAAGTAATCCCCAGTATAATGTCTACTCCACCGAGAGGAAATACGTAACAATTTGCGTGTACAGTACAAGATGATAATTGAATACATAACTCACGACATACCCCTTCCGACTCTTGTCGTAACCCGTTGCCTAACTGAACCCCAAACCTCCTGGTCGCTTGCCTTGGTAGTTTTAATTCGGCCACAAGACTCTCTGTCACGAAGCTATGACTAGCCCCACTATCAATCAGAACGGTAACACATCTACCTCCGACCTTTCCTTCCAACCGCATGGTACGTGGTCCGGATAGACCCGCCATGGAGTATAGTGGCAACTCCACATCGCCAAGTTGTTCATCAGTAGCCGAAATAAAAGGCTCCTCGTGTTCCTCCAATTGCTCATTCATGTCCAAAGTCTCAACGTCTTCCGCCAAGAGAACTCGTAATTGCTTCATAGGACATTCGTGCAACGGGTTGTATGGCTGTTTGCATTTAAAACACAACCCCTTTGCTCGTAAATCTGCAAATTCATTAGGAGTGAGTCTCCGGAAGGGGGTTCGAGCCGAGGATTGCCCCGTTCCCGTAGACCGTGTAGCTTGACTTCGTTCAGGAAGTCGCGACCCCACGCTACCAATCGCCGACGAAGTGATCATAGGTGCTGAAACAGCGGGTCTGCTGAAATTTGCGGCTCGAACCAAACCCGACGTGACTTGGCGATTTGCACATCCACCCATTTGATGATTCAAATCTACCTCAACGTCTCTAGCCAATTCCATTGCTGTTTCCAAGTCTCCCGGGCGAAGTAACCGCAATTTACATCGAATATGATCCGCTAAGCCGGACAGAAATTTCCCCAAATAGTGCTCGTCATTCAATCCGGGCACCTGGCTAGCCAACTGAACAAATAAGCTAATATAGTCATCCACCGTGCCCGTTTGCCTCACGTCCGACAATCGCTCATACGGGCTGCCCGTATACCTCGTATCAAAACGCACCATCAATGCTTTTGAAAATTCCTCCCACGAAATATCGGGTTTGCGTTGTCGTATCCAAGTGAACCAATACAAAGCATCCCCCTCCATTGCGACCATAGCCGACTGGATCTTCGATTCCTGAGGTGTTTGATGAATTTCAAATTGTTGGTTGGCTCGAGCAAGCCAGCCCAGCGGGTCACTTCCTTCAAACGTAGGTAACAGAATCGATACTCGGGGGGGGTGTCTCCGTGGTCTCCCTTCCCCGCGGAGTGCTATCCGCTTGCGCCGTTGCCTCCTGCATACTCGAGCGCGCCGGCGGAATTTCAGGTGGTGCCGTGCGTGGCGCCCCCGTCGTGAGCGTGGCCAACGCGGCTAATACCTCTGTCATCTGGCTCTTCACAACCGCCAAATCCGACAATTGTCCTTTCATCATCGCTTGATCCTCCAGCAACGTTCCAAACGCCGCTTCCAACTTATCCAAACGAGTATCGGTTGAGGATCGTGTGTTTGTCATTACGCGGGGGATCGGATCCGGCAGGTCGGACCAAATTGTTAAGATAAGAATTCGAAAGATAAAGATAATTCAATGGAGACAATTCAATAACCAAACTCACAAGAATCTGATCTCGTGCCCAAGCTACCAAGCTCGCCAAACTCCACAATATTCAATCATAATCCGTAACGAAGCCCTAACAATGTTACTTATACTACCTCTTACAATCCTTTCCAAAACAGACTCCTATTCTAACCAACAAGGAATTAACCTAATAATAAGGAAATAACATAATTAAAGGAATAATTAATAAAGCAGCCAGCCACTCTTCAATCGGATCCCGCCTTCTTCTTCTTTCTCCTTTCGTATACGCGTATTGCTCCCCTTGCCACATCATCACTTCCTCTTGCCACGTCAGCACCTGCCACATCATTGATTGAGTCCTGATTCCTAACACTCTCTCTCTCAGTTCAGAGTCTTCGATTTTAGGTTTAATAAATCCAGTAACAGAAAAATCCTCCGCGTTTGCAAAGGTGATTTGATGTTGATTTAATGTTTGTTTGAATATTTAAGGTGCATATTTTTTTTAGTTTTAATTTGTCTGGAATTTATTCGAATTTCGAAATAACTGCCATTAATATACATTTCTTATTGTATCTGGAATTGTGTGTTCTATCGAATATTGACTGAAATTAGAGTTTGCAATCATCTAAGAATGATGTTGATGTCTATATATAATCGTATGGAAACTTTGTTGTTGTGCATTTATGACTAACATTAGGTAAGGTTAACTTTTTGCTTTGGCTTGCTCTGTTGATTATATGTGTTATTCGAATTGGTTTTTATAATTTGGTTGTATGGATTTTGACACATTAGATGGCATCTGAAGCAAATTTATATGGTGATGAGCTCTAGCAATTTGATTAATTCTGGATTACGTATTAGATTATTGCACTCGTTATTTACAATGTTGGCGATCGCGCCTGTCAGTTAAATGTACTAAACTAAGCCTGATTGAGTCATTATTATACATATTATGCAGAATTTCGATTAATCGCACTTTAGAGAGAGTAGGGAGGAAGATGATGGCGGAGGATCTAGGGGTCGAAGCAAAGAAGGCGGCGCTGATAGAGGTGGCGAAGCCTCTGCCGCTGCCGGAGCTTTTGCAGTCCATTGCTTCAATCAAAGCCGATTACATTGCTCGTCAACAGGTGCATTTGTATTTTTGACTGATTAAAAAGCCTATGAACTGCATAATTTCTTGATAGATGTTTGTATTCATGGCATGGTAGCTCATGGAGTTAAAAATATTGAAGAATCTACAGAATTTTGTATAGATTCAACGAACACCACATTAGTGAACTTCAATTCATGTAACTCTAGGTTCCATGATTAATAAGTTGTGGAACTTTGAGTTTGAAGATCATCCGGGAAATCAGTTAATTCTAGAATTTGTAAGGAATACTAGCACTTTTAACTGTGTCAGAAAATTCAGGAGAAGGCTTGTTTTAATAATAAAAGAATATTCTAGAATTTGTAAGGAATACTAGCACTTTTAACCATGCCAGAAAATTCAGGAGTAGCCGAGTAGGCTTGTTTTAATAATAAAAGAATATGGTCCGCGAGAAGTTTGAAGTCTTGTGTATGGTATAGAATGCAGTTATGAATTTTTCCTTTGTTATATCTTGCTAAATATCTCTTCAAAACTTTCTTGTGACTATAGCTTTTTCATCAAAAAATAAGGTCTGGAAGCTTTTGTCCAAACGATAGTGCTTTCTTCATGTGGATGACCAGATTATGAATTGGATTTCTCTTTTTCCTTTTCTGCACATACGTGATCATTTTTAACTTTTCAATTTCTTGATACCAGTCACTATGTTAATCTACTTAGTTTATGTAACTCTAGAGTGTATTATTAAATACGAAGTCAATGTTACTACGAGAATCAATAAACTGTAGAATTTATATGTGTACGTGTAGCACTGTTAGCAATTCTGGAAATATGGTATGGAGTTCTTTTAGTAGTAAGAGAATTTGGCAGGGAGAAATTTGGAATCTTGTTGAATAAAATGTAGTGCATAATGTTTTATTTCTTATATCTAGATGAATTGATGTGGTTTGCTCTTTAAAACATTCATGGCAGTTGCTGTTTCAAGAAAAAAAAAAGGCCGGGTAAATAAATATGAAAGCATCTTTCAGTCAGTAACTTGCTTATTGTTTAGGCAAATGTTCAAGAATTTGTTAGTGATGAGTTTTTGTGTGATAATCAGATTGTGAATTGAATTCTTGTATTTCTTGTTTTATGTTGGTGATACACATTGAAGGATTAGAAATTAATCTCGACCACGAGATACTTTCTGTCCCCACCCTTCTGACTTAATCTTTGAGAATGATTTATCCTACGTAACCCTTTTCACTCACTTTCAGATCTTCTTGATTGTTAGTACTTACTAACCAAAACAACATTTATAGTGATATTGATTATCAATTTTCATGAGAGCTATACTTTTTAATTTAATCGCTTTTCTGCTAGAATGATGCAACTGTAGAAAGAACATGATGATGCATAGAGCATGACTTCGAAGCTTTATGCCATGACCACTGCTTTGTTAAATAATAGTTTCCGAGGTAGCTTTTTTTTCTTTTATGGCATAAGTCTTCTGTCTGTTTCTTTGATGCATTAAGAAGTCTTAATCTCTTAAAAAAAAATTTGTTTTGATTATTTTTGGCTCACATTATGATCAAAATAACTTCTATGCGTGGTCATGAACTTTTTATTTATATTTTGGTATCAGGCAAATGATGCACAACTCAATACAATGGTCGCTGAACAGGTATAAATGGATACTAAGCCTGTAAACCTCTTACTACCATATGTAATTTTTATGGAAGTTAATATTTATTTTTCATAGAACCAGTAGAAATTTTTGTATACTGAGTTTATCTTCAATTTTTTTTAAATTTCTGTCTCTTGAATTTGCTGAGTCAGGTTCAGCAGGCACAAGCATTTCTTGAATCACTGTACTCATCTCAGAAGATAATAAACAATCTCAGAGAGAATTTCATTGCTATTGAAAAGTATGAAGAGGATTACATACTTGATAAATGCTTTACATTCCTCAGAAAAAAGAATGCATCTGATGTGATGGCCTATTGATGTTAGTAAAACTTCCCTTGGTAACAGGTCATGCACCGAATGCCAAACATTAATTGAAAATCATGATCAAATAAAGCTCCTCAGTAATGCAAGGAATAACCTAAGCACAACTCTGAAGGTGAGTGTACTACGTTAGGTCTTTTTATGTCCGTTCAGTATAAATATGGACATTAGCTCAAATCTCTTACAGTCATGTAATCGCAATGTTACAAACTGCTTTAAAGGAGCTTGGACTCTGCTAGACAGTTTGTGCTTTCAGAGTTTTTGACTATGGTTATCTGCCTCTAATTTCAGTTGTTTTCAGTCTATGTTCTTATCACTTCATTGTTCTTTGCAGGATGTGGAGGGTATGATGTCAATCTCTGACGAGGCTGCTGTAGCACGTAATTCATTGCTTGATGACAAGGAACTTATTAACACCTATGAGGTTGAGATCCTTGTGTTAATATATGTAGTCGTATTGATCAAACATTTCCATATCTTGTCAAAAACTATGGGCTTGTTTGTTTACTTTTTCAAATACCATTTTTTTCTTTCTGGTTCACAATTTGCTGAGAATCATCACTACCGACTATTTTCAACCAAAAACACAATTTTTTTAACTTCACTTTCTCATTCTTCTATATACCTACCTTTGAATCAATACATCCATCATTTCACACTATCTCTCACCAATAATTACACACTCCAACTACTCTTTCTTACTTTACTATTTTTTTAATTACATAATCATTATCAAAATAACTAACTCAATCATTTATACATCAATATCAACCAAGCATTTTTTTATTTGACATATTTTCTTATTTACAACCATTTTCTAAAAACATATACACAATACAGATCATGTCAGTCTCACACAAATACCCATAATACACATTCCCCCAAAGAAATTCAGATTATTTACTCGAAAACATAAACAGACAAAGCCTATGCTACTGGATTTCTTACTTCTAGTCCACTACAGAGGTTAACTGCATTGGATGGAAAGCGAAGATTTGCATTAGCAGCAGCAGCATCTCATGAAGAAGAGGTCGGTCGTCTGAGGTCAGAAAGTTTACCCTGCATTTCATTATTCTAATGTTTTCATATAGAAAAATTATGTTTTGAGTATGAGTTTTGTATAGTAGCTGTATTTATTCTCTTATTGTTGAATTATTTGTCTAGTTAAGACTCAGTATAAAGAGGATTAAGTGACAATCCATGTGTCTGTTAACCGTCTGTAACAACACGGAATCGAACAAATAATATAGTGAAAAGTAAGATCGTCTCCACAGGGAAGAGTATCAAGTACCAAACGAAGTTTATCCTATTATTTAGACTATCGATTATAAGAAATATGATTATTAAACTAATAAAAGCAGAAATAATTCAAAACTAATTTAAAGCAAGATTAATTAAACGGTAAATCAATTAACGGAAAAGCCTAGGGATTTTTCATCAAGGTATTTCTATAGATTATTGACTTTTATTGGGTTATCATTCTTGCTTAAATTAAAGACCCAATTTTCTTAATTACATGAATACTCTCCTGAGATCTCAATGAGTACCCATCTAAACTAATTCTCGTCACTCTCCTGATCAAAAAATAATCTAGTTACTAGTCTCATGCAAAATCACGAATATCCCTATTAAGCAATTTATACATGTCTATTAAATTTGAACCGATAAACTAATTCACCTCCTAGTACTTCTTAATTCATCTTAAATCATGTAATTGGTGATCAATCAATTACAAGCATTAAACCCCCATTAATAGATAAACAAAGCAAGAACAAACCCATAAATTATCAATAATCCAAATTAACACGCAAGACTACATCTTAAGCCTTAGAAAATAATTTAGCTATGCATAATTAAAGAAAAACAAGAAATAATTTGCATTAAAATGAAAATACTCATGTTTAACAATGGAGGAAGAGAGAAATACAATTTGAGAAGATGAAAGCTTCAAAAATCCGAGAAATCTTCTTCAAGTCTTTTTACTCAAGAATATGACTCCTCTCCCTTATCTAACCTCTAAAAACGTTTTTATACTGATCTCTTAACATAAAAGGAGTCTTAGATACAAAAATAGGCCCATCCAAGATATAAAATCGGCCCATAAATATTATAAAAATCCGCAGCTGCACAACTGTGCAGTCTAGCTGGCAGATTTCTTCTCTTAATTTTTCTTCAACGAAACTTTCTCATGTGGCCTCTCTATTACATTTATTTAAATCCTCAAGGTTAGACTTCTTTATTCTCGTAAGAAACACTCCTTCAACTCATCAAAACAATCGCTTTTATTCCTACAAAAGCATTGGAACGACTTAAAAATCAAAATACGTAAATTAGGCTAAAAATATTGGAAAAGATTAACTACAAGGCATAAAATAAAGATAAATGTGAGTTAAAACATGATGAAAATATGTAAAATATGAGACCTAATAGTGTCCATTCAGCGACTATAATTTTGAACTGCCTTTCATGTCGATGGTGTGTTGCTTATTTTCTCTACGTTGTTACTGAAGATATATTCTAATGGTATAGTCACAAAATGTAGAGTGAGTAATATGTGAACAAAGCAAGCAGTTCTTTCAGATATATATTTTATCTTAGCGCTTTTACTTTCTCTATGATGGATTGAGTATGTCATTTCTCAGTGAATACTTTGAAGACGTAGATTGCACATGGGAGACATTTGAGAAGACATTATGGGGTCATGTTTGCAACTTTTTCAAACTTGCTAAAGAAAGGTATGCTTGTTTTCAGGTTTTGCCTTTATTGGAATGTCTTTTCTTCTTCTTCTTCTACTTCAATGTTTATGTTTTCTGTGAAATAATAAAGATGCGAATAATGAACCCTGTTTAAATGTACAATCTGGATAATGTATGTTTGGTGGATAATAATACTTGCCGTACTACTCAAGCGACACCTTTAGTTCGTTTCTTAGCCATGAATAGTATTGGACCTAACTGGGACGCATGGTCACACTAAATAAAGAGCAACCTTATCATGACATTTGCACTATCTCCTGTGTTTGCAGGTTTATGTCTATACATCAATGCAATTTAATTTATCATCTTATATTGGACAATTTGATTAACTGCACATTTTACATTCCAAGTTCATTTATGTATTTGCTTAACAACTCTCGTTTGTATGTTTTCGAGCTGCTTATTTATCTGAGTTATTTTCTTTTGCAGCCCACAAACGCTAGTTCGCGCATTGAGGTATTTCTATTCTGGATGAGACACATCGAATAAGACACGTTACAGTAAGAGCTTTATGGCTCGGATCATCTAGGTACTGATGCATCATTTCTTGCTTTATCCCTTAAATAAAAAGGGTTGTTGAAATGCAAGAGATCCTGGATGAACAATTGGCTGAAGAAGCAGCTGAGGCCAAAAGAGGTGGTGCAATGGAGTCTGTAGCAAATCTTCATAGAAATGCCATGTATTTACCTGATCAACTAATGCATCAGCATTTTAGTTACGATTTAGTTGCCTGATCTGTTTTTGCTTATAATTTTGTGTATAGAAGCAATTTGAAACAGTTATGCATCATTCTATTAATCTTAGTGATATTTTTCTCCTTCAGAAAATCTACAACATCGTCTTCTAGAAATCTTACACAGCAGAAATTGAAGGTTCAAGGGAAAGGCTACAAGGACAAATGTTATGAGGAAATAACAAAGTGTGTTGAATCACGTTTCAACAGATTGCTGACTGAGGTTTACACTTTATGATGCTTCTGTTTATATGGCACTAGATTGAAATTTCATAAGATCTTTGAATTAATTCTTCTGTCCTGATAATAATATTCCTTTCAGCTTGTATTTGAAGATCTAAAAGGAGCTCTAGAGGAGGCTCGAACGGTATTCATTTACTTCTTGTTGTGACGTGTATCTTGGTAGTTAACTGAATTACAAATTTATTTGTTTTCTTTAAGTGACAGAAACAGAAAGTGAAGTTCTGAAAGTTGAGACTAATTTTGGTGTAGAAAATACTAGGATATCAATCTTTATCATATCCGAATTGTATATCATCTTCTTTCTTGCATTCAGTGCACCAAATGGTTTATTTCTTGGTAAGCGCCTGTTTGTTCAGAAATTTTTTGCATCTACCTCAGCGAGTAGCTTCAATTTTCCTTTATCCATGATTTAAATTTAAAAAAGTCACTACAATTTACCTGTTTTCTATTCCTCTGTTTCCTAATTTATATGAATTTTAGAACACTTGGAGGCATTAATGAAAATATGTTGTACTCTTCACTAATGATTTCTCACTGATAATCCGACGCAAATTCTATATGTGTGTACCTGAATAATATAAGCGAACAATTACACAGCTCATAGGATTGTTATCACTATATTTTGGTTGGCGTCCTTAGGAACCTCGTGTGAGGAGTACATGTATAACATTTATGTCAGATATTTGCACTATGTGGACTACATGAATGATTATGTATTGAAGTTATGTCATGTGACTTCTTGATTATTATCTGTTCTTGTATTGCTTCATCATGTTCTAGAAGCTTCAGTTGTTCTAATATATGTGTGCTATTGACCTGAACTTTTTTGATTAATTTCAGATTGGTGAAGAACTTGGAGACATATATGACTATGTTGCTCCTTGCTTTCCTCCTAGGTTTGCCATGTTTATTTGTTAACTCTTAGCTACTTAAAGGACTTCAGGTTTTGTTTAAGTAGAGTATTTTTTTTGTTTCTTTTCTATGATATGTGTTGCTTCTTTACGCGATTTCCGTTCCTTCAGGTATGAAATTTTCCACCTCATGGTAAATCTTTACACTGAGAGATTTATCCAGTGGCTGAGACTACTCAGTGACAGAGCTAATGTTCTAACAAATATAGAGATCTTAAAGGTATTCACCTGAATCCACAGTTATTAATATTGAAAGTTCTACAATAACTTGTATTACGTTTGTTTAAAAACAAAAATCCTTGACTGCATGTTCATCATTGGTACACTTGCACATTTCAGTACGACTAGCAAATAATTCATCTCAACCTTTTTTATTCCATCAAAGACCTCCAAAGTCTATCATTTATGCTTGCATGCCTCTATTTCCTGTAGTTCCGATGTTTGGAGTATTGCCTGTCTTCCATACTGTTTTGCTTGAATCGTTTGCAAGTAACAAATATTTGGATCTGTTAAAATGAACAAATACCTGTAATTTGCCAAGGTAATTGATGTTTTTCATTAAGTGTTTGTGAGAGAGAGGGTAGGAGGGAGGGACGGATGGATGGAGAGAGGGAGTCTAAAAATATTTTTGTAGCATTCCTGTAAGGAACGGGCCACAATCTTATATAGTAGTGCATTGGAACTGCTACTGTTCTTTCAAGACAAGTTTGTTTACACATAATTAAGCTAGTTTTTGAAATTCAGTGTAGTGTCGAGGATTACATGAAAAAGTCTTGGAAAAGGAGTCACTCTATTTGGAACATCTTGAAAAGAAATAGAAACAATTATTCTTTTTTCTTGATGTTTAATGATTAACCGTGAAATAAAGCTACCATGACATTTTACTGAAAAGACATCCATACAATAGACCTGCATTCTTAATCATATTGAGAATATTCAACATCATGTACCTAGTAATCTATATCCAAATGGAAAATTACTACTAGTTGATCTCTTACATTGTTAGAATGAGTTGCTCTTATCTTAATATCTTTACTTCATTATTGCCTCTTGGAGGTTGTAATTTTTATTAACTTTCTGCTTTCGCTTCCCTTAATACTTTGATCCCTTTTTTCTTGGATGGATGACATTATTCTGCTGCTGTTTTGATTGTGAATACTGCTTTTGATATCAGGTAACCGGTTGGGTAGTTGAATACCAAGATAATCTAATTGGACTTGGTGTTGACGAGTCCCTGGCTCAAGTTTGTTCTGAGAGTGGTGCAATGGATCCCCTTATGAATACTTATGTTGAACGAATGCAAGCCACCACAAGGGTAACTTGACGAGAGAACAGTTCCATTCTTTTCTATTCATATGAATACACCTTTTCTGGTCAAATTATTAATTGGAGGAGTCCTCTTCTGTAGAAATGGTACTTGAATATACTTGAGGCTGATAAAGTACAACCACCAAAGCAAACTAACGATGGAAAGCTGTACACACCAGCTGCTGTTGATCTGTTTCGCATTCTTGAAGAGCAAGTAAAAGTTGTACGAGAAAATAGCACTGCTTTCATGTTATGCAGAATTGCTTTAGCTATCATTCAGGTAAGTTCAACTTAAGTAGTTTTTCTAACTATAGAGCAAGCTTACCGTTCCTATTATGTTCTCTGTGGCCATGTTAAATTTGTTAATTAATTGATTGGTGTCCTTATTAGTCGTTACTGCTTGTGATCACTGTTGGCATGTATGGCAGCAATTGACCCTCGTGGAAATTGTGGAAATCACTTTGAATAGATTTTCGTAATTCATATACTACTCTGAAGCCACAACATCTTTTTTCTTATCTTTATCTCACAAAAAGGCCAATATTGTGACTGCACTTGTCTTTCGTATTTTCGTGCCCATGGTTGTTTCCTTTATATCCTTGTTATACTGGTTTTAGAGTTTCTGTTTAAATTTTCCAACTAGGTATCAGTCTCATCTGAATTTTCATTTTAATTCGTATTTCTGTAGGCCAGATGACATGATCTTCAAAGTATCCCTTTATGCACTGAAGATGACCTAATTACGTGTTCTGTTTTCAGTACTTAATGATGCACATAGATTTAATTGTGGTGTGTGGGTATTCTGTCTTCTAAATTATTTGAATTATGCAACGGTTGCCATTTTTAAATTGCATAGAAGCAGTTTTGCTAGTTGACATAAGTTAGTTCCAACAATGTGGTGAAATAAGTGCAGACAATGCTAAAAATATTCGAATATTTCTGTGCTCGCATTGGTTTGATGCAAAATTTACTTAATCTTTCCCTCAAAACACTTATGTTTAGTTTGGAAGATAGCATTCAAATATTGTGTCAATGAAAAACCAGGAAAAGATCCAGTCGATGCACTTCAGTTGGCATGTTTAATTTTCCATTGAAAAAGAAATCTGAGGCGCGAATTAGTATAGTTTAAGAAAGTTAGAGAAGCTCTTTAAATGCATATGCTTTATCAACATGAAGGCCCATCTATCAGCATGAAATAAATAAAGAAATCTGAAAGGACTTTTGAAGAGCATAAAATGAATGAAAGATACTAATTATTTCATCTTTTCTTCTCTTTTAAGGTGATGAATGATTTTCAAGCAGCTCAAAGGCAGCGGTTGGAAGAACCTGCTTCTGAAATTGGTCTAGAAGCTTTATGTGCAATGGTATGTAAATTTTGCAAACAAGTAATGTGTGATACATAGACAAAGATTACCGAAGCATTATCATATCTTGCTAATCGGATGGCCTCACGACAGATAAATAACAATCTCCGCTGCTATGATCTTGCGATGGAGCTAAGTTCTAGCACGCTTGAAGCTCTCCCACAGAATTATGTCCAGCAGGTGACCATGTTACCTGTGAATTTTTGTCCCTCTGTTTTTTCTGTTTCGAAGAGCATGAGTTTATAAAATTGTGGCAGAAATGCAAAATTTACTGTGTCTTTTCCTTTTGATAATATCTTAGTTTTGGAGTTATATTTCATGCATTCCAGTTGTAGAAAGTCATGAATCATAGATGGATGAGTTACGTCTTCCTACTTGTGCTATATCAGATTCTTCCTTAGTATCTGTTTAGTGAAGTTATCCAACTCACCATAATCTAATGTTCATGAGTTTGTACATGTCAATTTCACTAATAGACTACTGGTTCTAGATAATTGACGGAATGATAATTGATCAAACTATCTTATCATTGGCTTTTAAAAAAAATTAAAATGAAAAGATGAAATCAGTGGAGAATACAAGTGAATGAAAGAAAATGGAGATGACGATCTGCAATGGGCACAATTAAAAACTGTACATTTGTTCTTCTCTAGTACCTTTCTTCAACTTTTGCTTTCTCCACATTATGATGAACAACGCTCTTTTTGCTGTTTTATCTTCCCTGGCGTGGTTTTGGACTTGTAAGAATATTATGGTCCTGTAATTCAAGATATGGTGAGGATGTACATTATAGAGCTGATATTATTAAAATCTTGTACTACAATGTTTAGTAGAAGAAAGCATGACATAGTTATCTGCATGCCTGGACTTACTATATATCTGAGAATGTTAAATCTTTCTTGAAACTGCTCTTGATCATTTGTACAGGTTAATTTTGAGGACACCTGCAAAGGCTTTCTTGAGGTTGCAAAGGTGCATGATGACTCCTTTTTAAATTTGAGATGATCAATCGTTTTTCTGCACCTTCATTTGCATTAGTTGTACATAAATCTTCGTTAAGAATAGTAATATGTTGCATATCACTCATTCTCAGTTTTCAGTGGAGTTGATATCTTTTTCTTTCATTCCTCCCATTGGTTAATGACGAATAAATTTAAAATACTGTTGCTCTCCATAGGTCTCTATTTGTTCTTTACTTGATAACATGTTTTTCAGCGATCACTCTGCTGGTGAGCATGTGTGCAGATATTCTTCTTTAATAGTCTGTTTTTCCAAAAATCTATCTCTTAGTGTGCTTGTTAGCATTGTCGATTGGTAAATGATGATAGCTTTTTGGATATGATGCACTATCGTGGCAATTTTGTAATGTCTTCTATTTCATGATGCCTGGTTAGTCACATCTTTACTCGAAATATTGTTTGGCTTATCAATATATGTTTGCAATTCAAAGGAAGTCATATTTATTTGCCTCAACTTTCCTATCATGATTCCTGATTGCTAGAATCCTGGGACTATGAATGAGTTCCCTTTATTTGGCATTCTACTGATTCCAATTACAACTATACATTTACCACATGGACTGCATGGATTTTGTTAAGAATTCTCGATAATTGTTAATTTTTGATTTTAGGAAGCTGTTCATCAAACCGTTATTGTTATTTTTGAAGATCCAGGAATTCAGGAATTACTTGTAACGCTGTATCAAAAAGGTACTCCATTTTACTATTCAAAACAAACTCCTTCAGAGTATTGCTAATAAAGTGTATGCACGAATGAGTGATTGAATTCTCAGTTTCGGAAGAAGTACAAAATTTACGTAATGAAATCTGCTTATCTCTTGAATTGAAAAAAATTGTTATGATGTTGCTCATATTTTTGACACTGTCCACTTTGAAATTCATAAAATACTAATTTCAGGTGTTAACGCTCCAGTTGTGTAACATGAGATGATATTCTGTTCAGTGAGGGAGAAGCATAGGCACTGCATTTGAGTTCTTTTAAGTACACTGATAAATAATGGGTTAAAAGTTGATAGCTTTTCATTGCTTTTTATTTTGGAAGATAGATCTAAATCAAAATTGAGGTTCAAATTGCAACATCAGAGGATTGAGTTGGTAGACAGAAGTTATGGATTCTGGGTTCATTAGATAAAAAGACAAATTTGGAATTATATAGACATTAATGTATGCTGGCAAATAGTTGCTTATGATATGTTTGGTTCAAGGATTTCTGTTAGGAAAAGATCACGAAAAATGGTAACGTCTACAAAATAAAGCACAAACTTACATTATTTGAAGCAAGAAAAACTTTATCTTGATGTTTTCCTCACTAATACCCTTAGGAAATCCGAGTATGATTTAAGAGCTTCTGGATCTAACATATGTGCAGGTTAAGGTATACAATTTAAACTAAAAAGTTAAACAAGTGAATTAAATTAAATTATCATTTTCGGATCCATATTTTGGTGCATGAAGAAGTTTTAGCTTAAATGATGGAGAGAACAACAAAGGTGACTAATTGAATGAAATTAAATTGTTTTCCATATACATGATTTTTATATTGACTTGTTTGTCGCTCATATTCCAGATTGGTTGGAGAGACAGGTCACGGGATGCCTAGTTGAAACATTGGCTGAGTACTTTACAGACGTCAAGATGTAAGGTTTTTTCCAATCAGTTTGGGTAAATCTATTTATTAATACCAAATACCTGCACATTTAATATGACTGTCATTATACATAAAGGTACATTCAAGAAAGATCATTTAGGCCATTTGTTGAGGCCTTCCTGGAAGAAACGATTGTTGTCTATGTTGATCATCTGCTTGTCCAGGTTCTTAACATGAGATTATTTCTAACTTTTTTCGATAATTTGCATTGACCTTGATTGTGTTGTATATGCTCCGTAGAAAAATTATATCAAAGAAGAAACAATTGATAGAATGAAGCTAGATGAAGAGCTTTTCATGGACTTTTTCCGGGAGTACATAAGTGTTTCTGTAAGCCCCATTTTACTTTGATGTAACGTGTATATGTGGACCTCTAAAACTTCCCTCTTTTCTCACTGATATACTTGAGTGATCAACTTGCATCGACGCATCCTTATTCCTTCATCCATGTTAGTGTTTACTAAGCGTGTTCCAAAGTTGTAGTTCTCTTTGCTACAGTAGAAAGTCAAAAAGTAACTGTTTAATTTTCGAACTAATTTATCGTATTGGTTTCTTGAACATTCTAGTACTATTCAGATTTCAAGTCATAGTATCTAGGATCTACAAAATATATTAACTACATTATACATATTATTGCACTTAGAAATATAGTCAAATTGACTGGTCAACTGCACTAACGAGCCTAAGATTTCAGGACGGAGGGAGTGACATACTTGTGTACATGAATTATACACACCCTCTTCATGCAATAAGGAAATATAGTATTCGAAATGTTTAAATCCTTCATCATAATAATATTCAAAATGTTTTTGTAATTCTCGTTTAACCACTCAAAAAGGAAAAGGGAAAATATAATATTGAAAACAAGGGTGAAAAGGGGTCCCCGAACTTTGTGTAGAGACAAACTAACTGGTCTTATGTATTTGAATCTATCACTCATCTTCTGCTCAGCATCTACTGAATATTCATGTAAAGCGAAGTTATGAATATTTGATCTGTAAATCTCATTAAGTACATGTTTATCTTAATTCATTTCCACATTTTAACTCACAACTCTTTTATCATATATTGCAGAAAGTTGAAAATAGAGTCAGGGTACTCCGCGATTTGAGAGAACTTGCTTCATCGGAGAGCCCAGATTCTTTCACACTTGTATACACAAATATTCTCGAACATCAACCAGACTGTCCTGTACGTGCTATCATCCATACATCTATTTGTTGGTCAAAAATGTTATTATTGACCGGTTAAAGCTATATTATTGGTTCAAATTCAGCTCATGAAGTGATTGGGAAATAGGAGTGGTGCTAATTGTTTTTAGGGATAATTACTTCACTTATTGGATAATTACCATAAGGCCATGACCCAATTACCAAGACAAACCCCGACAACTGAAAAAACGGGGTGAAATTATATTATGCTTTTACTGTCAGGCAAATTATGGTAAATTCTCAAACCCTTACGGTCTCACGCAGAGGTGTCCATGTAATTTACCCTTGTTTTAATTGTTATAACCGTTAAATCTTTTGTTGGTGCAGCCTGAAGTGGTTGAAAAAATTGTGAGCTTACGAGAAGGCATACCAAGGAAAGATGCTAAAGAGGTAACCCGATCATTTAATACTAACTCCGGTGTAGAGTTTTATGTAAAAGCTCATGCTTGTTGATTAACAACAGGTTGTTCAGGAGTGCAAAGATATATATGAACAGTCATATGTTAATGGGAGTCCTCCCAAGAGAGGTTTTGTTTTCCATAAGGTGAAGTCTCTATCTACTTCCAAAGTCGGGGGCGTATGGCGAAAATTGATCTAGTCCCACAGGAACAATGCCGCCAAACTTTGTGATTTTGTATATATGAGCAAACGTAACTGAATAGATTCATTGTAATTGTTTCTCGATTCATTTTGCTTTGTTATAGGAGACGATGGATCTGCATGTTGCTTTGTTATAGAAGCAAACATCAATTTCAAAAACTTTTTCTGAATATCAGGCACTGCAAAGATGTCGAAAATACTGCAGCTAGAATTTAAGTTTTTTATCCTACATTGGTAGACAAAAGTAAGATTCACTTTTAGGAAGAAAACCATTCTAATTAGAGAGTTAAAAAACTTCTACTTAAAAATTGAATTTCCATTTCATTGCATAACTTCAGCTGGTTCAAATGATACAGGAATCAGCTAATTGCTGCTTTATGAAAAAGCAATCATCCATGAGAGCAAGAACCCTGAAATATCCATAAAGCATAACAATGAATTTATCAGAATATATATAGATAGGAATATTGCCTAGGGAAATCCCGGAACTTCAATTATCCATATATTCATTATTATCTTGTATATTGGATTTTATCATATGAATAATTGTGTTTCAAATAATTGTGATGAAACTTCAATTATCCATAAATTCATTATTATCTTGTATAATAATTGTGATGAAACTTCAATTATCCATAAATTCATTGTTTTAGGATTTCGAATTTCGAGAGTTTTTTAGAATAAGCACTTTAAGCCGGAAAAAGGCATGTAAAAGCATGACATTTCTACCAAAAAACAGTGCTAAATGAAGACCTTTTGTTTGAAAGATGGTCACATAAAGTTGGCAAAGGCAAAAGGCATTGCCTTTAAAAGGACCTTTTTTTACCTGCAATACTCAATGTGGTTTGAATTTTGTCTTTCCATGTCCCATTCCGAGCATATCCTGATCACATCAAACATAAATATCAATCTTTGATTCTCTCTCTCTCTGTGTGAAAGGATGTGAAAGGAGATAGGAAAAATTTATGTTAGACCAAGTTTTAATAATACTTGTGTCTATATCTCTCACGCTGTAAAGTGTATTATGTTTAATCTCCACATATAATTGTGTAAAAGAGATAGACACAGAATACACGTTCGGACCATTAGATTCTATATGACATAAAATTACCCATGATGATATTTTCATTCATGTTAAGGGAAAATTTCAAAATTTAATTGAAATTACTTTGAAATGTCAAATGCACCCCTATGTCCCTCTATGAGAAAGAGAGAGAGAGAGAGAGAGCTCCACTATGTTGTAGACTATGATCCAATCGATGTCGCCCGACTGAGCACGTGCCCAATTGGGTTGTGTGCAATGTCACGTGCTCAATCAAGCGGATTGAACGAAACCGCTATTAAACATTAATGATTAAGCAATCAAATTAAGCAACAAAATCAAATCAACTAACCTCTTCCATAGCAATTGATGGATGAATTCACCCCATTCCGGCAATTACAAGCAAAAGACGCATGCAAGCCAGAAAACCCACAAATCCCTCCACTATCCTCACAATTCCTGCATGCATTACTTTGATACGAATACGAGTCATTAAATTGCAATGAAATCCCATATTGCCATTTCATTGGATCCCCTTCATCCCCTCCAAATCCATATATCGACGAATACGACGAGCACTGAAGCTTAGGAAGATCCAGACCCGAACCCAGACCCGAACCCGACCCGACTGACATTATCGGATCATAAACACAACATGTAGATATTGGTGCATTTGGTTCCAATCCAATCCCTATAACCCCCTTGCAAGAATACAACCCCCTACAAGCATTCAAACCCGAACCCGTATCGCAAAAATCTGCGTTTCGATCAAAAACCGGAGATGTTCTAGAGCATCCCACTAGAACAAATATATTATCGGGCATTATAGTAAACGGGCTGGTACGATCTATAGTAAAGCTTCCAGAATTTTGCATGGACGAACAAGTGGACATGAGGGGGTCTGAAATGACAATAATGCCACTCGAGTAATCGATCGAAGATACGGTGTAAATACCGGAGCCCGTAGAGAACTGGAGAGTCCCATACGTACATTTTATGTATCTAGCAAAATCAGGGTGGCCACAACCAAAACCAGAACCAAAGGGATACTTTAGGGGGATGGTACCACATGTATCATGACATGTACCATTGAGAGGGATGATACTTGGAATAGCATGAAGTGGACGAATCAAGAAGAGTAGGAGAGAAATGTGAATTAGTGGCCATGATCTTGTGTGAAGCAACATGGTTGATGGCCTAGAGAGTGTTACTATACATATATATATATATATATATATATCTTGTTAAGAATGTTATACACTAGAACAATAAATATGATGATATATATATATTTGGAAGGTCTCGGGTGAGATCTCAATTCTCATAGATGTGGAATTCACACGAAGATTTTATATTGATAAAAAATGAAGATCGTTCGAGTTCGAGACCCGAGTTCTTGTAACCTCCAAGTAAAATACAATTTCAAAAGGTGAAAAGAGCAATTATAGGGAAAATGACTACTTTTTATGTTCCTAAAAAGTTGAGCCAAGAGACTATGGGATCCAGCCAAGAAAGTTACTCTTATTTTCAATAGGTTTACACAATTTGGAAACATTAGTCAACATATTAGTGCTGGTATAATTGGTGTTTCAATGTTATATTCTTGGGATTGTTCTTGGAATGTTAATCCAGTAAGGGAGGATTCACAAGCAAATGCATGAAGTAAACAAAGACCAAAAAAATGCTCATTTATTTCAAGGAGTTTTATTATAACACCTAGCTTGTTTCCTAGAATTAGTTGGCCATAATCACTTGATCGTACTCAAGCAACCTCGAATATACTTGAGTAAAATATAGAACGACCTCGAGTACTTAATTTATATTTGGGTTAACGTCGTGCATCTGAAAGAGTTGATAATTAACATGTTAAAAGAGGGGCTTACATAAAAAAATAAGTACAGTTAGTGGAAGTGTTAGAATTGATTTGGCACCATATGGTTAAAAAGTCAAAATATACATTTGGACTTCAAATACAATATGCACGAGTACTTGACCCCTTTTGTATAATCTCAGTTTGACTTTTTCGCATTGTAAAAACAACATTCTGACAAAGTTCAAAAATTCATCATAATCAATTCTTCAAAAATATATTCTTCCACAATCAATTATGAAGCAGTGGAATCAAAGTACGATATAAATTGTATTAAGCCACAAACAAAATAACAAAAGCTGGAATAGCTCAGTTGGTTAGAGCGTGTGGCTGTTAACCACAAGGTCGGAGGTTCAAGCCCTCCTTCTAGCGAATTTGGCCTTTTTTGGTTTTTGTTTTTTTAATATTTTGCTTTTATATTAATTTGCTTTTTCTTTTTGTCTTTTTAGTCAAGTAAAGGACACTATTAAACCAAATTAAAAATCTGACGAGCCATACATGCATCTCCTCTTTCTTGTTCTTAATAATCTTTTTTAAAAAAGTTAAAAATCATATATTCCATTCCAATATTAAGGTTGAAAAACGAATCAAATTACTCCATATCCGACTCGAGATCGTCTATTAAAAGCTCATTTGAGCTCAATTCGTTAACATCTCAAACCAAGCTTGAAAAATGTTACGTGTGTTCGATAAGTTTAAAGTTTGGCTCAGGCTCGATTCAATTAGTAAAAAATGATAAAATATATACAAAAAATGAAGCTACTTGAGTTCGACTCGTGTTTAATCAATTAACAATTAAACCAATCTCAACACGAATTTTGAAACTCGATAATAATTCAAACAAGTTTAAACAACATAATGTTCAACTCAACTCATTTACAACCTTACCTAATATCCACGTGCAAATAAGTTTAGCTCCAAAGTCAAAATAAGGTGCCACTTCATAACAAGACAATATTACCGTGGTCTAAGTGCAAGTGTGCAACGTAGTCGAGGTCAACTTTTCATCATCGACATGATAAAATCTCGTGTGATCAAAGCCACCACCCAATTATGATCCATTAATGAAAAGCAGACTAACTATATTGCGCCTGGCTAGTTCGATTCTCACTGGAAAACTGATATTTTCATGATAGGAACCACAATTAGCAATTCATATTATTATTTTACATCACGAGATGCCTAAGAGTATGTCCTTTCAAAAGCTAAAAGCCCAAATACAATGTTTTATCTCGTATTTTATTTTGCATATGCACATCAAGTGTATAAATATTTATATATATATATGTATAATATAATTTATATATGAATTAGATACACTAAAGCTTGAAGGGTAGAACTGAAGTGCGGTGAGATGGGAAAAGTATCATCTGAAAACAAATAAATTTAGCCTAAAAACATTTTAAAAAAAAGCTCAACTGTTTAGACATAAAAAAGCCCAAAAAGAATAAAATTTTGTAAAAGAAATGGGGCATTCCGAGAATTGAACTCGGGACCTCTCGCACCCTAAGCGAGAATCATGCCACTAGACCAAATGCCCATCTGTGAACAAATAAATAAGCTGTTGGAATCAACTACTCATTTGAGTATGAAAGTTCTTGAACGTATATTTCTATTCGATAAGGTTTGAAAGTCATCTCAAGTTTGAGGTCCAGCTTGATTATTTAAAATGCAAAATCATGTTTGTAAATATATCAAACTCTTCATGCCCAATCAATTAAAAAATTACATAATATGCGTAAATGTATCTGACAACTCGAGCTCAATTCGTATTCAGCTCTATTAAAAATTAAATCAAACTCGATTCGATTGATAATGAATTCAAGACAAAACACCATGAAAATTGGAGAAAATTACCTACAAACCCCCTCATGTTATTGTTAATTACCGAAAACATCATAATATTTTCGAAATTACATAAAAAATTTCTTATGTTAAATTATTCTTTACAATTACACCTTTGTGCATTTAGAAATTCTTACAATGTTATCCTTGTAAATCTTATAAATAAGGGAATTCTCGATAATTAGCTGGTGGGGTGTGCATGTAATCCACTTGAAAATTAACAATGAATGCATTTAGATCCATTTCTCAATTAATATGTCCCTATAATCTTTTCAAAATTGACATTTTTTCAGAATGTAAAACATTTGGGAAAATTACAATTAAGTGATTTCCTAGTGGTGAAGAAAAAGAGTCCAGAATGGACTCTTCAAAATGAACTTTATTCAAATAAATAATTTATTCAAAAAATTCATTTGAATTTTATTATACTTTTTGTTTCAAAAGTCAACAAATCCAATATTTTGTATATTCCTAATATTGGTTCTTACACTAAAATTTATTAATTTAGTGGTATCAATTTCAGAGTTCAATCCACTTACAGGGTAAAAGTGACCATAATTAAAAACTATCATTTGCCGGGTCAGGGTGTCGGATAATCCTTTGATCTACAATTTAATCTTGGCGCTTTATATATCCAATGAATCATATGAAAGGTGACGTATTTCTATCTCTAACTCCCTTCTAGGCTTCTACAGGGTCAGGATTCCGGTGGAGCCATGCTCATCCCAAATGTCCCCGCCGTAGCTCCACCTATACTCCGCCCTAAATCCACCGCGAAATGCACAAACCCTAGGACAAGAACAAAGCACAAATTCAAAGTGTTAGCGACTGAATTCCCCGCATTTCTTCCTAAACAAGTCGAGAATATTAAGGATTCATTCGCCAGAAAGCTGGCTTCAAGGATTGAGAGACTTCCAGTGCATGTAAGATTTCGGAATTTTCGCAAAAAGTTTCGGTGTGGTTAGAATCTAGTGCATGTTTAATTTACTCACTTTTTTTTAACTTTCATGGGAGGATTGGATTCAATTGCATGGTTAATTTGTTGGATTTACTGTTGGTAAAATGATTCATTTCCTTATCTTTTCCTAAAAGAAGTAGGGAATATTGGGTAATGCTATGTCAAACGGATTCAATGGTTCGAACGTGAATTCTATATGTCTATTGCTGTTACACAAGTTTGTGTGTGGAACCATATATAATATTCCTTGCTACGTGAGAGATATAAATACTAGGACTATTGAACTTGGTCTAGTATAGATTTTTTCGAGAACAATGAAAGACCCTTTTGCCAGATAGCTGGCTTAAGGATTAGGGTCATGGTTCGCATGAACGGTCGCGGCAACTGTCGCGGAGGTCACTGTTTCAGTTCCATTGTACCGTCACAGAATGGTTGCAACGCTTTTTCTTGTTAAATTGCCTAAATTTTTTATAATTTTAAAATATTACAATAAACATCAAAACATGTAAAATTCATTGATCATTTATTGTCCAAGTACACATGTTAAGCATAAAATTTAAAGTGAATGAGGTTTGTAACTTTAAAAATATTATTCGAAATTTTTTACTATGATATTTCATAAAATTAAATCATTATAATTTGACAATTTCATCATTATATTGAGTTTTTCAAAAAAATAAAGAGAAATTCACTCATTTATTTTAATCTGTTCTTGAAATTTAAATTTAATTAATTTTCCAATTTACACAATATAAAAGTAATTTGTAGAATATAATATATTTTTTTAAAAGCATTATTCTTTCTTTCCCCATACAGCATAATTACCCTCCTGTTCTTCTTTTTCCCCTTATTCACTGTTACTCGTCTCTCACCCAAATCCCTTTCACCGCCGCTGTCGTGAAGAGCCGCTCAACAGCGGCCATATCTTTGTTCTTATCTTTTTTTAGCCTCAATCACACATGAAGACCACCTTACTCATCTCGTTCCAGCCGCTCCGTGCCTGAAATCGCCGGAACGGCCGGGTCACAACCTTATCCCGCCCGTCTCGCCGTTTTTCGGCCGTTCCACCACGTTCTAAGTACAAAAACGAGATGACATAAAACTATGGAATGCCGGGGGCCGTTCCTGTTCCGGAATGCCCGTTTCGGCCGCTTTCGCGGCATTCCGACAAACCATGATTAGGGTGGATAACATGTACACCCCCTCACTATAATGCTAATTACCAAAGGAAAAAAAAGAAAGGAAATCCCTCTAAATTTTGGTAAATTACAATGAGACTTGAGAGGGATCTATTTGTGAAGTTTACAGGGGTGAAATGGTAAAAATTATTAAATACTCAGGGTGTAATTATAAGAATGCCTAACATGAGGGGGCTTTATGTAATTTCAAAAAGGTCGGGGGTTCGATAATTAGCACTAAAGTGAGGGGGTATGTAGGTAATTTCTCTAAGAATTAAGTGCTGCATTGCATGTGAAATTTCAGTTTCACTATTTTGCTATAAAGTTTTTATGTTTATGGTGTAATTTGGCTATAATGAATCTTTAATTAGTGGGTGTAATTTGGCTATAATGAATCTTTTATTAGTGGGTGTAATTTGGCTATAATGAATCTTTAATTAGTGGGTGTAATTTGGCTATAAGGAATTGTTTAATTAGTGGGTCTCTTTTGTTGTTACTCATATTTTTTTTTAATAAGTCTTCTATTATTATCCCCTCATGTGTGGTGGACTATTTGTAATTGACATTGAAATTGGTAAAAATGTAGCAAGAAGTTCTTATCTTAGTGGTAAAATTGGACTCTAATGTATGTTCAATTTAGTGAGTTACTTTTATCATTTCTAGAGGGATATAAAAAGGATATGTGAAGATGAATTTCTCAGTCATGATCATGGCTTCAAAAAACTTCAAATTTGAGTTAACTGGGGTCTTGCCTTCTCTGCAGCTAAGTTCGACAAATTCTTCAATCATGAGTAGCTGTGTAAAGCCGAAAGTACAGATGAATACAAGTCCACTAGTTCTTCTTCATGGTTTTGACAGGTTTGGTGCAGTGCACTTTATGTGATCATCTCAAATGCTCTCTTTTTGAGTTTCTATAGTTTATCGCTTCTTATTATTCAGCTCCTGTTTAGAATGGAGATATGCACTTCCTTTGCTTGAGGAGGCGGGATTGGAGACATGGGCTGTCGATGTTCTTGGTTGGGGCTTCTCTGATTTGGGCAAGTGTTCTTAAGTTAGTTCCCTTTCTTCTTTTTTTCTTGCATTTCTTAAAATTAATAAATGAGAATAATTTCTCTTTTTCCTTATGTTCTTTAGAGAAGCTTCCCTCATGCAGTGTAGCTTCAAAGCGTGATCACCTCTATCAGGTGTGAACTTCCTCCGTTAGAGCCGTTTATTTAAGTCCTATTTTCGTTTCTTACTACATTGTTCTTCACCATGAAATGTAGATTAAATTGCTTCAGTCTTAGGTTTTATAACTGTAGTTTAGATCAACATTCGTTGTGTGGAACTCCAATAAAAGATGAAGTAGTGGTATTTCAAAATCATATCTTATTATGTTTGTGCTTTACTTGCTAAATTTAGCAATCCAGATGCTTTGTTAATAGAGGAAATTACGTAAACATCCATGCGTGAGCCCTAACTACAAAGAAACACTTCGGTGTTTGAGAAATTACTGTAGCTTAAGCTATTAGTAAAAACATATTACAGTTTCAACCCCGGTTTTTCAAGTTTTTCAAGCTGTCAGTATATGGCAGGATGTTTTGGTAGTTTACGAAATTTCAGGCAGCTCGTGGTAATTATCCAGTAAGTGGGAGGGTGCACTTATGATTATCCCTAGTTAATATTGTGGGGTAATCCTTGGATGGACACAGTGCAAAAATCTTATCCATTCATCACCGCTGGATCATCGGGAGTCGGGTGGTGAAAACAACCCCACCTCTTATGATCCTACGGTGAAAATTGAACCGCTGGTATGTTGCACCATGTCCACTGTAGAACCACCCTCAAGCCTGATTGCTGCTTGCATATAGTATTGACTTTGTTTCATATGCCTGAAGAGCTTAGCTTACCTTATATTACTCAATTCCCCAGTTCTGGAATTCCTATATCAAAAGGCCGATGACATTGGTTGGACCAAGTCTTGGAGCAGCAGTTGCCATTGACTTTATAATCAACTACCCTGAAGCTGTAAGCACACTCACATGAATCCATCTTGATGATTATGACTAATACTTCAGCATTTTTTCCCATGATTAACGCGGCTGTTTCTGCACGATTTATGAGTTTCTTCTTCTTGGTTTCCTTTTAGGTTGATAAGCTGATTTTGATTGATGCAAGTGTCTATGCAGAAGGTACAGGAAACCTTGCTAAGTTACCTAAACTGGTAGCATATGCTGGGGTGAGTTTCACAATAATTTGAGTGCTCATGTTATATTAATTCTTTTGTTATATTGAGAATTTATTGAGAATTTGATCGTCTCTATTGCGCATAAATTTTTTCGGGCCTTATAATTGGAAGTGAAGTTGTTAAAATGAAATGCCTTTTAGATGAGAGATTCTCCGGCTTTTTGCCTAATATTTTGCCTACAATTGATAGTTTTTAGGAGGCCAGCATATTTTCGATTTCATCTCCAGATGAGACTAACAAATAATTTAGCTGGAAAAAGACTAAATGTTAGAAAATTACTAGCCTCCCGACCTTAATTGTTAAAGATTATAAGATAGCAGGGTAATTATAAATGTTCCCCTAACAGTCTAACATCTTAAGCTTTTAGACGAGGGGGTTATTCGATACTTTGAATGGTGTCTGCACTACGAAAAGAAGTAGCGCAAGAGGTTGAGTTTTGTTGGAAATCAAGTTTTAAATTATGGATATAAATGGGGACTGATTGATGATTTGATTAGATTGTGATATGATTTGGAGTGTTTTCCTCCAATCACATTTTATTTCACCTCTATATAGAGGTGACTATTGTAATTCATAACTAAGAGAGAATGAAAGTCTTATAGCTCTTTCGGCATTGTTTCGTGGATGTAGGACAAATGGCCAAACCACGTAATTCCTGCGTTTTCTTCTTATCTCTTCACTTTTCCAACCTAATATGAAATTCAACAAGTTCAAATCCTAACACCACTCATTTATGAAAAAGAGTTCTACGTGCTATGCTTAATTACGCATAAGTTAGGGAAGGAGATTGTACTTTGGCGTAATCACAGAGGAGGCAACTGTAATTATTCCCTAATACTATTATTCCTTTAATTTCTATTTTAATTCCAGAATAACTCATCATTTCCATGGTTCTGATCATATGATTTGAGGGTCTACAATTTTTTGATGCTTAAACCATATTGATTTGGTGGACAGGTGTCTTTACTAAAGAGCACGCCGTTGCGTTTATATGCAACTTCATTGGCATTTAATGGTTTATCATGGAATACCTGCTTGGATTGGATGAATGTGAGTGATGACTTTTATATAGAGAAAATAAAATACATTTCCAGTTTATTAATTATATTGGTAACGATCCTGTTAAAAGTTAATTCAGATAACTATCATTATTTTTACCCAGATTGGTCGATTACATTGTCATTTACCTTGGTGGGACGACGCGACTGTTGATTTTATGATAGCTGGAGGCTACGACGTCAGTGCTCATATCGAACAGGTAATGACTAAACTAATGCGATTGATCAAGTTAACTTAGTAATTTTGTGTATATTTATGTTCATAAAATTGGCGTAAATGTCCTCGGAGCTTTCCGTTTCATCCTACATTGCAAATGGAATTGCACAATCGACTGAAGGGACTGAATAGACTTTTACTGATATTAAATTCTGAATATTTATTTGATTGGCCAACTCCCAGAGAGCTCATGAGAACCTGCCCGGGGTTGTGAGTCGTTAGATTACGTATGGTGATGTCAGCATTTCACTTTATTGCATCGTCATATTCTCATCCAACAACTCATCTCACTTGCCAAGTGGGTAGGATGAAATTTCCCCTCCCGGAGCTTGAATCTAGCCCTTGTCCACGATGGACTTGAGTTTGCTTATGTGCTTATGGATTTTACTAGAAATTTTTAATTTGTGCTGGATCGGGATGCTAAATTATGCGATTGTTTACATTTCATTAATACCTGGTCATATTGGTATATAATCAAATAGTAAAACAGACCCCCCATTAATGATTATCCTAACTACAACATGAAATTGTGACACCATGTTTCCCTGAATCCTGCAATAATAGATGTTTAAGCACTGTGTTTTGTTCATTCAAAGCAAAAAAAAAGAGACCATCCTTTTCCTTTCTCTCTATGGAAAGTTGACTGCATAGTATGCTCGGAACTAATCTTGTCTGACTTCGTCGAAAACAATTTTCTGAATTTCACAATAATCATGCTCTCTGCTTAAGGAAGAATTGAATATTGTACTGTGCAGGTGAAGCAGAAAACACTTATTATATGGGGAGAAAACGATCAGATTATTGACAATAAGCTCGCTATAGTAAGTATAACATCTGGTTTTTTTGATAAATAACGTTGGGAGATGCAAACATTGATGTTTAACTGGATATTATTCCTAAACAGAGACTACATTGTGAATTACCAAATGCGATTATACACCAAATACCGAATTGTGGTCACATTCCACATGTAGAGAAACCTGCTGCTGTTTCGAAGTTAATTACAGAATTTGTTCAAGCTGACAACAAGATAGAGACAACGGGATTCATCCCGTCTCGCGAAAGTCTGGCTCTTACAAATGACTAAGGTTAGTAATTGGCTGCACCTATATGTATCCATATGCTCGAGTCCTAGGAGATCCAACCACTGGGTATTGGACCCATGTGTGGTTTCCAATATGTGGAGGGTGGTGATCTCCCGAGACTCAATGATATAACATGGTTGTGTTGAAAGTGTTGTGCAAGTCGTCATTGATAATTTGTTGCAATTGGTCATTGATAACCAAAAAAAGAAAAAAAAAAACTAGCAAGTCTCAATTGATGTTCATCTCTATCAAATTCTTGTGTGAAATTAGATTGTGTAATTGAACCAAAACTATAATCTAACAGTCTCGTTAGAATATTCTTGTCGTCGTGCTAATGAAATTCGTGAGGTCTAAGGTCGCGTTTAAGTACGAGAATTGATTTTATTTTTTATTTTTTTGGGATAAGATGGTTATATCATTACATTGAATATTGAATTAACTGTCATCAATCGTAATTTTCTATTGCAAATTGGAAATAATGGACTACTACATAAGCAGATAAATAATTCAAACATGTGGTGCGATCGAACCATGATCTCTCTAAGTCATGGGGCCTCAATCTTACCATTAGGCCAAGACATCACTGGCACAAGGATTGATTTTGGAGCTACAGATTTCATGTTTACGTATATAAATTCAGAGGTTGCATTTGGAGAAGGGTAATTTGGATCTGATCAAATGAATCAATATTAGGTGGATTGACATCTACGTTATGTTTATTTTCCAGGAATTTGAGAAAAATTAAAGTTGGAGTTGTGAGTATCTAATTATTTTACTTATATGTTACATATCTTATTAGCTCTAATGAATTTTTTGGAGTAATGTCACTATCAATCGACGCAATTAGAAGTTGATAGCTCTAATCGACGCGAATGTTTAGAATAACTTTGGTCCCTCAACTTCTAATTGCGTCGATTGAATTCCTCAACTCAACAATTTATTTCAATATGGTCCCTCGTCTTAATTTCCAATCAATTTTTCCGGAAAGTTGGTCATGTGACACGCACATGACCAACTTAAAGGGCAAAATCGATATTTCGTGATTAATAAAACATTATATGTGCGTGACAAATGATCAACTTTCCATCCATAATTGATCGAAAATTGGTTGGAGGGGGGCACATTGAGACAAATTGTTAAGTTGAGGGACTCAATCGACGCAATTAAAAATTAAAGGATCAAAGTGATTCTAAACGTAAAATTGAGAGACTAATAATGATATCATCCAATTTTTTTTCTTTTGATAGATATTAGCTTTAATGAAATGAACATTGTTAAATTCCCGAATCGATAATGCAACTCGACCTTACTTTTTGGTTATTAAAAAAAAGTGGTTGTTGACTAGTCTAATCCATGAAAATATTAATATACCAAACAGTCATAAATGCCAGCTCCGTGCAATTTTCTTGTTGAGCCAAAACTAGACACCATTAAAGAATTACTCATGGTTGGTTCAGAGACACCAAATCTTTGCATGATAAACAGAACACCAATAAAGTCACAAAAGTAAATCATATTTTTATATCCACAAATCTGACCTGCACCAATTTAAACCACAATTTGAAAAAATAATATTGTATAGATCTACATTAGTTTTCAGTCTCCAATCTAAAAGTAGAGATTGGGAATTGATACTGGTCATAATGGGTGCGCCCCCCGAGCCGAGCCGACTCATGAGTTGGTTCGATAATTCTAACTCCAGCTCGAGTTTTTTGGAGCTCGAGGTTATAACAAGCCGAGCTTGTTATAATGTACACATTCGCAAAGCACAAATATAAACATAGCAAAATCTTAGACTCAATTTGAAATCCAACAATTTTATCAAGCCCAACTCGTGTGCATCCCATTCAAGTCATTCACTTTTGAGAAAGAATAAAAAGGTTCCATTTTCCAAAATTACTAGCAAAACCCCACTAAAATTTCTAAAAGAAAAAAAAATAATATATTAATATTAATAATACATTTTACTGCCTCCCTATCTAGATATACAAAGGAAAAATCCAAACAGAAGAGAACAGATTCAAAACTACCCCCACAAACAGCCCACATATCTCCACTCAAAAGGGAATCAAATTCCCTTCTCCACATTCTCTTTTCCACAAGAGTGGAAAGAAGAAACAAAACAAAAAAGGGGTAATTCTTCTTGTGGAAGAATCATAGCCTTTTGTACTTAGATTCTTGGTCACATCAAGCTAGAGATCAAAAGTGGAAGAGAGGAGAAACACACAAGCATAAAGGTGCTGGTTAGGGGTAATTGTGTCAAACTAGCGGCGGCGCTGTTGTCGGTGCCGCCCAATCCGCTCCCGGTGGGCCCCATCCCGAAGCCCGAGGTTGTAGAGCCAGGAAGTGTACCGGTAGTTGTACCACCTATGGTTGGGGTTCCTCCGGTGTTTGGAGTTCCTCCGGTGGTAGAGTTGGTACCAGGACTTGTGCTGCCTCCACTACTGCTTAAGATTTCACAAAAAATAAGATTATTTTCATGAATCATAGAATTTTTTCGAAAAAAAGTAAGAATATCTTATAAACTTTAGGAACTCGAGGGTATGTGAAATTCATTATACACGTACGATGGTGATTATGCATAGAGCTCTACAAACTAGAGCCGAAGAGACTTGGGGCGGTGAATTTGGCTATTTCGTTAGGGCAAATTACATGAACGCCCCCTCTGACCCTAATTACGAAAAACACTTGCAGGCTTGAGAAATTATCGTGACTTCACCTAGCAGTAAAAATGTATCACAATTTCACCTCGAAATTATCCCTTTTTGGTTAACATGGTATTGAATATCATATAATTGATTAAGACAAAAACTTGAATTTCTAGCTCTGTCTAGGCGTGTTTTCTCAACAGAAAAGTGCCTAATCAAGACACTCGTTCAAATCATGTTTGTTGTGCAAATGAGATTTTGACTTCTTAACCGTGACGCCAAACAGGAACTTTAATCAGTGGGTGTATGCAATGACAGCAGAATGTGAACCTAACTTTAATAGAGAAATGACATTGCATGAAGAAGGCCTAACACCCTAAGATAAATATTTTGTAATAGAACTTTAAGTATAAAACAAGACAAATTACATATTGACAGCTCACATTATTATGTGGATGTTTTCTGGTCTTGATTGTGACCGAACATATTTATTAGGGAAAATTACACACAGACCCCTCACTTATTGTGTAATTATCAAAACTCCCTCTCACTTATTGAAAATTACCAACACCCCTTCAAGGGATCTATTTATAAGGTTTATAGGGATAAATTTGTAAGAATTATTAAGCACATAAAGGGTGTAATTGTAAGAAATTCTTAACACGACAGGGTGTTTTGGTAATTTTTAATAAGTGAGGGGTCTTAATAAGTGAGGGGGTCTGCAATTTTCCCTATTTATTATAATCTTAGAATGGGAAATGGATCTACCATCCTTTTCTATTCTGCAAGAAAAAATCAATATTTTTTTGACTTGCTGTTAGAAAAAATTAGCTGATGATCAATAATAGAATGTACTTTTTTTGTTTTTTTTAAAGACCACTTGCATTGGTGGTATAATAATTAGAAGCTTTTTTTCCCCAAAAAAGATTCTCAACCCTTCTCCATTGCCACCCAAGAAAATTATTAATAATTAGAGAAATAAATCTTTCTAGGTTGCAAATAATATAATTTCCTTAAACATGCAAATACTTCATTGTATTCTTAGGCAATCCAATAATGTTATCTCAGTATAATCACAATCATTCATGTACACGAGAAGAGCTTCATTGCATGAGTAATTGTGATTATGAAAGTTCCGAGGCGTGAATTTCGGAATAATCCAATGAAACTCACGCGAAATTCACCATACACGAATGACCGTAATTATACCGAGAGTTAAAAGAGTACCACACTACCACTCAAGAATGACCCATAAAAATGTGTAGATCTAGTTATAAATTATAATATGCCATCCTCAATTGTTAAATAAGGAAAAAGAAACACCAAACCTTGGACTAGATTGATATACACATCCAGAAGCTGCACCTGCAAAAACATTAACAAGAAAAAAATATATATATATTAGACCCTAAAGAGTTAGAAATTTCCTATATATAAAAAAACCAAAAGTGAAGGGCTTTTTTGTCATTATGAAGAGTTCTTGACCTAGAGATTTCACAAAATTCTTCTATAGACCCCATGTTAAACACCAAACATTCTATATTATACCACATCAATGGTCACTTGCGCTGATATGACATAATCCGAACCGTTATTCATTGGGTGCATACAAGAATTTTCCCGAGACTTACTAGGGGCAGTAGCAGTAACAGTGGCGGTTCCTTGAAAGTCGCAGGTTCCAGTAGCCTGTTGTCTCCTCTGGTAATAGCTATTAACAGCATAATTACAGTGATCTCTAACAGTGTTTGGATTATAACAAGCCCCATTTTCATGGATTGCTGTACAATCAGCTGCAGCTCCACATGCATAATCTATGTTCTTCTGAAGTGTACGGTCATCCAACCCATTATTACACACACAGTATGTTGCATCTGTAAATCACAAAAGAACCCAACAAAAAAAATAGAAAAATTATTAGAAAATATGAAGAAATATTATCAAATGACCCAAAATAGGCCAAATATTATTAGTGGTCTCTCAAGATTTACTTTCGTCTCACTCTCATGATCTCATCCCACTTTTGTCCCTCAAGTTTAAAATATGCCAGTATGATCCCTCAACCCTTAAATAGGGACGGAGTCAGGGGCTGATGGGAGCACTCGTCCCCGAGAAAAAAAAACTTTGACTATAAATTTTTAATTTTTGAAATTTCGCCCCCAAAATTTGGAAATATCAAGTGTGGCACCCTTCTTTTTATATGCGTACTTGAACTTCAAATCGTGACTCCGTCCCTCTTTTCAAAGTCATTTCACTTTGGTCTATGAGGCCGCAAATCCGTAAAAAATTGACGGATTTGAGACCAACGTATTTTAAACGTGAGAGACTAAAGTGAACAAAAATAAGAGACCAATAAAATTTGGCCCCCAAAATTCACAAACTTTACCTGAATGAACAGCCATGGATAAGAGAAGAACTAAGCCCACTACAAGAGCAGCCATGATTATTTCAAGATAACTATGAGTAGAAGATGGCTGAAAACTTTTTAGAGAGAGAAAAGAGGAGAAAGAATGGAGGGTTCTAGAGAGAGAAGATTTTGGAGTGAGGGTGAGCCAACATTGTGAGTGGGGTTTTTATATAGTATATGATGTCTGGATTTGGACAGTATTATTGTTAAGAGTGGTTTTTGGGGAATTGAGAATTACCAAAGCTCAAAACCTTTTTTGTCTACTATGTACATGTGGCTGTGTTTGGGCTTTTGTTCAAACGGTCATAAACTCATGTGCTTGGTTAGAAGTGAATCAATCTTTGGGTTAGGTTACTAGTTTGGTTAATTGTTACTTCTCTTGTTTCTTCTACTTGAACTTTTAGGTGCTTAGGAATGAGAATAGCTAAAAAGTTTCTTTAGTGTATTTCTTGAAAATGTGGAAGTAAACAACTAATATATAAAGTGAAAGTGATGTTGATAGGGATGTTAAGAGATCAAATCGAGCTGAATTTGGTATTGTTCAGGTTTATTTGAATTTTTATCGAATTTGAATAGTGGTGTTTGGGCTTGATTCAGTGTTAAACCCACATAGTTTAAACGATTCTTAATCGAGTCAACCGTAGGCTCGATCTCGAGAAAATTGATATCTTTACATATATTTTACTTTCTCTTCATAAGTAAGCTAATCGAGTATGAGGCCTATTTTAAGTCTCATAAAATAAAAGAATGTATTCAAATTTAATTTGTTATTTTACTCAAAGAAGCTTTTAGCGAATCAATAATCAAGTTTCTAAGTATAAAATTTTATGATATGTTTTTCAAAGAGCAATGAACCTGGATAATTATTTGGCTGGACTTTCTTTTTCCAATGTTCGGGCACATAATTATTGCTAAACAACCTAATATGAGTGATATTTGGGTGTTCTCGGAAGTTGAGCTCACGGGTGATCTCACCATACATGTACTTTATATATGTGTGAGGAGCCCATCTTCATATATATATATATACACACACACATGTATGTGTGTGAGAAGATCATTACGAGAACCCAATTTCCTAGAGCTCCTAAGTATGACCTGCCTAATATATATACTTAGATTGTACATATCGGTTTAGCAAGTCCTAATCCTTGAGCAAATAATTTTCTATATTTATCATGTATATTCCATTTCTTCTTAGAATCATATTATTTAACATAGGGGTCATGGTGAAGTGATTTTAAGCTTATTCTCATATGGTTTGATAAGTTACATGTTTCACGTCGAGATTTTTTTATATAAGTTTGTCATGAATATTAGATAGTTCTACGCTCTTGGCTTGGATGTGGTCGTTATCAACTTATGTAGACTATACACAACATTTGGTAGCTCTACATTAACGAATTTGCTTTTTTGCACTCATTATTCAGCATATATGGTCCTTCATCTTCTAGCAGCTTACCTCTTGGCTTTACTACAAGCATTCTCTCGAGGTCTCGTGTTTGACTTTGTCTTTTTCGCTTACCTCAATTTATTGTATAGTGCCATGACCCATTTCTCGTAAGCCTAATTGGTGAGGTGGAATTTTAGGATGTATCAATATTATTTAACATAGGGGTGACAGTAAAATGATTCCAAGCTTATTCTCGTATGATATGATGAATAGATTGTTTCATATTGAGATTTTTTGTATGAGTTTGTCAAAAATATTACTCCATATTTGTACGCTCTTTGACTTGGATGTGGTCATCGACTTATATAGATTACCACAACATTTGGTAGCGAAATTGATTTTTGCACTCATTATTCAATTTATCTAATATTTTCAACGAAATGAGTATGAGAATTTGGACCTATTGTAATACGAGGCAACTCATTCAGCAAAATAAATTATTATATTATATATTTTTTCTTTAATTAGTAAAAGAAGGACTATCAATATTACAACATCATTAGGACGTGATCATGGGAGTTTCCCATATCACAAAATATTCGAATTGAGCAAAAGTTACCGCTCAATTGGTGAGCCCTTCATTAAAACAAAGTGCGGAGCAATTTAAACATATTTACTACTATGTATAATTATATCTAACTATTGCAAGTAAATTTGTGCTTAAAATGAATATATGATCATATCCAACTATTTCGAGTAAATTTGTGTTCTCGATGAACGTTAACCTCCTAATATATGTTTATTTTGTTCTAGAGATGCTAATTTAAAAACATTTTATTACTATATAGTTTTATCCTCGACAAAAGTCCTCGATTCCCATTGTAACGTCTAACACACACAATTTTATATTGTACGTTATTTTTTATTTATTTTTTGGTTACATTATATTGTACTTTTTTATTTTGGTAAGTACATTATATTGTACGTTACAACACATTGTAGCAACTAAACTAAAATTTTCTTTAACAATTTATTTATTTTATCCAAAAAAATTGAGAAATTAATAAAAATAGTAGCTGGCATAATAATTTTACCAAAATGTTTGTGCAGGAAAGGGCCCCACTAGTTTGTTGTTCTTGCAATCGTTTATGGTATGGTGTCACTATACGGAACCACTATGCTTGTACCTTTTGCATTAAGTGGGGTATCAGCATCTAATTCCATGGTACAATACAACCCATATTGTTGAAAAAAGCCATGAAATAACCAAGTCTCTTGGCCAGGTTACTATTGGGATAATTTGGGATCGACCTGGTGTGCTCTCAAATCGATTCTCAACATTGTCAAAATAATATTTGGCCAGCGATAACCACGCACCGCGAGCTTGGATTAATCGAGGTACGCGAAAGCTGGTCCGGATATCCCGTGGGGAAATAAAATAAAAAAAACCATGAAATATCAATATCTACATAACAAAAAATTTGATGGAATCTTGTTTGCATTGGATTTTAAGGTTATATATAGCGTTCACAAATTGATTGTACTTGATATTAGTTAACTACTAGTGATTAAATCTGAATTCAAGTACAGATAAAGAAATGTTTGAACTCAAAAAATTTAAAGAAAAGACTCATAACTATTTTATACTTGTCCTCGACGACATAAGTTGGATCATGATTAGAAGTTTTCGGAATAATTACACGCCCATTTGGTGAGGCTCGTCCGAGTTTCGTCAAACACAAATGACCATAATTGTATTGAAAAAAGTATTTGGCAATTGGCATTAATGCCAAGTTATTTATAGAATTTTTAAGACATGTGTAATTACCCCCTAATTTATTATGTAATTGCCAAGTTATTTACAAGGCATTAAACGCATACCCCTAATATATTATGTAATTATCAAAACCTCCCCTCACTTATTAAAAATTATCAACACATCCCTTCATAGTATGAATTTCTTAAAATTATACCCCTGTATGTTTAATTTTTTACAATTTTATCCCTTACAAACCTTACAAATAGACCCCTTCAGGGGATATGTTGATAATTTTTAATAAGTGTGGGAAGATTTGAGTGATTACACAATAAATTAGAAGGCGTGTGTATAATTTCCCTTAGCATTTATATGGCATGAAATGAAATATAACGAAGGTGGGCTCAAGTGGGATCATCAAAATTCAAGATCTTTTTATTATTATTTTCGAATCGGTAAGATGCATTGTCACTACCAAAAAAAAGGTAACATACATTGTCATAAGTTCATAAATAATTAATCAATTGAAAAAGTTACTATAAAGATAAATAAAAACTTACACGTTTCTCGAATATGAACGCAATAATTTCGTGGTCATATTACAAATTACCAAAAAATTAAAAATAAGACTTCTCTTTTCTGATCAAAAAAAAAAAAAAAAAGACTATTGTTTTCGATATATTATAAAAGGATTGAAGGACACATAAAAAGAGGACAAAAAGAAAAGGAAGTTTAAGACCTTAAGGCTTTGTTTGGATGTGTTTTCATTTAATTTCCAATCGTCATTTTCTAAAATGTATGAAAAAACGAGTTTTTTTATTTTCGTATGAGAAAAGTGAAAAAAGTAGTTGTGTTGAGTTGTGTTTTTAAAAATGGTTGAAATTTGTGAGTGTGATGTGTGAAATGATTGGAAAGTAAAGTTGATGGGTGGAAGAGAGAGGAGAGAGAAAGTAGATGAGAGAGAAAATGTAAGATAAGTGATGTGAAATGTAATTTTAAATAAATGATTAAAATTTATCTAAAAACAAGAATGAAAATGAGAATATTTTCAGTTAAAAACAGTGTAAAATATGTATTTTCATTTTCATTTGGAAAAAATATAATGAAAACACAAACAAACAAAGTCTTTAGGCTCTGTTTGGATGTGTTTTCATTTCATTTTCAACCGTCATTTTCTAAAATGTATGGGAGAACGTGTTTTTTGATTTTTGTGTGAGAAAAGTGAAAAAAATAGGTGTGTTTGGTTGTGTTTTTTAAAATTGTTGAAATTTGTGAGTGTGATGTGTGAAATGATTGAAAAATAATGATTAGATGAATAGTATTGGATTTGATAGTGAAGAGAGAGGAGAGATAGAGAAAGATGATGTTGATGGGTGGAAGAGAAAGAGGATGGTGATGGGTGGATGTGAGATAAATGATGTGAAATGTAATTTTAAATAAATGATTGAAATTTCTCAAGAACGTAAAAACAAGAATGAAAATGAAAATATTTTCAATTAAAAACAGTATAAACTGTGTATTTTCATTTTCAGATGAAAATGAAAATAAAAAAAGCATGATGAAAACACAAACAAACATAGCCTTAGCGTTTTCATTTTTTCTTTCTATATTCCACTTGCCCTTACCTTTTTGCGGCTATTAGATGAATAAAAAGAAAATGATGATTTCGTATCAATTTTTAGAATAATTTCCATTTTAAACCACAAAAATATTTAAATATGATAAAATTAATTTTAATTTAATGAGAAAACTAATCCAAACCAAACACGCCCGTTAAATTTTCTTGAGTAATAAATCAAGATATATAAAATTAGAAATAGGGAATAAATTTGGTGTCCCAACTTTTTATTTTATCATTAATATATATCTAAGTCTCTTTCTGTAACGCGGTTTTATGCATATTCCTTGACGACTGAATAAAGATAAGAAACAAGAAAAAGAAACGAAAAGATAAAAAGATAATTGGACCCACCATTTATTATTAATTTGTTTTATACAGCGAATTGCTTGCACTCCCTAATCACACATTAATCATAATTACTTACACAAATCCAGGTGCAACATGTGGTTTTGGCTGCAAACCAATAATAACAAATAGAAAATCACAACTCTATGTTTCGATGTGCCTATTTATTTAATTTTGTAAGTTGGGGTTGTTCATTAGCTACTTGAGATTCGAAATTTTGATACAATTACTATAAGTGGATCGAGAATGTTACTTTTGGTCTATTTTACATCACACATTTAAAATGAGTGGGGTGGTTTTCACATCCACCCCCCCTGTATAAACCACCCCACCCAAGTATTTGTGTGGTGAAAATAGATTGGGAACAACACTCCCGGTCCACCATAGAATTACCCTTACGATGAAAAATTAGGACAATTAACTATAAATGAATATCATGGTTATATCGGGATTATGAGATCCCAGATTTTTTTTTTTATGTTTTGATTACATGATACATTATGAATATCGAATACTAATAATTTAGAACAAACTAGCAGTTGTTACAATCATATAATCAGATAACAACTATTATGAAAATAGAGAAAGACACATATTGACGGTGGAACTCGAACTCAAGACCTCTAACATTTTGGAGTCTCAGTTTCACCAGTAGAACTAAACTTCACCGGCAACCCCATACATTTTAAAAGTCACTCCTTTTTATTTGAGGTTCAGATTACTGAACAATTATAATCATCTATCTTATGGGATTTACGAACTTTCAATTACATACAAATAATTGTAATTATAAACAAATAATCATGATTATGGTTTCACGTACAGGCCACACAACGAGTAGCTCTAGCACAATTATAAACTTTTGCAGAGGTTATTTGGTGATTTTACAATAGAGATTGTAGCCGTACACTTTAATTATAAATCATATGATCGTGTCTCTTTTAATCTGTAACTCTAAAATCAATGAGATCCGATCGTGATCGTAAACGTAAGCAATTTTTTGACAAACCACGTAATCTATATTGTTTTGTGTTTGATTTGTTCAACATCATTAAATCGTTTGATTATTCTTAACCTGTACATGAATTTATCTTAACTGATCTACCAAAGGAATTACCTCACACTAATTCAATCAAGTAAACCTCGCATACGGACCAACGAACGTGCTCTCACGATTTCAGACTGCACTCGAACACCACCGAGCTGCCTACGTACCCTCAAAGGGATCAAGTCTATACGTAGTTCAAATAAAACAGTTATATTATCTATGATTCGTATTACGAAGGTACTTAAAATTTGTATTGACAGGATCGTACTCTCGAGTCTTCGAATAATCATAGCTATACGATATATGATTCGTAGTATTTATTGCTCCTCTTATCCATCCGTCAAACTTCATAAATGGAGGTATTTATAGGAGCTCCACGCTGTACTGTAGAGCGAATGACAGATGGGACGTTTTCTCCTTGGATACTCTACACGTGTTCACGATGGACGGTAGCGATCTCTCGTCGTAAGGTCGGGTCATGGGTCGACCCTACCCGGTTTATTAAAAACACGCGGACCTTGGAGTGTAATGCAATTAACTTAGTTATAGGGGGCGGACATAAATCGACCTCGTTACCTCGTATACGAGGTATAGTTTTGCCCTACCGACCTCAAGAATACGAGGTAGCGAATATTAGACTTATTTTTGGTATATCATTAGTCCCCCACTTCGTGAGTGATGGGGAAATTAATTTCAATTCCTTGACCCATGACTGATGAAGTACACGACCTCTGTGGTGCATTTATTGACACCTTATTTTTAATTATAAATTATTCCGGGCAATCATTACATTGCAGCCGTTCTTGGTCATTAATTCTGACACGCCGTTCCCCGAGAGACGTGCCTGCCGAATTCCAAGAGACGCAAGGTGAATTCGAAACGTCACGTCTCTACACCGTTGGATACGACTTTTTACTATTTGATCGGGACCGTTGATTTCAAATCTCCCCTCATATATATATAGGACTTACCCCTCCTTTTTCATTTTTACTTTCATCAACCTTGGATTACCGAAGTAGAAAGTTGCTCAATCTCTTCCGGCGTTCTTGCTACTCAGAGTTCCTCTTCTACCTCAAATTTGCACTTTTTCTTCTTGCTAGGTATAAGCTTCATCTCTATCTTTATTTTTATTGTCCAATTATCTTGCGTTTTTCCAACATTACTCATGAGTACCTCTGGGGTAAGTGCCACTCACCCTTTTTCTGACGAGGAAAACGAGGCCACCTCGTCTGACCATAGTGGGTCAGATAGTAGTTCTAGTAGTCCGGGGACATCCCCCGAACCTAATCCAAACGACCCATCACCCATTATCGAGCCCGAGTCTCCCGACGTTCCCCCTCCGTACCCTAATCTCGAGGGAGACGAGGATGTTAATGCCCAGTTATTTCCCGATATGGATAGGGCCCGTAGAGAAGTCCCCTGGCTAGGTTATTCCTCCATCTTGACCGCGTCCCAAATTGCTGACCTTAGGGCTAGGTATCACATCCCCACCGAATATCGTACCATTGCCCCCAACGTAAATGATAGGATGCATCGTCCCCCCGTAGGGTTTTGCACCGTACACGTGGCCCATCTCATTTCGGGGCTTAGGTTCCCTTTACATCCCGCCATAGTAAACATTCTTCTCCACCTTCGCTTGAGCCCTACCCAACTGCTTCCTAACTCTTATAGGCATATAGTTTTTTTTATAGTCATAATGAGGATGTATGGGGTCCATCCAAATATAAAAAAATTTAACGGTTTTCTATCCGTGCATCGAAGCACTCAATCGAAAGAGGAAGGTTTTTTCTTCCTCGCCCCTCAGCGTCATTGTCGTCTACAGTCTCGAACCCAATCTTCATTTGGAGATTGGAAGAAGAAGTTCTTCTTCATCGCTCCGCCATTGAACGAGCCTTGGAGAGTACCTCGTCCTTGGGGTATGGATCTTGTAGACTTGAGCAATGTCGGTCGACCAACCATACCCCGACGATCTTTAAAATGTATCCTCAAGCGACTGTTCAAGCCTGAGGTCGTGATGAGTGAATCAGTGCTTGTCACGTGTGGGCTGAGTAACGCCAACGTGCCAATTGTCGAGAATCTTGGTAAAAACTTCCTCATATTTCATCATGTACTATATTCCTTGATATGTAGAACGTTTGTCGTATATCATTTCTAATGTTCTATTTTTTTTTTTATTTTTTTTTTATTTGCAGCGATGGAAGAGAAGCAGACTCGTCTGGATAAAAGAGCCGTTATTGCTGCCGAAGCTGCTCAGCGAGCTGCCGCTGCTGCGGGCCGAGGTACGGGTCGGGGTCGCAGCCGAGGGCGAACTCAAGGGCAACCCGCCTTAAGGATTGGTGAACCCCAAGGGAGCACTCGTGCCCCGCCGCCACGCAACATCACAACTGCCCCTCGTCCTCCTCGAAGCACTGGCCACCAAAACGAGCCAGAGGGCGAGGAGAGCTCGCTCGTCCGTCGCCGCCGCTCCGATCCGACTGAAGAGCCAGCAGGCGCCTCCTACGGTCGCCCCGAAAAGCGTCCTCATCGAGAGAGTACCTCGCAGGTGACTCCCGCCGTGCCTGAACTCACGACTCCCCAAACTGAGACATCAGATGAACCTGACCCCCGAGAGTACGACCTTCTCAACGAGGCCGAGTCTCTGCTGCTCAAGGACTACCTTGACAACGAGGTCACGGAACGCGCGCCTCATCGACCCGACGAACAACCGCTCATACAAGACTGGCACATATACCCCGATAGCAGCATAATTAAGGATCGGAGCGGCAATACTGCGATTGAATTATTTCATCGTACGTCGTTGCCTAGGGACAAAGCTCTTATCCTCGATCATCCTCACCCACTCATTGAAAAGCAGGCCGCTCAGTATCTCGAAAGGGTACACTCTTATTCATTCGCTATATTTTGATATTTTTAAATCCTAGTCTTCATAACTGCATTTTATTTTCTATCGTTTCAGACGAAACTGTTGATACACCTACCGTCCCTGAACAATTCGAGCCTGAAGGAGCTTCGGAGAAGATCTTAACAAGAGCTGGTCGACTATAAGGGCCAAGTTCAAGCTGAGCTCATTGCTGCTCACGAGGACAAGGAGAAAGCCTCTTCTCTACAAGTAAGTTTGAGCCTGGTGCTTAGTATTTCATTTGTATCGTAAGTTGCACAATACGAGGCTTACTTTCATCAATTGTAGATGGAGCTTGATCTGATCAGCCGATCGTATGACGGGGACAAGCTCAAAATGGCCGAACTTGAACGGACCAATACCGAGCTTCGTCAGTAATTGAGGACTTTGCAGGAGGGTACCGCGGCTGAGGGACAACGCCAGTTCGCCTTGGGCAAGACCGCTGGTCGCAGGGAGTTCCAAGCGTCATCCTCCTTCAAACGTCAAATTGACGAGGCTCGTTTAGGCGGGGCTCGTGACATGCTACGATCTACTGTAGTGGACGATCGGTTACTTGACCAAGCTCTGAACGACATTCAGGACGGCTTCTACAAGGCCCTCGACTACTTGAAAGAGACCGGAAACCTTCCGTCCACTTTCCAAGAGGAAGAATTTGCAGAGACCTATCTGAGAGCTCCCCTTAAGCGTCCTTTAGCCGCCCCTGCCGAGAGCGTTACGTATACGTACTTCCCCGAGTTTGACGCCCTCGTGATCAGTGAGTCAGGAGCCAGCCTTCAGTTCGAAAGAGAGCTAGAGACGACCATTGATCGAGGGGATGGGCAAGGGGAAGGGGGAGAAGAAGCCGCTACAGTTGATGCCCCTCAAATAATCGAGGATTAGTCTGTATGTAGGTTGTTTTATTTTTATCACAATTTGTACGTCGTTTTATGTGACTTTGTCAACTTTTTGTTGTTACGTCGTTTTAATTTAACCCGACATCGGGGTTTGTTTCAACTTGTTGTGTTATGTCGTTTTTATTTTAACCCGACATCTGGGTTTCTTGTTCGCATCGAACTAGGATTTCATCGAATCAGTTGGATACGCATGTATGATAAATGAACAGAAGTGAAGTAAAGTTATAGTACTATGCATAAAATCTTCTCAAGTTATTTACATTCCAGGGGCGCGGTAAGTTTTTGCCCATGAGATCTTGTAATCGATAGGTCATTGCCTTCGTAATCTTGACGATCTTAAATGGTCCTTCCCAGTTCGTTTCTAGCTTCTTTACATGCCTCGACACTTTCACTCTTCTTAAGACGAGATCACCGACTTGAAAGGATCGAGCTTTCACTTTTTTGTTATATGCTCGTGCCATCGTGCTCTTTTGCCTTAGTATATTAGTATACGCCTTGGCTCGTACTTCATCGACGACATCCAACTCAAACTCCCTTGCCGAGCGATTCTCGTTCGGGTCATAAGTACTTACCCGATGAGTCATCATTCCTATTTCCGCTGTAATAACTGCTTCCAAGCCATAGACAAGACAAAACGGAGTTTCTCCGGTCGACGAACGAGGTGTCGTTCGATATGCCCACAACACCTCACTCAACTCATCTGCCCATCCTGCTCGCTCGCCGTCGAGTCTGGTTTTGAGATGTTGCAAAAGTATACGATTTGCTACTTCCGTTAGTCCATTAGCTTGGGGATGACCAACCGAGGTGAAATTTTGCTGGATCTTCAATTCGGAACACCACTCTGTGATGGCTTTGCCGTTGAATTGCGTTCCATTATCAGATATCAGTATCCGGGGTATACCAAACCTGCATATTATATTCTTCCAAATGAGAATGGGAAATTGTCATTCATATATATTGGATTGTATTTAGGTTTTTGTAACCTGCATATTATATTCTTCCAAATGAAGTCGATGACAACTTTTTCAGTGATACGAGCGACCGCTTCTGCTTCTATCCACTTCGTAAAATGTTCTACCGCCACGATAACAAATTTCTTTTGATATTGGGCTGGAGGGAAGGGTCCTGCATACGATTGAATCAGTCAAATAGGCATGTCGCGTCGTCTTTACAACGGATTTATGTCATTTTACGCGTGTCAATAGAACGATACCCACCTAAGATATCGATGACCCATTGGTCGAATGGATATGCGATCTTTATCGCTTCCATTGGGGTTCCTGGTCGATGAATCTCATTGGAATGTAGTTGACATTGCCGGCATTTCTTAGCAAATTCATATGCGTCTTTGACCAAGGTAGGCCAAAAATATCCCTGCCTCGTTACTTTTTGAGCTAACGACCTGCCTGCGGAATGATTTCCACAGCTCCCCTCGTGGATTTCCCGTAGAACATATTTCGACTCCGTTGGAGTAAGACACCGTAATAGCGGCCCCCCCACCGATCTTTTGTAAAGCTCACCGCCCATCATTACAAACCTCGTTGCTCTTTGAACAACCTTCCTTGCCTCGACTGTATCACCAGGCAACTCATCGTTTACCAAATAATCCACGATTGCATCCTTCCAGGAACTCTCGACCAAAATCGGCACGACAGATGCTACTGGGTCAATTTCCGAGTGTTCTGCCACCAAAAGAGTTACTTTCCTGCTCTTTACCCCCACAATTTGATTCGCAAATTTCGACAATACATCTGCGCGTTCATTTTCATCCCTTGGGATTTGATGCAACCCAACCTCGTCAAATTCCAGCATCAATTCCTTCACTTTCCGCAAATATGCTATCATCGTTTTTTTCCTCGCTTCGTAGGACCCAGCTACCTGTCTGGCCACTAACTGTGAATCTGTATAAACCATCAGCCTCTTTACCTCCAAGCTTTTAGCCATTCTCAAACCAGCAACGAGGGCCTCATACTCTGCCTCATTGTTCGTTGCATCAAAGTTTAGCTTAATTGCAAATTCCATGTCCATCCTATCCGGTGTTTGTAGCCAGATTCCGATTCCTCCGCGCTTCGTCATTGATGAGCCATCCACATGTAATAACCATGGAGCAGCTGCCTCTGCGATGGTCACTTCCAGGACCGAGTTCGTCGTCATCTCAACAACGAAGTCTGCCATAATCTGGGCTTTTACCGCCGCTCGGCTTTTATACTCAATATCAAATTCACCCAACTCAATAGCCCATTTTATGAGTCTTCCCCAGACATCGGGTTTTACCAGCACCTGCTTCAGTGGCTTATTCGTAAGTACTATAATATGATGGGACTGAAAGTACGGTCGTAACTTACGGGCGGAAGTCACTAAAGCCAGCGCCCATTTTTCAATCTCCAAATAATTTAATTCGGCCCCTTGAATCAATTTACTGACGTAGTATACAGGTTTGTGTTCGTTTTCAACCTCTCGGACCAAAACGGCACTAATGGCTGCTAAAGAAACGGCCAAATATAAGAAAAGAGGTTCTCCGAAAACAGGCTTTGTCAGCAATGGGAGGGAGACGAGGTATTTCTTAAGCTCATGGAAAGCTTTTTCACATTCTTCTGTCCACGTAAAGTTTTTTACCTTTCGTAGGATTTTGAAGAAATGAAGTCCTTTATCAGCCGATTTAGATATAAATCTATTCAGGCTTGCCATTCTACCGGTCAGTTTTTGTACATCCTCGACGCTGGAGGGAGATTTCATATTTAAAATGGCTTCAATTTTTTCGGGATTGGCCTCGATACCTCGTTCCGTTACCATATACCCCAAGAATTTCCCCCCTCGAACCCCGAAGGTACACTTATTAGGGTTTAATTTCATGCCATATCGTTTCATTATTTCAAAAGATTTCATCAAGTGATTCAAGTGGTCTGATTCGTCAATGGATTTGACGAGCATATCATCGATATAGACCTCCATGGTCTTTCCTATTTCGTTTTCAAACATGGAATTAACTAGTCTTTGATATGTGGCTCCGGAGTTCCGAAGTCCAAATGGCATCACATTATAACAATATACACCTCGTGCTGTGATAAAGGAGGTTTTCTCCCTGTCTTCTTCTGCCATCATAATTTGATTGAAGCCTTGATAGGCATCCATCATGCTTAACAAGGCACAACCTGCAGTTGAATCTACTAATAAATCGATACGAGGCAAAGGGTAAGGATCCCGAGGGCAAACTTTGTTTAGATCAGTGAAATCAGTACACATGCGCCATTTGTTTCCGGCTTTAGGTACAAGTACTACATTTGCTAGCTACTCAGTGAATTGAATTTCATTGATGTAGCATACCTCTAGCAGTTTCTTCACTTCTTCTTCGATGAGGGCATCCCTGTCAGGGCCAAAATTTCTTCTTTTTTGACGGACTGGTTTTGCTTCCAGGTCGACATTCAGACGATGCACTATTACCTCAGGGTCGATGCCTTGAAAGTCAGCAGCTTTCCACGCGAATATATCAATGTTAGCTCTGAGAAATTTTATCAGTTTTGATTCCATTGTGGGACTCAACTGCCCTCCAATTCTTGTAGTTTTCTCAGCATCATCCTCAGAAAGTTGAACGGTCTTGTGTTCGACAGGCTGCACCCTTGTATTCACCCTCTTCTGCTTTTTATCCCCCTGCTCCATCAACACGGCGGCCTCTTCATCAACGACACTAACCCTCTCAACCTCTCTTTTTCTCTTCTTGCTTGAGTTCGTGGCTAACGAGGTGGTGTAGCAGTCTTGAGCTTCCAGCTGATTGCTCCTTACCTCACCTATACCATCCCTGGTTTTGAACTTCATCTTTAGGTGAGGAGTCGACACTATAGCCCCGAACATATTTAACATCGGCCTACCAACAATCATGTTATAAGCAAAAGGGGTATCTACAACTAAAAATGACACGCGCAATGTCCTCCTCGTCGGAGCCGACCCCAGTGACACATCAAGTTCAATCGAACCTTTCGGTATAATCTGCAATCCGGTGAACCCTACCAAGGGAGTATTTACCGTTCGCAGGGTTACTTTTCCCAGGTCCATCTTTTGCAGCACATCCCAAAAAATTATATCCGCAGAGCTACCGGTGTCAACCAATACCTTGTGTACAGCAAAATTCGCAACATCCATGGTTATCACCATCGGATCATTGTGGGGAACAATCATGCCCTCGTAATCTCTATCGTCAAAAGCTATTGGCTGGTCGTGGTTTTGTACAGAGAAGACCCTCGTAGGCTCCTGACGATAGTGATTGCCACGTATTTCCCTCGTAAGCTTTTTTCTTGCATTGGACGAATCCCCACCAGCCGGCCCTCCAGCGATGGTGTGTATCTCGGCCCTGGCCACATTGGCCTGCTCTTTGCGTCCATCTCCCTGACGACTACTATTGTTCTCCCTCTTGTCATCATTTCGATGATAATTATCATTCCGAGGATATCCATTATATCGAGGCCGCTCATATGGGCGATTGTCATGAATCCCATGGTCATGTCGACCTCCATTCCCTCTATACTGAGACCGATCCGGTGACCGACTGCGCGATCGTCTCACCTCTTTGACGCGGCTGGCCTCTGAGGCTCTTGCTTCTGCGAGAGTACGATCAATGAAGTCGTTCAGAACACCATCCTTTATCAGGCGTTCAAGTTCATCTTTCAACTGGTAGCATTCTTCGGTATCGTGACCTTTGTCTTTGTGAAATTGACAATATTTATCCGGATTTGTTCTGGATTTTGATTTCATTGGCTTTGGCCACCGAATCGCATTCATGTGCTGTACTGCCAGTAACACTCTTCCTCCTGATGCTTTCAAGGGGGTGTACTGTTCGTATTTTGCGTATCGGGAGGGGTCGTTCGTGGTTTCTTTCAAACCTCGACCCTTCCTGCCGATAGCTATTGTCTTTTCAATCTTTCCGATCGTTTACGGGCTTGCGAGCCTCGGAATCTTTTGATAGATTCATTTCTTCCTCGTTGATGCACTGCTCTTCCAACTGCATCAACTCTTCTTGATCTTTGGGAACGCATCGAGCTAAAGCTGACGCCAAGGTACCTTTGTTCAAAGCCAACAAAAGAAACGTTATAATGAGATCATGAGTTAACTCAGGAATTTCTAAAACTTCTTGATTAAATCTATGAACAAAATCCCTCAGACTCTCACTAGGACCCTGCTTGAAACCCATCATGGAAGACACAGATTTCCTGGCCTTTTTGTTAGCCGCAAAATGATTCTCAAATCTCTTGATGAGCTGCTCATATGACACTATCGAACCAGGCTGCTGACTTGTGAACCAATCTTGAGCCCGTCCGACCAACGTCGTCACAAAAACCCTTGCATTAATTGCATTCGATTGATGATACAATGACATTAACAATTCAAACGTCGTCAAATACGGTCTCGGAGCCCCCGTCCCATCATAAGTAGGCAAGAGAGGAGCCTTGAACGAACTTGGGGTTATTCAAACATTATCTCCTCACAGAACGGTGAATTCCTCGCCATCAACGCTGAAGCCGGCCTACTTTTTGGTCTAAGAGCTTCGAGTTTACGATTCATCCTACCCAGCTTTTCATACATGTCATCAACTTCGGCCTTTGACAAGGCCGGCCTCTCTTCCTGCACCGGCTGCTTTCCGCGTCGAACTTCTAAACGAGCCTCAACCCTACTGTCGACCTCCTCATCAGACTGCGCCTCGACTTCCCCCCTCTTCCCACGCTCTGGGCACATCCCTTCTTGCCCTTGAAACATCTTCCTGGGCGCCAGGGGCATCACGGGGGCCTTCGGAACATTAGGAGTTACAGGCCCCGAAACCATTAGACGACTCAAAACTTCATCCACTCTCTCCTGCACCAACCTGTCCAACTCACCTTTCGTTACCATCATCTTCGCATCTTCACGACCTCTCCTGCTCCTTTCGGGCGCCGAGGACACAGAATCTTCGACGCGAACTCACTTCTCTCTCTGACCATCTCCCTCCATTTCTGACGTTAATTTCAGCGACCCTCGAGTAGTTTCCCACAGACGGCGCCAACTGATCTAGCAAAGGAATTACCTCACACTAATTCAGTCAAGTAAACCTCGCATACGGACCAACGAACGTGCTCTCACGATTTCAGACTGCACTCGAACACCACCGAGCTGCCTACGTACCCTCAAAGGGATCAAGTCTATACGTAGTTCAAATAAAACAGTTATATTATCTATGATTCGTATCACGAAGGTACTTAAAATTTGTATTGACAGGATCGTACTCTCGAGTCTCCGAATAATCAGAGTTATACGATATATGATTCGTAGTATTTATTGCTCCTCTTATCCGTCCGTCAAACTTCATAAATGGAGGTATTTATAGGAGCTCCACGCTGTACTGTAGAGCGAATGACAGATGAGACGTTTTCTCCTTGGATACTCTACACGTGTTCACGATGGACGGTAGCGATCTCTCGTCGTAGGGTCGGGTCATGGGTCGACCCTATCCGGTTTATTAAAAACACGCGGACCTTGGAGTGTAATGCAATTAACTTAGTTATAGGGGCCGGACATAAATCGACCTCGTTACCTCGTATACGAGGTATAGTTTTGCCCTACCGACCTCAAGAATACGAGGTAGCGAATATTAGACTTATTTTTGGTATATCATTAACCTATACATGAATTTATCCTAATATTTTTAAAGGCACTCATTTTTAATCCCTACATTTTCAATACATGATTCCCATGCACTTTAGAATGTGAATATCAGTATACCATTGTGATAGAGATTTTTAAGATGAATCGGGTTCATTGGAATCGGTCCATCTAACACCATTGGATGCAAGTAATTTAGATATTTTATATTATCTTGTCGCTGTATTCAGTGGTGTTTGATACACCAACTTCATTGAACTCGGTGTGTCTTAGAATCAACCCATTGTGACTAACAAATGAGGCTGAAGCGTGACCTAACGGCCAACACAACTAAGTGGTTAGATTTGGTACAATATGGACAATTGTCTTACTTTCATTGAATTTAATATTATCGTTTAGTTTTAAGCGTCAATATAATTCTTTTATGTCTTAAAATTTGTAATTTAGGTAATATTTATGGACAATTTGGAAAACAAAGCAATTGAATACCGCCTACATAACAAATTTTGCTATCATAATTTACGACAATTATAAAGTATGTCAATAACAAATAGTAGTACATTTGTCTCATGAATATGATCCAATTGTATGAAACCGACAATACAAATCATAAATCTAGTGAATCAATATACGAAAGAAATACAAAATGAGTTAGTATAGACTATAGCATGTTATTTCAAATTATTTTAATCTTATTAAATATAAAATAAGATCGAGGATTAAATTGCAATTGATAAACAAATCAGATGAATAATGTCTTAATATATATAAAGTATAATAAGAAATATCTCATAGTATTCAAATTATTTTAAAATATTGGGAAAATTACTAAAAAACCCTTAAAATAAACTTTTATACCCAAAAAACCAATGATAATATTTGTTAATCCAAAAAACCCATTCCATCAACTTTTCATTCCAAAAAACTCAATATTTAGGGTTAACAAATTCATGGACTTAATTGCCCTAGCCTTCTAGATTAAAAATTAATCTATTGTTGTTATCCAATAAGATTTACTTATTTAAAAATTTTGTATTGTTAATTGATATTAATTATGATTTTAATTTTAAATTTTTAGATTTTTTAATCTTTTAAAAAAATTTAAAACATATATTTATAGATAATTACCATATTAATATCAAAAATAAATTATATACAAATATTTTAAAAAAATAATATTACAAAAGAAAATTCGTATTTTATAATTCGTCAATTTGAAAGAATCAAAACAAAATGATACATTAAAAAAAAATGATCAATTATTAACTTAATAAATGAAGGGATAGTTTAGTCCAAAAAGTTGTTAATCCTCACTTTTGGGGTTTTTGGAATGAAAAGTTTGTAGAATGGGTTTTTAAAATTGAAAAATATTTTCATGAGTTTTTTAGATATAAAAAATTATTTTAGGGGGTTTTGAGTAATTTTCCCTAAAAAATTCGGAAAATTGAGTTACTATATTGCATAGAGCCTAATATACTTTGGCCCAACCAACAAAGGCTCATTTATGAATTTTGTATGGACTATGGTGCATAAATCCTAGTATACTTTGGCCCAACCAACAAGGGCTATGTTGCAACATTTATATTCCTTATAGTAGCACAACCCATTTCATAAAAATATAGATTGACACTCAAAGTTTGTTAGTCTAATGATATCAACTTTCATTTTTATATGCGAGATCTTGAGTTTAATTCCCAATTGTCCCAAATTATGATTTTTCTCTGTTTATTTGGTGTCGTATAGGTTCTATATGACCCATAATTAAAAAAAAAATATATACATATATACATTGACCTGAAAAACAAATCAAATTATTAGAAATTTGACCTGAGATTGATCGTTAACAGGAATGTTTTAGCTTGATTCGCTAACACAATAAACCAAGTTTGAACTTTATTTTGTTCGATAAGTTTTAAACCTCAATAGAACCTCGACTCAGTTAGTAAAAATGTATATGTCCAAAAATTCAATATACTCAAGCTCAACTCATATTTCACTCGTTTAATTGCTTGTTCATTTTGATTCAATTAATATTCAAATCAAGTTTAAACACAAATTCTAAAGATTAATAACAAATCAAACGAGTTTAAATAATGCTTTATCTGAGTCCATGTGATCATTTGCAACTGTATTTATTATAAGTCAAATCAAATTTAAACACAAATTTTAAAGATTAATAACAATGCAATGAGTTTGAATGATACCTTATCCAAGTCCATCTGATCATTTGCAATCTTACTTATTATAAGTGACCAAAATATTATGAAAAAGGCAAAAAGAATAACTAAGGCCCCGATTGGATGAGATGCTGTTTCTCATTTCTTGATTTCTCAGAGATTTTTTTCACCAAAAATTCATTTGATAGACATCTCCCAAAAATATCCTAAAGAAATACTATTTCTTTGAAAAATAGATTACTTGTCATTTCTCTCAAATTTTTCTTTTTACTATTGATGATTAGACAGCTCACTTAATAATTAAAAGTACTTTATCCGTCAATATAATCATCAAAATAATCACATATCTTTATTTGAAATGATGCAGGCTACGAAATAAGATCCACTTTGTATATTTTTTGATGCCTTAATAGATGAGTTTAACTTAAATATGTTAAACATTCTTACAAAAACAAAACTCATCCATACCAATTTCCCACAAAAAAATATTTTTGTCTTACAAAAAAACATATCACGTCACACTTAATCATTATACTTTTTTTATCAATAAATTCATTCAAAAATACTTCCTCTTTCATGTCTCTATTTTTTTAAAAATAACTTCTCTTACTTTATATATAAAACATAAAAAATTAAAAATAGACGTCCATCTAATCGAACCCTAAATATCATCCATTGTATCTCACTTTAAACCATCCCTGATCTCCTCCACCGTTGATTCTCCACCTCACCTAAGATAGCCAAGTCCACTATTTCCGTTAATAACACTAGGGTACCCAAAACAACAAAGCCCAATGCAAATTCCCCAGATTACCCCTCCATTTCCAGATATTCTCCAAACAACCAACTACACAAAATTACCAAACTAGCCTTACTCTGCAAAAAAATTAATCCCACCATTATCAAATCCAACGGCAAACTTTAAACTCCTCCAAAAACCCTAGCTACTGAACATTTCACATTCACAGTTACACATATACATACACAATCTGTATCTACACATTCAGAGGTACGAAAATGGCGCCAATCGCCTTATTGGCGAAATCGAGGGCGTTGATCCGACCGCAGAGCTTCAAATCCATCTCCACTTTCGTTCACCTCCACCAGGAGGCTCAGCTGGCGGAGCCTCCGGCGGCGGCGGCGCCGCCGCTGCCCCCGAATCCGGCGTCCGGAAGCCCTCGCTACAACGAGAACTGGCGCAGTCCGATACCGTCCACCGCTGTGGCCGGAGACGCGGCGCTTATTCCGGTCGGCCTAGGGTTTCTCCACCAATCGCACGCCTCGCGAATGCAGATGCTGTCGCAATCTATGGACGCGCGGAGCTTGATGAATCAGTTCGCGAATTGGATGACGTCGCAGCGGTGGGCGGATATGAAGCAGCTGTTCGAGTTTTGGATCAATTCTTTGGATAAGGACGGAAAGCCGAATAAGCCTGATGTCAATCTCTACAACCATTATTTGCGCGCGAATTTGATGATTGGGGCGTCTGCTGGGGAATTGCTTGATCTGGTTGTGCAAATGGAGGATTATGCGATCTTACCTAATACTGCATCGTTTAATCTTGTGCTTAAGGCAATGCAGAAGTCCCGTGAGACGCTTGCTGCCGAGAAATTGATCGAAAGGTTGGATATTTTTGGTTGATTTCGTAAGGGGAAAAATGTTATCTTGCTGTACTGTAATCTCTTGGAGGCTCTAACGGCATCTCCATGAAACATAAGTTCTTGTTGATTGACTTGGATATGTGAAGATATGGTTCAATTCTGTGTTTTTTGGCTAGTATTTGATTTTACCAACTTGCATGCTAATTGAATTGACAATGTATCTGCATCTGTCCTGTTTGTAGTTGTCGTTGCATATGGTTTCTTGATTTTCTTCATCTGCTTCATTTGGGATGTTTAATGTGTCAATAAGCTCGGACTATTTGTATATGTGCTTAGAAATGGACACGGTTAATAATGTCGGTACAGGGCTGGCACTAGGTGTGCATGTAAATGACGAAGTTCAGGACCTGGGGAATTAGTCAGGAAACGGTTTTTGACATGTTATGAGGGTGGTGGACATGCCATTTATGAACTAGTAAATCTGTTGCATGCCCTCAAGATACTTTTCATAAATCTGGCTGTTAGAGGAAGCAAGCATTGTTTACATGAAGAAAAAATACATGTTTCCACAGAAGAAAATCTGAATTGGGAGCACATTTCTTGATTTCTTATGTATTTGTTCTAGTTTATGAATATGAATTTATTTGAAAGATTTTTGTCTGCTTTCAAAGGTTTGGATATAGATGCAATGTTGTGTTGTTTGAGCCATGGTAAATCTTAAACTGTAGAGTCAAAATGAAATATAAGTTTTTGTGGGTGTTACAGAGTTGCTTGGAAAATTCTGTTGCAAGGATTTGTTGTTTAAACTTTGTTCGGAATTATTTCTAGACATGAGAGTTAAACACACTTGTATGGAAGTTATTGTTGTTTTCAAGGGTTTCCAGGTTGTGCATAGGCTAACTCTATACTCAGGCATAAATATAGTGATGGTTTACTTAAAGGTTTGACGGGTATGATGGAGTTACTTTCACTTTCTTTTTTACTCTGGGTGGTGGGAGGAGTTTGTAGATATCTTTGCTGGAAAAACGTACTTGCTAAATTTAATAGTTTGCTTGGAAGATTTCAACAGATATTTTATGGGTTTCATATTTTACAAAGTAGCATTATTGCGCGGAATGTGTATCAGAAGTTTCTAGTGTTAACAACATATAGTTTTACAAAAAGTCGTCACTTGATTGAATTGTTTCATTGAGGTGAAGCTGGAGAAATCATTAGATTGCAAGTACAGGGGATCAAAATTCAGAAAACAGTAATATGTGTACGGGCAATTAAGGTTGATGTGCTTTAGGCAATTGAATGTTGATGTGATACCACCTACATTGGCTCTTTGAAGGTTGATATAATCCTTGTCCCTAACAAAGAGATTCAAAATTGAAATTCGATGTTGACATCCTAGATTTACATATTCTTTTTGTCTTTGGGATTTGACTAGACAGACGGATGTGATAATTGTGGAGCTGAATGAGTAGAGATAGAGGGTAAATGGACTTTTGATGTTCAGCCAGAGCATGTTGATATTGTAGCTACTTTAACTTGGCAATGTTTAAGTATGAATAAATTTGTTTTATGTCTTGTTAGAACTCAAAGGGTGCCCTCAGCATTACTAAATTAGTTTTGCAATATGCTCTGTCAAGAAACTTAATATAAGGCTTCAGTTTCCTAATGATAAGTTAGGGAGTAGAGGTTAAACTTGGTATCAGGAGATGATCATTATGGGCATTTTGATTTCAGTACATTGTATCTCCACATGATAATTCTGTAGAGTGATAGTAGAATGAAGAGTTATTCCACTTTCTTATGTCATTTTAGAATAAATTTAACTGCTCAATGTTTAGTTTACCAGAACCCTTTTTTCTATTCGCACATGAAAATTAATTTGTTACAAAGTTTTCTATTTGATGGGCAAGTCTTTATTTATTGACGCCAGGATGCTCCAGACAGGAAAAGAATACAAGGACTCTTTGCCCGATGACGAGTCATATGACTTAATTATTGGCATGCTTCTTTCATCGAACCAGATTGATTCTGCACTAAAATACATAGATCTGACTTTGAAATCTGGATACATGTTGTCAATGAATGCATTCGAGGGTTGTGTGCAAAGATGTGTTAGTAATGTGAGGCTGGATACATTGGTATCGATTATCGAAAGATGCAAGGTACAAAATTTTCACTAGCTATTCCAATATCCACATCTTCTAAAGGCTAACTGCAGTTTTATGGATGTAATCAGAAAATGGACCAGAACAAATCCTTATGTCCTTCTTGGCGCCTATGCAATTATATTGCTGATGTTGCAATGCAATCAGATAACAGTGATCTAACTTATTATGCTCTTGAGTTCATGGCCAAATTGATTGCTCGAGAGGAGGCTGCAAGGCCTCCTGTTCATCTTTCTGTAGATGAAGGATTAGTTGTCTCTGCCCTTGGAACTGCTGGTAGGACCTACAATTCTAGACTCCTTGACGCGTCATGGTCTGTCCTCAAGCGGTCATTGCGCCAAAAGAAGGTTCCTAATCCTGAATCTTACCTTGGGAAAATATTTGCATATGCTAATTTGGGGAACCTACATAAGGCTTTTAGTACTCTGTATGAATTTGAGACAGCTCATGGAAATTCTAACGAAGAAGATGTAGAAGATCTATTCTCACCATTTCATTCTCTAAATCCTCTGGTCATGGCATGCTCGGAGAAGGGTTTTTTGAGTTTGGATTCAGTAAGTTCCTTTTTACAGATGCCATGTGATTATGGACTTGTTTAATGTGAGAAGAAATATTAAAATCTCTATAAGTATGCTAAAAACTACTTCTTTGGTGCGTGGGTGGATAAATGACTTGTGCTTAATTATTAGGGATAATTACACTAACTACCGCTCTTATTTAGTGTAAATACAGTATTTTGAGCACATAACAAATACCCCCTTTTATAATAGAACTTTACAATTGCCCTCTTACGTTAGAAATTTGATAGAATTTACTGACATCATCGAAAAATATTTTCTAGGTTTCTTATTTTGCCCTTGAGGCTGTGAATGTAATTTTTCATATTAAAGAGGATGTAATTGTAACTTTCAAGTTATTTTTAAATAAATAATTTCGTTAAAAACTTGTTAACATTTTGATAATGAAGTGCAGATTCGGATTTAGGCTAATTTGAATAATTTTTAGAAAATGAAAAATAAATACCAAGTTTCGGTTTATTTTAGGAACAATATCACTATTCAATTTAGATAAGTCTAAAATAGTAAGTTGCCAAAAAATTATCAAGTAAAATTAGGAACAATATCACTATTCAATTAAAATTAGTAACAATATCAATATTCAATTCAGATAAGTCTAAAATAGTAAGTTGCCAAAAAAATATCAAGTAAAATTAAATGTTGAAAGAAAACAAATGTATATTAGGTTATAATAAGAAAAGGAAAATTAAAAAAATATATTACGGAAAAATATAAAAAAAGGAAAAAAAAAGAAAAAGAAAGATGGAAGTTGTTCGTGAATATAAGGTTTTATTATAAGAGGGGTATCCGTTATATGATCTAATAAAGCGGGCTGCATTGTTATTACACTAAGTAATGAGGGTGTTAATGTAACTAACCATTTTTAATTATTTATTTATTTGAAAAAATAAGGGTAAAATTAACATTTTGCACTTTCCGTCACTTTTGACTAACGGCCGTTAGTCAGAGGGGGTTCAATGTAAGGTTTTATTATAAGAGAGTGGTGTTTGTTATGGGCCAAAAATAAGGGAATTAGATTGTAATTACACTAAATAAGAGGGGTAGTTAGTGTAATTAACTCTAATTATTAATATTTCATGGTTAAATAGGTGGTGTATTTGAAAATTAGCTATGTGAACAGGTGGTGTATGATCGTTATGAGTTATGACCATGTCAACATGTTTCTTCCATAATGTTCAAGTAGCTAGGTGTAGGTGGTGTATTTGAAAATTAAATTTAAGGACCTTGGTCATGGGATGAGAGTTGAGGCTTCATTCTCAGTCTAGCTACCTCTACTTCAGAATTTTGCTGCTGTGTTTTGAAATTAAAGCCAAAAATAAAATAAATTTGACGTTTACATGAAATGCTTGTGTGTGTTCTCTTGGCTTTGTGAGCTTACATTACTTACCTTAATCAAATTGTATAATACTGAACATATAAATTCTTGTAGTTAACTGCAATTTTGTATGTGTTTGCTCAGGTTTATTATCAACTGGAGACTTTGAGTCAAGCCGATCCTCCATACAAGTCTATTGCTGCTCTAAATTGTGTAATTCTTGGCTGTGCAAATATATGGGATGTTGATCGTGCTTACCAGACGTTTAACGCAATTGATTCCACTTTTGGATTGACCCCCAACATCCATTCATATAATGCCCTGATATGTGCATTTGGGAAGCTCGGCAAGGTAACTCATGAGCATCCTATGCCGCCCTTCTTTCTTTCCCTTTTGGCAACTATATGATACTCCAGCACCCAGCATGTAAATACTGTTGCTTACTTCTATTGAATGAATAAAAGGCCTTTTTATGTGGCAGAGAGATGAAGCTGTAAAAGTATTTGAGCACTTCTCTGGGGTAGGCGTGAAACCAAATATGACTACATATTCTCTACTTGTTGATGCTCATCTTATTAAGCGGGATCCCAAAGCCGCTCTCTCTGTGATTGATGAAATGGTAATTTTCAAGCCTTGTGTATTTGTTGATAGTTTGATATCTTGTCTCTAGTTTTTCAATTTTCTATTTGACATTTGCAATCTAGCTCCGAACCGTAATTAAAATTTCTCAAGCAGATATATGCAGGATACGAACCATCAAAGGAAATTCTAAAAAAGGTCAGAAGGCGTTGTATTCGAGAAATGGACTACGAATCTGATGGCAAGGTTGAATCCTTAGCCAGAAAGTTCCAAATTCAACTGCGTACAGAGGTTCGCCGAGATATACTGTTTAAACTTCAGTATACAACAGACTACGCGTGATAGTAAGTTCTCAAGAATCCCTTATGCGTCTCTATTTTAAAATTTTGGGATAATTACACATCCCTCACTTATTGGGTAGTTACCACGAGCTCGCAGAGATTTTGCAAATTACCAAGATATACCTGGCAGATCCTTACAACTCGAAAAGGAGTGAAATTGTAATATGTTTTTACTTAAATATCGATGAAATTGTAATATGTTTTTATTGACAAGGAAATTATGGTAATTTTTCAAACATTGTTTTTTGTATTTAATGTTTCACGCAAGGGTGTCTAAGTGAATTTACTCCAAAAGTTCTGTTCTGCTTTATCACTCTGATCAATAACTAAGAACAATATTTTGCTATTTTCAAGAAAAGATCTGTTTTGCAGTATGTTGATCGATCTTTTATCTATCTACTCAGGTCTTTGAGCACTCTGCTCAGGATTGTGGGTTTTTTCAACAAACCCTGAACCTTGTAAAGTATGGATCCGGTGGCTGTTAGTTTTCCGGACCTGAGCAGGATGAATGTTGCAAGGTAGTATTCCTTGGTTCTATTTGAGGAAGAATAGGCTCTAGACGACTCATCCTTAACATGAGATATTCTGAGGATAGTGAACAACAGTAGGCGTTATTAATTAAAAGAATAAATAATCTGTATTTGGTGATTTTTTTTAAATCATGTTAGGACTGCAGATTATATATCCTACACTGGTTAATGTTGCATCCTTGCTGCCGTTTTCCCAAGAGTTTGTTGCCAACTTGTTTTGTGATTCTGGAGATCTTATAAAGATAGAATCATTTCAATTGCCAAGAAGAGTTTGTACAGTTTTCCTAAAGTTAATTGTGCTTGTGATGCTTTATATTTATGTTTGAGCTGGTTACGATGCACCAAAGTTTTATAGAAGACCACACATGCGTGTCTTGGGTCAACCGGTCTCCAGCCTGTGTCATGATCTGGGTCGGGGTCCAGCTCGTGTCATGATCCGGGTTGGGGTTTCGTGTTGAGCATGTCCACTCCATATATATCTTTAATCATCAGAAGAATAGTAAAGGTGTTGGTTATTGTATCTTCTAAAAGTTTGTTTTGAATTTTGACTGAAACCTAATTTTTGAATGAAACGATTTGCATTTGAGGAAAGGATATAAACGGAAGGATTTCAAATGGTTTTAAATTAAGTGAGTTTGACATTTACTATGAAAAAAGTACTTCAATTTAAGAGCTAAAATGTTTGGAAGTCTGTCAGTGATCTAAAATCATCAAGATAAGCTTCGGTTGTGTTTTGATTTAAGGATTTGGATTTAATAACCGAATTTGGAGAAAAGATTTCAAATAGCTTTAAAACAAAGTCGTTTGTCATCCACCATAGTGATGTAAAAGATAACAGAATAGAGTGCTAATGATCTAAAATCCATTATGAAAATTCGATTAATTTGAATTTCTTGACTTTCAAATTCTTCAATCTAAACATAATCGTAATGAATTTGAACGATGAATGTGGAATTCATAATTTTTAAATCTCTCAATCCGATCATAACATTTTTGCTGATGTTTTGATTTTTTGTCCTTGATGAGACCACATACCAACAAGTATAGATGCAGTTTGTTAAATGGATATAAGATTATACAGGTACTCTGTTTTCATTGTTTTTGTAAATAATAAATGACATAATCCTAAGTGTGTACTATTTAAATTTATATGTGCATTTTTTTTTTCTTTTGATAACATATGTGCGTTAATTAAAGTTCTAAATTCTTTCCTAATCCAAAATGATACCTTTTCTAAAATTTTACCTTTTCTTTTCTCTCATTTCCCCCCATCAAAATCAAGGTACAAACATAGTATAAATCTTACAAGAATTCACTCAACATTTTGTCAAGTGAAGTAGAAAACTTTAGATAACATGTCAGCCAAAATACAAATATAGTCATCATACATATCCACTCGTCCGTGAAATTAAAAATAAAAGATTCGAAATTAGCAAAAGGGAGGGAAAAAGAAGGTTGCCAAATTGAAGGTGGATTAATCCAAAAAATCACATCTTCTTTTGGTTCTAATAACAAAACGGGATCGACGAGTCACAAAACTGCAAACATCTGATGTGCTAACATGAAAAGGCTGGAAAAGAATATTACCCCTCAACAACATGTAGTCTGGTATAAATAATTTGAATTTTGCTGCCAAGCCATTAGTGCTGCAAGAGAAATGCAATCATAAGTGTCTTAAATCTTGATTATAAGGAGGATTAATCAGATGGGGATGATGTTAAGGAAATCAAATTAAATTTTTACCTCGGGTTTTGCTTCCTTGGATACCTCAGGTTTTGCTTCCTCGGGAGCTTCCTTCGATTCCTTAGGTTTTGGATCGTCCTCACCTGTACAAGGTAATGTAATTTCTAGCCTTAGTTATCCAAGTAGAGACTACTCATTCCTAAATCTAGGATTTGATGAGAGATAGAGAGAGGGAGACAGTTATCCGAGTAGAGACTACGCATTCCTAAATAAGGACTTTCATGAGTGTGCGCGCGCGCGCATGTGTGTGTGTGTGTGTGAGAGAGAGAGAGAGAGAGAGAGAGAGAGGGCTCAGCCAACTTAAAATGTTCGAACCCAGGAACTGATTCAATAACACAACTTAGTGTTTGAACATAAAAATAGCTAAATATTGTGTCTTTTAAACATTCAAACACAACCGAATTGGAGCTCCAATGAGAAATGTGTTACTTTTGCGTCCTTCAAACATACGAATAACTAAATAGAGTATATTATCTTTACCTCCATCTTCAGACAAATCAGAGGTCCAGAGAGTTAAGTTGTCTCTCAGCAGCTGCATTATTAAGGTGCTGTCTTTATAAGACTCTTCGCTCAAACTATCCAAGTCAGCAATCGCGTCATCAAACGCTTGTTTAGCCAATTGGCATGCCCTGCAAATGTTAAACGAATAACATATTGCGAAAATTGTTTACAAGGTATATGAAAGAAATTTTCGTTAATAACACGTAAAAACTACTACTTTACATCTCGGGAGAATTCATAATCTCATAGTAGAACACGGAGAAGTTCAAAGCTAGACCAAGACGGATAGGGTGGGTCGACGGGAGATCTGTATTTGCAGAGGCTGAAGCAGCCTAAAGAACATAAGAGAAAAAAATAGAGTTGATAAATGCAAATAAAACCTTATCAACTTGCTCGGTTTATTATTTTTAATTGAATTTTATTAAAAATAACATGCCTCATAGCCCTTGAGTGACAGTTCAGCTGCCTCTTTTCTTTCTTGATCAGTCTTAAACTCAGCAAGATAGCGGTAGTAATCACCTTTCCTGAATTAAGAGTAAGCAAGAACCAAGTCAATGAGACCAGATACAATTTCAGAGAAGAAGCAAATACAAAATAGTAAATGATATGCAAATAATTGAGCATGTGATACTTTTTTTAATGGCCGAAATATGGCTTTAGCTTCCACATTAGACTTACAAGAGTAACTTTGTACCAGGGTAACACTGTCGATTGATGGAATTATGAAGTCAAATAAAAAGAAAGTACTATAAAAAGGACTTGCAGCACGGATCATACTTATACTCCGATGTCATAGAAGGATATTTTCGTCATTTTATAATTGTTGTAGCAGAGACTCCAAATATAAGTTGATGGAGCATACCTTTTTGAAATCGGTAACTTTGAAAGCAATAAGAATCTCTAGCGGACCGAGGACATAGGGATTATTCACCAAAAACACATACATTGTGTCTTTTGTGGTGTAAAAGATTTTACTTTTAATATTCTTCTATTGCTTGATACGATCGGATCATCGAAATATAATCAGGTAAATTGTAAGCAATGTATAGGAAAAAACCATTTTGCCTTACATCTTGTAGTAGAAAACAGTAGCTTCTCCTGAACCAGAAGAGGGAATCAGATGTTTGTCTATGACTGAGAGAATGTCATAGCAGATCTTGGATAGCTCATCCTCCACTTTTTGTCGATAGCTTTTGATCAGTTTCACATGTTTCTCATTTCCCTTAGACTCTTCTTTCTGCTCAATGGAAGACATGATTCTCCACGAAGCTCGACGGGCTCCAATGACATTCTTGTACCCGACTGAGAGTAGATTTCTTTCATCCACTGACAGCTCAACATCCAGTTTTGCTATTTTATTCATACTTTCAACCATTTCTGAGAAACAAATGGGATGCAAATTTCAGAGGACGATATTTTGATGGCATCACTACAATTTATCCTATTTATGTTGAACCAAATTGCATCTATACTTTGATTATGTATGAACAGGAGTTCACACTGAGAAGATAAAAATGTTAACACGAAACAAGTAAACCTAATTTGAACAGGTCTAATTTCCTGCAAAGTAAAATCAACCACAACAATTGAATAGCGTAAACATCTAGCAGAAATCTCTAGAGCCACAAAATTGAACAAACAAAAACAAGTCAATCATCTATTTATAAAGAACATACAGTAAAAGCTTATAGAATCAATGCACATCAACATTCCTAATCTCATACTTATCACATATATCAATCTATATCTCGAAAGATCAAGTTAATCTATCAGCATTTTACAAGAAATTTCGATTTCCCTGTGCATATATGCATAGACAATAAGGCCAAATGCAACAAACATATAGATTGTATGCATTATACAGACAGCCATATCATCGCAACAAAATTGCATTACAATACGCATATCTCGCACATACCGATCAAACAATTTGTCTCCGATTACACACACACACACACACACACATATATATATATATATATATACACACGATACAGTTACAGACAGAAATACAACGATCTCCTCAACGCAACTCCACATCTACATATAACATAAAGAAAATACAGACACACAGGTACATTGCGCAGAGACGTACAAATAAACATTACAATGCACATTGTACAGAAACATGTATATATATATATATATATATATATATACCGTCGTAACGCTCGGCTTGTTCAGAAAGCTTAGCCATGTAGACATGAGTTTCTCGCTCCTTCTCCGTCGACATTTTTTCAATTTTGATTTTGCTTTCAAGAAATCGAAGATCTGAATGAGAAATAGAGAAAATATACGACCTTTTCTATATATATATATGTATATGTATATATATGTTGGAGACTGAATGAAATGAGAAAATTGAAGGGGGAGACAAAATCTGGACCGTACGATTAGGGGTAGTTATGTAAATGGTGAACATCGGAGCGGAAATCGTGGTATTTGGACCTTGCAGAGGACACACGTGTGTTTGTTTTTGTTCTTTTAGGTCCATTTACTATTTTTATATTTGGATTATTTGCATTTTACACCCTCGAATTAGCACTATTTGCTACAATGCCCACTTAAATTGTAAATATTGTATATTTATACCGTAGTATTAGCATTAGCTCGATGATTGCACCCTAAAGTTAGCATAAGCACGAGGGATTGCCGATTGCCCCTCAATTGAGTCTGCTCGAGATATTTTAGGAAAAGAAGATATATTACTCAAATACTATAAGCATCCAGAGCTCATGCCCTCCATTCACAAAAACAAATCAAGTAAAATGGGCTGCTTGATTGTCTGACCATCTAAAGAATGACTTAAGAAGTTTTGTATCTTCAAATGAAAAATCAAAAGCATTACAATTTGATTAAGTAATTTAGCTTTCGAAAAAGCTTTGCATAGTTACCTTCAAGCATCACACACGTCCAACCCCTCCTAATTGTAAAAAATCCAATGCCTCTTTAGCCGCGAGCATCTCATCATGCTTCGGCCGATCACAAATCCGGCCAAAATGACGCGCACATATACTGATCGAGTTTAAGGAGGTAAATTGTTAGTTTTTGTCTCATTTCCTCGGAGTCTTTGACACACGCGACACAAAGCCCACATTAAAAAAAATTATCTCCCACACCGCCCCTTTGTCTCTACCGTAAAAAGAAAATTTTGTCTTTTAGATCTCTTGTTGTTTGTCTTTCTCCGCTCACAATTTTGCATCAGAATTACACGTAGAAGACACATGAGTCAAGTTGCAAGTAAAAGGAGGACAAAAGATGACTATTTCATCTCCTTACACTAGACAAATTGCTTTTCTCGGTAAGAAATGTTAGGTCTCATATTTTACATATTTTCATAATATTTTACCGCACATTTATCTTTATTTTATGCCTTGTAGTTAGTCTTTTCCGTTAATTTTAGCCTAATTTATGTATTTTACTTTCTAAGTCGTTTTAATGCTTTTGTAGGCATAAAAACGATTGTTTTGATGAGTTTAAGGAGTATTTCTTACGAGAATAAGGAAGGCAAACCAAAAGGATTTGAAGAAATGCAATAGGTAGGTCACACGAGAAAGTTTCGTTGAAGAAAAATTAAGAGAAAAAACTTTGCACAGGCAGACTGCACAGTTGTGCAGCTGCGAATTTTCATAATTTTCATAGGCCTATTTTATGTATCTAAGACTCCTTTTAAGTTGAGGAAAGAGGAAAAAATGTTTTTAGGCTAGGAGAAAATAACAGATACCCCCCAAACTATGAGGTGATGTGCGCTTTGCCCCCCAAACTATTAAAAGTTGCACTCAACACCCTAAACTATCATATATGTGCACTTTGCCCCCTCGGTCAACTTCAGGCAGCACACAGGGGGCAAAGTGCTACAAACCGCATAGGTGAAGGGGCAAAGTGTTACAAACCGCATAGGTGAAGGGGCAAAGCGCACATCACCTCATAGGTTGGAGGGGTATCTGCTATTTTCTCTTCTTTTTTTTAAAATTCAAATATTCTTAATACTAACTTAATCCCCCTCGGTCAGCTTCGGAATTTTTTTTATCCATTCATCATTCAATTTAAATCATGCATATTGGGATTTATTTGGATTTTTCTTGAAATATTATTTCTAGGTTTGAAATAAATAATTATCAAATATGAAAATAAGAAAAATAAAAATAAAACATGAAAATAAATAAGAAAACAATGAAAAGAAGTATAAATTTAAACATTCATAATTTTCTAAAAACAAAAAAGACAACTCAAAATCCGGAAACATAAAAATAAAATAAAAAATGAAAAAAAGTATAAAAATAAAAAAATTAGTAAAAATTTTAAAAAATAAAAAAATCTGTTGATGTGATCTTTGCCTCCTCACCTATACGGTTTGTAGCACTTTGCCCCCTATGTGCTGCCCGAAGCTGATCGAGGGGGCAAAGTGCACATATATGATAGTTTAGGGTGTTAACTGCAACTTTTAATAGTTTGGGGGGCAAAGTGCACATCACCTAATAGTTTTGGGGGGGGGGGGTATTTGCTATTTTCTCTTAGGCTAGATAAGAGGTTAGAGAGTTATATTCTTGAGTTAGAAAACTTGGAGAAAAAGAAAAGAAGGCTTGAAGAAGATTTCTTGGAATTGGGAGCTTTCATCTTCTCAAGTTGTATTTCTCCATTCCTCCATTGTTGAACATGAGTATTTTTATGTTAATGCATATTTCTTATTTTTCTTTAATTATGCACACCTAAATTATTTTCTAGGGTTTAAAATGTAGTCTTGCGTATTAATTTGGATTATTGATGATTTATGGATTTAATTCTTGTTTTGTTTATCTATTAATGAGTGTTTAATGCTTGTAATTAATTGCTTGATCACCAATTGCATGATTTAAGATGAATTAAGAAGTACCGAGAGGTGAATTAGTTTATCGATTCAGATCTAATAGACATGTGTAAATTGCTTAATAGGGATATTAGTAATTTTACGTGAGACTAGTTAAACAATATTTATAGAACTTAATGGATTCATCTAAATTAGTTTTTGATCATGGGAGTGACGATAATTAAATTAGTTAGGTACTCATGAAGATCTTGGGAGAGCATTCATGTATTTAAGGAAATTGAGTCTTTCATTTTAGCAATAATAATAATCCAATGAAAGTCAATAATCCATAGATTTGTCGTTAATTGATTCTGTTTTCATGAAGATCTCCTAGGCTTGAAGTTTATTCTATTATTTAGACTATCGATTATCAAGATTGAAGTTTTTAACTAATTAAAAGTGAAAACTAATAAAAGCAGAATTAATAATAAATAATTAAAACAGAAATAATTAAACATTCTCTGTGGAGACGATCTTACTTTTCATTATATTATTTGTTCGATTTCGTGTTGTTACGGACGGTTAACAAGAAATACGACTGAACTCGATTGAGAGCGCAATCTTACCAATCTATTGCCAATTCTAGGGTAAATTTATCAAATTTACAATTGATATGTACCTAGTGCAAAAGCATGCCAACTCAAGGGTGCAAAGTGCAAATAACCCTTTAAATTTTCAGCCCAAAAAAGGGGAATTTGAGGGAAATAGGCTTACTTTGCACAAAGTCCTCAAGACATAAGCTCCATTTGAAATATAGGCCTCCCTTATAGGCTTGTCCAAAGTTTTGGCATGTGATATACCTATTTTACCCTTACAATTATTTATACTAATAATAATTCAAAAAAACCAATATTTACTTAATACCTAAAATATCCTTGATACCCCAATCTTTGCCTGTATCGATCTTCTCTTCCCCTGAATCCATTTTCAGCGTTCTATCTCCATTTCAGGCCCTTCGGTGTATCTCCATTTCGGGCCCTTTCATCTCCAATTCGGGCCCTCCCAACGGGCATAGAGGTAAGGGAAACAATTATAATTGGTTAATGTAAAATTTGATTATTTGAATTTGTTGGTTGAGTAAAAGTTTGATTGAATGAATTTGTTGGAGATTTTGATGGGTTATGTAGACAAGGTGTTTGATAAAATACTTGATAGAGTTTTTCTCATTAGTTTGCATTGAATAGTGTGTTTTTAGGCGTTTAGAATGTGATTTTGTGATTGTAGCATTAATTGAATTGTTATATGTGTGTTGGAAGTTTGATTGTTTGAATTTGTTGGAGATAGAGATGAATTATGTAGACAAGGTGTTCGACGAAATGCTTGATAGAGACTCTCTCATTAATTTGCATTGAAAATGGTGTTTTTAGGCTATATTTGATCAATGCAAAACTTTTGTATTTTGTAATAATAACTGTAATAAATTTTTGTAAGAATATTTGCTCATTCATTACTAATTGTATTTTGTAATAACTATGTTTCTTTATCTTTTTTTTCTAGGAAAATGTCGGAGTTTTTGATATACTATTTATACGATGGTGAGTGGAACATGAAAGTGGGAGAATGCGGAGCACGTCAATGTGAATGGTTGTCAAGGAATAAATATAAAATGCTGAGTTTTCTGTTAACTGGAGTTAATCCACAGTCGATTACGCGTTCTCAATTTTTCCAAGTCATGTTTGAATTTGCTCCTTCTGAATGGAAGAATTATGAAGTTGTAATAAGTTACATTCCATCCTCTTGTAACGTTGGTAATCCGGTATACATCGAGACCGATATTGACGTGAAGCATTATTTGGTGGACTCATGTCCAGGGTTTTTGACATTGACCATATCCTGTGCGCGCACGCCATTTCAGCATATAATGGTTTAGGGGATGATGATGGCCTTCTCAATTTAATCTCTAAGTATTATTTGAAACAAACATGGGCTTTGGTTTATGTTAGAACTATATACCCCGTCCCTAGTGAGCCGTTGAGTGGATCATCCCCGCTGAAATAGAGGCGAATGTTGTTGAAGCTCCTTCTTGCGTAGAAAAACGTGGAGCGATTCGCAAACAACGATATCAATCTGGTGGAGAAAAAGGAAAAAGCCACAAAAAGCGTGTGAAAGATCCATCAACCTTCTAAACAATTTGTTTGTATTGTGTATTTGTATTTTTTATGTGATGATTCTTTCACTAGAGACATTAGTAGCTCAACATTGTAATATATATATATATATATATATATATACACACATTAGTAGTTACAATTGTTTTAATTGAGATTTGTGTTCCCCAAAATATATATATATATATATATATATATATATGCCATGTGGCAAATGTGTATACAACATACTTAACTAGAGGATATTGCTACATATGCAATTTTAACAATTTGAATTTATAGATTGTGATAAACTATAACTACTTAAGTAATGTTTAAAAGGTCTAAAATCATCCGACGTAGTTAATTATGATTAATAATAATAATATATTCATTTTCTATTCTACAAAATATATTTATTTTGTATTCTAACCCTAAACCCTAAACACTAAATCCTAAACACTAAACCCTGAACTATAAACTCTTAAGAATATATATGGTAAGGACCTATGAGCAAGAATAAATATTGTGTAATAGTGAAAAGTGATGAAAAACAAAAAATAGGTAAAAAAAATTAAAAAATATGGTTGGCACCATGGTGCCGAACAAATACCGGGACCTATATCGCGGTATCGGGCCATGGAATTGCACTCGGCACAATCGTGCGGTAAATTCCGCACCATGGTGCCGAGAGCACTGAGTAAGATAGGGCACTCAGCACAATTGTGCCGAGAAATCGGCACCATGGTGCCCAGTGCATGGTGCCGAGTGTACTTGCATGGTGCGATACCGCGATATGTTACATGTACGCAATATGTGAATCAAACATAATATGAAATAAAACTTCATTTGCAATTATTTTATATTGTGTATTTTGTATTTTTTATGTGATTATTCTTTCTTTAGAGATATTAGTAGCTCAACATTGTAATATATACATTAGTAGTTACAATTGTGATGAACTATAAATACTTAAGTAATGTTTAATATAAAATCATTCGACATAGTTCATTATGATGAATAATAATAATATATTCATTTTCTATTCTAAACCATTAACCCTAATCCCTAAACGCTAATCCCTAAACTGTAAACCCTAAACCCTCCTTGCATAGAAAAGCGTGGAGCGATTCGAAAACTACGATATCAATCTGGTGGAGAAAAAAAGAAAAGCCACAAAAAACGTGTGAAAGATCCATCAACCTTCTAAAGTAAGGGTAAAATGGTAAAATTAAGTTTTTGGTCTTTTTTTTGGAGTTTTTCGACTGAATCCGACAGCTATGCGCGTCTTCACGAGAAACTTCATAACTAATTGTAGAAAGCTCGGATTCATGAACAGTTTTCTTCCCATGAAACTAGACACATAGGGCTATCCACACATATATCGCACATAATCAAGAGATGTCTAGAACAAAGCAGTTTTGCATTCAAAGTTAGAGAAAAATCTATCGCTGAATCCGACAGTTGTGCGCGTCTTCACGAGAAAATTCATAACTAATTGTAGAAAGCTCGGATTCACGAACCGTTTTATTCTCAGGAAAATAGACATATAGGGATATACACACATATATTGTACATAATCAAGATATGTCTAGAACAAAGCAGTTTTGCATTCAAAGTTAGAGAAAAATCTATCGCTGAATCCGACAGTTGTGCGCATCTTCACGAGAAAATTCATAACTAATTGTAGAAAGCTCGGATTCATGAACCATTTTCTTCCCATGAAACTAGACACATAGGGATATCCAAAAATATATCACACATAATCAAGAGATGTCTAGAACAAAGCAGTTTTGCATTCAAAGTTAGAGAAAAATCTATAGCTGAATCCGACAGTTGTGCGCGTCTTCACGAGAAAATTCATAACTATTTGTAGAAAGCTCGGATTCATGAACCGTTTTATTCTCATGAAAATAGACACATAGATCTATCCACACATATATTGAAACTAACCATGAGATGTCTAGAACAAATCAGTTTTGTTCGGTAAGGCAGACTACTTGGCACCATGGTGCCGAAATGGTGCCAGGCAAACTGCCCCTGGGCAGGATACTCGGCACCATGGTGCCGAGTATCCTGCCTTAGGCAGAGTACTTGGCACCATGGTGCTGAAAATTCGGCACCGTGGTGCCGAATAAATTTGGCCCAATTTTAAATTTTTCGCCCAAATTTGATTTTTCCCGCCCAATTGATTTTTGAATTTTTTGCAGTTTTGATACTTCTAAAAAAAAATTCCCTTGCTTATTTTCCTCATTGCAAAAACATTCCAAACTTTCAAAGTAGAGAAAAAAAAAGTCCCTCATTGCAAAGAAGACGTCCATCCCGCCCCATCCCGTCAATCCCGAGTAAGTTATTTCTAATCTTATCTAGTTTTAGTAGTTAAGTTTTGATGAAACGGGTTGAATTTATAACCAGAGTGAATTCGTTGTTAATAAGGTTTAAGGAGAGATTACATTCATGCAATATTACTGTGGAAAATTATGATTCTATTGTTTCTTTGTATAACCTTGGTCTTAATTGTTGTTATTGATTAATTTAGTCAGAAAAATGAAATCTTTAGTTAGTTTTAGTAGTCAATTTTATGGGCAAAATTTATCATTATATTGTTTGTTTGCGACTTTGTGTAATCTTGACATTATGTGTTGTTTATTGACGAATTGTATTGATAAAAATTTTACCTTAAAAAAATAATGGTTCTTATTGTTTGATTTTGTAGCATTGACATTATTTGATCCGTGTGTAATTTACTAGTTTATTCAAACTCTTGCCAATGCAATTTCTGAGTAAAAAAAAAAGGGAATCTTCAGTTAGTTTTTGGTGGTAATTTTTTTTTGATGAAATGGGTTGAATCAATAACCAAAGTGAATCCTATGATAATAAGGTTTAAGAAAAAAATTACGCAACCATTGTTTGTTTGTATAATCTTGGCATTATTTGTTGTTAATTGATTAATTGCATTGATAAATTTTCACCATAAAAAATTATGGTTCTTATTGTTTGATTGAGCATTGACATGATTTGATCCTTATCCTATAGGGTTTAAGGGGAGATACCGCTGCCGCCTCATTTTGCCCTCGTAATGTAAGAAACTTGTCTTATTAAATGCCTTTTTCTTATAATGATTGATACCATCTTTAGTATTAGTCCTTTCTTGTGTTTACCATCGAATTAATACAGGTAGTCAAATGTATTTTGATAAGTTAAGAATAGGGAATGGTTTCCGAATCTAAATGTTTCATATTTTTTTAGTTTCTTAAAGGGGATGTTTGTTGTCGTCTTGTGAAAGCCAGACCTTCTTTGATAAAAATCGACAACATGACTGAGGAAAATAGTATGATTCAGCTGTTGAATATCATCATACAGGAGAGTGACAATGAAGTGAAGCAACAACATGACTGTGATGACTTTGACGATTTCCATTGATCAAGCAATTCTGAAAGCGAGGATGAGGCATTTGGTGTGGAGTGTGATCGCATTTAATGAAAATGTTGTTTAAATTGTTAATTGTGTGTAATTTTCATAACCAGTAGAGACAATTTCATAGTTTGTGTAAAATGTTTAATGTTGTTTAAATTGTAAATTGTTTGTAATATTTGCTACTTGTAGAGACAATTTCCGGATTTGTGTGTAATATTTGCTTTTGTGCAATGTTATAATGCGTGTGTAATCTTTTGCGTTAATTGCAATAGTTCTAACAAAATGATGTAGAGTACATGTCATCCAACTTTACACTATATTCAAAATAGATGGTAATATTGTTTTGTACGATCTAAAACATGTCATATATTCAACAACCTATGTACATGTCCACTCCAACTGAGATTCACACAAAAATACACTTCAATAATTCAACTAGGCAAACATTATTATGAATTGGAATTGGAAACCGCGGCCTAATCTATTCTTCTTCAGTAGGTCTATATAAGTGAGCTGGTTCATATCAACTGTCATCAGACCCTGAATTGGAATTTGATCGGTCTTATTTCGATCGAATGCCCCGATCCGCTCGGTGATGCATGTAATGAGATCACCCATCAATAGTTGGCCCTTTTCGCGCATTTTTCGATTTGAAAACAATACAGAATCCCGCGGTACGAGCCCTTTTTGCCCCATATTTCAGAAGACAAAAGTGGTTCAATACTGGGATGATACGAAGCAAAAATGATACCTGCATCATCATATACAAAATGTATTTTAGAAAATCCAGAAAATAACAAGAAAACAGTTGGAACATCTCTATCAGGCATTTCGTCGAACACCTTGCCTTCATTATGTAGGCATCTCCATTCTAGTAATAAATTAACACACAAGCATGCCCAATAATCAATTTGCCATTCCAAATCAAAAAACTCCCACATCTAATCACAACGAAACAACAAAATCTCCATCAGGCATTTCGTCGAACACCTTGTATTCATTATGTAGGCATGTATATTCTAGCAATTAATTAATACACAAGCATGCCCAATAATCAATTTGCAATTCTAAAATAGAAAACCCCAATGATAATCACAACAAAAAACAACAACAACACGTATTATGCAAAATTCATGCGTTACAAAAGGCCAAACAAAACAATTGAATACCTTGTTTACACCTTGCGTTGATGGAAGAGTGAGTTGATGGAGGCGTGCGTTGATTGAAGGTGAGATAATAGAGGGAGCGTGCTTTGATGGAAGACTGAGTTGATGGAAGGAACAATAGAAGCATGCCCAATTATCACTTTGCAATTCTATATCAAATACACCAAATGGCGTTTCAATTTTCCCTGTGTTCCGTTGTCATGGCGTGGGGTTTGGTTTGAATCGGGTTGTTGTGTTGTGTGGCACCGTGGGAGTCGAACACCAGCACCATGGTGCCTTTTTTATAATGTTATTTTTGCTTTTGGTAAATACTGTAATATAGGACCCCAGTATCTTCGTATTAAATAATTGGATGCGGAAATACAGGGGCTATTATCGCGGTATCGAAAAATGGCGATACTACTATATTGAGCCCCTGTATCGCCGTATTATGCAAACTTCCAAGCTATTGGGGTCCATGGACCGATACCCAGATACTTGAACAGGTATTGGTGTATTTTGCACCTAAATACTACAATACGGGGGTCCCATATCGCAGTATTCGGAAATATGGCACACTAATCTCGTCAATATAGCAATACGGACCCATGTATCAGAGTATCGTACACGCGATACTGGAATATAAGCCCCTGTATTACAGTACGCCACATCCGATACTGCGATACAGGACCCTGTATCGCAGTATCGACAATTTTTGGAGTCCAATGTAACTTTAATGGCCGATACCGCGATACTGGGGTCCTATATCGCGGTATCATAGCGATACCATGATACCGGGACCGGTATCGCAGTATCGGATGTGGCTTATGGATTCTCGGCACCGGGGTGCCGAATTTCGGCACCATGGTGCCGAGTGCACTTTCTAAGGCAATGCACTGCTAGTGCCTAAGGCAGGCAGTGCACCTGGCACCATGGTGCCGAATTTCGGCACCATAGTGCCGATTGCACTGCTTATGCACTGCACTCGGCACCGTGGTGCAAGAAACTGGGCACCATGGTGCCCAGTGCACTGCTTATATACATGCATGGCAAAAGTTCCCGCACAATCCTACTACAACTTATACTTTATTGAGGAAAATATTACATGTACACAATATGTGAATCAAACATAATATGGAATAAAACTTCATTTACAATAATGGTATAAATATTTTACAAGATAATACAAATACATAAAAGTATGTTCCTCAAACTATGGAATTGGTCAAAAGTTGCAAGGCTATTTTCTGTCTAAAATATGGAATGTGGATATGACTAAATTTTTTCAAAGATCTATACTTTTCCCTCGTACAAAAGAAGTCCACGTATTTGAGCATGGACACACCACAGTCGTACTCTTCTTCCTGTAGCGGGATGTTACTGACAATGTTGTACGCCCAACCACTCGCATCAAAATCTTCTACACATTTGTGCTTCACGTATTGGAATACGTAATCTTTTAGCGAGTTAAAAACTCCATTATCACCCCGATTAGGACCGAATGAATCAAGATACTCCATTTTTTTTCCTTCGGGCTGATAATTGCTAAAGTCTAATGCAAATTATCATTGATTGGCACAAAGATTTTATCACACTCAAGAAGACTATAATCAACTGTCGACGTTCTAGCATCAGTCATAACTTTCACCGACTGAAAACCTCTACTTTTATATACTTCATAAAAGTAAGAACCAAAATAATGGCATTTCAAGTACTTCATTGGCTTCCTCAACTCTCTCTTTTTGAATAACAACATGTAGAAATTACATACTTCATCATCAAGCCATCCCCGCGGTTTCAACTGTTTTAAACTCCTTGTACAAAAGCATTACAAATAAATGGAAGAATTTTTTTTTACTTACAGGGGGTGTCGATGAGGTAGAAGGCTCGTTCTTAGTCAAAGATATACGTTCATCACCACGGGGAGCATTCATTACTCTGCAAATGCATAACATGAACACAATCCTTAAAATTACATAAACCCTAATATCAAAATGTGCTTAAAAATTAAAATTAACTTGGACAAATTAACACAACAAATCATTTATTCATTCATTCATTGATCAAGGTTTTTCAAAATTTTACAACAAAAATATGCTCCAAAAATTAAAAAATACATTGGGGAATTTGAGAATTTTACTAAAAATCACAAAAATTTGAAAAAATTCACATTTTCTACAAGTACATTGGCTCGGGTTGCTTTAATACCTTTAACTTATCTTCTTCTTCTTCGTCAATGGCAGAGTCGCGGAAGCACCGGCGCGAATGGAACAGGTGGCGCGAATTGAAGCAGACGACAAGTCTCAGGCGGCGTCCGACGATCTTCTTTCTCCGGCGATGGACTCTTCTCTTGTTTCTCCGGTGGAATCACGGTATTTGTCTTCTCCTTCTTTCTCTTTTTTCTTTCAGTAGCAGGGGCGGATGTTTGAACCAGGGAAGGGATATGGATCGATCGGTATCAGGGTATTATGAGGGAGAAGGGTGTTTATGTAATTACAGGAGTGATGCATTAAAAAAAAAAAAAAATTCCCAGAAGAATCGCGTTTTGCAAACATGTTTCTTTAAGTGGGGGAGTTTTTTTGAGGACTTTTTTGTCATTTTACAATGAAAAAATAGATAATTTTTATGGAGGCCCAAAAACTTCCATCTCTCGCAAATGAAGCCTATTTTTGCAAACGTCCCCCAAAAAAGGCTCCAATTTCCCCCCCCCCAAACCAAACATTCATGACCCAAATCAAAGAAACAAGCCCCAAATGCTTCGACCCACAAAATTCACCAAACGCCCCATAAAACTCGTCCACCTCCATCTCCACCTTCGGCCACTAACCGCCGCCGCCGCCGCCGCTTCCACCACCGTCTCTCCGCCGTTAAACCCAAATCCCACAACCCCTGTAAACGAAGCCCACCTCCTTAAAGTTTGCACAATCCTCTACCAACAACAAAACTCCCCAAATACAAAACTCCATAACAGCCTCACCAAAGCATCATTTAATCTCACCCACGAATTTTTCCTCCAAGTATGCAACAAATTCCCATACTCATGGCGCCCCATTTACAAATTTCACCAATTCTCACTCTCACAATCCCATTTCACACACACCTCCACCACACTCAACAAAATCCTTGATATTGTGGGTAAATCTAGAAATATTGATCTTTTATGGGACCTATGTGAAGAGATTGGTAAATTAGGTTTGGTTAATGTTAAGACTTATATAATTGCTTTGAGAACTTTGGCTGCAGCTAGGGAGTTGAAGAAATGTGTTGAGTTTTTCCATTTGATGAATGGGTTTGGATATGGGTATAAAGTTGAGACCTTTAATAAGGTGATTGAGGTTTTGTGTAGAAATAAGCTTGTTGAGGAGGCTAAGTATGTGGTGGTGAAGTTGAGGGATTGGGTTAAGGTTGATGGGGAGACTTATAGGTGGTTGATATATGGCTTTTGTGATGTGGGTGATTTGATTGAGGCCTCAAAGTTGTGGAATTTGATGGTGGATGAAGGGTTCGAGGCGGACGTTGACGCGGTGGAGGTGATGTTGGAGACTCTGTTCAAGAACAATAGGTTTGATGAGGGTTTGAAGCTTTTTCAATCGATGAGGGTGAAGAGGATGGAGGATTTAGGGTTGTCGACGTATCGGCTCGTTATCAAGTGGTTGTGTAAGAAAGGGAAAATTGGTGAGAGTTATGTGGTGTTTGAGGAAATGCAAATGAGGGGGATAAAAGGCGATAATGTTGTACTAGGCTCGATAATTTATGGGCTAATGAGTAGGGGACGGGTAAATGAGGCGTATAAAGTTGTCGAAGGGGTTGAAAATGTCGATATATCCGTTTATCATGGGATGATTAAGGGACTTTTGAAGTTGAAGAAAGCAAGTGATGCAACACAAGTGTTTCGAGAGATGATAAAACGAGGTTGTGAGCCTACAATGCATACATATGTGATGTTGTTGCAAGGGCATTTGGGGAAGAGAGGGAGAAAAGGGGAAGATCCATTGGTTAATTTTGACACGATTTTCGTCGGAGGTTTGATCAAGGTAGGGAGGTCATTGGAGGCAACAAAGTATGTGGAGAGAGTGATTGATAGAGGGCTTGAAGTGCCAAGATTTGATTATAACAAGTTTTTGCATTGTTTTTCAAATGAGGAAGGTGTGGTTATGTTTGAGGTTATGGCTGATAAATTGAGAGAAGTTGGATTGTTTGATTTAGCAGATATATTTGAGAGGTATGGTAAGAAAATGGCAACTAGAGATAGAAGGAGAAACAGGGAAATTGAGATAGTAGAACAGATTTCTTAAGGGTGTGATATTGTACTATGGTTGATTTATTACCGGTGATACTTGGGGGCTCTCGGGACTCCAGGTCGCCGGTAATCTTCATCCCACATGTATATCTGTACATGTGGATGGCCCACCATTATATACATGTGACGATGGAGATCATTCTGGGACCACAGGTCCCGAGAGCCTCAAGTATCATCCATCTCTTACTAGAAATGGTGTTTGGAAAGAGAGGAATAAAGAAGAAAATGAAAAATATTGCTACTATGTATATGATAGGTTTCATGTGATGTTTTATAAGCTATGGACACATTTCATAGCATCATAGCAACATGTGATATTAATGGAGTATAATTTGTTACCCCCTCAATCCCAAATTTTGGGTGTAGTTTGACTTGATTCAAAATTTTAGATAGGGTCCGAAAAAGCGGAAGTTGTGTGCTTTAATTCTATTGCCTTTTATGCTTTAATGCTATCGCCTAATAATTAATCTTTTGGCAATATTTTAGTATTTCTATATATATACGCGAGTATGGATAATGTATACTTGGTATACATGTATGAAATACAATACAAATGAAATACAAAATGGACAACGAGATCAAAAGTTCCATATTCGCTTCTTCAAGGCATCGTAAAGGGCTTCACAGTATAGTTATAAAAACATGTAAACCAAAGACAACAACAATCTTGCTTCATATACTAAGACTAGTAGTCTTCATTTCACACAATTCGTGGTAATATGTCGAGAACTTGCAGAATTACAAAATAATGAATAAAAATAAAAAAGATCGATCGGTGAATTGCTATGCTACAAACTCCTTGTAAAGAAGGGAAATAATTCTTCTATCCCTTCAACTGTGCTAAATTCTGCAGCATTACTCTAATCTACACCCTCCAAAATTTCCGATTCCATCTTTTAACGACAATTTCTCCATGAGAACACGAAGCAAAATTTAATGTGGGGAACTTTATGCAGTAAGTATACGTCTCGTTTGATGTAATTATACACAGCATGATTCATCATTTTCTAATATCAAATGACATGTAGAAATTACCAGTTAGTTGAGAAGACTGAATCATACTTGAGATGGTGAAAGCTTTTGTAAAGTGGATCATCATTTTGTCACAAGTGGTTTTTGGCAGACTAGTAGGCGTTGGTTGCTTCCGTTTTGAAGATCAATCACCCGGGCTTCCCAGCGAAGCTGTGTAACGAGACTCCGTGCTCTCTCAATAGGACCGAGTTTATCGGAAATTATAACCCATCCCTGACAACAAATGATTTTATAAGGTATAAATTACATACACTTTCTGCATGATACCCTAATTACGAAAAACAACTTGATTTTTGAGAAATTACCACAACTTGCCATGTCAGTAAAGCTATATTACAATTTCACCCCATATTCGTCAAGTTGTGAGCATCTGACATGGGTGTTCTTATAATTTGCAAAACTTCGAGGGGCTCATGGTAATTACTCAGTAAATGAGAGTGTGTGTAGTAATGATCCCTTTTATATATCAAATTTGAGTTGTAAGCAGAAAATCAGTCGAATGTGTATAAAAAGTAGAGAATTTGAAAACGGTTCCTTAAATTTACCTTTTCACAATTTCACCCTAAAAGCACATATTACACTTTCACCCCCTGTTTTTCGAGTCGTCAACATATGGCATGGGGTGACTTGGTAATTTGTAAAACCTCAGGGGCTCGTGGTAATTACACAATAAGTGAAAGAGTGTGCATGGAATTATCTCTTTCATATATCATAATTGAGTCGGGAGGTAGAAAATCAGGCAGAATAATTACGAACACTAGAGAATCTCAATAACGGTTCCTCAAAAATTACCTCAGGACGAAGAATGCGGTCCATCTCGAAGATTAAATCAACCATACTGCACCTTTCTGAAGCCAGGTGGGATAGAAGTCCCTTGGCGTGAAGCACATCATATGTCCGGGGATATGTAGGGAAAGGCTCACACCTGTGTTGTAAGAACTGTGATATCAGCACTCCATAAAAGGAAATAGAATAGTAGCTATACTTGGAAACTGATAAACGTTTCAAAGGAAAATTAAGAACACTATGACTTGAGGATAAAAAATTTCCCCAAGGTAGGGAACAATAGACACGACCCTAAGTAGGGACGGAGCCAGGAATTTAAACGAGGGGGGGCGAGATTATTGTGATATATGTATACATTTTTTTTTTGTCAAATAGTTGAAAGAGTCAAAGGGGGGTGCGGGGGGCTTGCCCCCCGTGGTACGGTACGGTATATCTGTGGAGGAAAATATAATAAGAAACTAGGTTCAATTACAACTTTTGACATATTTTATACCCTTATATCTCTTTCGTTATAACCAGGATTTTGGAAATTGGGGGGGAAGAACTCAAAATAAAGGGAAAAAATATGATATTTTTTTATTTTGAGGGGGGGCGAAATCCAAATATCAAAAATTTTGAAAGGTGAAAAAATGATTTTTCAAAATTGAGGGGGGGCGACCGCACCCTCCAGCCCCCCCCCCCCCCCCCCCCCCCCCCCCGGCTCCGTCCCTGACCCTAAGGCTCTGTTTGTTTGTGTTTTCATCCCATTTTTTCCTTTTCCATTTTCATCTGAAAATGAAAATACACACTTTACATTGTTTTTAACTGAAAATATTCTCATTTTCATTCTTATTTTTACGTTCCCGAAAAATTTCAATCATTTATTTAACATTACATTTCACATCACTTATCTCACATGTTCTCTCACATCCACCCATCACCATCATCTCTCTCTCTCTCCCCTCTCTCTTCATCCATCACCATCATCTAATCATTACTTTTCAATCATTTCACACATCACACTCACAAATTTCAACCATTTCCAAAAACACAACCAAACACACCTTCTTTTTTCACTTTTCTCACACGAAAATCAAAAAACACATTCTCCCATATATTTTAGAAAATAACGGTTGAAAATGAAATGAAAACACATCCAAACAGAGCCTTAACAACTCACATAAAGAAATTGTGTAAGCAACGAGGATCCATAACTCGATACATAATCGAGTTCATAATACATTTCTGTAACATAGTTTTAATTTACATCTTCAATATGCCTTTCCAATATAAAGACTTATAAAATGTCAGTTTGAGAAAAGATAAAACTATTAAATGCTTAGGAACATAATGTCCAAACAAATTTTAAGCCTGCCACCAGTACTAGAAAAAGCTAATTAGTAAAATTTTAATTACCAAGAAAAGAAAAACCAATTTTTACTTCAATGTACACAGCAACAAAGAGTCCACAAAGGAATAACATCTTACCAGTTATGCAAGATGCCTGCAAAACCTTGATCAAGAATGAGAGGAAGCGTATTATGTTCACCTACAGGCACAACATTCATCACCCACACAGATTTTCTAGCTTCCAGTAGGGCAGCATTTAAGCCTCCATAATGAGCATTCATGTCCATCACATTTCGGACCATATTGTACGGAGGATTTGGATCTTCATCACCAGGCCTCTTTGGGTGGTCAGAGAAAATCAAGGGAGAAAGCAATGACCAATAATTTCTTAAAGCGGATCTCCAGAAATCCAAGTCTTCAGAGAAATCTTCGGGATTAATTCCTGTTCGCAAACTGAATAATAAACTTATGCGGATTTAAGATAAACCAGTATAAACAACGATTATATGGCATTTAGCTATTTATTACATACCATGCACTTCAAGCTCATGAAAGCTCGATCTGTTCTGAATTGGGATCCAACGGTTGCTGGTCGTCCCACTTATACACTGCACAAGTGGTCTATAATATGATTGGCCATCCTCTCCTTTACAAACGGGGATAATCCCCTGCTTGCTACAATTACGAACGAAAAGCATATAAAGCAATTTTAGAGGGTAATCAGGTAATGATAAATGTATGAAAATTAGGCCAAAAGCATAAGAGAAAGTAGCTAGTGTTACCTAGAAACATAGCATTGAGCATCTGAGGTTTTCTGCCAGATGAAAGTCTCTTCTTGCTCCCCCAAAAGATTCCAACAAAGTTTTTGGGTAAATTCTGCAAAAGGAATTGAAGTGCTTCCTTTTTTTGTGCCTACAGAACTTTCTTGCTGCCTGCTTCTGGGTGATGTTACAACAAAGTAACCTCCTGGCTTGAGTAATCTGTCAACTTCAATAAGAAACATTCCATCTGACAGACAAACTCGTCATCAGTACAAGGAAAAGTACCTTAAGTTCAAATTTCTCATGCTTCAAAATGATCTCAACATCCTAAAAGTAAATAAAGAATCAAGTTGTCAATGGAACTCAATGTCGTCTAGCTTGTCCAGTGTACTTGTACAAAGAATCAAGTTGTCATTGGAACTCAATAATGTCTAGCTTGTCCAATGTACTTGTATGTGCATTATGAGCATTGTGCATCATTGTCAGATGAGGCTTAAGTGTCCATATGTACAACCACTGTACTAAGTTTGAACAATATACAGGATTCATTTGGTTGGAATTTGATTGAACACCATGTGAACTGTACACTACGTCAACACTCAAATGTGCAAACACTGTCAACTGCAAGCTTAAAGTAATACGTAACTCATAACTACTTCTAAGAAGCACTAGTAATTCAGAGATGATTCAACAAAAGTATTTACTCTCTCATCTGAAGAAATAACTACATGGTAACTGAAAATTCCTCTTGTGGCTGTCTTGTCATGTATATTTGAACAATTCCCCATTATTCATACAAGATCCAAGTGACCATCAGAGTAAGTAGAATTACAAGGCAATAAACAAAAACGTCCATTTCTAGTAAAAGGAAAAACCAAAAAATTATTCATCTTCCAACAATGCTAAACAGAACAATAAGCAAAGCCTTGCATTGGTAAAACTCATAACATAAAGGGTAAGAACAAAATTGTTGACCAAACATCAGAAGTACCTTTGTCATCCCAGAAAATGCCGCACTGAGTGCAGTGAACCATGTCATATGACAAGGATGGAAAAGGTAGTTGTTTTGAGATGAAGCTGCCAATGATTGCTGGGAGACCTCTCTCTAGGGTAAGCTGAACTTGACTACCAGTTGACTCGTATGCTGCCATGCAAACAGCCATCAACTTAAGTGAAAGCAAACGAGCACCAAAGGTACCAAACCCACAGCCAATATCTAGTACATTGTGCACCTGTAATTCAGCAGGTAAAAAAAGAACTCTTCAAACACAAAAATACAGGGTGATAATGAATAATCATACTACATAAAGAATGACACATACAAGTTCCATGCGCAAAAAACTTAAGCAACCAATAAAATGTTTCGGGTAAGAGTAATCAAGAAACAATTGCCTTGTCAAAATCAAATTATGCATGGTAAAACCATCCAAGAAAGAACAGAGAAATAAAGCTACGGATGGTAAAGAAAAACTTACACCAGCTTCACGAAATTCGCTGTCACTTCCCAATCCTATCATCTCAGCAATCTGGTGAGAATAGTCTTTGACGCCATCAACGATTAGCCCATCTTCTGAATGAAAAGCAATTTGATTCTCTTCTAGCAACATAAGCCTAATGGAAGTTGCAACAAGAGAAATAAGGAAATAGATGAGCTCACGTAATAAGTATGGGAATCTATTAGTGGTTACTGGATAGTCAAACCGCAAACGTAACCGAAAAAGTCATACTGTAAAAAATTCACTTAAAATAAAGAAGAAATACCTTTTTGTCATGCTTCCAGATGAAAGGAATTGGTCTTTGCTCAGCTTCACATTTCCGCTCCATATAACATCCCTACCACTAGGCCAAGTCAAGGGAATCTTATAATCCCAGGGGGTACGAACCAAACAATGTTGTTGCTCTCGTGATACTTCACAATGACGATCAAACTCCTCCCCATCTTTAAAACCAGCTAGCAAATTAGCTGATACATTGTAGCAAGGCACATAATTCTCTCTTTCTTTCCCACAAAGACCAAAATCATTTACACGATCAGCTCCTAAAGTTTTCAACTCTAAATAATCATTTAATGCTTGCTCTTTCAGCCTTCTAAAATTCGAGTAAGTATTGGGTCTCACAGAAGCAGTAACAGAATCAAATGTATTTGAAGAAGAAGATCCCAACAGCGCAATCAAAGCAAAGACACTAACTAGACACAAAATCAACCAGTTGATCGGCGATCTAGGACCGAAAACCAATGATAGTTTATTGAACCAAAAGCTTCTCATATCCAATTTATGCAGTCTCTTCAGAATAAATGCCACCCGCTCGTTACGGGCTATTGATCCAACACAAATCTCCAAGAACTAACCAATCATCGGATACATCTGTACATCACTCCAAACTACCTGAGCTGGCACTGGAAAATGTCCAAACTCAAGCATCCACTAAACCAGAAAATCAGCAATTCGTCCACAGTATCAATCGAGCTATCAAAGATCCATGCCGAGGTCTAAACAATAAATTCAGAATAAATAAACCTCCTCCTCAAGCCGTTACTTACGTACATCAACCGCCACACTAGAACTAAATAACATCCACAAATGCTCACCAGTAACAATTTTTAATCCAACCAAAAACTATATTCTATTCTCAATTGATCAATGATGTTTCCAAACGAACAAACAAAGCCTCCAGATCAAATCAAACCTGCATTACATCATTAAAAAGGATTTCACTTGCAATACTTAGTTGACACTAAAGTAATTATCAGCTCAATACATTCACGAAAAAATCGAAACAGAACTACGTCACAAGCAAATGGAGATCAGAAAAATCTTACTAAACAACAAACTCACTTAGATCTCAAACACAGATCAGATTCGAAACGCACAACAACAAACATAATCAGCATTATCATGAACAATAACTGACGAACTAAATAATCGAAACATTAGGTCTATTGCTTACCGGCAGTTCAAAATGTATAGATACAGAACAGAGTTCAGGTGTAAATGGACGTTAAGCAGCAGAGTTTGGATTCTCCATTGACATGTAGAGAGAGAAAGCTCTGAGCAAGCTTTTTTGAAGCGTGAGTTCTCTATAATTGGGCAACAACTATAATTTAATGTTCGTGGGTGTATATATAGAAGATATACATATTATACATATACACATATATATATGTGTGTGTGTGTGTGTGTGTAAATTGTAATTGTATATTGGAGAGGGAATTCTATTTGAGATCCAATCTCTGACCCGTAGGCTCGCAAAATGAGAAAACCAAAAAAGAAATGTCTCTTTATTAAAGAAAGAATAATAGAATAATTGTTTTTCTTTTTTTTTTCTTTCCCTAAAAATAATAATAATAATTGTGTTTTCTTCTACATATTTTTGGACTTTGGCACTTCTCCCTCAATAAAGTTGGGAATAATTACACTCATATGCAAGCTGCAACACACCCTTTCGGGGGTGAAATTATAATATATTTATATTGATATGGGTGAAATTGTAATTTTTTTGTTTTACTGACAGGGTGGAGCTATGATGATTTACCTAAAGTGAGAGAGGGAGTTTGGTAATTAGCCTTAAAATCGGAGGAAGTTTATGTATTTATCCCATAAATTTATCTAGGAATATCGATTATTACCCTTTTGAAACTCATGCTATGATAAGTTGGGAAATGTATTATTTGTTTTATTTTTGATAACCAATTTTTATAATTCAATAATTAATTCCATTGCTATAAGCATATCATTATTATTTGTGTATATTGTACTCATTTTGTTAGTTTTTCTCGTAGTTGGAAATTGAGGATGAATATACGGAAGTAAGTCAAGTTCGAACTCGAGACTCTAACCACAAGTGTGGCGATCGTACTCTTTTGAGTTAAAGACTTTGTAATAGAATATACTACTTGGCTGTTTTTCCCCCCTGTCGTTTTACAAATTATCAATACTATAAAATTTGACTCATTATTTGCATGTAGAAAGATCATTAAGTAATTAGCAAAGTATTATGATGCCAAATGGATTGTGTTTTCATCTTATGATGTCCCCCATCTCTTTTTTTTGGTCTGAACCAATGATGTCTAGTGCTGTCATTTTTTGGTCTGAACCAAGGGTGTTCACCGCCAATAGCAGTGACTAATTTCTTTCGTCACGGGAGCTCTCCCATTGGAGGTAAATGGCTGGCCACGAAATATGCTCCACTCCCATGGGTGGAGATCGAACTCCCAATCTCATAGTTAAAGAATGAGGTAAGCTACCACCACATCACACCTCGTGGTTTGATGTCCCCATCTCCACTCTAAAGTATGCTCAAAACTTGGCTACTTTCAGAATCTAAAGCATATTAGGTAGTACAAGTTTGAGCCTTGAACTCAAATCAAGTGTAAAAATGGGAATTTATTTCCAGGGTTCTTATCCTAATTCAATGATATTTAATAAAATCAGCTATTGAATGAGAAATCAAAAAATGTAATAAGGAAGATAAACATAAATGACCACCTATGTTAAATTTCAAAAATCACAAGATTATAATAATTTAGTCGACATTATACTATAAATACAATGATTCCTTAGGCAGTAATGAGACTCTAATTTCCGGTACAACCACATTCGTACGTCTATGATGAGCCATCTATAGTCTCGCCAAATGGACATTTGGAAAACTCCAAGTCGGGTATAGGTTAGAACGTTCCGAGTATTAAATGGTACAAGCTCCCATCGTATTAACAAGAATCTCTTCATTTAACGAACGACCTACACAAATGAAAAAAACGTCTCAAATCTGCCATATAACAGCTAAGTAAATGCGAAAAGTGGGTATGAAAGAAAAAGGATACCTATAAAAACAATTTTGTTAATTCTATTCTCTTCATCTTTCCATTTGCGAGTCGGAACAATCTCATATACTTCCCTCACAGCCTGCAAATGGTGGGGAAGAAGAAACATTTAGAAAATGAGAAAAACTAGACACTGATATTGGGAAATGATTTTTATTATTGTTAAATGTTTGAAGACGAAACCAACTAAATTCCATAGTAATAAGTGTCGATAAGCAATATCTTTATCAAACAAGGGACTTGAGAACTTCCACAAGTTGGATCGTCTAATAACATAGGGTAAAATACATAGACACCCCTGCATGACCTCATCACGAAAAACACCCCGAGGTTAGAAAAAACTATGGTAACTTTCCCTATCAGTAGAAGGCTAGAAGCATATTAAAATTTCAGCCCCAACCCCTGTCAATAAAAGCATATTACAATTTTATCCTCCATTTTTCGAGTTGTGGGCTGTCTTGGTAATTTGCAAATCTTAGGAGCCTGCGGTAATTACTCAATAAGTGAGGGCATGTCTATGTAATTATCTCTATACCATATTAAAAGGAATAAACTCTCACACATTTAGTTTAAAAGGGTTACCTGCAGGGTAAAAAGTTGATCAGAGTTTACAACACTTAGAATCCCTTTGCACCGGTAAACATCCATGTCATATTTTTTGTCCCAAAGGATCTCCTCAATCCACATCCGAACCTAGAAAAGGCAAACATCGTCTAAATAGAAAATAAATTTATAGAAACACCATTTGATGCAAAGCAAAATAAAATCCGCTTCATAATCACAAGTTAAACAAGTATATTTAAGGAACCTGTCTTTAATAAAGAGATGCACTGGACGTTATAGTTATCCTCATCTAGTAGCCAATTCAATAAGTACCTTCTCAAGAACAACTTCCTTCTGCTCACAAATGCATAAGGTTCTAATACCACTATCATGAATATCTTTCGTAGATAGAGTTTTATTTTCTTTCAATAGTGCTTCCAAGTGAGTGGCATGCTGAAAACGAAAGGAAAAATTATATAGTTAATCATGTTTACTATCACAACAAACATGAAATGTGGCAGGTGAAGATGGGAGTATGACAAAAAACTAACCGTAGCACCATATGCCCGACAGTTCAGTATCATGGACAAGTCAACTTGGCACCGAACAGAACGAATAATACTGGCGAGAGAATTAATATTATATATGTCCTTCTCGAGATCTTCTAGGGTCACTCCAGCCTTATCAGAAGACACTAGATCAACCTTATTAAGAATCACAACATCCTACGACAAACAGAAACAAAGAAACATCTGAATTGTGATTAACGAAACTAATGAACATTCGCAAAGAACAATAATAAATAAATGAAACAGTTACTGCAAATGCTATTTGATGATATGCTTCAGGAAATGAAGATGAGTCATGGTGTGATTTAAGCTGATAACGGAGGTTTTTGGCATCCACAACCTAAAGGAGGAGGAAAACCCATTAATGGAAAAATAATCTTAAAAAAAGACAAATTCATGATACCTAATTCATCAGTGATATAAAGAGTTACACGAAGGTTAATATTCATTGATCATGAGAAAGAAGCTCACGGTGATAATACAATCGAGCCTGACATCTGATTCCAACTGATCATCCAACCAAAGCACAGATGCTAGAGGAGCAGGGTTTGCCAGCCCTGTAGTCTCGAGTAATATATGGTCAAGCCTGTGAATAATACAAGTAAATTGACAATCAAACACTGAGAGGGTGCTCAATATTTACGCAGGTATAATGCAGCAAGTGCTCACCAAATTCAAAGAGGAACTACACTATCGGTTAGTTCACTTTACTCGAGCATCTCAGAAAGCATCAATATGTTGAAGCGAGAAACTAATGGGAATGTCCTTCAGAACGCTTCACGAGTGCATATGCATGTCTTCCCATGTTATCTTTAATTATTCAGATTTTTATTATCTTATGTAGAGCCTCGCCTAGTGAACTACCTTATCCTTAATTGTCTTTACAGATTTTGACTTCAAATTGAAAATCAAAATCAAACCATAACACAGGTCCTTGACCACCAACCACATAAAACAACCAAATTTCGAGAATTAAGGCTTGTAAATTTGTAGGTTCTCCTATTTCTATGGTTTTGTTCTTGTCGTTCCTCAAATGTCGGTAAATGACTTATTTGTTCAGTTTCATGTTTCAGTAGATTGTAGATAAGGCACGTGAAGGAGTAGAGTGGAAGAAGAGGATCCGCCATGTGCCGAATCCCAGTTAAGTACCAGATAAGGCTTAGCTGAGTTAGTAGTAGATTTTTATCAGAAAGACCATATTTATGTTCATAATCTACACCATGAAAAATCGGACATTATTTATCCATTAAAACAAGTCATTACCAATATCCAAATCATCAAAACAAGAAATATTAACTCTAGATATATGTCGATTTTCTTGATCAAAAGGCCATGTAATACCTCATACTATTAAAAATTTGGTCCACCCAAAACCCGAAGCAATAGAGAAAAATATTCTACCTTTCTTTCCTCTGTACAAGCTGCTCGAGTGCCTGAACCAAGCTATGCTTCACAGTACAACAAATGCAACCATTTGCAAGCTCAACCCACTCCTCCACAAGCGCTCCGCCTTCTCCTTCGTTGATCATCGCTCTCTCAACCCCTATTTCCTCTCCAAATTCATTCAATATTACTGCTATTCTCTTCCCATGTTCTCCATTCAATATATAATTCACCAACTACACAAAACAAAGGAAAGTCTCAGTTGCATTGTCTACAACTACTCCATATCATCATTAATTATAACCGCATATGATGTGCAAACACCGATCGAGTAACTCAACTCACATTCAACTCATCTCGAGCTCAGCTGAAATTTAGCCGATCCTCGGGTTCATTAAGAACAGTTCTAAAAATATCGCATTCATTTTACATAAAAATCATTCACTACTACGGCGGCCGTAAACAAGTCAAGTCGACATTGTTGTACAAGCTTGTTTAAATTAAGTTTGGTTTAGTTGTTAATTGAGACGAGTTTTAATCGAACCGAACAAGAGTCGAGTAGCGTGATTTTTTCTAATAGAGTCGAGCTCTGAACTCGAGCGGCCTTCAACCTTATCGAACACATAAAAGGTTATTCAAACTTAATTTGATATGTTAACGAACCGAGTTCAAACAACCTTTTTAACAAATAATTTTCACGTCGATTATCGAGTAGCTTAGCTCGTCCATTCACTAATTGCTAATTGTATTAAAGCAATAACAATGGGCTTAACTTAATTAGGAGCAGATGTCTTTTATTATTATTTAATGTTTTTCCTTACCGTCGACTTTCCGGCGCCGAGATATCCTGTGATGACGGTGACGCCGACCGGCGGAGCATCCGGAATATCTGGCCGTTGACTGGAATACGATTCAACGGACGGCTGAGATGGAATGTCGTTGTCAACATCATCGTTGATTGCAATAGCGAGTGGCGGCTCTTCGTCGTATTCGGGTTCCATATTCGGGTCGGGTATTCCCGGTGCGATTTTTTTATTTGAGAGAGTGTTTGAGGAGAAAGGGAAAATGTAAATTTGTTTTGTTTTTTTGGTGGTAGGAAAATGTAAAATGAAATAATGTAGTTTCGATTGGGCCTGAAAAGTAGGCCCAAATAATTTGGGACATTATAGAGCAACTTGTTTAATAGTTTTACAATAAATTGGATTCGAATTCAAGCTGCCACAAGTTGTGATTTTCCCCCTTTTTATGAAATTAGATAGAATTTTTATGCTTCAGTATTATTTAGGCTATCCCCTTTAGTCTTGATTATTTTTTTTTTTAAAAAAAAGCTTGTTAGGTTAGTAATATCAGCTTCCACTTTTATGTGGGAGGTCTTGAGTTTAATTCCAAATTGTCACAAGTTGTGACTTTTTTTTTCTTATTTGGAGTCTTATAGAGTCCATGATTAAAAATTATCGGTTCGAGTTTATCGAATCAGGGTGTTCATTCGTCTAAAATTGAAAAAGAAGAAGTTATAGTATTATTTAGTTGTATCCCATGCTAAGGCATTTTTGATTTTTGCCAAGTCCATGCTAAGGCATTGAAGTGTTGGCTTGTTGAGAAAAAAATGATAGAAAGTGTAAAATAGATTTATAGGTTATAATAAAAAGACAATAATGTATAAAACAACATAAAAACTTAGTTTAAATGACACACATACATGTTGTCATACATGATACAACATGTATAGCCAGAGGCGAAATTAGAAATTTCTGTCCAGAGGAACGAATACAAAAGAGGAGGAGCTGAAGGTTGATACTTTATATATATATATATATATATTGTGGGGGAGTGGGGTGAATATAAAATTTAGGGTGATTTACGGCCATAGCCCCTCTTATAATGTGTAATTATATATATAAAAAAAAAACCTCTTATTTTTGCAATTAACAACACCCCTACAGGGGGGCTAATTGTAAGATTTTTTATTTTTTAGGGGTTAAATTATAAGTATTTTTAATACATAGGGGGTGATTGTAAGAAGTACATTATATTAGGGGATCTTTATGTATTTTCAAAAATAAAAGGGAGTATTTTTCTAAAATATATTATAATAGGGGAGGTTTGTATAATTTTCTTTAAAATTCCTCAAAGTTGAGGAGAACGGGCGCCACTGTCGACCGTTGTTTCCGTCCCTTGTATAGTAAAATAATCCAACGTCATTAAACACCAATTAAATAGTAGTATAATTTAACAATCGCCTCTCTCTCCCAAGAAAAAGAAAAACACTAGCCACCTTTTTTCTTCTCTTCTTCTCCGCCGACGATGGCTTGGTGAAGCAGTCGCCTCCTTCACCACTTTTGCCACCACCATTGTCGCCGGACTGGGTTGGAGCACCCTCTTCAAATTGTATAACCCAACTTCAAATCTGACGAAACGGTGATGAATCTAACGAGACAGAGACAGATCTGATGAGATGAAGACGGGTGATTCATAAGATTTTATATAGCTTTTTAGATAGTTTGTTTAGTATTTTAGTTTCTCTCTTGTATGAGAGTTTGTTTCTCTCTCTCAAATGAGAGTTTCGTCTCTCTTGAATAAGAATGTGCTTTTGTGTCGTTTATTAGTTCTTAAGATTTGTTATCTTGAAGAACTTGATATTTGGTGCTTTAATTATTTTTTACTACATCGTTAGAGACAGTCTCAGCTGTATTGTTTTTAACGTTGTAAACTGATTATTGAATGAAATAAAATCACCGCTTCTCCTTAAAAAAAAAAAATAGTAGTATAATTTTATTTGAGATTATGTAATTCTCTTTTTTAAGCTTGCACTTACTTTTCATATTTAGAAATTCAAACATATGATGATGGTCCAAGACTTATTGTTGAGATGTTCCTGTTGATGGGTCAAACCCGGATTTCCCTAATTCACTTCAGAATTCAGATACGATGGCACGACTACTTTTTCTGAACACTATTACAAACCACATCATGTGATAACTACGTGAGCTTAAATAGTTTAGGAAAAATTACACACAAACCCGTCGCTTATTGTGTAATTACTGAAATCTCCTCCTATTTATTAGAAATTACCAACACACCCCTTCAATGGGTCTATTTATAGAGTTTACCAGGGACAAAATTGTAAGAACTTTTAAATACACAAGGGGTGTAACTGTAAGAAATGCCTTAATACGAGGGGGGTGTTGATAATTTCTAATAAATGAGGGGAGATTTTAGTAATTACATAATAAATGAGGGGTCTATATGTAATCTTCCCATTAACTTAAGTGGTATTTTTTTATCTTTTTCACAGAGGAGACACTAGTTTGAACCTATGAGCCAAAGAAAGGGGGGAAAAATATCATGTTATAATTTCCATTTAAAATAGAAGAGGAAAAGGGCTAATTCACTTGAAGCATAATTATGGACTGCAAGCGCCAGCCAATTATGCATAAGCACCTTGGCAACGGGATAAAAGAGTCTCAGCTTATGGCACACCGCGCGTTGAAAAGGCCATTAAAAAACTATCGATGCAAAAGACCAAAAAACTACACAGATATCCACACACACCTACCATTTTTTTTTTCTTTTTGGTAATTAGGAACCCGCAACTGCTATTCGAAGGTGTACTCTGAGTAAACCTTATCCTCATGCAATAGTCCGCAAATCACATGAGGGGAGTAAGCCGCACTAGAAAAATCATATGTGACGGGCTCATATCCCCAGAGCAGTTTGAACCCGAGTTGCCTTGATAGGGAATACTCTACCAAACCAACTCGGCCAACTCTTGGGGACCGTACACGCCAACCTTATGAGGATAAAATGTTGGGGTAATAGTTTATGATTAAATATGCTCAACTCAGAAACTAGGACCAAATTTGTTGACCCTATATTTATGGGGACTAAAAATATTATTTAGAACTCTGTTAGTTAAAATTCGTATTTTATGTACACGGACGCATAATTGAAAAATACTTTTATTTTTCGTATGTATTCTGAACATAATTAACAAAACTCGTACATTTGAGTTGAACCGTTTAGTATACATATTTTACGTATCCCGTATTATACTTGATGAGTAATACTCTATATTTGACCAAAATAATGTTAATTATATTCAAAATTGAGTATTATATAAAAATTACTGTAGTTATTAATTAAATATTATACGATTAAAAAACACAAATATTAACAGTTTATTAAAATATTAATTATTGTCAACTAGTGACTCATACAAAATATTTTTTACATAATATAAAAACAAGTACAAACTATCTACCTTACAAAATAATATAAAAATATATATAAATTGTATTTTTACTCACGAATAATTACTTTTTATTCGTATTTTATCCGTACAAGTACAAATTCATTTATTCTCCATTTCTATATTTTTAGCCTACTTTTCCGCCGTAATTTTGTTTAGTACAAATTCAGTAAATACTCATACATACTAAAACCAAATCTTTGTCATCCTTAGCACCACAATGTTGACATGTTATGTTAAATGCATCCTGCATCCCACTTTCTTTGCATATATAGATTCTTTATACATTTTCATTTATATATATATATATATATATATAAAAACACATGTGCAAATGTTTATATACATGTAAGATAGCCTAGCTTGCCATAGTGTTGAAAATCTCTCTCTCTCTCTCTCTCTCTCTCTCTCTCTCTAGGCATTACATTAGATACAGAAAAGTTATATAGTAATGGTAAGGAAAGTCATTAATGCTTTGGTATTTGCATTCCTTTGGGCTGTTGGAGTTCAAATTTGTTGTGGACAGAATATTAGCAGATCAAGTTTCCCAAAGGGTTTTGTTTTCGGGACTGCATCTTCTGCTTATCAGGTTGGTTCTTTTATGTGGCTCATATACATACACACACATATATATATATAATAATTCTTATCAACATATAAACCACACTTTAAATTCAATATATCTATGTATAATTATATATCTTTACATCCCATCTGCGTATAATTATACATCTTTACATGTTTCATTCTTTTTGACATAGAAAAGTTAGTTAACAAATTTTTTTATTAACAAAATGAGTGAAGTTCTATGTATATAACTACAATTATTCGTATACATTAGTGTGAATTCACAATTATCCCAGCTTTTATACTGCATTCGAGGTGTAATCGGTTACATGAATAACTGCAATTGAACTACGACTTTTAATCTCGAGAGTAGGAGTTCATGATGAATTCAAATATAATTCATGAACGATTTTTAATTACATGATAAACATAATTGAGTTGACTTATGAATTATAATTAACTTCAACAAAGTTGAGATCTAGATTTAAATGAGGTTTAAAGGAAGATCTTATCAATATAGGAGATCTTTATTTTAAATATACACATTGACTTTTCACCTAAATGGAAGGGTATATGAGTCATTGAGTTTCTTTTTTTTTTTTTGTAAAATATTCATTCACCTAAAAAAATAATACTCATGACTTGTTTTATCAATCCTTTTAATTTCGGTAGAAATTGAATGTAATAAATACAACTAATTAGTTTTGCGAAATTAATGTTTATCATAATAAATTGACATCATACCATATCAAGGGCGGATGATAAACAATGGTTAGTCAGTGCCATATAGTACCATTTTTTATTACCCTCTTTGATCGGGAAGTTATAGCCAGACTAGGTTCAGTACCCAAGCAAATTAAGTTAATCACATGATTAATGAATTAAACTTAACATATAACTGACAATAGTTTAAGAAAACCGTCAATCACAGGACAAATATTGTAATATTTATCATATGTATAATCGATTGAATGTGACTTAACTCAGATTTAAATTAGTATAAAGTTGCAATACTAGACATTAATGTTACACTTGTATATAAGAGGATGTGTTGTATATATATTACTTCTTTACAATTTTTTTTTTAAAATTTATGAAATAGTTTAGAATTTTTTTTTCCCCTTTTGCCCCCCCTGATTGTAGTTAATTATGTTTCACAGTATGAAGGAGCTGTGAAGGAGGACGGAAGGGGTCCAACAATCTGGGACACATTTGCACATACCTTTGGTAATCTTTTCTACACATAATAATAATAGTAAGAGCAAAAAAAAAAAAAAAAAGATTTTATCTAACTATATAATTTTTATGCGCACCCGGGTTTCCCTTGTCATCCAAAAAAAAAAAAATTATAATTTTTATATTTTGGAAAATGAAAACAAATTAAGAAAGTATTTTTCTCGATTTAGATGATATTATTATTTTGTGCTTTATATATATCTTTTGCATTTTCCTTTTTCATTTATTTTGCTTTATTAAATTCTTTGATCTAACATGTATCATTCTTATGCTAGGGAGAGTAATTGATTTTAGCAATGCTGACATTGCGAATGGACAATATCATCTCTACCCTGTGAGTTTAATTTCTTCATTTGATTTTCATCTATAATTAAGCAAATCTTAATATTGCAAGAAATTATTAATTAATCTCAATTAAAATGTATCCAATTACCGTGGAATTATAAGACAATTTTTTTTTCCGAGACTACGATTATTAGATTTTTTATAACTTTTTTATATTCATCTTTACCATCTTCTAATAAAGTAATTTTTTTTTCTTGGGACATAATTCAATTTTGGATAAATTACGTAAATATTTATATCTATTTTTTCATATTTATGTTCTTGATTTGTGCTACAGGGAGACGTAGAGCTTATGAAAGACATGGGAATGGATGCCTATAGGTTTTCTATTGCCTGGTCCAGGATTTACCCTAGTAAGATTTTTGTACAAATACCTCAACATAAACTTGAAAAAGAGGGAAAAAAAAAGTACATATTTTTGGTTCTTCCTCTATTGCTTCAGGTAATTCCATGACAGAGTGGGTCCAATAGTCCGATTGAAAATTCTGTGTCTATCTCTCTCATACAAGTGTGTGGGGGCTGGACACAATATATCTTACTGTATGAGAGATATAGACATTAAGACCATTGAACTCAGTCTAACATAGAATTTTCCATTGATTCGGATACAATTCACTTTTAATCAATTACAAGATAAATATAATTGATTTTCTTTATAAATTACAACTGAGTTTGATCACACTGATCTAAACTTCCACATCAGATGGTGATGGGGAAATCAATCAAGCTGGAGTTGATCATTACAACAATCTCATCAATGCTTTACTAGCCAAAGGTAATTTTTTTTTTTTATACTTTTTTTCCTGGGTAAAAAGGGTAAATTCAATATGCTATTGTTTTTAAGGATAGTTATTGTGTAATTATCAAAAAATTCTCAGATTTTTAAAAATTACCAACACATCCCATGTCGGGGGTGCAATCGCAATATATTTATTCAAGGGTCAAATCGTAATCCGACATGATATGAAATAATAATTTGCTTTTGCTTGGGGAGTTATGGTTATTGACCAAAAGTGGAGAGGGGATTGGTAGTAGGGGTGATCGCGGTTCGATTTAGCGATTTTTTTTATTAATTTTAAATCGAATTGCAAAGTGCGGTTTGGAGGAAATAAAATTTTAAATTGCGGTTTTGTAAATCAAAACCGACTATGCGATTTTGTGCGGTGCAGTGCGGTTCGGTGCGGTTTGACGGTTTTTCAAGATTTTTTACATTTTAAAACTAAATAAGCATACAATATTTGCCATATTTTTTGTTAAACTAATTAATAAAAAGATAATGATAATTCATAACTAAAAAAATACTTATCCGAAAAATATTTATCAAGATTAAATTTCATGAATCATTAAAAAAAACACTAATGTCATTACATATTATTATATAAGTGTATCATACGTTTAGAACATGAAAAAATACTAATATATCATTTTAAATATTTGTTTTACACCGAGTATAATTATAATATGTACATATTTTACTAATGTATATATATTTTATCAAATAAAAACACACTCATATATAAGAAAATGTCTTCATCTAGCTTGCATGAAAAATAGTACGACAAATTTGTATATAAACAAGTAATACAGAGAAATTTATATATAAAAAAAGTAATACAAAATATGACATATTACAATTGTTTGTTTATTAAAATTTGTGCACTAAAATCTACAAAAGGATATTGTAAAGTATATTATAAATTTATAAAATCATAAGTAATCTATCGCGACATTGCTATTACAAATAATGTGATAGTTAAATAAAACAAATGTTATAAATATAATCTATAATACTTTTTTTCATCAAAACTCTTCAAGTGGCTATTATATAAAAAATATATAACACTAAAATATCATAAGATATTATCACTCGCACAAATGTTGATTGAACATATTATTAATCTTGTAAAGAATATAACCATATCAATTCAATAACAAATATTAAATAAAACTACAAATATAAATAGTATTACGAGTAAAACCTATTAAAAGTTCAAATTAAAAAAAAAAATATACATACATATATAATATATATATATGTAGGCGGTGGCGGTGCGGTTCGGTTTTTTTAACATTAATTTTGAAACCAAACCGCATAAGGCGGTGCAGTTTTCATTTAAATTTTAAACCACGATTTGTTTAGAAATTTGACAAAAAACGGTGCGCTTCGATGTGATGCGGGTGGTGAGGGCAATTTTTCGAAATCAATGTTCACCCCTGATTGGTAGTTAGGCTTTAAAAATGAGTGGGAGTTTGTGTAAATAGATCATACATGCTCCATATCAACAGGTGTTCATCGGTCGGTTTATGGACCGAACCGAACCTTCGGTTAACCGAAATTTCGGTTCTCCGAAATTTAGAACCGAAAATCGAACCGAACGGTTCGGTTAAAAACCGATTTTTTTGGTTCGGTTAAGGCTCAGTTTCGGTTAAACCGAACAAAAAATAGTGGAAAAATTGGAAACTGAACTGAAATCAGAGAAACAAAATTGCCCAAATTCTTGTAAATGTTTCGCTGATTTAAATACAATTAATGCCCAAATCCATTGCCCAAATTTACAACTTACAAAAAGAAATCTCGATCAAAAAAAAAAAGGAGAAAAGAAATAGCATACACTTATGTCGTCAAAAGGCAGCGCAAGACGAACGGAGCCGCCGCACCGGAGCTGTCGCGGGAAGAGGCGCTGGTATGGGGATAGTCTCCGTCGGTGGGTTTCGTGAGGAATAGAGACAGAAGCAATTGCAGAGCTTTTCCTTTTCATTTCTGTGCCTTACTTTGTCTTTTATGTTTCTATTGTACAAATTAATAAATATAATATATATATATATATATTTCGGTTTTTAAAAAGAATATTTCGGTTTTCGATTCAGTCTGGTTTAACCGAACCTGAAATCCGGACCGAACCGAAAAACTGAATTTTGCAAAAAAAAAAACCTGAAATTGAACCGAAATTTTCGGTTCGGTTTGAACCGAAATTTCAGTTCTTTCGGTCGGTTCGAGCGTTCCGGTCAATTTGTAAACACCCCTATATCAACTTATGAAAGGATTATGCCATATTAGTATTTTAAAACGATTACTACCTTGACCATTGTGCAGGAATTGAACCGTATGTGACATTATACCATTGGGATCTTCCTCAAAGTCTCCATGATAGATATACTGGATGGCTGCACCCCCGGAGCATGTGAATGAATTACTTCAAATATATATATATATATATATATATATATATATATATATATATACATACATACACACACACTTTTCCGTTCTGATCTCTTTCACACTCAATCGGTCAATGTAGACACCTAGTTTTTTTATTGTTGCCAATTTAACCCATTAGTCCCTGAAATTTGAAACTCTAACCCAATCAACGTCGTTCCTGCAGCTATTGACAACCGTGAAAAGAATATATATATACATACATTTCAATGTACAATATATTTGAGTGGGCGATTTGGACTGAAATTGGAGGACAATGAGTAGCGTTCAAGTTTGAGGAGAATTTTTCAGTGAAATTATTAAACGGTTTCTCTCTAATATTGCATTGTTCGTCCAAATATACAACATATGATATTTATATTATATACATATCTCATCTTTTCAGACGTTGACTTTTGTCCAACAAGGTCGATTATGTTTTCTTTATAGTAATGGGATGAAATTGACAGTAATTGAGAAACTATATATATCAGACAAATTGGCTAATTAAGTTCGAACTGGATCAAACTGGAACTAATCAAGAGTAAATTACGACTTAATTAACAATTTCCCCATATATATATATTGTGGATTAATTGTGACATATATTATTTTTTTTGACAGTAAAGACTTTGCAAAATATGCCGAAACGTGCTTTAAGGAGTTTGGGGACCGGGTGAAGAATTGGATCAGTTTTAATGAGCCCCATAATTTAGCTATGCAAGGCTATGGTTCGGGGACTCAAGCCCCTGGACGCTGTTCCACCCTTCTTCATGCATTTTGCAGGGCAGGGAACTCGGCAACTGAGCCCTATATTGTCACCCATAATGTGCTCCTTGCACATGCAACCATAGTAGATATTTACAGGAAAACATACAAGGTAATATTTTATAACAATTCATATTGTATTTCTTATTGCATTTACTTCTATGTATTTGTTCTCCGGGTAGTTTCAAAATAAGACTTTAAATTATCTGTAATACAACCGTGTAACTAGGACAAAGACGTGATTACCTCTGTGGGGGGGGGGGGGGGGGGGGGGGGAATATAAAAAAAAGGGGCAAAATTTGGTATTTTTAGAATCAGGAGGGACGAGGATCGATATTTCAAATATAAATAACTTGTTAGGATCAATGTCGCATAATCGAGCTAAGAATTCTCAAATTGAAAATCAAAGTTCGCAGGAATTCGAAAGAGAGAACAAATGAGATCAATTTGCAGAAAAAAACTAAGAAATGTACTATTTTTTTTTTTTGGTTTCTCAAGATATCCCCACAGCCGACCGCCGTAAGACTAATCCCTCGCCCCACTGTCAGCGCACTAAGCGGTAGGAGGCTGTCCAAGGAGTTTTTTCCATTTACAAAAGTTGGGATGAGAATTGTACTATTGATATATATGAAATGTGATGCCCTTTTACCTCCTGCTCACCCCTATTTGTACCCTTAAGAAAGCGTGCTTTTACTTAAGAAAGCGTTGTACCCTTTGTTTCACAACTTTGAATTGGTTACACGTTTGAATTTCTGGTACTCCGCCTATTCACCACCTAACAAATTTTGTAGGGCAATTGTTTTTTGGGGGAAAAGTTGAGGGGGTGGGGTGGGCGTCACCACCAACCTGGTTCCGTCCCGTTCCATCCCTAATTGTAACATGCCCTTTTACACGCAACAATATGTGGCAAGTGTATACACGCGGAGAAAGTTTTCAACACGTTGTTTTCTCTCTCCACATTGTAACTATTGATGTATACACTTGTCACATATTTTTACGTATAACAAAAAATATTATATAATTGTATACCAGAGGTTTTGAGTTGCAATTTCTTAAACTATTATGACTCTCTAACTTTTTCCCGTCCACGTCCTGAGACCTTTCACTTTTGAAGTTCCATATAATTTTGTGTGGATCAAACTAAATACATAATTTTGACAGATATATGAAGTAGTTTCCATATGGAACGTCATATATATTTTGACATTTATTTTTCTTATTCTTTCACAGCCAAAACAAAATGGATCAATTGGAATAGTATTAAATTCCATATGGTATGAACCAGCAACAAACTCCAAGGATGACATTGAGGCAACACAAAGAGCCATGGATTTTGAGTTGGGTTGGTAAGATATACTACATTTACTCAAAAAAATTCCAACTTATAGAAAGACCATAGGTAAAAATGTCAATTTGGTCCCGTAACTTAACCCTTCGTCCATTTCGATCACATTCACATTTAATTAGTCATTTTGGTCTCTAACTTTTTAATTGTTGCCAATTCATCAATTAGTCCCTAAAGTTTGAAAAAATCTATGCTAAACTAAGTCCAATGGTCCTAGTGTTTATATCTTTCACACAGTAAGGTGTATTGTGTGTGGTCCCCATACACACTTTTGTAAGAGAGATAGACACAAAATTTACACTCGAACCATTGAACTCGGTCTGACATAGTCCCTAAAGTTTGAGGCTCGATCCAATTGAAGTTGTTCGGGTGGAAGTTGACTTCCGCTACAATGTAGACATACGTCTAGTATATTGTATATTTGGTTTGGGAATTTGCTATGAAATTTGAGGCAGAATGTCCGGTGAGATTCTTCAACATTTTTCTCCAATTTGGTTCAAATTATCTGTCTGAATATACAATATATTGAATGTACAAAATACATATAATATCAAATGATGATTGATATTCATGTTGTATTTTTTTTAGATAATCAGTTATGTTTATCAAATTACATTATGGATGCAAATATTAATCAATCAACATATAACAATTAATTTATAATTTACAACAACAAACAATTACCAATAAAATAGAGAAAGTCTCACACACTACTGGTGTGAATACGTAGAACACAAGAACTGTAACATCTAAGTGCATCAACTTTACCAGAAGAGCTAGGCTGCATCATCAATATTCATGTTGTATTGATATATATATATATATATATAACCGATTCTTTGAAAAAAGAATTATAACGCAACTACGAGTAAGTTAATGGACCGATTTGACAATTTTGCCTATTTTAAAGTAGGTGTAAAAACATTAAACTCTCCGAACTTTGACCATTTTCACTTTTTTTATTACAAACTTTTTTTTTGTTTCACTTTGCATCCAGAATTTCACAAGATTTGCAGATTCTTATATGAAAGTATATTCCGACAGAAAATGCAATTAAATACAAAATTGAGGATGCAAAGTGAAAAAAAACAAAAAATTTGAGGATGCAAAGTGTAAATTTATTTTGGGAAAAGTTCAAATTCCAGCGAATATTCCACCGGAATATGCTGTTATATAAGAATCTGCAAATCATGTGAAGTTCAGGATGGAAAGTGGAAAAAAAAAAAGTGTTTAAAAAAAGTGTGAAAACGGTCAAAGTTTGAAGGGTTTAATGTTTTTATCCCTTTAAACTATGAAACAAAAATGGAGTATATGTTCATTTTATTTCAATTTCAGGATAATCGAACCCCTAATCCAAGGGGACTATCCAAGCTCAATGAGAACCAGAGTTGGGAGCCGACTGCCAAAATTTTCTGAAGCCGAGTCGACTCGGTTGAGGGGCTCTTTTGATTTCATAGGCATTAATCATTATACGACGTGGTATGCAACTGCAAACAAGATCGACTCAACCACCCGAGTTTTGCTCAATAAGTCCCTTTCAGACTCTGGTGCCGTTACTCTACGTATGTTTCTCTAAACTATTTCTATTTGAAACGGGAAATTCTAGACTAGACCAGGTTCGACCTAACTCAAGTGAGTTACACTTGTTCTGTGACTAGTATTTATTCCCTTGGTGTGATCAGTTATTAATGGAATCGAAGCGAGCCGAATAAGATGTCGTTCAAACTTGTTTGAATTATTATCGAGCTTCAAAATTTGTGTTTGAGTTTGATTCAATTGTTAATCAAACATGGCTTGAATGAGTTTTAATTGAGCCGAACAAGAGTCTGGCTCGACTAGCTTGATATCGTTGCACATATTTTATCATCTTTTTACTAATCGAACCAAACTCAAATAAAGTTTCAAAACTTATCAAACATAAAGAAAAGTGTTTAGATTTGGTTTGTTATGTCAATGAATTCAGCCCAATTGAATTTCTAAAGATTGATCTCGGGTTGAGTATCTTAATTCATTTTTTAACACTATCAATCACAATAAAAGTAGTATTACATTGGTCATATGATTAATTGGGTGTGATCACTCGTGATCTAAACTTTCTCTGTAATTCTTATATACATGATATGTATATAATATTAAAACACAAGTAAAATAACAATTTGGAATAAAGGATTCGGCCTGTGATTAATGTCGTCTAACTTTGTTTTGTTCTTATTATTTGCAGCTGTTGCAATTGGAAAGCCTATAGCCGACAGGGTAATGTACTCAAGAAAACAGAAAATACTATCTTTATCATACTTATTTTAAGGCTTCAATCAAGTACCTGATATAAAAAATAAAATAAAATCATTAAAGATATATTTATTTTTTAAAAATGTATTGTGTTGAATTGCAGGCAAATTCTTTATGGTTATACATGGTGCCTCATGGGATTAGAAGCTTGATGAAATACATAAAGCAAAAATATGGGAACCCTCTTGTGATCATCACTGAAAATGGTAAAATATTCTTGAAAAGCACAAAATTCCCCTTCCATTATATATATATATATATATCTCTCTTAATTTTCCCATAGTATTTAGCAAAATCAGTATATTTTGAGAAAATTATTTTTCTCGTCGTGGATAGGGATGGATGATGGAAACCACCCACTGGTACCTGTTAAGTACACTCTTAAGGATAAAAAGCGTATCAAGTATCATAACGACTATCTAGCAAATTTATTAGCAGCAATCAAGTAAGTCTTAACAGCAGATTGATAAATTAATTAAATTCTTCTTGCATTTATGTTCCTCTATTTTATTACCGTAAGATTGTGCATGTTGTAATTTGAGTTCCAAAGTTTACAAACGTGCAAAATTAGTCTCGTAGAATGCAATTATTTGCAATCTCGATCCAATCCGTAGGTGGAATCTCGCGCGTGGAATGTAAGCGCCGTTAAATTTAAAGGTTGGGACTAAAAATGCAATAAAAAAAATATTTTATGCGACTTATTTAACAAGTTTGTAAATATTGGGACTAAAATTCCAAGGGGCCATATCTATACAACTATATTTGCACTTTTCCCATTTAATTATTCATTTATCTACATGCATATATACACAGAGAGGATGGTTGCAATGTGAAAGGTTATTTTGTATGGTCCTTGCTTGATAATTGGGAATGGCAAGTTGGATTTACATCCAGGTTTGGCTTATACTATGTGGATTACAATAACAAGCTCAAGAGATATGCAAAGGATTCTGTTAGGTGGTTCAAAGAATTTCTTGGCTTCATAGTGAAATTTATGCGTATAAATGTGTGATAAGTATGCTGTGAAGAGATAAATTATTATAATGTGTAAAAAATCTCTATTCAAATTCGAACTACCATGTATTGTCACACATTTGTACGTACGACGAAAAGTGCTTCAAAATTGTGTAGCAGAGGGTTCGGACTAAATAAACCATTTATATGTGTCACTACAAGAAAATTGAGTATTGACAATGAAAATATATGTCATGACTTAAAATCGTGGTTTATAGCGGTCTAAACTCACGACAAACTTGACCGTGGTAGATGTTTCATATAGCCACACTAAAGTTAGCCGTGGTGAAAAAGAATGCTAGCTATTTTCAACACTAACTAGCCGTGGTAGAAGAAATGTTAACCTATCATTTTTTTACAATGGCTAAAAGTCATGGTCTTCACAATGAACAAAACATTGACCATAGCTATAAGTCATGGTAAATGTTTTGGCTATGCTTGCAAATACCACGACCAAAGCCGTAGCAAAACCATGGTCAATTGGTTTTAACATGACAAAGAGACTTTTCACCATGATATATTGACATGGGCAATAATAATTTTTTTTGTAGTGATTCTTTGTATAAAGATAGCTTTCTTTATTTGAGTATCAGTCACAATAAGTGTTTCTTGCTACTAGCAATTTTTATATGATAAAACCATAATAACATTTATATTTCAAGTATGTAGATGACTTTAATCCAATTCAAGTACTGCATGAACTTGGATTCACATCAGATAAGCTCGCTTAATCTAGGGATAATTGCATAAGATCCCCATGTGATAAGCGAAACCTATGCAAAACTTTTCTGTGTTAAGTTTTTTGCATAGCGCCCCCTTGTGTTCCAATTAATTCTGCATACTCTCATTTTTTTAAATTTTTTTGGTGTTTTTTTCATTATAAATGTTCTAGATCATACCCAAATTAAATTATTTATTTATTATAAATATGTAAGAGGCAAAAATACATTTGGATTGACATTTATGATGAAAAAAAATCAAAAAAGGGAGAGTATGCAGAATTAATTAGAACACAAGGGGGCGCTACGCCAAAAACTTAGCACAGGGAAGTTTGGCGTAGATTTTGCTTATCATAGGGGATCTTATGCAATTATCCCCTTAATCTAATTGTCATCTTGTTGGGCCGATGATGACGGATTTGCCCTTTGTGCGATAACTTTGACTCAATTTGAAACATATAACAATGGTTAAAAACTTTTTACGATTACATCCGAAAAAGGTTGTTACGCTGGTCAGACCTCCCATATCAAATCTATCATAAAAATGTGTATGCATAAAATTGAGAATGGAACTCAACTATTCGACCATTATTCTCGTAGAATATGCATAGATAGTTGATCTATCTCAAATCCTGGGGATACAAATTCAACCAGTCTGAGAGGATTGAATCATGCTACGAGTAGGGTGATAAAGATTATAAACTGCACTCAATTATAACTGACGTACCAGTATAAAATCAAGTCAATCGTAGTTCAATAATTGAATAGTATAAAGTCAGGGTCATTACTCGGTTATATGATTCTAACTCTCAAATTTATATGTAAAGGAATGTACTTCTAAGTTTATAGGCTCGTTACTATAGATATACGAGGCTAAAGTAAGAGATAATATTTTTTTAATTCCAACCCCCAATAAATAAAGTGTGGGAGTATATATAGCACGTACACCTTGTACGGATGGGTGATTGACAATTGGATTCATAGGATAATGACCTGTGGCAATATTGGACGGCAGAAATCATGGGTCGTAGGGTCGGGTTAGACAAACAACCCGACCCATTACTGTTACTTAGTGCGGATCCTCAGTTGCTTAGTGAGTTTTGGGCCTTGAGCACTTATACTATTGTTATGGACCTAAATGCCATATTTTGGTATATCAATAGTGAAAAGTCAATATATATTTGAGACTCCAAATCTCTCATAGCATTTAGAATCGTCTCACCATACAAATGCTAATCACAGTCATCAGCATTTAGAATCACCTCATGGGTTCGTCTCATCACAATCAACATATATTTGAAACTTTGATTACAGGCCCCTCAATATCCATTATGGACCTCGTTTCCTAACAACGGCCTTACTAGTCAGTCAGGGGCGGATTTAAGGGGGGCCTACGAGCCCGCCACCCAGACTTTAATTTTTTTTTAATAGTATATGTATATATTTATTGACTGGACCCCCAAAATAATACATAAATGTAGAGGTTGTACGTAAAAACTAACAATAGCTCTAGAACAGTTGGTGAAGGTGTTAGATACGCTAAGTGAGAGGTTAGAAGTTTGAGCCTTCCTGCCCTCTATTTTGTATCATTTTTGTTCATAAGGTTCTTTCCTTTTTTCAATTGTAGTGCTTTTCTTGTTATTGACACTTTTTTTAATTAAATTATTTTTATCTAAAGTTATTGTTTTTATTATGTCATTTTTACAACAACAAAAAAAAGATGAAATTGTATTATAAATAGTTGTTATTTTATATAAATAATGCAAACTAAGTGATTATATTAGTGTCAATAGTTGTTAATTTATATTCTTTTGAAAATTATTATTATAATATAGTTGAAATTTTGTGATCAATTTATCTTTGATTCTTGATTTAATGTTATTTCCTTTATTCCACTTAATTATAAATTGATTTGAGATCAGGGGCGGATCTATGCTTAGTTCGGGCGGGGGGGGGGGGGGGGGGGGCAGGGCCCCCACTGACTTTTTTTTTTTTTTGTTAATGTATAGATATTTTTCAATTTTTAATTATAAATTACATTTGTGCCCCCCCTCAAATTATTAAGTACCCTCCCCCCCCCTCAATTTTTATATTTGAATTTTGCCCACCCAAGGTCAAAAAATATCACGTTTTTTTCCTTTACTTTGAGTTTGACCCCCTAAAACGCAAAATTCTGGCTATAACAAAAGAGGTATAAGAGTATAAATTATGTCAAAAGTTATAATTGAACCTAATTTCTTATTATATTTTCTCCCATAAATATAGTGTACCGTACCGCGGGGGCACCCCCCTTAAATCCTTCATCTATTTGGCAAAAAATGGAAGGCCTAGACGAGTGCCCCCACTGACATTTATTTCTGGATTCGCCACTATTTGAGATTAAGAAAGCACCATTTTTTAATCGATTTTTCATTGTGTGTATCAATAAAATAGACAGTCTCTATATCCGAATAAAATGAGATAGAAATTCAAGTATAATGAAAAAATGAGATAGAAAATCAAGTATAATGGAAAATATAAAAAGTAAATTATATCAGTAATAATTAGTATGTACAACCATGAAATCTCTTGATAATACTATCAATATGAAGAGTATTCATATGAGCAATTTCATTCAAAATTAGAGCATAATAAGTATATTTATGTGTATATGCTTATTCAATTTTATCATGAATAGGTACTTAAAAAACATCATGTTCGATGATAAACTTTTTACAAAACTGCTTATATATACTTCAAAACTATAATTTTCATTCAAAGTTGATTTTTTTCACAAACATTGTTATTTTAATTATTAATTTAAACAAAAATATATTTGAATATAAACATTGTGAATTTTTTTTTTGTTTTAATGGTAATTCGACGCCCCCAACAATTCATTCCTGGATCCATCCCACAGTATACAAAACTGCTTATATATGTTAACAAAAAAATATATACAGGTATGATCCCGGGGAGTTTCTACAATGTAAGTTGATTTGACGAATGCATTATTGAGTATGCTTTCTACTCTTTCCGCGGCTATATTCGCTCGGTTGTGATAGAATTTTCACAAGAACATATTATTGTACTTCCTTGAAAGGTATGCTAGATATGTATTAATGTTGTACATATTACTTTCCTTAATGCATGGTTTAAAAGCCGAACATATACGCAAAATCTGTTAGCTTAGTGGTATCAACTTCCACTTTTATGTGGAATGTACTGGGTTCAATTTCAGACTATCACAAGTTGTGACTTTTCTCTCTTTATTTAGAATCTTATAGGGTCCGTGTGACACATGATTAAAAACTATCGATCCGAGTTTGTCGGGTCAGGGTATCCCCTCATTTAGAATAAAAAAACGTCGAACATATTTCATTTTTAGCTACAATTAACTAATGGATCTACAAAATTAAAAAGAAAACAATTATAAAACTACTATTTTATGCCCTATTAGTGTATAAGTAAATAAAATATTCTTTTTTGGAAAATAAATAAATTAACCATGCGGCACCATTCTTTCCCTTTTCAATTTTCCAGCTAGGACACGTGCGTATAGTTTTTTTCCTCACGTGTGAATTCGTGACCCGGGTCGTCGAATTCGGATCCTCCTTACGTCTACAAAAACAGCGCGATCCGTTCCCAAATTTCCCCCAAATTTTCCCGATTCCCTCCAATCACAATATCAAAATTCACCAAATTCGTTTCAATTTTTCGGATTAATCTTCGAATTCAACAATTTTTCGTTTCAATTCGATTCATTCTCTTTAGATTGATCCTAATTTCGACCCAATTTGTTGATTCCGAAATATTTTTAGGTTTGCACTTTGAATCCTTCGATCTGTACGATTTGTTCATGTAATTGATTTATTGTTTTTGTTTATGATATGTGCGATCTTTATTTTTGATTTCCCCTCTGTTGATTGATTCTGAAGCGGTAATTTTATTTGGGGATCTATCGGTATCTAGGGTTTGCGTATTCGTGGTGGTTTTTTAATTTTGAGCTTGGGATCTGTAAATTGATTTAGGGTTAAAGTATGTCTGTTCCTGAATTGAATTTTGACATCCTTTTTGTGGTTTTTTAATGTGGATTTTCTGAAGCTAGGGTTAGGGCTTTTTTACGAATTGGGGTTTTTATTTTAGCTCTGTTTTTTTTTTTTCAATAATTTGTTTGGAGGTCATATTTATGTGACGTTGGTCTTGAAAATTTCTTGATTGGATATTCTGTGGGTAAATAGTTTAAGCAAAATAGACTGCATTTATATATACAGAATTCTTTACCTGTGAACCTTTAAATATATATGTTTTAAAGGTTCACAGGTAAAGAATTCTTATATATATAATTTAGCACAGCTTTGTCTTTGCAAAACAAAGTAAATGCCATTTTGTGTGGAGGATTACTTCGTGTCCTGCATTGAAACCAATTCTTGAATAAAATAATAGCAAACTTGATATAGCATGTAAAGAATTAAATATGTTAAGGAGAAGAAAGCTCATTTGTTTGATTATTTTTGTTCCCTTTTATTCATATCCGGCAGTGTTTGGAAACTAGGCATATCTGTTCTTTAACTGATTATGTTTTCTTTTACCATTACCAAATGACGAATTCATTAAATGTTTTCTTCTCACTAGTTTTTCTTTAAGCATGCCCAGTTTTTTACATTGACTCATTACATTAATGGGCTTTTCTGGGTTGATGTTTTTGTGGATTGTTTGTTTGCTCCTATGTCCTGACAGGTCGTAGATGCTATTCTAGTTCCCTTTTTTTTTATACACGTGTCATGAAATCACAACGGCACTAGCCATGTATAGGTTTACTACATGTATGTTTCTTAAATTGCAATTTTTTCTCTGTGTACACATGCTTTTCTCTTGTTAATTTTTTTTTGCTTTCTACCATTGAATGCATAAAGGCACGTAAACGTAATTCAGAGAATATGCAAAGGCACTTAGCTGTTCATTTTGGTCAACGACACTTGTAGATTTTCTGGGTTTCTACCACTATTACATCATGGACTGGATATTACTATTTGCATTACCTATCTATTTCTATTCATTCCTGGTTATGTTTTCCCTTTTAGGAATTATCTTAATTAATTTGTTTATTCTTTCGTCCTTCGATACAGAATATGGGAGTCAAACGACCTTTAGAGGAGGAAGATTTTCCAGGGCCTTCTTTCAAGCATAAACAGCTTGATTATTACAACAATCTCACTTTAAACACAGAGGAATTTCCTTCTGGCATAACTACTATGAGAGTCGATTTTCATGGTAAATGTGCTATTTGATATCTTGCGTTAATGCTCTTATTTAATGAAAGCTCATTATGTGATATACTTCTATCAAGAAGCGTTTCGATGATGCTCCATAATATTTATACTGGAAAGAAAGGCTACTTAAGCTACTGCCAGTATCTGTATGTTTTTAGTGAGCCATAAATTATAGTAATTCATGCATGTGTTACCTGGTTATATCTGTTAATTGTTACCAGTCAATCAGTCATCAATCCCTGATTGATTTTCATAATGATATTTTAGGCGAAGCAAAGAGCAACTTCTGTAAGTTACAGCTTGATGGGAAACTTGAAAATGGTGACACAGATAGTCTGTATATAGATGACAAAGAATTAGAATCAAGTGTGCCCTTATCTGTGGTCACTAGTAGCAGTAGCGAGGAAGATGTTGGAAATGGTGATACCTCTTTACGGTCTTATTTTCCTGGAGATATCGACTATAGCATACCAAGGCGGCCCCCACAACAGTTTGAGGATCCGTACATATCTTTGTTGAATTGTCCTCCTAGAAAAGGAGTTCCTATTGGACCAGATAATCAAGCTGAAGTTCCGAAGTGGGACCCAGATGCTACTGGGAAATCTGTTTCAGCTTTTGACAACAAGAGCAAGCAAAAAGAACTGATGGGAACTTGTATTATCTCAATGCCCAACTTAAATGATTCAACATTTGATGGATTAAGAATTGGACGTGGCAGAACAGATTGTAAATGCCTCGATGTGGGGTCCATGAGATGTGTGCAGCAACATGTAATGGAAGCAAGAGAAAAATTGCAGGAAACCATGGGGGACGAGAATTTCACGAAACTGGGGTTTTATGATATGGGCGATGAGGTGGCATGCAAGTGGACCCCACATGACGAGCAACTCTTTCACGAGGTTGTTTTCTCTAACCCCGCGTCACATGGTAGAAACTTCTGGAAGCACCTCAGAGTTGCTTTCCCGAATCGAACGAATAAGGATATTGTGAGTTACTATTTCAATGTCTTTATGCTGCGTAGGCGGGCAGTTCAAAACAGATCTTATTCGTTGGAGATAGATAGTGATGATGATGAAGAGCGGAGAGGAGTTCATGGAGACTTTTATCAGAATGAGTCTCATTCGTCGGATCTAGATACTGATATCGATGATGATCAGCAAGGTCCCATTCTGGATTTCTATGTAGTTGAAGGAGACGGGGAAGACTCCACAGTTGAGTCTCTTGGTGATGAGGATTTGGATTCGAGTTGGGTGGACGACTTTTGGTGTGATGAGCCTGAAAATGGCAGTAATGGAATTAACGGTATTTCTGAGGGCGATATTGGAAAAAAGCAAGATGCTGCTGAGAAGTTGGATGATGACCCTGGTTTCGATTCTTAGCTTCGTTATCCTTACTCTAGCGTAAACTTAGACGTAAAAAAAAAAAAAAAAAAAAAAAGGTGGGATTTGCTTCATGCTGAAGCGATCTATTTATACATATGAAGTTTTCGGTAGAAGAAATTTGGTTTATGTGCAAGTTAGATTGATCTTTTCATCTCTTGTGATAGGAATTTTTAGCTTGAAGTGGCTAAAGCTGCTCTAGAATTTTTGTGTGGTTGAGTTGGATGCAAGTTCTGTATAAATAAGCCTTTGATAAATCGTGAAATGGCCCAATTCTTGTTCAGATAGTGTTGAGTTGAAGTCATCTCCAGATAGTTATGTACATTTGAATAGAATCGGAGGAGTTTACTAATTTATTGAATCAATTTCAACTTTTTATTAAGGCCTCTTTTGGCCGTGCAGTTGACAAGTTAAAATATGCGTTTGGAGCACTATTACGATTTGAATAAGTATATATTTCAGATTGAAATTTTTTGCGTTCAAAAATAGCATTTTAACAAAGTTGAATATTCAAAAATATGGAATAATTAATTCCACGGGAACCGATTTTGTCATAATCAATTATGCAGCAACAACAAATGTTGCAGGGACGACAATGACAACGACAAATGTTGCAAGGACAAACTTACATGTTATGGTTAACGACAGTTGTTGCAAGGACAAACTTACATGTTATGGTTAATTTTACGAGAATCAATTTTGTCATGATCAATTATGCAAAAGTTGGGACAAACTCATCTCCAAAATTTTGCTATAATTAATTCTACGAGTATCACTTTTGTCAGTAATCAGTTATGCAGCAGTGAGACAAACTCACCCTCCAAACTTTTGCTATAATTGATTTTACGAGCATCAAATATGTTATAATCAGTTATGCAATAATCAATCGGGAAATTTTACTCTGGAACATGAACTATAGAGTAGAGCTTCTTAGTGTACATCATCTGATTGTGACCACTTTTTGTCTTGAAACCCTATGATTCATAATTCAAAAGTTGGTTTAGGGACTTTTGAGTCAACTATAGAGTGCCAAAAGATAATTAAATTACTCAAAATTAAGAAAAAATAAGTCCTTGAGTTAGGCAGGTTATCTATTCCATAACTTACACTCTCAAGAAAGTAGCTTCATGTTCTTGTAAGTTGGGACACGTATCTTTTGAAAACAAAAAGGCCTAATTTTTTTATATAAGCAAATTATTGAAATTTGCAATAACAAAAATATAAAAAAAAGCTTTCCAACTTCCCATTTTGGTAAAACCTTGTAACTAAATTTGCAATAAAATAAATATAATTAATAAGAAACAAATAAAAATGAAGGCTTGTAATTGTAATTGTAAATTGTGTCCTTAAATAAGAAATTTGAAGAAGTAAAATTCACACGAGATTCAATATAAACAGACGAGCGTAATTGTAAAAGACTTGAGATGTTGTAAACCTCAATTAATAACTCTGAAGATTTCATGTCTTCTCCCATAAAAGGTAAATCATTTATTGAATGAAATAATATCACCACTTCTCCTTAAAAAAAAAAAGTCGATGAGTCATTCTTATTACGCAATTAAAAAGCTCATATATATCACCAAAAAAAAAAAACCATAATTCATATATCAAATTCGATAATTTTTTCCTACATTTTTTCGGGTCCATTGTGTACTTTTTGTTTTATACATTTTTTTTCAATAATAGATATCATACCATATCAATAATTTCAAACAAGGGACAGCTCCTTCCCCACTCATGCACCCATGAAGATAGACATATATATGTGGGAAAAAAATTCCATTTTATGTCAATTTAATTTCTAGTTTCATACTTAATTATGTCTCTAATTTAATCAAATGTCCCTCTCCAAATCCCAAAAGTGTTGCCATAGCCCAGTCAAAGCCAAAATTGAGCTGAATCTAAAATTGATAGCAAAAGATACTCAAAGATTGTAAAGCTAAAACAACTTTTACCAAAGAACCTATAATTAGAAAAGAAATAATGGTTGCTTCAAAATACATATCAAAATGAAATATATTACTATAACCACATGCCAAACTTCTCTATGAGACTCTTCCTTAAAAAAAAAAAAAGGAAAAATGTTACATGCTACCAATTAAATTGTCATCGTGTTATTATCGATTCTTATATGTACTATACGAATTTATGATGGTAAATATCAATGACGTAGAACCAATCAATTGCATTTATTATATTCAGTTTTTGTACTAAAATTAAAAGGAGTGATTAATACTTAATTAGTTATGAGGTGATATATTTGAAATATCCCCTAGGAAATGTGACTAATGCAATTTTTAGGGGAGTTTTTCATTATACCACTTTGTAGTACATACAGGTTTGTTTTTGTGTTATTGGATGTGTTCATTATAATGCCACAAAATGAAATTCTAAGTTCTAACATTATCATATGTGCTGTTACAACAATTTATAATTCCAGAATGCATATTTAACTGACACCTGTTGGCTTAGTTGGTAAGTAATATGTAACTTCCTATTAAAAGGTTATGGGTTTAATTCCCTCTATAAGTGTGAGGGCAATGTTGGTGGGTAATTTATAAATGACCTTTGATCCCGAAATGTCCTGATCTGTGTTAGATGACCAGAGCCAATTTTATCCTAACTTTGATGAATCCCACGCGGTCCACTCATAAAAACAATTATGATTGGCTTAAAATTTCGAATATATTAGCTGCTAAAACGAACAACAATCCCACTTGAATTATACCAAAATTTTGCACACCTATGGCAAAAATTCAACAAAATCTCAAAAAGTAAACCACAATATTTATTAATATTTTCCAAAAAAAAACAAAATGAAAGGAACCCATAATAACTATGACCCTTAACTTGTGTTGAAATATTAACTAAGCAATTAAAACAGATTGACAAGATGACTACATGATGAGCAAAATATATATATACAAATGTATGTCTCTTAGGGGCAAAAAAGGAATTTGACATGGACAATAAATGCTGAGCCAAGACAAAACGAGGTATTATTCCTTAAAACTTTGGAAGTTTCAGAACAAATATTTCAATCTGAAAATAAAAATAAAAAAACCCATAAATAAAATACAAAAATTAAAAAAATCAAATCCAATCATATATTCCATATTTTATCAATCTCGTATAAACGACTACATATCTTCCATGAACAACGGACACGTACGTATTTATGAATTATAATTTTTATTTCTCTTTCAATTTTTATTAGGCACGTGTCTATGGTTTATTAGTGCAATGCTGAAGTGCTACACCAAAATATAATAGAAAATCGGGACCAACGAATAAAGATAAACGCACAATAAAATCTCCACCGTCGATTCTACAGCAACGAATTCTGCTCTCCTAACTACACGTGCTGCCCATCATTTTAATTTCTCTTTCTCATATTTTCGGTTCCATGCATGGAATTCTCCTTCTACTATAACACACAAAAACAACAAATATATACAATCTATATATACACACATAGTTTGTATGTATATGCGGGAGAGAAATATAAGGAAGAAAGAGTCTTTAAAGCTTTGATAGGCTGTGGCTAGTTCAATTCCATCATTAGCGACCCATCTGTTTCAAATCTTTTGATTTTTTCCACATTAAATTCTTCAAAAATCATCAAATATTAATACCCCCCATTTTCTTTTATTTTGTTACACACAGATTTGGATTTCTCGAGTGTTCTATTGTTGTGGGTCTCATCTTTTTTTACTTCCCCAAAATTGTCACATCTGACCATTTTGATACCAAAGATATAAACTTTGTGATCTGTGCCCTAACTCCATAATTCCTGATTTTAGCTTTTTCTTAAAGTTAATTTTTGTACTTTATTGAATTTTTTGTTTGATTTTCTGATCTGGGCTGTGTTCATTTTGGGTTGCTCTGTTTTGTTGAACAATTTTAAGTTTAGTTTAGTTGTCCTCATCTGCTGAATTGTTGATTTAGTATCCGACACTAGCTCGAGGGATTAGTCTTGGGTTTTCGGGTCTGAGGGCACATTGGGAAACCAAAAAAAATTAGTTGTACTTGTTTGGTGAATTGTTGATTTGGTTTTCGTGTCCAGGGATTAATCTTGGGTTTGAGGGTTTGAGGCCAAAAAAAATAAAAAAATAAAAAATATATATATATATATATAGTTTCTGGGTTTTTTTAATTTTATTGCATTTTTGGTGGTTGAAAAATCAAAGTTGATAAAATGGAAGATGATCAAGAGTTGAGATTTGTGTGCAAATTGTGCAACAAAAAATACCCTTGTGGGAAATCACTAGGAGGCCACATGAGGTCTCATGCAGTTTTTGCAAATTCATTTGAATCAGATGAAAATTTTGAGAAAAGGGTTTCATCTATATGTGTTTCAGAGCATCAAATTTCAGTTAAAGATTCAAAATTTGTTGAATTTGGAAATGGGCATACTAGTTATGGATTAAGAGAGAACCCTAGAAAAACTTGGAGGGCTGTTGATTCGGATTCGAATTCGAATCCCCCTTTGCAATTGGATAGATTTTGCAAGCAATGTGGTAAAGGGTTTCAATCACTTAAAGCATTATGTGGTCATATGGCTTGTCACTCTGATAGGGATAAGGGTATGAAAGATGATCATTCTTGGACTAGTGAGAAAATAGTGATTGATAGTCATTCGGATACCGAAGAAGAAGGCGATGATGATCGTGTGATGAGGACTAGATCATCGAAAGCTAAGAGGTATAAGAAAATTGGTTTGAATTCCACTTTTGATTGTTTAGCTTATAATATTGGTGATTCATCTGTTTCTGAGATTGATGTGTTTGATGAACAAGAGGAAGTAGCTATGTGTTTGATGTTGTTGTCGAGGGATTCTGGTAATAAAGGCGGTGTTAATTCGGTTGTTGAGTCTTCTGATAATAATTCAGTTGTTTTAGAGACTAAGTCCTTTTCTATTGACATGAGAAATATTGGTAAAAAGGAAGAAGAGGAGAAGAAAATAAGGGATATGAAGTTAAAAGGTAGTCCTTTTGATGCTGAAATTGCTCATGCTGAAAATTCTGATTCTGAGTATTTCTTGGATGAATGTGCTAAACCCGAGTCAGAAGTATCCGTTGACGGGTCCCGCAGGAATGCTCGTTTCGGTGATTACATTGAGCAAATAATGAGCTTGAACAAAGGGAAGAGCTATAGAACAGAGTTAAACAGAGAATTTCACAAGGAAAACGAGTATGATGATCATAGATCTCAAAAGAGAAGTAAATATGAATGCTTCAACTGCAAAAAGACGTTTAAGTCCTATCAAGCGCTCGGAGGGCACAGACCGTGCCATAAACGAAGCAATGCATATTATGAATCAAGATATGAGAGTGGAGATGATTCTACTGATTTCAAGCTTGTTGAGCATACTCGAAACAAAAAGTCAATTTCCGAGAAAAAAATCAAGTCTAAGAAGAGTAAAGGACATGTTTGCCCATTCTGCAACAGGGTTTTCAAGAATGGTCAAGCGTTAGGTGGCCACAAGAGGTCACATTTTATTGGTGGTCATGAGGGAAATCGAAATCAAAGTCCCGTTATTAAGCCGGACTTGCTTGATCTTAATCTTCCTGCTCCTGAGGAAGATGATGTTGATGCGCACGACGGGCGATTCTTCCCGTGGTAGGTCGATAAACGCCCCCGAGTTTTATTTTCTCTTCAATTTTTTGAGCATTGACATTATATTCTAAAATGAAACTTTTTTTTTTTAGTTAATATTAGTTTACTTCATGTTATTTAGCATTCCGTTGCTTGCGTCAAAATTTGAGTTGCTTTACTTTATAATTTATCAAGTCCAAATTATCATTTCACTTCAAAATTCTTTCTTTGGTTCTTCTCTCAGCCACATTTTATTGTTATTTAGGTAGTTGTATTTAGTGTAATACTTGTCTCTATCATCATAGTACATTGTTATTCACATTAGAATAGAACAGGTCTTTAAAGTAACCATTCAATGGTTGATGAGAAAATAAAAGTGAACCTCCTCAAGTACGTGGTAAGAAAGTAGTTCTTCTTGGTGAGTCCCGAGAAATCTGGCCCGGCTATCATGTAGGGCCCACATATGGACAATTGTGATGCTCTGGGACCCACTCTGATTCAACAAGTGACATCATACCGAAAGTTGTGTTTTACACTTGGTTGCTTGTATTGGTGTAGAAGTTACTATTGGCAAAAATTGGATAGAATGATGAATTTCAAGAAAAAAATGATGAAACACACTATAAGAATTCAACCTACCTTATCATCTGATCCATTCTTGTTGCCATTTTGAGTATTTAAAGTTGCTCTCTTTTGACTTGAGAGGAAAGAGATTATTGAAGAAACATACTTATTTGGCAACCATTACCTTTTCATCCCCTTTCTTTGCACATACCCTGCCTTCTTACCTTTAACTTCACTTGTTTAAGGTCAAGCTTGCTCCTAGGAGATTTACTAAGTAATGCTCGACATCACTCACGAGTGCTTTTTAGGAGCTCCGGTGACTTAAAGTCTCGATATAATCACAACCATTTGTATATGGTGGACCGTATATGAGTCTCACCGTATGAATGATAATATTTTTCGAGACTTAAGAGTACTCAAGCTCTTAGATGATGAAAGCTTGTTAGGATGTGTTTGAATTGAAAGATTTGAAAGCCATGTATTTCAAATTTTTCAATAAATTCATTGAGTTTATTTCGATGGTTTCAAATTACAGTGATTTTCAAATATCTGGAGACTCATTTTGAGCTACTGTTTCATGATGAAGTGGATTTCAAATGACTCCTTCCTTTAAATACATATCTCAAACTCAAATCTATCAATTTAAACACACCCTTAGTATTCTTAAAAATTTCGTGACATTCACTTTAGTATTGCCCAAGTGAGTTGGTGCGCCGATTGATGTGTAAATTATGATATCATAAAGTTAAATGACAACTTTATCGTGCGTAATAATGACAACTTATTGAGATAATGCTAAAGTAAAGAGTACTCCGATATTTCCTCGAAGGTTAGGTACCATTAATATTTCGTGAAAATTCATTAAAAATGTACAGTGTTCTACCTCATTTTTTTATTTTTATTTTGAAAAACTGTTCTACCTCATTTGAGTGCTTGGAATTTTGCACCGACTTTGTCAAAAGGGTATTTTTATGGTTGGTTCTCATCACTTGAAATTCAAGTAGCACTAAATTTTGTGCTTTTGCTTTAATTTCACCTTTAAAGAGTTGCATTGCTGATGTTTGACTTTGAGCATATTTTATTATATATTTAGTGTGTGTATATATATATATATATACACACACACATACTAGGTGCTGCTATTTGTTACCGCTATAAAATAGTAAGTTGAAGATTCTTATCTGGTGAAGAAAACATGGCCAAATATTATTATATATGTGTGTGTGTATATATAATTATATATATATATATATATATAATATTATTGTACCAGAAATTAGAATAATTTTTGTGTCATATCACACACGTTGTTCTGCAAAGTTAGTTGGGCCCTTGGGCCAAACCCCAGAAGAGACCCACTAACTACTTCTTCTGTTGTGGATCAGGTTGTGGGCCCAGTCAGTTCTGACTTTGAAAGTTTTATAATCTTTTTCTTTTTTTTTTATTCTATTTTACATAAATTAATGAATTTACTCATCAAAAAGTTCTTATGAAAGAAAGATAATTGGTTTCTTCTTGGAACTAATATAAGGAAAATTCTTGTATACACCCGGTGTGGAATTCAAATGTATACATCAAGACACAACAAAAATAATAAAAAAGATTTATTCAATATAAAAACAAGTCAAACATTTTTTTATTGTTTTTGGTGTGTCTTGATGCATGCATCTGGGTCCTATACCGAGTGTATACAAGAATTTTCCCTAATATAAGATGTGACTTTTATTTTGTTGAAAAATTTGAGTTTAACAATGTTACTGGAATCAAAATCTTTATCAATAGGAAACCTTGGAATTTTTTTTTCCATGCAAATGTGATATAAATATTAAATCCTTTAAATAAATCTCAAGAACGACCAAATGCTTATTTTTTATTCAAATAAAATAACTAACCAAGTATTTACGCCATCCAATTTATGAACTTTGAAAGACAATAGAGTAATAATAGTTAATCTGGATAAATACTGAATTTACTGGATCGAAATGAAATATTGTATGAAAAAGGTTAGAAAAAAGAAGAGGCTCATGTAAGTTCATTTTGACTATTGCCTGAGTGCCATCTACTTCCACTTATAAGTGTACTCGATCACTTTTTGGTCCTTAATTTTTTTTTCTTTTTTCTTAAGGGTTATTCTAAGGAATCGCAAACTCAACTAAAGCTACAAGTTCACCGACCAACATTGTGCTGCTATTTTTCTTTTCCTTTTCACAAAAGTAATGCTATTCGTCTAATAAATTGAAAAATCAAAAGATCGTATTATTCAGAACCCCAATCATGACGTCCCTTTACTCCCACTTCACACCCCCAGAACACATTTCTCTTATAATATATAAAACTAAACATGCTCCCGAATGTAGAAAAGTGATTCAAATTTTCTTTCAAATTTTGGTGTAACACCTCAATACAACGTAAACACGTGTCTTTCAAATGTAATTTATAATTTCCTTTTCAGTTATTAACAGCAAATGTCGATATTGTATTGACACCAACATGTGATGGACGACGATCTGGACAAAAAAAGAGGGAGAGTGGAGAGCCATAACTACACATCTTTGCATTTGCTGTAATAAGACTTGTTTTCTGAGCCAATCAAACCAAAAAAAAAAATGCTTAATCTAAAAGGGGCGTTCCGAGAATCGAACTCGGGACCTCTCGCACCCAAAGCGAGAATCATACCACTAGACCAAACGCCCATATGATAGCTTTTACTTTTGTTATTTATAAGTTGTCAATTGCTCAAGCATTCTTTCTAATTTTTTTTTATTTCGAATAAATAAATGATTAAAGAGCTCTGTTTTTTTTTTTTTGCCTTCCTTTTTTTGATTGATAAAAATAGCATTAGGAAATGGAAATCAAGCAAATTATGCTTGTTTTAAACTATTTCTAAAAGTAATTAAGGTCAAGTAATAAAATGACTCGTCTCTTCTTTTGCTGCCCTTTTGAGTTATCCCATTAGATGAAAATATAATCACGGAATATACATCATGAACACTTTATGAAATCAAAAAGTTTGTTGCAATTATTTTTAGTAAATTATATATAGTCATCATTGGATTTTATTCCACAACTAATTGCGCTCTTTTAATTTGACGCATTTTCTTACCAAAAAAAATAATTTGTCGCATTTGATAGAGATAATTGTCGTGTGACACAATATGACATATTTTATTTATTTATTAATTTTTGTAATTTAATGCTTAAAAAAAATTAAATAATAAGACACGTATCACATATATGGTGCTTTCCACCTAGTACATATAACATCGATGAAAAATTATGATAATTTAACCATACGAAATCATCAATCATGTAACAATGCAAAGAACTAAATCATACAAATTAGATATTTTTCGTCTTTTAGTTCATAGAATGTACAGTGGTGCAGCCCCCGTCAAACAAAGGTCAGGAAAAGATTAAATGACAAACAGATTAAGCATAAAGCAGAAATAATAATATTTGCACATATATGTACGAGTTGGTGGTACAATAGGCTTCATACACGGTAAATATCGAAAAGCTCAAGGGTGTTGATGTCATTTTCCCCAACCTGTATACCAAAAGGAGAAAGGTAAATAGTATTTATGTTTCGATAGAAAAAGCTACTAAATATAAAATGGCAACATATATATATATGTGTGTGTATATGTATATATATATATATAGGATATACTAAAACTGTAAATATAAAAAGCTATGGTGGGGAAGAGTTTAGGAAAAAGTAGACTTACTTTTAATGTGCTTAATTTATGTTGCATTTTGATAAAAGTGATTGAGAATGAGAAGTTTCTTACCTATGGAGAAGGATAAATAGTGTAATAGTTTGTCAATAGGCCACCTTTTATAAATTTTCCTTTTCCAAAAAGAAAATTCTGCAAATAAAATTAAGCCAAAGTGACAACCCTAAATTTCAAAACATATATAAAAAATAAAAAATTCGCATCACTATTTAATTGTAAACTTATGCAACTAAATAATCACTAGGGGTAATTGCATAAAATCCCTTGTATTATTTCGAAAATGTTAAAAAAATCTTTGTGTTAACGAAATAAGCTAACCACCCTTTGTATTCTTAAAAAGTGTGCAAAAAAGTCAAATTTCATTAAAAAACGAGCGCATTTTTCATGTTTTTCACCTTTATTGACATGTTCATTTGTTATTTATATACTCTTCATACTTTATAAAAAGTAGACAATGTTAATTCACCCAAAAAACACATATTTTCTTCTATCATTTTAATAAAATTTGCCTTTTTTGCACACTTTTTAGGAACACAGTGGGGTGATTAGCCTATTTTGTTAACACAGGGTTATTTTTTTAGCATTTTCGAAATAACACAGGGGGGTTTTATGCAATTATCCCTAATCACTAATATATATAACTACAGTCGGATCATCTATTTTAAATGGTATTTCACCTATTTCATTTCTCATATGCATGCGTAATTTTTTTTTCTTAACTGTGTAAGTAACGTGCTATGTGATATGAAATATGGCATGGAACACATTTTTTCAATAGAAAATCTGGTGTGATATAATTGGAGATCAATTTACGACGAATTATAACCAAGTCTTGTGAATTGTGATGGTAGTGAAGCATTTTTTGATGAATATACCAAATTTTTAAAATCAAGTGGATCTAAATGTAGACAAAACACAACCAACTAAATCGCTTTTCCTGAGAAATTTCAACTATAAACATCATTAATATCACTGTGGTCTTACCGGAATTTCATAAGCGTAAACTTCTTACACTACAAGTACAAAATTTGCGCCATAGCAATTTCAAATAAGAAAATTTCAATAAGTCATGCATTCCAGTAGAATAAGTGGGTGTTTGGCTAAACCTATTTTAAATAGCTTATACGCACAAGATGTTTTTGGAGCTTATAAGCTCTCTGTCTTATAATTTCTTTAAAAATAAGTTCGGGGCCCTTTATTTTTTAGGAACTTATAAGTTCCTAAAAACTTATTTTACTTAAACAGTTATCAAACGATCTACTAGAGGTTTATAAGCTCTCAAACTACTTGAAAACTGTTTAAAGAGTCTGTAATCTCAGCTAAACACTGTCTAAATTAATATGAATGCATGGAGAAGCTTATAAGGTTTACCTCATAATATCAATTTCTCATCCCTGGTGGCACAATATCCCCTAGGAGTCCATCTTTGCCTTGTATATTTTGTGGCGATTGCGTGTTATGGAGAGAATTTTGTTGAGGAAATTGAAGCCTTGGATGATAAAATTGCGAATCGAAAGGGGTCACGTGCCTTGCAAATGCAGATTCCTGATAAGGAATTATAAGTCCACCTCTTGGAAAGCCAACAGAATGGTGACTGTGTTGTCCTTCATATGTAGTGATCACAACTGAGGGATCATCACAGGATCTTTCTACTCTCTTTTTAACCATGCATTTACTGTTTGTACACCTATAATAGCTCCTGTAACAAATGATATATATAAATGATCCTTAATTTGAGCAAAAAATTCCCCTCATAAAAAAACATCACGAGTACGTGTTAAAATAGTAAGCAAGTGAATTTGACATATATGGATATGGTCTTTATAAGTCAGTGATACGTACACTATTTTTAATTATTGTTTATTATCTTTTGAAGGTTGGGAATATATTATATGTAAATTTGTTCTATATATATGTTTGATTAAGAAAGCTCTTGGCTTGAATCCAGTCAGTTGGGTTGTTTGCAACTCCTATTGCCTGTATTTGTCCTCAAATTGAGAAAATATATAAATAGTCTGTATTTAACACAAGATCGAAATATTCTACTAATAGCCTGTACTCATCGGAAGTGCAACTTTAGTCCTGTATTTAACAAATCGGATACTTTATTCTAAAATTGTGTTTTTATCTTCTATTTCATATTTATATCCACGTCATGTGTACAAAATTCTCATTACTTGTATATTTAGGAAATTCTTTTATACAAGTATCATGCATATAAATAAATTGAATAAAAGATGAAACACCATTTAAAATAGAAGATTTGATCTGCGCATTTAAAGGGGTGGCATATATTTGGTCCCATAAATATCGACACTAACAAATTTAGTGCACTAACTTTTATTTTTATTTTTTCTCAATTTGAGGACAAATTTAGCCAGGAAAAAGTAACAATGATTGGCATGTACAATTGTACATGCATGTTTAATATTAGGAAATTTTTAATTTTAGAGGGAAAAATCATCACCCTAGAACAAAGAATGCAACTTGTCATACATTATACGACCATAATTGCAAGAAATGTGGAGTGGTGGTAGCTCGCCTCGTTCCTTAACCATTAGGTTGGGAGTTCGATTCCCGCCCATGGGAATGAAGCACATTTCGTAGCCAGCTATTTACCTCCAATGGGAGAGCTCCAACGGTGAAAGGGCTTAGTCACTATTGCCGACCGAGGACACCCTTGGTTCAGACTAAAAAAAAAATTGCAAGACGATTGCAACTTTCTACCCGGTGGATTTGCAATTTTAGAGAAGAAAATGCAATTTATTTATGCAAATTAATGAAGGATAGTGTTTTTTGTCCTTTTTTTGGACAACATGTGTTATTTCAATTTCAAGATTGAAAAATACCCAAATTGAGAGAGTCATGTGCCGACATAAGCCCACTCTCCCTTTGGATTTTTTTTATATATATAATTTCTAATGGAACTTATTGAGAAAAATTAAATAGTAGTGTACTTAAATTGTCAGATATTGTTATTAAAGGACAAAAATAATTTGTCCCCTTAAGACCCTTAATATAGAAGACAAAAATTGCAATCGTCCCACAGTAGTTCCAATACAAATTAGACCAATCATCTGAACATGTCCAAATTATAGGGTACATCATTGGCTGCAAATGTAGTATATCTTGTTTTATATAAACTGGTGAAGTCATACATTATACTTGGAACTTGGGCAAAATACTATTTTTTTTCTCATTCAAATTATGTAATTATGTGTTTATATATCCTTTTCTTGTCATGATCATTGATTAAATCGTAGCATAATGATGTAATTATGTTTATATATATATATATACACACACATAAATATATATTTCAACTTAATGCTTATAACTTCAAGTATGTCAAGGATTAATCCAGCGTACCTTGGAAAAGGGCTATTTTTCACAGCTTTCTGTCCATATTTTCGCCATCGATAACCATCTTCAAGATGATCAACCTCACTTTTAGTAACAAATGCAAAACGTTGTTGTCTAACTCGCTTTTGCCCCTTGGTTTTAGCCTTGCTTCTGCAAAATATATATCAGCCTTCAATATGTCACTAATCTAAACTATATATATATATATATATATATATATATCTACACACATTACGAAATTATTAGCATTATGAATTTTTTTGTAGCTATGTTATCCTATAATTAACATATATGCTCCAAGATTTTCACATGTACCAGGAAAACATATTAAGCTTCTTATTAGGAGGTCTTTTTTGTTCAAATTTTCGCTGTCGAGGATCACTAAATTGCGACAAAATTAATGTGGAATTTACCATCACTAAACATTAACGAAAGTAAATTGACAACATCTGCAATATTAAATAAATAATCAGACTCTTGTACAAACATGAACTATTCAGGTTATCAAGCTTGGAATGAAAAATTGAACAAAACACATAATATTAAGTTATATATAGAATTACAATTATACATACACATTCATATATATATATATATATATATATTACCTTGTAAACCAGACACTAGAATAATGCAACTTGACATCAAATAAGCATTATAAAGAAGTATTATATTCAAGGAAAATGTGCATATATATATATATATATATATATATATATATATATATATTACCTTGTGTAATGCTTGACATCACATTATAAAGAAGTATTATATTCAAGGAAAATGTGCATAAATTGTGTCTTGAACAGAACACTTCACAAAAATAATGTCACTAAATGTATAATTAAGGAAATGATATTAACACTCCAAATATACTATTAGAATTCCACTATTCAAGGTAAAATTCTTTGAGAAAAATAATTTAAAGTGGATCTCTAATAGTAATTTTCGGAGCTCCAATATCAACTCTCCGTATAACTATTGTAATATTTGAATCAATGTATGACATTATAGTTTTGTTTTGAGGTAAAATGTGATATATATTTTATATATAAACTATTAAATATAATTATATGTTTATATAAAAAATGAAATATTAGAAAAAGAAAGATTTTATAGCACGCCAAACCGCCGCAATAGCGGCTGTGTACGATCCTTCATTTAAATACCCAAAAAGCCCCTGAATGTTCCTCAAATTCCGGAAATGCCATTTCCTACCCCAACTTTCGTGCATAATTGATGCTGTTACTGTACACTGAAAAACTGTACGACCACGGCAGGAAAGAGCATTTCTCTCCGGTTACTTCTCATACAGTTCTGTCATTTTCTGCTAATAGACGCTAAATTATTGAGTTCTTATACTCACGTTTTTCCTCTCGAGTACTGAGAAAACCCTAGATTCAACCACCGACGCATGCATATGATAGTTCCACTATATATATATATATTATATATAAACACTACTCACGGTGTTTCTGACGACGGCGTATCGGCGGCTGCGCCATCTGTGACCGTCGATTTCTCCGACGGATCCTCCGACGAGCTCGGAGACGCCACCGTCGGCTCGATAATGGTGCTGACGTCATCAAAACTCCGAGGAGCGGATGAAGCCGGCGAGAGATAACCATCGGCGCGGCTTCCAGCCAAATCGGATTCGATCGGATCCAAATCAACGAAACCGCCGTCGTCGCATCCATACGCGCCGCCGCTCGATTCCGCCGGAATATTCCACTTGTATTCGCCGGCGAAGAAATAATCGTGGTTAATCACGTCATCGGAGGCGTCTCCGGCGATTTCGAAGCTCGGCTGAGCTGTGAACTGAGGATCCATATATATATATATATATATACGTCGTACAATTATATATATATCAGCACGTACGCGTGAGAATCAGCGTTAGAAATGGAACGCGGAAAGAGAGAAATTAAAGCTAGGGTTTATAATGTGATGCTTGGAAAGGAGAATAAGCTTTATTAATCAGTAGAGCTGTTTCTCATTTTTTATTTTTTTTTTGTGTTTTTGATTTGAAAGCTTTGTCGTGTCAATGCAGTGATGCACAGAGAGGGAAGAAAAAAAGATAAGTTAATGAAACAAATTTGCAGTCAACCTTTAAATAGTAAGGGCGAGGAGAGGCTGAAATCGAAGCAAACTATGGGTAATTCTACGACGAGTTCACTTATCCGAGTTTAAATTTTGTGTTTATCTCTTTTAGAAAATGTGTGAGAGATATAAATATTAGGACTATTGGACTCGATATTTAACATAGAGTTTTCCAGCAAACTATTAGGATATAGTAATTAAATAGTAAGGAAGATTTCATTTATCATTTGGTAATATTTCGTCAATTTCAGATTTATCTTATTTGAATTTTAGTTGCACTTTTGGTCGTACATGACTTGAAAAGTTGCATTTTTTGTCTCAATTGTCAAAAAAGAATAGAAACAGACGAGTGTCATGCAAACACCTATATCTTAGAAATTGCAAAAAATGGTGTGTGTCTGACACTTGCCTTTTTCCTTCCATTTTTTTACGATTGGGACCAAAGTGCAACTTATTCAGTCGTATGGAACTAAATGTGCAATTGAAATTCTAATGAAACTAAATCTTAAATGAACGAAGTTTTATGGGATCAAAAATAAATTTTTCTCATAATTAATAATGTCTTCTCGCTGATCGAAAGTCTTTGCATACAGGTTTGTATTTAAAAGATGTCTAGCTAGAAAAATGGAAGCTTTGGGGGAGGGGAGGGGAGGGGAGGGGAGGGGAGGGGAGGGGGGTACCCTGATCATCTCCATCGGGCAATGAAAGAATAATTATATACACATCAAATAATATCTTTCAAACTAATATATTATTCAAACTAAATTATACTGACAATTTGATTAGTTTGACTCAACCAAGTTAGTGTAAATTTTATGTTCTAATACAATCACAAAAACCAGATTATAATTATTATGAATATGGATTCTATTATATAAATGATTGTGATTGTGTTAAGAGTCAAAATGGAAGGTCTTGCGTTTTATTCATTTTTCAATTGCATCTTGCTTTATTGCCTTTCTTTTTTTGAGAGATTAGCGGTCATTTTATTTCATTCAATAAATACAATTAAGTCTGTCTCTAACAATGTAATAATAACAATTGAAGCACCTAATATCAAATGTTTTCAAAATGACAAATCTTAATAACTAACAAATAAACATAAGAAAATTCTTGTGCAAACGATTACATTCTTATTTAAGAGAGACCAAACTCTCATTCGAAAGTGAAAATAAAATATTAAACAAAAAAAACTGTATATAAAAGTTAATGTGTCGCCCGTCTTCATCAAGTCAGATTCATCACGTCTCGTTAGATTTGAAGTTGGGATATACAACTTGAAGGAGGATGCTCCAACCCAGGATACCGATGATGGCAATGACATCAGTAGTGATGATGAAAACGATTGATTCACCAAACTCAACGTCGATGGAGAAGAAGACAAAAAAAAAAAGTTAGGTTGAGAGGGAGAGAGAGGGGGAGGAGGCGGCTGTCCTTTTATGGAGCATCTTTATCTTCGTTTTGTTATTTTCCAATCTAGTCTAGCTCCTTGGCTTAGGTAGTTAGGGTTGGTTTATAAACTAGCTTTTTTGTGCACTCTTCCGTAAATATATACTCTTGAGCATAAATATATATATATATATACTCCAAATTATTGCGACGAAAAAGTCATCTATGCGACGAATTCTTGTCTTTACCAAAAATGTAATTTCTTGTAGCGTAGGTTCAATATATTATAGATAAACTTAGCTTCAAATTGCTTTAATTAGTAATTAAACTTATTATCAACATAAGTAGCTATATATATATATATACATATACGTAGATCTGAAAAATAAATAAACTTATTCTAGATTAATGGTTAAAAATTCATCTGTACTCGAATAGTTTAACATACAAATTAACCAACTTTGAACTCTATTTTTTGTAGTAAGATTTGAAACCCAACACATCAATTACTTAAAAAGTTGATGGAACCAGTGCAAAAAAAATCAAATTACTCAAACTCGATCATAAAGTTAGTTCGAGGTTGATTTGACTAATAATCAAAACTTAGCTCAACCGCATCTTTCTAAGCTCGCTAAAAATTCAAACTTAATAATATTTTGTTTAATTCGACTCGACTAGTTTTACATTCTTACCTAGTGTACTGTCAATTCTCACTCGTTTCATGTCCATTATTGTTATATTTTTTGTTCCCACTCAAATTAAACGTGCCAAAAAAAAACAAATAATTAAGTGTGAATATGAATCTTGATTATTGATGAAAGATGCTTGTTTAAGCTTTTTCATTATGAATTTGTGTTTGGTCCACCAATACATATAGTAGCTAGAGTGATGTTGATACCCTAACATATTAAAAGTTTGGCTTTCGTTAGGCTGAACTCATTCATGTATCAGGACCAGTGCTTTTAAAAGTGATAACGACTAATGAAAATGGCTGGTATCATTTTAAATAATTCTCCACTAATTACTCGAGACTGTTCTACATGAAAAAAATAAAAAAAGAGCTAGTCTTTCTATTTTTTTTTCTGTTTTTTATTTTCTGTATGTATATATATTATATATATATATATACCTAAATAATTTCGAAACGGGTCTGAGAATCTCATTTCAAATAATGTAATTATTAATTACTTGGTTTGTTTATTGAAATGTTTCTTTTTTTATTTTATTTTCCTCTAAAATCCTTCATCCAAACAAAACATGCACAAATGGATGTCTTTTGAGTTAGAATGGTTGATAATACTCAATTTACTTTTATCTCTTTATATAAACTAGTCGTAGTCGCACATTCGATACGTGTGCTTAATTTTTTTAAAAATTTGAATTAGATTAACTAATTCATTTATTATTTTGTTATATGAAAATTTATCATTATCATGTGTCTTGTCTGAAATTATGCGAGAATAAATTTTACCTATGATTTTATGTCAATTATTATAAATAGTTAAAAAAAAAGTGAGTGGGTAGAAGAGGAGAGAGAGAAGATAAAAAGGAATGTGGTGACGAGTAGAGAAGAGTTGGAAAAAACTACATGGACACTTGTTAAAGTTGTAGTGGGTGCAAAATGTCATACCCAAAAATTGGCATACCAAAGGTAGTTACTCTAAGGTCTCCTCAATTTATATATAGTATAGATAAAATAAATAAAATAAGAAATAAAAATTGTAAATAGAATTCGAGAAAATATTCATGACGTGGGAGTTGGGTTTCCCCTCTAAACAAAGAAGGAAAATTCTAGTTCGCACCCACTTCGTCGATTCGAAGTGTATTTGAGAAGATGAATGAATTACACTTGTCATGTGATTGGTAACTCATTTTGTGAAAGAGTGATGCTATATACCACCTTTTATATATCACCGATTTTTCACTCCCCCTGCTTTTGGCAAGAAATCATTTTCAATTAATTGATTTTAATGAATTCAATACATCTATACTTTCTAAATCAAGGGGAGGTGAAAAATCGATGGTATAAAAACGGTGGTATATAGCATTTTCCTTTGTGAAATAGACTGAACTATTCCCAACAAAGACTTACTTAAGTCTTTATTCTTCTTATTAATGTAGGTTTCATGGGATTGAATGAAAAAACAATACAAATACTTTAATATTCGATTTAATTAAGATGAAAGTTAAAAAGGTTGGTTTGAGTTCTATTTATTTAATATTATAACCAAGCGCAGATATAAAGGAAGTGTAGCCAGAGAATTTCTTGTTTTCCATTTCTCCATCTTCTTATATGTTGGAACCAATATAAAACTTTAGGGATAATATCGTTCCTCGTCTAAATAGAACATGAAATTCTTATTCAGATTGTGTTTTATCATACACAATAAATCATAAAGCAAATGTTATAATAATCTTTTCGTGATTAATCCCTATGGCCTGTTCTTGAATTTTATATAATTTGAAAGACTCGCCATATAATTACCGACTCGAATTGAAATTTTCTCTCATTTTAATCAAACCGTTTAGAACTAAACAAAAATTTCTCTCAATTAAGTGGAACCAAGTCCGAGTTAGAATCTATTTCAAATTATTCCAATTTAATTCAAACTAGAATATTGTCTCAAATCAGTCAAACCAGATCCGAACTAAAACCTGACGAGATGAAATATATCATGTAGAGCCATATAGAGAAGAAAATAGATAGGATAGAGAGGGTGAAATATGTTTAACGGGCCAAAAGTTTATGTAGCATAATGGGCCTAAAGCATACACTTAATTGGGCCTGTCAATTATTCTTAGTATAACCAAGGATTTGGCTAACCAGAATTTCATTCACAAGTCCATTTTTTTTTTTGTACTTGGAATCATTTAACCCAATATTGTACTTTATTGAGTCTTTTATAAAATAGATGTCAATATGTGGAATAAAATACCCAAGACCTGTTGGTCTAGTGGTATCAATCTCTCACTTTATGTGAGAGGTCCTAGGTTCGAATCCAGACTGCAACAAGTTTGTGGCTCACCCCTCCTTTATGGAGCTAGATAGAATATTTATGGTTCAAAATTATGATTATCAACCCAGGTTTGTCGGGCTAGATATTTAGGTATCCCCTTCGTCTCGAATTAAAAAAAAAAATATGCCGAATAAAATATTTTATATATTTAATGTGTATTTATGTTATGTATTATAAATGATACACCAAATTGAAATACCAAATTAAGAGAATCGGGAAATAAGATGTTTGATTTTATAAATTTCATAAAAAAATTGAGGTAGCAATTACGGAAAATTCTAGCCCAAACCCGGTTCGACCACAAGCAAGTGTATTTTATAGGGAGAGTGTATTATACTTGCAATATGATTGGTCACTCATTTTGTAAAATACACTTGGGTGTGGCCGAGACAGGAGCGAGCTAAAATTTCCCAACAATTACCTACTATGCTTCATAAAACTAAAAAAGGTGTATTAACCATTGTATTAGTTTTGCTAATTTCAATATAAGAACTCTTTCTTTTGTTTTGTTTTTGTTGCTAATTTTCAATATAAGAGCTCAACTTACTAAGATATAGTAAGAAGAAGAAAAAAAAGGTATAACAAATAGATAAATAAAACCAAAAAAAAATAAAACAGTGCCAGTAAATGGTAAATTATATATGTAAAGAACTAAATTTAGGCATCAAATCATGTTATAAATTCTATTACTCCTATAACTTATAAGTGTTATTATCTATTATAATTATTAAGAGAGAGATTAAATCTCAGCGTGATTAATTGAGTCCGATAAGGAAAACAAATTCTGAATTCAGAAAAGACATACATTAGAATCTAGACGTAAATCGGAATTTAATACATATAATTAGAAGAGTGAACGAAATTGACAAATTTTGGTAGGTTTAGAAAATAATCATAAATGTTACTTAATCAATGAGAATTTTTCTTGACAATAAAGGAGAAAATTCTTTTTTAAAAAAAAGAAAGTGCTTAATTTGGTCAAATATTCTTTTCTATATTATATATATGATAATAGTGAAATTTTAGCTCGGCCCGGATTCATCCAATCTCTTGACAACTCTTTCATCTTATAATGACTTATATTCTCTAGTAATTTAATTTAGAGAAATGCTATATACCAACATTAGATTTTCACCGTTTTATCACAACTCGTGATATGGGGTATATATATATATATACATATATATATATATATATATATTTGTTATGGATTGCATCACTCTGTGGGAAATTCTATGGTGCACCGGAGTGTTACTCCAATGTGTACTTGTACGTCTATATTTTTCATGGGAAATTCTAGTACGGACCAGGTTCAACCAAAACCCAAGAGTAATTCACTTATTCGGTGACTAATTATATGGCAAGTGCAATTCACTCTCTTGGTGAAGTACACTTAGTTCGACCAAAATCAGGTCTGGATTAGAATTTTATCCTCGCTCCTTAATTTACTCACTTTGCATATTATACTCAGTATTTGCTCTCCTAAATTTGATACTGAAACTCCGAATTCTCAATTTTTGCATCGATTGTAATGCAAAATATACCTTTCATATATTATTCTTGTCTTCTAATTTTATAGTCCCATATTTTATTATCCCACTACTTTCATCTTTTCTTTCTGTTTTCTACCAATCCTTCAGCCTATTCAACTAATTATTATACATATGTAGTCAATTATCCATGTATAGTAACTATAGTTACATTATAACATAAGTTGACAATGTTAACGTAGAGTTGATATTTTGAAATAAAGTATATTTAATAAATTAGAAATAAAGCATTAGACAATTTAAATTATTAAGTAGTATGTATATATTGACATAATTGACAATCAGATTATTTTAAGGGTGAGTATCGAGCCGAACCAGCTTGATTAGAGTATGCGCTTTTTAATGGGCCGAGCTCGACCCAAATATACCTGCTCGTAGGCTCAGTCCATCAAAAAAGACTTGAACTCTTATCGAAGTCGGCTCGACATGGCGCCCACATCTAAAATAATTTGCAATGATAAATAAACATTAGTTTTTGTTTTAATAACGATTCTCGTCAAGTCTAACACATTTTCTTAACTCTAAGTCAATCTTTCAATCTAGCTAGAAGATGACCCTCTTGAACAACTAGAGTTAACGTCCAAATGTCCTTCAAGTAAATTTTACAACACGAGCAAGTAAAAATTATTGGCATGATCGATATCAGATTTTTGAAAATAAATTTTATAACGTTAATTTTTTACAAAAAATATTGTTTATATGGATGCAAATGGTTCTAAAAATTACGATTATAGTTACATTTTACAACTCATAATAAATGAGCATGGATTTCATTTTAAATTACAATAAAAATAACAATAAATTAGCAAGGATTTCATTTTAAATTACAATAAAAATAACAATAAATTAGCAAGGATTTCATTTTAATTACAATAAAAATAACAATAAATTCATTTTAATTTGAAGTTGTCTAAGAATCAGTACTATAGCCGAGCATAAAGACAAAGTGGGGCTTCTGTCATGTTCAACACAAAATTCTGATTTTGGGTTCTGGTATCTAAAAGTGGGTAATTTTTGGGGTATTTTAATAAATAAAGATAATTGGAGTATCAAACTAAATAAGGTATTGTTTGCTAAATAGCCGGTGATTTTGTTAGGCAGTATATGCCTATAAGTGACGTTATATAACACCTTTTATATATCATCGATTTTTCATTCCTCCTGCTTTTGACAAGAAATCATTTTCAATTAATTGATTTTAATGAATTTAATACATCCATACTTTTTAAATCAAGGAGAGATGAAAAATCGGTGGTATAAAAATGGTTGTATATAGCATTTTTCTATGCTTATTTGACAGCCTTAGCGGTATTGTAACTATAATTTTCCATACAATAGTATAAATACATACAAAATTTCTCCATTCTTCTCTCTCAAACTCCAAAAACACTATCAAAAATGAAGACTTCTCTCTCTTCCACCAATATCACACATCAAACAACAATATTTCATATACTCATATCTTTTACTATTCTCTTTCTCCTAATCACCCCCTCATCTTCTCAGTACTCCATTTCTGAACCCAATACCAAAATGCTGCATGTGGGGCGGCGCCACCACCCTCGCCGCCCAGTCTCCACCCAACCGCCGCCGCCCCTCATATGTTTTCAGAGTCACAGAATCCGTCACTGCCGCCCACCATTCTCACCGCCGCCGCCGCCGCCTGATGAGATTGATCCAAGATATGGTGTTGAGAAAAGATTAGTTCCTTCTGGCCCAAACCCTCTTCATAACTGAATTATATATATATATAGTTTTAGAAGTTTGAAGATGAAAAACCAATTCTTTTTGGTTTTTACTTAGTATTACGGCATTTTCTGGTGCCCTTTTCTTGATTTTTCGTGGAATATATATTCTGAGAAATGTTTTTTTTTTCCTGAAATTGTTTCTAAGATCACAAGAACTTGGGCAGTGCTCAGAGTTTCTGCATGCAAGTATAATGACAAAGTTCTTCTTAATTTTGTTGGTTTGCGTAGTATTTTTGCATGATAATGGCTATTTCCAAGCTTGTTTGTGGACTTGCATTCTTGATAGTACGGTGGTAAAAACGTTCGAATCGATTCGAACAAGTTGTTATTCAAATTTGTTTGATTTTATTATTAAGCAGAATTTGTATTTGAGTTTGGTTTGGCTGTTAATCGAGCAGAGCTCAAACGAGTTTTGATCGAGTCAAACTCGAGTACTTTGACTTTTTTGCTCATATTTTATCATTATTTATTAATGGAGTCGAACTTCAAACTTATCGAATACACAAAAGTTTGTTCAAGTTTGGTTTGATATGTAAACAAACCGATCTCAAACGAGCTTTTATCGAATGATCTCGTGTTGAGTATAGAATAGCTAGCTAGCCCTACTTGCTTGGATAATCTATTTCAAAATAATATTTAATTTTATCTTATTATCTTTTCTATATAACATATTATTAGTATAACTTGTACACTTGTATATTTGCAGAAAAAATTGATTTATGCATCTTGTATAATACGAATAATGAAGTATGAGATGAAATATCAATTTGAAACACGAGATTTAGACTAACATTTTTCAATAAGGCCAAGAAAATTAAAGTACTCTATATAATATATGGACATAGAGACGAAAAAATCCTTATATTAACCTTATGGCACTTTAGACACGAACAATGTTCAGATAACCATTTATTATATTCAATACCCCTCCATACAAGAATTTTATGAAATAATCCAAGTTAGTATGCAACATTTTTTTTAAAATTATATTATTTATTCTTTTCCCTTTTTCTTCTTTCTAATTCGAAGAAGAGGTGAGGGGAATCAAGAAAATCCCATGAGTCTCATTAAATTTGGAACTGTATGGGATGGTGCCAAATTCAATGAGCTAGTTATGTTAAAGGGGTGCAAAAGGGTCTTTTCATGTGTTTTGGTTCATTCATAATAAATGTAATCATGGATAGTTACTCAGTATTGATTCTCTATTTTATATGTTTGGTGTTTATTTTTTAGATGCATGAGATACGTATAAAACTTTTTCGTGATGTGCATTTTATAATAATGTGCTTATATATAAAATGAAATACGAGATGCGACAACATATTAAAATAGAGATCAATGCAATGTAATATACATGGATTGGTTACGTGATCACAAATGCTAAAGTTTGTATTCATTTTTGATTTAGTCTTTGACGATTTGATCTTGTGTTGTAAAATGGTGTACGTTTCATCTGGTATTCTACTCAATATATACCCTCGGTGGTCGCCTTTGGGGGCCACTTGGTCCAATCCCCTTTGGATATTACATAAAATAACTTACTACGCATGTTAACACTTATGATGGCATATCCGACACGTTTCATGCCCCAAATGGTATATCATATTATGAAGTTTAGTGTTATAAAAACTTAAAAAAGAATCAAACAAATTACTTATATTAATTGGAATATAGTTGAACATCGACAAAATTCACTTTCTTTATCTTTGTGGATATTGCTATATATTTTTTTAATCTCTCTCTTTTTTGAAACGGTAACTATAAGAAACGACGTTAATTTCCATAACATCAAATCCCAAAATATAATTTCACTTAAAATAATGATCTAACACCACCTATTCTCAACGACATCTTTTTTAAGTTCAAATAATACAAACATTTAGAGAATTTTATATTGTTCAACTCTCATACTTAGTCGTGACCTAAAATTTTGAAAAATTATTATATCTCATATCCATGTCTTCTTGTGTCTATATCACCATAACTTTGTCATGCATCTAGTGTCAAAACCTAGCTATTATATGTATGTCACAACTCATAACTAGTAATTGCTCTTGTTGTGTATCTTATTAATGACTTCCAATTATTACCTTATAAAATCTTAATACGTTCTCTCTTAATTTTTTCTAAGTACCAAGGCATAAAATTTGTAACCAATCCAACTAGAGCACTTGATATATAAATACTTCGTGGCTTACAGGGGACTCGTTTTATCAGAAGTTTAATTTATACTTGAAAGACATGAAATATTTTTACTAAAATAATTATTCACAAAATAATACAAAATTTAAACTTGTTCAATAAACTACAGAAGCATGCATCCATAAATTTCAGGCAAAATAATTTATTCACAAAATAATCCAAAGGACTACTTTTTAACCAGTCAAAAAGCAAGTCTCTTTCTCTTCAAATAAAAAAAATAAAAATGCAAATCTCATTCACTCACCTCATAAACAAGTGTCCATCAGTCGTGGTGCGTTTTTTTTTTTTTTTTTTGGCTAATTTAAAACCGAATTGTCAAGTGCGTTTTGCGGTACAAAAATCTCAAATTGCAAATCTGAAAATAAAACCAAAGGTGCGATTTTGAGCCGTTGTTAAAAAAAAAAGGTGAAACACATAGATAAAGCTTAACACAAAAACATTAGTCTAAACGAACTACATAATATAATCAAAAAGTTCATAAAAAGTTAAAAATATTGGATAAAGTCATCCTAACACTAAAATAAAATATATTGAATAATGACAATTTGGCTTTGGTACAATTTGGTCCACAACAGCCACCAAACGGATTTGATGGTGTGATTTTCTTAAAAAATCCAAATCATTGTTTGCATAAGAATTTTATAAAAATGTTTTGCTACGATTAGATTCAGGCAGTTTGGACGGTTTTACAAAATTGTTGCTCAACCCTATCGTCCAGACTAGGGCTGTCCAAAAAAATCGAAAATTCGGTTAACCGCCCGAACCGGACCGAAAACCGAAAATTCGGTTCGAACCGAAACCGAACCGAAAATTTCGATTCGGTTTCGGTTTTTTTTTTTTACAGAAACTCGGTTTTCGGTTCGGTTTCGATTTTGGAGTTCGGTTCGGTTAACCTAATTCCATACAACCGCAAATTCCAAAATAAAAAAGGGCAAAATACACTTTGTACTCTTATACTATTTAATTTATTGTATTTAAATTCCTAAATTATCAAATGTAACAAAATGATCTCTCGACTTGATTGTTTATAGTTAGGGGTGAAAGACGAACCAAATTACTCAATACTCGAGCTTGAGCTCCATCGCTAAAAGTTCATTTGAGCTCGACTCGTTAACATATCAAACCAAATTAGAACAATTTTTTATTTTTGATAAGTTTTGAAGCTCGACTTGATTAGTAAAAAATAATAAAAACATATAAAAAAAATCAAACTATTCGAGATCGACTGTGTTTCACTCGATTAAAGCTAGTTTGAGCTCGGCTCGATTAATAATCAAACAAGCTCAAATACAAATTTTGAAGCTTAATTGTATACTTCAAATAAGGTTGAACACCATCTCATTTGGCTCGACTTGGCTTGTTTACACTCCTATTTATAGCTTACCATGATTTGGTTTGAAGGATCATTTTATTACGTTTAATAATTTAGAGATTTAAATACGACAAAAGTGAATAATTCAAGGGTATAAAGTGTATTTTTTGCAAAATACACCAACGCGATAAATTGGTTTCAGGTCTCGTCTTCACACTTATACCTTCAGATCATCTCTCTCTCTCTCTCTCTCTCTCTCTCTCACACACACACAGATATATATATACATATATATATATATATATATACATACTGAATCTACTGATCGCTTGAGCAACACTAACGAAAAATGCCGAGTAATTTCGGTTTGCTTTGTTCAGCATTCAATCTCTTTGTCGTAGCCTCCTTGCTCCTGAACGACGTCGTCCAATGCAAGACCCTGAAGCGAGACGGTATATTTTTATACCCGATCCATTCGATTATCACTCTCGAAAACATCGTCTACTGTTTAACAATGTCTGATCTATACTACGAAATTGCTGATTATATAGTTTGTATTGCATCAGATTCTTCACGGATTTTGATTTTATGATTAGGTTTCGAGATTTTTTTTTTTTGTGTGTGTGTGTGTGTGTGATTTATTAGTTTAGATTGGTTTTAGTTTGCTGGAAATTTATGATTTTGTGTGTGTGTGATTTATTAGTTTAGATTGGTTTTAGATTGCTGGATATTTATGATTTTGATGAGAGGTGAATGTTGTTTGTTATGTGGTTAGACATTTTGTTGTACTCAAATTTTGATTAGTTTGATTTCGTCGTAGAACAGTAAGTTAGTTATTGATGGTTTGGCTCAGTTGAGCTTTGTTGGATTGAGTTGATGGCAGTTTTTCAGGTCCAAATCTTGAAGCATAGGTTACAGGATAGGTAATGTACATTGGACTTTAATCATATTTCTGTTGCAGGAGATAGGACCAAATCTAACTAGTATTAGGATTTGGGGATCTCACATCTAGCTAACCGCATTTCTCTTCTGTGACATATTCACTGCAATTTAAAGTATCTGTATAATAGGTGTATATGCTATTCTGAATGAAAATAGGGAAGAACATGCTATGGTGATTAGTGGTACGCGACTGCTTACTAATATGTTTGTATTTATGTGGACCTGAAATTTTGTGGACTGTATGCTAATTACAGTGAAGGCACTAAATGAGATAAAGGCGTCACTAGGCTGGAGGGTGGTGTACGCGTGGGTCGGTGATGACCCTTGTGGAGATGGTGATTTGCCTCCCTGGTCTGGGGTCAAATGTTCCACTGTCAGTGGTAATGACTATAGAGTTGTAACTGAATTGTGAGTTTTGATCTCGTTTGCTCTTTCTTTTAAATAAGCGTTTCTGGTTGTTTTGTGTGTTGTCTCACAACTTTAAAATTTAAAGTAATAAGGTTGTATAATAAGCGGGTTGACATTCATGAGCTTTTTTTGTTTTTCATTGCTTTCCCATTTGGCTTGCAGGGAAGTTTATGCAGTTTCTATTGTCGGTCCGTTTCCACTTGCAGTTACCAATCTGATGGATCTCACAAGGCTGTATGATCCTCTTTTCTTTCCTTTTTGGTGTAATAAGAGCAATTTCTTTTGCATTCTTTGAAATTAAGATTATTATTTCACTTCTTTTTGGCTTTGAATTTCTTTTATATAATCTGCAAAATTGTTTCTGGTGACAGGGATTTACATAACAACAAACTAACGGGGCCAATTCCATCACAGATTGGACGGTTGAAGCATCTCAAGATACTGTACATTCTTTACTCCCTCACAATGTCTTTCTTTTGTTGTTGATGTGTTATTCCAACATAAGTATATGAGGATCGTTATATGTATATAAGATCTGGGTGATTGGTGAAGGACTGGTTATATGCCTGGACAGCGGGGGTGACTGGAACCCGCCAACTTAACAAAAGCACGTGAAAACTATACAAAAAAGAACGTGATTCCTAAATTGTATCCATATGTTATTTTGCCCCTAATAGAATTCAAAACATATGAATGTCCAGTTGCCAAGTTGTGTGAAAACTCAGATTGTACAGAAACAAAGCCTGAGATTTACAATTTAAAATTTTGTCGCATGCCAGTTTTTTATCCTTATTGGCATAGCTTATTTTGCCTGTTTCTGATTTCTTTTTCGTTTCTGTTATGTTTGTAATTGTTTGACAGTAATTTGAGGTGGAATAAGCTGCAAGATTCAATTCCTCCTGAAATTGGTGAACTAAAACAGCTAACGCATCTGTAGGTGAAGTTAATTTTTTCAGACTATTCAGTTCTTTCTGCTTTTTCATCAAATTTGTTTTGTATCTGACGACCAATGTGCGAATTTTCTGCAGCTATCTGAGTTTTAATAATTTTAAGGGTGAAATTCCGAAGGAGCTTGCGAATCTTCCTGAACTCCGTTATCTCCAACTACATGAAAATCGTTTGATCGGGAGAATTCCACCAGAATTGGGAACTTTGCCAAAGCTGCGACACTTGTAAGATTCTCTTGTCAACCTTTTGGTGTGTCCTGTCGTCATTTATCTTTTAGCTAATTTAGTTTAAATATTTTTCAGGGATGTTGGTAACAATCATTTGGTCGGGACAATAAGGGAACTCATTCGTGTCGAAGGATGCTTCCCGGCTCTTCGTAATCTGTATGCATTGTTAATTTGGCCATTTATTAACGGGCTGTTTGATTATTTGTCCTTAATTCATTAATCAATGTTACAGGTATCTTAATAACAATTACCTTACTGGAGGCATTCCATCACAACTTGCAAACTTGACGAACTTGGAGATCTTGTAAGTTAATGTAAAGGGGCTTCCTGATATTTTCAATGTCTTCTTGTTTTGTTTCTCGTTTATAGTTTAATTTTACGAAACTAACTGATTGTTTCTGTTCCAGATACTTATCCTATAACAAAATGTCTGGAGTTATACCGTTCGGGCTTGCTCATATTCCTCGTTTGACTTACTTGTAAGTACGCTTCACTAATACTAGGGATAATTACATTCACACCCCATCATCATATTGGGTAATTACCCCGAGCACTTTGAAGTTTTTGAAATTACAAAGACATCCCGGTCAATCCTGACAGCGCTCATAAAACAGGGTATGAAATTGTAATATGATTTTTATTGACAGGGGTGAAGTTGTAATATGGTTTTACTAATAGGAAAAAACGTTGTAATTTCTCAAACCTTGGGTAGCTTTTCGTTGTTAAAGTCTTTGCGGTGTCGATATAATTTACCTGTAATACTATTCTCCACTATAAGTTGCTAAAATGCCTCATCTTATGCTTATTGTGAGTGTTAGGCTATAAATCTTTTTGTTATATGAATTCAAGCTGTTTATCTCGATCTCAGGTACTTAGATCACAATCAATTTTCGGGGCGAATTCCTGATTCCTTCTACAAACACCAGTTTTTAAAGGAAATGTGAGTCGTATTTGAGCAATTGCTTTGCAAACCTTAGTTGTTTCTCGATTTTACTTATTAAATTGTCGTTTACAGGTACATTGAAGGAAACTCATTCCGGCAAGGTGTGAAACCTATTGGTGACCATAAAATCCTGGAGCTTTCAGATTCAGAGTTCCTGTTCTAGGCATAAACCAATCATCTCAAATTTTGACTAGTATTTATTTATTTTAGTATAATTTTTATTATTTAACAAATCCCGGGAGATTTCTCAAATGATATGTAACATCCGGAAAATGCTTGTATACTTCCGCCAAAAGATATAGATTTAAGTAAGCCGAATAAGCACCGCATTATGTGCTGATGCGGCTAAGTCTACATCATTTGGTGTGAACACTGAGTGTATACAAACATTTTCAGGCTTAGGCGCAATGTTATTGTTGACTGAACTGTATATAGAGAGATTATAGAGTATTATCTGATAATTGTTTTTAGTTGAGATAATTTTATCATCACATTTGGTCATTACTCATTAGTGATTTTAGTTAGTTTTCTTTCATTCCTATGAGATGATTGACAGTATTAAACTCTGCCAGGAGAATGGCCAGCTACTTCTCGGGAAATTCTAGTCCGCTCCCGGCTCGGTCAAACCCATATGTATTTTTTGAAATAACTTACTAATTATATGACAAATGTAATACATTTTTCTTGTGAAATACATCTGGGTGCGGCCAATCCGGGCTTGGGCTAGAATTTTCCCTATTTCTCTTGCTTAAATGGAGAAATAAGCAATTTGATGATCCATTTTGTATTACACGGAGCAAACACTTGCCAATTATATAAAATACTTTCCTTTAGATAAACATTTAGTTATGAATACAAGATTAAACAAGAGTTAGTATAGTGAATCCAAAATGTCCCTAGAAATTTTGAATTTCACGCTATATGTAAGTTAAATATAAATTATCTTATGATCCTAATTTTAATGAATGTGACTTGCGTCCCATAGTTACTCGAGTTATGGAATTTTAATGTGTGGTTAATATATAGTTTTGAACTTTTCCTTTTCAATTGCTAGATTGTGAGGTCGAGTTCTTTAAAAGCCATATCAATTGGTGTATGAACCATATACTGCACCTTCTAGTTGCAATCTTGGTGTGTGGGTGGTGACATCGGCATTGCAGTGTTCGTTCGAGGCCAAATGAAGCTAGCGCAAGGCTAACTGACATGGGTGATGAGGCTGCGGAGCATGGTGTGTATTGTTAGGATTCTAATTGCAATATATAATATTTGGATCCCGCGTCCAAGTTATAGGGTTCTGGTTAGGGTTGTATGATATTAAGTTCTTTTGTTTCGATAACCAACTTTCGATGTTATGTTCAAATTATCAGTCCCATCCCATCTGTAAAGTTTACTTTATTGGGTTTTACAACCTTTTGGGGTTTTAATGTTACTAGTAAAATTCACGCGTATTGCTTGTAAGGATGGCAATAAGGCGGGTTTGACAAACTCGCTACTCGCCCCATTTAATTTTATTGATACCCACAACCCGCCCCGCCCCGTCAAATACCCAGTGGATTCGGGTTTTACCCGTTAAACACGAATGAGTCATGAAAATTTATTAATTAATCCAACATGCAATCATCCGACCCAAATCCGAATAATCCAACAACTAATAAACTTACAACTTAAAGAAGTATCATGAAAATCCACAAAAATGATAATCAAATCAGTAATAAGAAAAGGGCTTTTGTCTTTTTATGAGACTTTTCAACTTTACGTCTTCCCTAATCAATTTTGTTTAACAAATAAAATTTAATAAAAGAAATAAAAAAAAAGTTAAATTACGCAAACTTTAAGTTATGTTGAAGATATTAAATAAAAATTAAAAATTTATTTATTAGAATAATATTAGCGGGGCGTTGCACCATACCCCACTACCCGTCTCATACCCTTTCAAGTCATAAATTTAATATTCATAACCCGCCCCATCACCCATTTGGTGTATCGGTGGGGCGAGTTTGGGACGAATACTCATCTAACCCTGCTCCATTGCCAATTTGCCATCCCTAGTTGCTCGTGGTCTACTGCGTATTTTTAATTTAATTTTTAGGTAAAATTGTATTTTTGTTCTTAATAGATAGGTAGTTGTATACCTTTTAGTCCCAATCTTTATAGGACTTTGACATCTAGTATCACTAGATTAAATTTTGGAACACATTGAGTTCTATCATTACAACAGTCGTTAGTTAATTTCTTAAACTTTCATAACCCTTCATGAATTATGTAATATTTGCAAAAAAAAAAAAAAAACACCCCAACGTCACCTTGTCTCACCACATCTACCATGTCCCACCCTAGCCTGCTTCCCAGACCTAGTTCATCGCCCACCACACTAGACATGTACTTTCATCACTCCTCACTTGCACTGCAACCACCATATCCGGCACCATCACTACTTGCCCTCCCCTTTCTTCTCTTCCCAACCGCGTTGCCACCACCATCTCTGACACTGCCTCTTCCATCTACCCTTCCCTTTCAACTGCGTTGCCACCACCATCTCTGACACTGCCTTTTCCATCTGACTCAATATTTGAATTTATGTAACACAGAACTCCCCAAATCTTATATTTCTTTTTCTTTTTAAATAATGAATTTTTTGTTAGTTTTACATAATTCAAGGGGTTTAAACAATTTTCAGAAGTCGACTAATGACTTTCGTCCATTTTTTAATGAAAAGAACTCATTGTGCTGCAGAATCTTATCATATGAGATTAAATGTGAAAGTCTATAATGATTGTGATTGAGTGTGCATCCTCTATCTTTCAGACCAAAGTGCATTTTTGGCTCATATTCAATATGGAAATGAAATTTTATATCATATAGCAATATATCATAGACATATATAAATAAATAAAAATTGATAGTTATAAGATTAAAATTGTGATATATACATTTTATTATGTTAATAAAATATTTTACTTGATGGTAATTCACAATTCAACATAAGTTTAAATTATTGAAAAAAAGACATTTAACTTGATAGCCATTCTGTAAGCAAAATATACGAAACATAACAATCATCAACGAATAATATATGATCCATATCTAATTCGAATATTCATAATTCAGTTAAATTACTTATATATTAATGTTCTTTTACAGAATAATATTATGCTTGAAAACTTTTGTAGCTCAATTATTTATCAGGAATTGATATTGGAGATTTATATTATACTATATAGGAGCTCCACTTTTATTTATTTCTCTAAACAATTGACAAGCACACCCATTTGATAGTAAAAAAGTCTATTGTTAAAGGCTTTTAGAAGATAAAATTTGTCTTTTTATAATATTTTCAATCTTTTCACCGTCTTAATAATTTCGTTAAACAATTGATTTATAAATGCATAATACTAGAGACATATCTATATATGCATGTACAAGCAGTGCAAATGATATATATTATACACATTATTTTGTGATTATGCCCAAAAAATTTCATCATGGTCCATGGACTTATGTTTTAGGTTTTTTCTATAAAAGTTTTAGAACTATTCAATAAAAATTTATGTATTTATTATTTCATATGGAATAAAATAGTGAAGATAATATCTATTACGTGATAGTAACTTGTTAGATTGCATAAAGATAATTTTGGAATTCAATTTTAAAGTTTATAGTGTTTTCAGAGTCTATGAGCATTGCTATCATATTTTAATAGAAAAATTAAAATTGGAGCTCATATAGTACTTCGTGGGGTGTTAATATCATCCGCCTTATCTGCCATATGTGACAAAAAGATCCAAATGAGAAAAAAAAAAATTATCATTTACTCTTTTTAATCCTTTCAATAACTAATTACATGGATTGATTTTTTTCCTCATTATTTATTATTGTTAATTTTGCAATTTAAATACTAAATTATGAATCTATTTGTAAGTTTTCACCTTTATTTTTCTTTCATAAATTCTTTTATCAACTTATTAACTCAATTTTAAGTTGAAGTTTTGTCACATAAATTGGATTATGACACAATCCTATAGTATTCATGAATACAGAATTTTTTGGGGTTTCTCCCCTTGTATATGTATATCCACCTGGGCCATTAGCTGCTTTCGTTTGTGAATGAAATTCCCTATTGGTTTATAATTTTAAAAAGAGTATAAGTGTGTTAAATTATTTGGTACATTTATTTTTAATTAATAAAAATTAATTCTTGTTATTAAGTTTATCTGTAATTACTAAATAATTATATATAAGAATACTACAAATAACTTTCAATAAATGATAATGGACATTTCATCTACTATTTAACGTACTATGTAAATATATAATGATTCACATTCATTTATACATGACAAAATAACGGACACAAAATGCGTGTTTTGAGTTGACAGTCTCCTAAAATTTGTAGAAAAAGTGTGTATGAAATTCAAGTTGAATAATAGTAGAATTATTGACTAATTATTTTTATCATTTGCAGCTCGATTTAGTAACAAGATGTTACTACTCATAAATAGGCGTTTAAGAATAAGTTATTAAGGAAACTTCGTGGTGGAATATAAGAAATTGTTTATTGTCATGTAAAATAGTATTTTTCATCTATTTTGAATAAGATCATTTTAATTTTCACAAAAATGTTGAGAGTATTGAAAAGATAAATCTATTGATATATATAAAAACAAAAATAGGTATTCCATGACTTCTTTTCAATTTGTGTTAAATAAAAAAAAACAAATACGAATAGGTAAATTATAAACATAATTCTCATTTATTTATTTTTTTGAGTTGGTATATGGAGTAATAAAATTTATTTCTCCTCATATATTTCTTTTTTCTATTCCAATTACGTGGATGTTGTGAACTTCTATAATGCTGGGAATATATATCCATATTTATAATTTTATGTTCTTATCTTTTCAATTAAGCTTTTTAATTGAATGTTAAGAGTCAACGTAAAGCATGTGATGGAATTCATATGGAATACCTATCAAATTTTTAACATATGATATAATTTATTTAAAGTCCATTGCAAAATTTTATGTTGCTCATTAGTAAAAAAAAAAAAAAAATTCTAGAAAAAAAATTATCATGAAATACAAAAAATTGTTTACTACTTAGACATATCAACCATTTTTACAAAATTTCAAATATAATATAATAATAAAAAGTAGATACATAATTACTAATGACTATGTAAAATGAACAAATTGACTCATTTATTATGGTAGTGCATGCAATGAACTAACATTAATATTAGAAAAAGCTAGATTAAATTAAGTATTAATATAATAATTTTATTTACTTAATGAACCTCACTTTTGTCTCTAACTTCATATTCACATAAGAATATTTTAGTCTCTACAAAAAAGTTAAAAAATGTAAATCATTCCCTAACCTTCACACTTTTATAATAGTTATTATTATAGATTATAGATAAAGCTTTGATATCAGATATGATTTAATATTTAAATGTGTTATTTCATCATATATTATATAATACAGATACTTGTCAAATGCACAGATAATTAAATATACACTTAAATATATAGATTGCCAACATTTGATAAGCATTTATGGATCGAAACATAAAATAAAATACTAACTGGAATAGAAGTGTTATATTATGTCTTAAAGTCCTATTCTTATTTGGATTAAGTTTTGAGTCCTAACTAGTATGTCCAAAAGACTAAGCCTATTAGGATTAGGTTATTGTATGCCCCCTATAAATATGGTATCATTCTATAGACTTTTCAACATAATTTTATACAACCGTTTTGTACCTTTTTTAAATATAATAAAGTTATCTCCTCTTCTCCCGTGGTTTTTTCCAATTTGGGTTTTCACATAAATCCTCGTGTCTATTTTCTTAATTTATACTCTCAATTTCGTGCTTTGTCATAACAAATTGGTACTAAAGCCATATTAATCGTTTTCCCGCTACGCAATTATTTTTGGAATGACGTCTAGTGGCGTATCTAGGATTTTTTGTCAGCGGGGGCACCGAGAATTTTATTCGAGGGGCGAGATTGTTGTGATATAGTTATACAATTTGTTAAGGGGGGTGCGGGGGGCTTGCCCCCCGCGGTACGGTACGGTATATTTATGGGAGAAAATATAATAAGAAATTAGGTTCAATTACAACTTTTGACATAATTTATACTTTTATACCTTTTTTATTATAGTCAGGATTTTGAATTTTGGGTGGGGAAACTCAAAATAAAGGGAGAAAATGCGATATTTTTCAATCTTGAGGGGGCGAAATTCAATTAGAAAAAAATTTGTAAGGTAAAAAGATGATTTTCAAGGGGGGGCATTGGATAATTTGAGTGGGGGCATTTATGTAATTTTCAAACTAAAATTAAAAAAATCTATATATTAACAAAAAAAAAAATTTCCAGTGGGGGCACTGCCCCCCCCCCCCCTCAAATATACATAGATCCGCCCCTGATGACGTCAATAAAATATGAAATTGAAAAGCTTGATCGAAAATCCATTTTTCTTTGTGGAAGGCGAGGATGATGGCGATCTTGATATGGACAGATCTAGAAAATCTTGATGTGAAGTATGATGATGAGGATTTGGTGCTATTATTGTTGTGTTCATTACCTCATGTTTATTCCAATTTTCAAGATACTATTTTGTATGATAGAGATACCATTATGTTGAAGGACGTTCAAGAAGCCTTGCTGAGTAAATGCTCTATTAATGGCGAACTCACGCCAAGTATCTCCGAAAACTATGGTGAGGGTACTTCAATTTCTGTGTAGTTCATATTCCTATATCCTCTACGTTTGATAGTTATGAGATTACTTTTCAAGGTGGAGTAATTGGTTATGTACATAACCCTTAGACATGATGGCAAAAGGCAGTTCTAGAGCACAAGTTCAAGTATTGCTTGGACTTGATTAAGATATGTCATTTTTCGATTGATTGCTCTTCACGGGGAGCTTTGGTGAAGATGGAGAGTTAATTTGTTATTTCATTTTGTTGAGGTATTTTGATACTTGGACTTTAATCCAAGGTGGAGATGGTTATATCATGTCTTAAAGTCTTATTCTTATTTGGATTAGGTTTTTAGTCCTAACCTATTTGGATTAGGATTTTAGTATGTCCAAAAGGCTAGGCCTATTAGGATTAGGTTATGGTATGAGCCGTATATATATGTGATCATTCTCTAAACTTTTCAACATAGCTTTATATATACATCTTTCAGATATAATAAAGTTTTCTCCTATGCTCCAATGGTTTTTCCCGATTTGAGTTTCCATGTAAATTCTTGTGTCTACTCTCTTAATTTATGCTCTCAATTTTGTGCTTTATCATAACAAGAAGGTACAAGCAGAAGGGTCTTAGCAGAAGCGTCCTCCATTTCATAATTTCTATTCCAAAGTCGTCTTGTATATAACTTTACCGATAAATGGAATACGATATGAAACACGGTGTTAAAAATGAAAATACCAACTCTATAGTACTTTAGCCAAGCCCACATGTCATAACCGGTTCATGAGTTTGCTTTAACATGCTCAAAATTTTCACATCCAATCACTAAAAGTATGAAGAAAAAAAAGACTTTGGTGGGTCTGGTACCTCTTTTAAAGTTACAAGTTAAATAAATGGTACCATCTCACATCTTTATTGTTACAAGTTACCCGTTTTCGGGGTATGTTATGCAATTTTTTAAAATACTTTCATGTTACAAGTTACACCGTGATTGAATAATCTATCAGGTGGATTTCGTACAAGTTTCATGTTTCATAAGGGTATGTTACAAGACAAAAATCACGGTGTAACTTGTAACAACAAATGGAACGTGCCTTTCCCCGGCCCTGACACCTCTTTTAAGCCATATTAGCAATCTTAAATTTTATGTACAAGAAGTTATATAAACCTTTGGTGGGTCTGGTATTTCCACTAAAATCATCTCCAATACGTCTCCTTTATAATTCATATTCTTTTTAGAGTCCTTTGTTAAAACTAGAAATATATAACATATATAGAGTTATTTGACCCCTATATAAATATGTAAATAACTCGTGTGTTTATTTTATTGTGAATTTTTTTTATACCCATACTTCAATATAAAATTTCTTAGTAGTTGAAAATCATTTAATTATTAAATATTAATAAAAGAAGAAGAAAGTTGTTAGACGTAAGATATTATTTAATATAAGAAAAAGAAAAAATATGTCCACTTTACCTAAAACACCTTAAAATAACTCCTGGAAAAGTATCAAATCCAAACTCTTGCACCAAATGTTATAAGAAAATAAATAGTTCTTAACAAGAATTGCCAACGAAGAAGAAAAATTCTAGAACCACAACCAACGTTAACTTAACTAAAAAAAATTGATTTTCAATTTTGGTGTTCATATATTGTCTGAGAACTTTTAGTATTTATAATATTATTTTGTTATTATTCTCATATATGTTTCTTTGGCCGAGTAATTTTTAAGAAATAAATTTATTTTTAAAAATGAAAGTTTACATTGGCATGTATCCTTCCAAAAGAAATTTTTTTAAGGTTAATGCCATTATAGTCTCTAAAATTTTAACTTTGTATCACTTTGGTCCTTAAAGTACCAAATATTATATTACCGTTCCTAAAGTTAACTAATTGTGTATTTCCTTCATCCTTTTAGCCATTTTTTGATGAGTTTTGGATCGGACAACATGTGAGCTTCACAAGTCCAACAACAACACCATATGCACCTCACATTTGCCACTAAAAGACAACATTTGAGGTGTACATGCTCCTCAATTCGGCCAAAATTCACAAAAAATAGTTAAAAGAACGAAAGTGAACACAAATTAAACTTTAGGTATGATCGTGTAACATTTGGTATCAATTAATATACTTTTAAGAGGTATAAAGAATATAGAAAATTAAAATTCATATCTTAGTACAAGCTATCAATTTATTTTAAATAGAAATTTTACATAATAAAGCAATTGGTTAATTCCTATTCTAAAAGGGCAAGGGGTAATTGAGTCAAAAAAACCTATTAATCTTTAACTTTTGAATTTTTTTTAATGAAAAGTTGATGGAATGGAATCCTATATATATAGAAATTTATTTGTGTTTAAAGTTATCCAAATAAGTAATAAATTAATATAAAAATATATTTTTGAAAATAAAATCATATAGGTGATTTGAGGGGAAAGATGATGTATTTTGTATTTGATTAGAAAAATATTCATATATGTGAATAATCTTATGTAATATGATGTTTGCAGTTACTTTTGTTTTATGATCTTATGTAAAATCTTCATAGATAGTGTGCCTCAAAATTTAATTATGCATGTGAGAATTGATAGAGTTCTTAAATCTATAATTTTTTTAAGAAAAGATACCTAAACTCACCTAATATAATTTTTTTTTATCAAAAATGTTTATGGAAATATTTTTATATTTAATAACTCGTTCGACCAATTTTTCGTTCAAAAGAAATCCAACTATTAAATTTTACACTATCATTGCTAAGGTTAGATGGTTTAGAGACAATTAAATAAATAAATAAATTTACAATGGCAGTCTATTTTCGTATGTCAATATTAAATTATTTTTTATGTAGATTAAAAAATAAACTTTTGTGAACTTATATGAACATGTCAATTGGTTTAATCACCTTAACTTTTGAGATGTATATTACTAAACAATTACAAAAGTTGAAATCAAAATTGCTACAACTTATTAATAAAAAAGAAAATTTATAAAAAAATAACTCATAGCTTTAATCCATATTTTAATTTAGACAAAAGATCATTGAACCTTAATTTGTAAAAGTTAAGAGCTTTTTTATTTTTTAATTAACAAAAAGTTGAAGGAGCGAGTTACTTACAAACCTGTTAATGTGGGAAACTTGTGTATGATAACTTATTTAATGGGTTCTTAGTATATTTCTCAAGTTCAAAAATGAGACTTCAAATCTCAGGTAAGGTTCTTTCCAAAAAGTGAAACTTGGGGGAGGTGGATGAAAATAACCCGAGATATAATTTGAGTGAAACTTGGGGGAGGTGGGAAAAATACATTAAATGATGATCATATACATGAACATCATAAAAAATAATTCTAATGTTATTTTCAGAAATTTATTTTACATTAAATAGATCAAGTCAAGAATGCATCATGGAAATATAGTAGATGGTTAAAAACTTACAAAATAAGTTATCAAATCGACAAATAATTATAAACTATTGTATGAAACAACTATGGGCAAACTAATGGTTAGGTATTTTGTATTAAATTAAATATACCAAAGACTTTTGACACACATAACTATAAGTTGCAAATGTTTTTTTATTTTAATATAGTTTTTCATTGGGAATTCAACATTTTCTAGTATACATATATATGTATATATATTGGTGCAATGGGATCTCAGATTTCTGTCAAAAGACCAAAGTTTGAGATGGGGTCAAAAAGGGTGCTAATTTATTGTATGATTATTATTGTATCATTATTTTATTTGTGTTGTGCAGAAGAAGTGAAGGTGAGAGTGAAGGGATTGAAATCCATAGCCAAAACAGATGAGAACTTCATTTGTGCAACTTTGGATTGGACGCCTGAAACTAAATGCAACTATAATCAGTGTCCACAGGGAAAAACTGGAATTCTTAGTCTGGTATTTATATATATGGTCTTTTGAAATTGAGTTTTTAGACATTTTTAAAGGATAAATTAGTTATTTTCTTGTGTTTTTATTGGATTTTGCAGGATTTGAAAAATAAGATTCTTGCAAATGCCATTAAAGGTTAGTTTACTTCCTAATGCCATCAAAAATTTAAAATTTTGGTTTTCGATTCGTTTCTTAAGTTTCTTATTCGGGTTTGGTTACCCAACTTAACCAAATACCAAGGGAAAATTGCACTTTACGTCCCATAACTTTCTCCGAATTCAATTTTGGTCTCACTCGTTACCCAAATCTCACATTGCGTCTCATATCTTTAAAAAATCTCACATTTGGTCCTATCCGTCTATTTTTAACGGTCAACTCCGTTGGTCAAATCTTTGACCAATTTTTTGGGGAAGAATTCATGTATAAATACACTTACACATGGATTACCTTTATTATTACGATGTTTTTATTCAATATCACGTCACGCATCCACAAAAGCACCCCGAAAAAATTGGTCAAAGGGTTGACTAACGGAGTTGACCGTTAAAAATTGACAGAAAGGGACGGATGGGACCAAATGTGAGATATTTTGAAAGTTATAGGACTAAATGTGAGAAATTCGTAACGAATGGGATCAAAATTGAATTCGAGAAAAGTTATGAGACTTGAAGTGCAATTTTCCCCAAATACCAAATTACCATTTTTGTGGTAATACTTTGTAAGCTCCCGGGAGTTGGGCTCCTAGAATGATCTCCACCATTACATGTATATATGATGGCGGAACCCCACACATATATGAGTATATGTGTGGTGGAGATCACCCGGGAGTCCAACTCCCTGGTGCCACCAAGTACCACCCCATTTTTGTTGACCTTTTTTTATTTTTATTTAGGTATTTTGTTGTTTTCTTTTGGACAAAATTTCACTAAAATTTAGATCCCTATTATTTACTTATCCTCAAATAATTGTTTTACCAATTTTCCAATCAAAAGAACCGAAACATACTGAAATTATGGACTGTTTTTCCCCCCCTCGAATGCATGCTAAAACAATATATTCATCAAATCACTGAAATTTATAGCAAAAACAATTCATCATAATATATCAGTTCCATGTTGGCAATTTAAGGTTCATTTTCTTATGAATATTTAATATCATCATAATTTATCAGTGAAATATTTAATTTCATCAAATCAGCATTCAGCCCTCTTCGGATAAGAATTGGAGGCTCAATACAAGATCAGGTTGTGTACAAAGTTGGAAAATCAGCACCAAAATGCCCTCATTTCAAACCAAGAAAAAATGGTCTATTTGGATTCTCAGAAGGTTGTCTTCAAATGGAAAGGTGGGATCTCATCAACAAATTCTTCAATGAAACCGGGTATGTATTCGAACTGATTCGACCGACTCTCAATAAGGATTTGACCCTGACCCAATTGAAAACAGTCGAACCAATCAACTAAGGGGCGTGTCAGGGAAAATTGCAAAATTGGTACTTTAAGTTGGCCTACACCTTTTTTTGGTACAATAAGTTGGCCGGGTAGCAATTTGAGTAGATTAACTTGAGAAAATATTAGAAATTATATCTCAAAGTAATTTTTAAAATTAAGTAAAACAAATTTTAATATTGGCAAATGATTTCCGTTGACAAAATATAAATTAATTAAAAGCTAAAAAATCGTAAAAAAACTAAAAAAAATTGTAAATAATCAAAACAATTTTGAAAAATCAGCAAATAATATGAAATAAAATAATTAGAAAAATAAAAACGAAAAAAGAAAAAAATCATTTTTTTAAAAAAAATAGTAACATTTTGTTTGAATTTATGCGTATAATATTGCAATTTTTATTTTAAATTATTTTATAGATATATTAATTATATAAATTTTATGTATAATAGATAAAAAAAAATGACTTAGATAAACAAATATTTCAATTGAAATTTTCAAAAATTTAAATAAATTAAAAAAAAATTGAAGTATTTGAGTTAAATCCACAAATTAAAGGTCAATTTCCCCTCCATATATAAAAAAAAAAAAACCCAAATTGAAGATAATTTTCCATCAAATTTAGCAAAATTCCCAAATTCAAGTCAATTTTCCCACCCTATGGCATTTTTCGGCCAAATTCAAAATTTATTTTTACCAAAATTGCGAATTTTTTCAAGTTAATGTACTCAAATTGTTACCTGGCCAATTTATTATACCAAATAAACGTGTAGGCCAACTTAGACTATGAATTTTACAATTTTTCCAGGCATGTAACCTCCAATCATAGTGGCACATGTGACTTTCCGGGATGAACCCATCATGTGTATGGCCCAAGACGATACGATGTAACTCTAAATCTATAAATATCACATTGTTGCCTCTTGAAAGCATGGTTCGCCGGAACGCCGCTTTCGCGGCCAGAACGGGAACGGCCCCCGCCATTCCAAAATTCGCGGGCATTTCGGTTTTGTACGTGGACCGCTCCGGAACTGCCGAAAAGCGGCGATACGGCCGAGATGCGGCTTTGTAGCGGCCGTTCCGGCGTTTCTCGGCTACGGAACGGCGGGAACGGTGATATGCCGGCCGGCGACAGAAAACTAAGCTGAAGAGCCGCCTAAGAGGATGAGGCCCAACAAAACGACGGCGCAGTACCAAGAGGATGCGTCTGCTATGGGGAGATACGACTTTATGAACTTGAGTATGGTGGATAAATGAACCATGTTTAGATAGAGAGAGAGAGAGAGAATAAACAAGAATTTAATTAAAACCCACAAAAAATCCATTCTACAGCTTCTTTTCTGGCAGGAATAAAGTGCGTAAGGTAGAAAGAAAAGAGGAAAAGACAAAGAAGAAAAGAATCCTAAGAAAAAAAAATTATTACAAGGAGGAAAAGAAATAAAAGAGAGAAAAAAAAACATGAAAAAAGTTGCATAAAGTGTGTATAGGGTAGAATCAATGCACACCTATATGTTTTTGCTTTTTAGGTGTATTATTGATTTTTGTAAGTTTTCTGATGAGTTAAAATTTACGCGGTGTCTCTCTATCAATTTTCTTCTATAAATAAGACATTGTCTTATTGCTTTTTTTTTTAAGTTTTATGATAAGTTAAAAAAATTATAGATTCCTTTGCATCAATTTCCTTCTATAAATTTCTTATCACTTTGAACCACCCAAAGGTACGTTTCTTAATTTTGCTTATTATTGTTTATTTTAGTTATTTAAATTTGTTATTGGTTGTTTATAGAACTTTGAATTAGAAATAAATATTTTAAAAGAGTATTATTAGATTATCCTTTCTTCCATTTTCTGGTAAAAGATAGATAAAAATGTTCATTATACTAAAATACTAAATAGAAAAATGTTTATTCTTCCATTTTTTGTTGTTCAAAATCTTCCAATTATGAAAGATAGACATTCAATACAATATTTATTAATTATAAAGTTTTTTAGGATTTTTTTTTAATTTTTGAGCAATTTAAGCCCAAAAATTGTGGAACGTCCGCGACGGTGCCATGGAACTGGAACGGTGGCCTCCGCGATGAACACCACGACCGTTACGGCGAACCATGCTTGAAAGGAGATTTCATTCATTAGGCACCGCCCCATATTCAATATACTTTTCCATCCTCAACCTCCCTAGGCAATCCGGGTTACATCCGGATGTATTTTACTACGACATTCTTGCCACTTTCGTCTAGTAATCGATATCGTATTTTATGCATGTATATATAAATTAATCCGAGTAACATTTCTCTCCAATCTCCATTACATGAAAAACTTGACTCAAAAGAAAAGATCATTCGCATGTACTTTGATCTCTCCGCAGGGCTCGGATAACTTTTGGCTTGAACGCCCTCAGGGGACGAAAGAAGTCCAAACACGATAACACACTTATGATTGGCGATTGGGACCCGAAAAACGCCTACGATTTTATGAAGTACACAGCTTCTAAGGGATACAAGATTGACTCATATGAACTTGGTAAATTACTTAGTACACTTTTTCAAGAAATGCTTTTCTACTTTATGTTTGGCATTTTTCACTTAAGTGCTCAAAAATTGTCCAGGAAATGAGCTATGTGGGAGTGGGGTAGCTGCAAGAATTGAAGCAGAACAGTATGGAAAGGATATTATTGTACTCAAAAAACTAGTTCAAGAATTGTACCCTAATCCTGCTAAACAACCAAAGGTCTTAGGACCGGCTGGTTTTTACGACAAGCAATGGTTCGACACCTTCCTTCAGGCGTCGGGACCAAATGTCGTTGATGGTTTAACCCATCATATCTACAACCTCGGTGCAGGTTTGTATCGGAGACCCTAATTACAATAATATGTGTATGGAACCCACATGTACGGTTGTGATTGAAGTTCCGAGACTCTATAAGAATACTCAGAAGCATATCAAGTTGGAATTCAAGAATACTATGAATGTATTTGTGGCCTACTAATCTTTCCTTTTTTTGTGTAGGTGTTGATCCAACTCTGATCAACAAGGTCCAAGATCCCTATTTTCTTGATCGAATAGCTCAGACATACAAAGACATTTCTAACAGCATTGAGTCGTTTGGGCCATGGGCCGGAGCATGGGTTGGGGAAGCTGGTGGGGCTTACCGCGGTGGCAGCAAGGATGTATCACACGCCTTTGTTGATGGATTCTGGTACGTATCTTCCATACCGGGAAAACATTTGTCGACATGAGCATTACAAACTGGACAATGAGGATTATATCACATGACCACAATGTGGATTCCACGACTGACATGAAATGATCCTCATTGTTCTGTGTAAAAACATGAATCTTCCCTGTATATCTATGCGCTAATAATGCTTTTACGGGTTTTCATTGTTACGTACACGGGGTGAAAATTCTATTGATGATCATGAGATATGATGTTTTGGCTAAAACAGGTACTTGGATCAATTAGGTATGACATCAACATTCAACCATAAGGTTTTCTGTAGACAATCCTTAATTGGAGGAAACTATGGTCTACTCAACACAACTACATTTGTCCCAAATCCAGATTACTATGGGTTAGTATTCATTTCAAGTACATTTCTCCAAAGGTATACTTCATTGATAGAATTCAAAGATGAAGATATTTGAATTCTGTAATATATCTGTTGTATTTCAGTTGATGTGTTACAATTGTACAAGCATATATATATATAGAATGAAAACGTAGCCCTAAGGTTACAAATGGGCCAGATGGGCTGGACTATATAACTATACACTAACACCCCCTCGCAATCTGAGCAGTGGGACCAACGCAAATATTGGCCCGAAGTTGGGAAAACTTGGTAGTGGGTAAGGCTTTGGTGAAGATGTCGGCAATTTGTTCAGCGGTAGGAACATACTTGACTAAAACATCGCCGGTGGCGACTTTTTCCCGAACAAAATGGTAATCAATCTCAATATGCTTCGTACGAGCATGAAAAATAGGATTAAGGACAAGATATATAGCACTAATATTATCACAGTAGACCCGAACCGGATGCGGAAGGAAGATGCCCAAATCACGCAGAATAAAACGGAGCCAACAAGACTCGGCGACAGCATAGGCGACAAAGCGGTACTCAGACTCAGTACTGGATCGGGAGACGGTAGCCTGTTTCTTGGCAGACCAGGAGATAATGTTATCACCAAGATAAACAGCATAGCCAGTGGTGGAACGACGACTATCGGGACAACCAGCCCAATCTGAGTCAGCATAAACAGTCAGGGAGTCCACAGTGGAAGAACGGAGGAGAAGGCCATAATCAAGAGTACCCCGAAGATAACGAAGAATACGCTTGACCATTTGAAAGTGACTATCCCGAGGTGAGTGCATGAACTGACTAACTAAAGTAACTGCATAAGCAATGTCAGGCCGAGTGTGAGTAAGGTACTGAAGGCCCCCAACAATACTGCGATAAAGAGTTGGATCAGAGAAAAGGTCGCCCTCAAGAGCTGAGGGAGTAGACGTTGCAGAAAGAGGAGAGGCAACAGGCTTCAAGCTCATCATGTCAAAACGCTGTAGAAGCTCGGTTGCATACTTTTTCTGCGAAAGAAACAATCCCAGAGAGTCCCGTGTAGCATGAATACCCAGAAAATAGTGAAGATCCCCTAAATCCTTCATTGCAAACGCCTGGGAAAGGCGAGAAATAAGAGCAGTAACGGCATCAGAATCGTTCCCAGTCAAGATAATGTCATCAACATACAGCAAGAGAACCAAGGTGATAGAAACAGAACGGTAGAAAAACATCGACATGTCAGCTTTGCTGCTAGTGAATCCAAGACGCAGCAAATACGAACCAAATTTCTAAAACCAAGCTCGAGGGGCTTGTTTCAGACCATATAGAGCCTTCTGTAACTGACACACATGTGAAGAATACTGGGGGTGAGTAAAACCACGGGGCTGAGCCATGTAAACAGTCTCAGTAAGATCACCGTGAAGAAAAGCATTCTTCACATCAAGCTGTCTAATAACCCACTGACGAGAGACTGCAATAGAGAGAACAATACGAATAGTAGTCGGCTTAACTACAGGGCTGAAGGTCTCACCAAAATCAATACCAGCTTGTTGCTTAAACCCCTGAGCAACCAAGCGGGCTTTATAGCGCTCAACAGATCCATCAGAACGTAACTTAACCTTATACACCCATTTGGAACCAACTAGATTTTGCGAAGGATGCGGTGGCACCAAAATCCATGTGCCATTTGCTTGAAGAGCATTAAACTCATCAACCATGGCAGCACGCCAAAAGGGATCCTTGGCTGCCAGTGTATAACATGTCGGCTCGAGAGGAGGGGAAATAGCAGACAAGGAGGGAAGTACACGAGGCTTACGTGTACCATCACGTAAATGGGTGACCATAGGATGACGATTAGACGGAGGTGGGACACGGGAGGAGGGCTCGGGAGAAGGAGAGATCGAGGAGGATGTAGGGGCAGGAGACGGGTCAGACAAAAACTCAACAGGAGCTGGGGGAGGAGGTGGTGATTGGACTGGACTAGAGGGACATGGAGAACTACGGATAGATGATGGTGAAGGTGATGGATCTGGGATAGGCGGTAAGGGGAAGACAATGGTGCGGGCAACAGGTAGATCAAGGGGACCGAGATAAGGTGGATAGAGAAGGGACACCGGAATAGATCCAGAAGCAGACTAGTGGGGATCAGAGGCGGAAGCAGAAGTGGAAGAGAAGGTAGAATAGGGAAAAGAGTCTTCATCGAAGACGACATGACGACTAATATGAATAACACCAGAAATAGGATCGAGACACCGGTAACCCTTGTAGTCCGGGGCATAGCCTAAGAAGATACATGAGGCTGAGCGAGGATCGAGCTTATGAGCAGCCCGGTGACCAAGATGTGGAAAACACGCACAACCAAAAATTCGAAAGGAAGAATAGTCGGGTGAACGACCAAAGAGAACCTCAAAAGGAGACTTGTGGCAAAGCGTAGGTGTAGGAAGACGATTAATAAGAAAAATAGTAGTATAGAGAGCGTCTACCCAAAAGGAGTGAGGAAGGTAAGCAGTAAGAAGTAAAGTGCGAATTAACTCAGAAATATGACGATGCTTACGTTCTGACACACCATTTTGCTGCGGGGTGTAAGGGCATGATAGGCGAAACTGAATGCCAGAAGCCGCAAAAAGGGTGCGAAACTGAGCATTATCAAACTCACGACCCCCATCACTTTGAAACCGTTTGATTTTAGTTGTAAAAAGATTTTCAATTAAGTTTTTAAAAGTACAAAAGTGAGGATAGACTTCAGATTTAGTACGCATGGGATAACACCAAGTAAAACGGGTAAAATCATCAATAAAAATGACATAATATTTAAAACCTTCTTTAGAGATAACAGGAGAAGTCCAAACATCAGAGTGAATTAAATAAAAGGGCACAGAACTACGCTGTGCAACAGACTGAAAAGGTAACTTGTGTGACCGGCCTAACTGACAAGATTGACAAAAAGAAACAAAACAATCTTTGGACGCGAAATGACCATTACGAGATAATTGCTGAAACGTAGAAAGACTGGGATGACCTAAGCGGCGATGCCAAATATCACCAGAGATGGTACGAACAACAAGAGAGGACACCAAGTTAGGGGAGACCGGGTACAGTCCACTACTGGAGGGAGATTCCAGAAGAACCTTCCCTGTTACGTTGTCCTTAACACAAAAACCAGTGGAAGAAAACTCAATCAGACAATCATTTTCTTGACATAATTTTCTAACAGATAGAAGATTATGAGATAAATGAGGAACATGCATCACATGGGATAAAGTAAGGGGGCGAGTCGGGGTATGTAAAGTAGAGGAACCGACATGCTTAATAGACAAAAGTGCACCATTACAAACTAAAATTTTGTTCGTACCAGTATAGGGAGTAAGGTTAGAGATTTTACCGCCATTTGGAGTCATATGAGCAGAAGCACCACTGTCAGGATACCAGGCTAGGTCAAAGTTGTCAGCGACAGACAAGGCTGAAAAAGACTTTGGAAGATCCTCAGAAACATATGCATGGTTAAAACGCTGGGGACAGGAAACACAGGTATGACCCGGAACACCACATAGTTGACATGTCTGACCAGGAGTCGGAAGTAGACCAGGACGTGACGAATGATGAAAACCAGAAGGCCCAGAGGGCCTAGTAAAACGAGAATGCCCAGAGTACTGACGAGGGGGATGCTGAGATTGAGTCTGAGATGAGTGTTGCCAAGTCTGAGAAGAATAGGACGTACTGTGATTATGACGACCCTTTCCTCGCCCGGAACCATAACCGCGACCACGTGAGCTACCACGACCTTTACTTCCTGAATGCATGGAGTGAGAGTGGGCGACAAAGGCAGGAGATGTAGAGGGAAGAGAGTCATTTTGGCGAAGGCGTTGCTCAAATTGAAGGAATTGTGCCCGGAGATCATCGAATGTAAGGAGAGAGGGATACAAAGAGACATACATGACGAAAACTTCATACGCAGAAGGGAGTCCATTGAGGGCTTGAAGGACGAGATCACGAGGAGAGAGATGATGATTTATGGCAGCAAGATTATCTGAAATATTTTTCAGTTTGCTGAGATAAGCGTCACAAGAAAGATCACCCTTTTTGATAGTGGAGAACGCACTTTTATATTCTAATTCTTTTGAAATAGATTGCTGAACAAAACGGCGCTCAAGAGTGATCCAGATATCACGCGATGTAGAGAGGGTATAGACAGTTTGTAAAATTTCTTGAGTGAATGTAGCATACATCCATGATTTGATGCTACGATCGGTGCGAAACTAGGAACTGTATGTTGGGTTACTAATGAGTTGACCCGACGAATGCAGAATATGAGAAGAGGGACATGGTAAAGGGCCATCAATGTAGCCCAAAAGATCATGACTCCCGAGTAATGTTTCAAATTGATATTTCCATAGAAGATAATTGTCAGAATTGAATTTTGTGGTCATGAGTTGAGGATTTGGGAGAGTAGACGACGGTTGTGAGGGCAAGACCACGTGAGGTGGAAACGCAGAGTGAGGTATGGGAGAGGGGGTGGACTGATTTTGGGGAAGTAGGGTTGTTGGGGGGCTATTTTGAAAGGTAGGAAGTATTTGGGGGCTATTTGGTACATAAGATGGAATATGGGGGCCAATATGGAAAGAAGAGAAAATATTGGGGCTGTTTTACAAGAGAGGGGTAAGCTGGGGGTTATTTTGCAAAATAGGGTTTTGATTTAAATAGACACAGGCCTATTCGGCCGTGTCATTTCCGCCTCCAAGATAAGGAGCAGTGGCGACCGTGGAGTGCGAACTAGTGGCGGCGGCAACGGAGTGCAAACTGGCGGAGGCGGCGACGGGATGGGAACCGACGGCGGCGAGGACGGGATGTAAACCAGCGGTAACAGCGGCGACGGGATTGAAATTGGCGGAGAAAGTTCTGACGCTTTCGGCAGGTAGATGGTGGGATAGATCGGAGTTAACCGGGAGTGGTGGTGCCATTCGGGGAGGCGGAAGAGATCCGCCAACGAGGAGAGACGGTGGTATGTCGGCGGCGACAGATGGGCCAACCGCGATTGGTGTTGTGGCGGAGAGTATGGTGGCGATGTCTTTCGGACATACGCCAAGTGAAAGAAAATGTTGAACGAGGGAGATAGCAGTCGGGAGGGATTGGTCGGAAGTGACGTTGGCCGGCGACGGGATGTGGCCGAGAGGAGGAGGCGCCGATGGGAAGGTGATTGAGGAGGATGAAGGAGAACCAGAAATGGGGTTAGGGGAAGAAGACAGAGAAGGGAAGGCCATGTGGGCAACGGCGACTGCAGCGGTGGCGCCGGACAGAGAGGGGAGAAGAATGGCGGAGGTATCTGTCGTAAGATTGGTAGAGAGATCCGCAAGATCGATATTTTCGGTGACTGATACCATGATAGAATTCAAAGATGAAGATATTTGAATTCTGTAATATATCTGTTGTATTTCAGTTGATGTGTTACAATTGTACAAACATATATATATAGAATGAAAACGTAGCCCTAAGGTTACAAATGGGCCAGATGGGCCTGACTATATAACTATACACTAACATTCATGACGAAAGGGGGTTGTATCCAACAGCTGCTACCACCCGCACTCCACCCCTCAAGGGGGTTGGATCCTAGCCAACCCCCATCCCTTTTGCACTCCAAGGGTGTGAATCATTATGGAAGGGGGTTGGATCCTGCAGTCACCCCCCACCCCAACCCACGAACAAAGTCTTGTATCCATTCCTAGTATTAGTTGACATTCGAAGATTCCTGGTTAATGTTTCTCCACTTTCGCAGTGCACTACTATGGCATCGGTTAATGGGAACGAATGTCCTTGCTGCCTCCCATACCGGCTCCCCTTACTTGCGCGTCTATTCTCATTGCTCAAAGAAAACCGTAAGCAACTTTCTTAACTTTTAGTGCACTTTCACATAATAGTTCTAAAGTTTGTAAACTTCTTTTCTTTTCTTTTTTCAGGCTGGCATTTCAATACTTCTAATCAACATGTCAAACTCCACAACCTTTGAAGTTTCAGTAGTGGATGAGATGAACTTGTACCCTGAACAATATAAGTCCATAAAAGATACAGAGCAAAGGGAAGAGTACCATCTGACCCCAAAAGATGGCAATATTCAAAGTGATGTCTTGCTGCTAAATGGAACGCTGTTGAAGCTTACAGAAACTTTTGATATTCCGTCTATGAATCCACGGCTCGTTGATTCTGTGTTACCGGTTAAAGTCGTGCCTGATTCAATAGTTTTCGCCACATTGAAAGGTTTTAAAGCACCAGCTTGTGCTTAGAAGTTGTTTTTGATAATTTTTTCAATTTTTATGTTTGAGAGAGGGAGAAATGTTCTCTTTCAGGACCTGAAATTTATAGAATATAAGTACTTAATAGTTCTGTTCTGGTAGGAGTCCTTGCAAAGAATGAGAAAGTATACTGAAAGAACGACGTAAATCGTAAAAACAGGAGTGATTCATAGAAGTTGTACTCCAAGTCAAGTCCAGTATAACCACAATCATTTGTATATGGCAGTCCTTTGAGCAGTTTTAATTTTTTTGGCACAACTAGAGTTAAAAGTACAGGATTGCGTTGATCCAAAATGATTTGAAAAATATCCTTATTTATGATACGAGCTAATTCATCCATTATCTGGGTCTAATCACGAAAAATGGACGCAAGCCTTTATACTTGTCATGCTTTGGACAATGTTCGATTTTTTTCTTATATATATATATATATATATATAAAAGTAATATTACCATATAAGTATAATATATATATATATACATATGTACATATATGTTATGTATATATATGTATTATATTTATGTATATATATAATAAAAATATATTTTACAAAATCAATTATCTTTATTTTATCTCAATTTTCAACTAACTCCCTGAATTTTTAAAGAGATTACATACAACTCCCTCTACATAAAAAGGGTAGGTTGGTCCAAAAAATAGTCAACAATTACAAAGGTCAATCCCAGGGGCAAAATTGGATTTTTATAAAAATTTGATGATGACGTTATCAATTTCTGTACAAAAAGGACCTCAAATGTAAATAGGATATTAAATTTAGGGAGGTGGAAGTAATTACTCAAATTCGGTGGAGGTGGCTGTATTTAGCCCATAAGTTAGGAAGTTTTTTGTATTTTTCCCTAGATAAAAACAATTCAAACAAATAGAACAAATATTTAACAATCTGAAAATATAAAAAACATAAAAAAATCTAAAAATTAGAAAATATTCCACATTATATATTTTGAACTAATTTATACTCTAATATGAAAAGAAGTAAATATCAAATTACTCAATATATTTTAATAAATATGAAAATTATTTTATTAGAAAATATATCTCAAATTAAAGTAAATATCAGATAAAAAAATATTTTACTAAATATGTTAAATAATTTGAAGAAATTAAAAAATAAGGAAAATTAAACTAAATATTACAAAATAGCCTTACTCGTGTTGTTATTCTTTTGACTTTTTAATTAATTTTTATATTAAATAATTTTTAAATTTATTATTATTATTTTGTTTATTTTTTATCATATTTTTTATCATTTTAATTTCTAAATTTTTTTATTTTTTATTTATAATTATAATTCTAAAATGTTTATTAGCTTTTACCTTTTTATTATTTTAATTAATTTTTATATTTATTACTTTTTTAATAATCTTTATTTTACATTAATTTTTATTTTGAAATCCTATTTTCCACATGGCGTATCCATTTGTCTGTTTGTTTCCAAGTTGACAAGTCATGTGTCCACAATGGCAAAATTGATTTGAAAATTGAAAATCGCCATTGAATATCCTACACAATGCTAATTTTGATTTTTGTGGGGACTCCGTTAATTTAGACGAAAAGTAATGGCAATGACGAAAAGTGTCCAAAATTGACAAGTTGAGAGACTAAATGTATCGACACTGAAACATGGAGGACCAAATATGTTTTAATAGACAAATTTAAGGACGAAAAATGTAATTATAGTGGTAAAAATTATAAGGGACCGTGCTTAATATTATAAGGTTGTGTATGGAAGGGATAATTTACCATAAATCATGAATTTTCATGAGGGACCATTTTGGTACATGTTAAAGTTTAGGGGATCTATGGAATGGCAGGAAGAGTTTTTTTTTTTTTTTTGGGGGGGGAGGGGATGGAGGTGTTGCATTTTGTATTTAACCTTAAAAATAATAATAAAGAAAAGCTGCATAATCCTCTCTATCATATATATATACGCACACACTCACTAAGAGTAGAATAATCAGAATTCCTCAAAATAAAAAAATAATAAATAATAGAATAATGAAAAAGCAATTTAAGAAACATTTCCTTGACACTTTCTTTATGAAAATCCCTTAAAAATTGACCTGGTTTTTATATGTGGATCTTTCACATATATTCTAAAACTCTCTTCATCAACTAATAATGAGTTTGTGGGGCATGACATGTAATGCATCTTATGCAGTTCTTATGAGCAGTATGGAGATTTTTCCTTCAACTTTCCTTTCTTCTTTTTATGAAGAAGAGTAATGTAGATTAAACAATACAAAGTATAATGAAAATAAAAAATGAAATGCTTGAAATGAAAATTATGAAACACTTTTTAGAAGACCAACATGTCATAAAAAATGAAGAAAAATATTTCTCGTGCTCTCACATACTGGGAAGATAATATTCAAGGCATCAATTCTGAATTTGCATTTGTAAAAGGTGCTTGTACATTCATTATTTTACATAAAATTTATTGCTATATTTAATGATACTTATTATTAAGTTTATAATGCAAATGTTGTTCAATTTCCAATTAATTATAGCTATTAATCGTATATAGATCAGATGAATAATGTAGAGTTTTTATTGAATTGAATTGAATGAGTTATTAATTAATAAGAGTGATATGCTATTTGTTACAATGGAAGAAACACCCTCCAATATCCATTATTTTATAGATAGTATAGTATATAGATAATTGTGTTCAACCAAATAACATCCGTCTAAGTCAATTTATCAAACAACTCCATGTCTCTTGTTAGCTCAAGTTCACATTATCTGATGTAATGATTTTAATTGCAAGACACAATGATTTTAATTGCAAGACGCAAGAATTGAAGACCACATCGGGCTGTTCTATGCTGGGTCGAGATCATTGGTCGAGGCCTAGCTCAGCCGTTGGATCCCGCCAACAGGGGGGGTCAAATTCCCATTTAACCCTCCCATGTGGGGGGATCCAACGGCATTGGTCTCGGCCCAGCATAGAATTTTCCGACCACATCAGAATAATGGGGTTTCAATGTGTAATTTATCAGAACGGATCTTCTATCCCACAATCGTATACCACAATGGTGTCACATCATTGTAGGATTGACAAGTGTCCTTTTAATTTGAATTAAAAAAGCTACTAATAATAATTCAAATTAAAAGGACATTTGTCAATCCCAAAATGATGTGACATCATTGTGGGATAGAAGTGTTGGATATTAGTTATGAAAAGTATGTTAGACATGACTTTTGCATACAAAATTCGAACACCGTAAGTATCCGGGATACGAAATATTATTGGATAATATTAATCTACGTTTCGAGTAGATGAGTTTAGCATTTTGAATTTCTCAAATCGGATTAAAAACAAATGAGAAATTAAGTGCTAAAGTGGGGTGTTTGAAGTGGGTTATCCCACATGGAATATGGATCAAAGTTTGGGATGGTTTATAAACCATTGTCTTGAAACTAAGGGTTGGCCCTTTGGGTCATAAGATTTTTGTGGGCTTTGTGAGGGGGAAGGACCTAGCCATGGTCCGGTCCACCACACGCGCGCGCGCGCCGCCGCCACCGTCCGCCCGGACCGAGCTCGGGTTCGGGTCGTGAGTCTTGGGCTTTGGACAAGGATAGGGCTTGAATTGTAATGGGCTTGGGCTTGCAATATATTAATTTTTTGGAGAAAATTAATTCCACAAAATAAACCTCTTGATCCATCTACCAAAATTGGGCCTGAATAAAATTGTTGGCCACTTTTTTATTCAAATCTGAATGGACCTTCTAGAAGATCCAACGTTCGAACGTTGCACCCCTAACGTTCGAACATTGGTCCTGACCGTTGGATTTTTCTGTTACAAGCCAACGTTCGAACGTTGAGGGTGCAACCTGATTTTGGAGGCTATATAAAGCCCCATCCAGCTGACTGGAAAGATACACCAAGCATTCCATTGCTTACAATTTCTCTCATTCTCATATATTCTCTCTCTCAAGAGTTCTAAGTTGCCTAAAGTTCGATGGTTCTAAATTCGAAGTGGTCTCGTTTTTAGAACGTATATCGTTGTATCTTGGGACGTTTATTGCATATACTCGTACCACCTAGGCGGGGCAATTTAGCGTTAAGGATAGAGAGTTCTCTCTCGCGTCGATATAATCTTTTTTCTCCTCTATTATCTGTTTTGATACGTTTGTGAAGTTTTGATCCAACAAGCTTAATGCTAAATTGTGTTTTGTTGTTCAAAAGTTGTCACTTGTTCAAATGGCTAATATGGGAGATGTTGATGGCACTACTCTTGACTTCGGTCTTGCACCGGGTGCTAGCCTAGGTCTCGGTATTGGCTCCGGTGGAGGTTCTGATTTTGGTTTCGGTTCTGGGCTGGGTCTTGCCTCCGGATTTGGCATTGGCTCTAGTGGGGGTGCCAGGCTAGGTTCTGGTTCAGGGCTGGGCCCTGGTTCCGGTTCTGGCTCGGCTCCGGTCCTTCCATTTGCTCCAATGGCTAATCCGGTTATACCGGCGCAGGCTGAAAAGCGGACGAAGTTCAGCGGGCCTGACTTCAAGAGGTGGCAGCAAAAGATGTTGTTTTACCTCACGACTCTTAGCATGGCAAGGTACTTAAGGGAAGATATTCCCTATATCCCAGCTGAGTCAACTGATAATCAACTGAGGATGCATATGATGCCTGGATTAATGGTGATTTCCTTTGTAGGAATTACCTACTCAGTGGATTAAGTGATTCGCTTTACAACGTGTATATAGAGGTAAAGACTGCCAAAAGCCTCTGGGAGGCACTGGACAGGAAGTACAGAACTGAGGATGCCAGACTGAAGAAGTTCGTGGTCGCAAAGTTCTTAGACTTCAAAATGGTGGACTCTAAGTCCGTGACAAGCCAAGTCCAAGAGCTTCAGATAATAATTCATGAAGTTCATGCTGAGGACATGGCTTTGAGTGAATCTTTCCAAGTAGCTTCTATCATTTAGAAGTTACCGCCGTCTTGGAGAGATTTCAAGAATTACTTGAAGCACAATCGAAAGGAGATGAGTCTAGAAGATTTGGTCGTCCGACTAAGAATTGAGGAAGACAACCGGGTTTCTGACAAGAGGCCTCCTGTGCAGGCGATGGCTAACATCGCAGAGATTCCGGAAAGCTCAAACCGGAAACAAAAGTTTTAAGGGAAGTCCAAAGGGAACTCCCAGAAAAAGAAAGGAAAGTTACAGGGAGACGGCTGTTACTACTGTGGCCAACCTGGTCACTGGGCTAGAGACTGCAAAGAGCCCAAGAAAAATAAGTCTCAAGGGCAAAGTTCTGCTAAGAATCAGAACAAAGGCAAGAATCAAGTGCAGAACCAGGTGCACTTGGCTGAAGATGATGTCAAGGGCATCAATGAGATGATCGACGATCTGTCTGGCCACCAGGTGCCGATCGATCTGACTGATCTTGATCTCACTACCGTTGTGTTTGAAGCCAATCTAGCAGACAACCCGAGGGAGTGGTTTATAGATACTGGGGCTACTCGCCACATCTGTTCCGACAGAGATGCTTTCTCGTCCTATTCCCCAACTGATAGACGGAGATTGTTTATGGGAAACTCAGCCACATCACCAGTGGTTGGAATGGGGAAAGTTGTGCTGAAGATGACTTCAGGCAAAGAACTGACATTGACTGAAGTTCTGCATGTTCCGGAGATTCGCAAGAATTTGGTATCCGGTTCGGCTTTGGTCAAAAATGGGTTCAAGATAGTCTTCGAGGCTGATAGATTTTCTTTAACAAAGAGAGGATTTTATGTAGGAAAAGGTTACCTTGAGCAGGGTCTTTTCAAGATGAATGTAATGAATGTAATCCGCTCTGTTGTAATTGAAAATGAAAACAATAAAAGTATTGAGAATTCTGTTTATTTGTTTGAGTATTCTAATTTGTGGCATGTTAGACTAGGACATGTAAAATATAATACTATTCGAAGATTGGTCAACTTGAACTTATTACCAACTTTTAAAGTTGAAAATGAACATAAATGTGAAATTTGTGTTGAGGCAAAACTAGTCAAACAACCGTTTCCTTCAGTGGAAAGAAACACCGCACCTCTAGAACTTATTCATAGTGACATCTGTGATTTGAAGTTCGTGCAAACTAGAGGTGGGAAAAAGTATTTCATTACATTCATAGATGATTGCACAAAGTATTGTTATGTGTATTTACTAAGAAGTAAAGACGAAGCGCTTGGAGCGTTTACACATTACAAAACAGAAGTTGAAAATCAACTTGGAAAAAGGATAAAAGCTATCCAAAGTGATAGAGGTGGAGAATACGGAGTGCCTTTTGATGAATTTTGTACCAACTTTGGAATAATTCATCAAACGACGGCACCATACTCACCTCAATCAAATGGCGTTGCTGAACGCAAGAATCGCACTCTCAAAGAAATGATGAATGCGATGTTGCTAAATTCTGGATTACCGCAGAATTTGTGGGGGGAGGCGGTCCTCTCTGCAAATTATATCCTTAACAAGATTCCCCACAAAAGTAAGAGTGAGACTCCGTACGAACTTTGGAAAGGTCAAAAGCTTTCTTACAAATACCTCAAAGTGTGGGGCTGTTTGGCTAAGGTAGAAATACCCAAACCCAAACAAGTTAAGATAGGGCCTAAGACTATTGATTGCATATTCATAGGTTATGAACTTAATAGTAGCGCCTATCGATTTCTGGTACATAAATCAGAAATATCTGAGATTCATGAAGGTACTATCATGGAATCTAGAAATGCTTCGTTTTTCGAGGATGTCTTTCCAAGTAAGGAAAGAAACGAGAAAGTTCCTCTTAAAAGAACATTTGATGAGTCTACGAGTAGTTCTAATCCCGGGGATGAAGAACCACGTCGTAGCAAAAGGGCAAGAGTTCCAAAATCATTTGGTCTCCATTTTGTATCATATACATTAGAAGGGGAGCCAAGAACGATTAAGGAAGCTATGTCCGGTCCGGATGCTCAACTCTGGAAAGAGGCTATTAATAGTGAAATCGAGTCTATTTTACACAACCATACCTGGGAGTTGGTTGATCTTCCAAAGGGAAGTAAGCCTTTAGGCTGTAAATGGATTCTGAAGAGAAAGTATAAGACTGATGGAACTATTGATAAATATAAGGCCCGTTTGGTAGTCAAAGGATACCGACAAACGGAAGGTCTTGATTTCTTCGATACTTATTCTCCAGTAACGAGAATAACATCCATAAGATTATTCATCTCTATTGCCGCGTTGCATAACCTTGAGATACATCAAATGGATGTTAAGACTGCGTTTCTGAACGGAGAATTAGATGAAGAAATATATATGGAACAACCCGAGGGGTATGTTGCTCCTGGAAAGGAGAAGAAAGTGTGTAAACTTGTAAAGTCGCTATACAGACTTAAACAAGCGCCAAAGCAGTGGCATGAAAAGTTTGATAGCACGATGTTATCAAATGGTTTCAAGATCAACGAATGTGATAAATGCGTGTATGTTAGACACACACATAACGCATACGTCATAGTGTGTCTATATGTAGACGACATGTTGATAATGGGTAGTAATCATGAAATCATCATGAATACTAAAGGAATGTTAAAGAAGAACTTTGACATGAAGGATATGGGACTTGCAGACGTCATCTTAGGAATTAAAATCCTGAGGACTTCTGAAATACTAGTCTTATCGCAATCTCATTACGTTGAGACGGTTTTGGAAAGGTTCCTTCCAAGCGATAGTGCACCAGTCAAGACGCCAGTGGATTTGAGCGTTCATCTACGCAAAAACCATGGCAAACCTGTATCGCAGTTAGAATATGCTAGGGTCATTGGGAGTCTGATGTATATCATGGATTGTACTCGCCCTGATCTAGCTTATTCTATGAGCAAGTTGAGTAGGTTCACGAGTAATCATAGTGTAGAGCATTGGAATGCTTTAACTAGAGTTCTTAAGTATTTAAAGTATACTAAAGATTATGGATTACACTACTCAAGATATCCAGCTGTAATAGAGGGATACAACTATGCTAATTGGATATCAGACACGAACGATTCTAAGTCCACAAGTGGGTATGTATTTACCGTTGGTGGAGGAGCAATGGAAATCTTCTAAGCAAACTTGCATAGCCCGTTCCACGATGGAATCAGAATTCATAGCTTTAGATAAAGCTGGTGAAGAAGCTGAGTGGCTAAGAAATTTTTTAGAAGATGTTCCCTGTTGGGAAAAACTTGTGCCTTCGATTTTGATTCATTGCGATAGTATGTCGGCAATTGGAAGGGCACAGAGTAGTATGTATAATGGTAAGTCTAGACATATTCGTCGTAGGCATAACACCATTAAGCAGTTGATCTCTAACGGGATTATTTCCATTGATTATGTGAAATCAAAGGAGAATATTGCAGATCTTTTGACGAAAGGGTTGCCTAGAGATCAAATATAATGCAGATCAAGAGGAATGGGATTAAAGTCTACAATTTAAGAATGGACACAACGGTAATCCAACCATGTTGACTGGAGATCCCAAGATCATGGTTCAATGGGACAACTAAGTTGTGAAAATTCAGTAAGGCACTTAGGAGTTTTAACTCCAAACCCATTGCCTAGGATAAAGAAGTGCATCCTACAAATGTAGCAAAGGCTAAGTTTGGAATTTTTAATGATTCTTATACTGTCATGAAAAATGAAGTGGAGTATGGTAGGATACTCTTAGATAGGAGATCACCTATGTAAGTGTGAGGTGTAGGCCGCCTCAACATTGAGTAAAATGTAAACACTTATAAATCCAAAAAGGGGTGCCACGGCCAAAAATGGACGCAACAGTGAGAACTGAAGCAACTGAGAATTTATCATGTGAATATCATTGTCTGGTTTTACACGAACGGCTGACCAATTCAAGACATCATGTTCATTGGGGAGCCTAGTAAATCCGATGATATCTCACTAAGAAAGGTTCAAAGCCAAAAGCCACCTCTTCTGATGTGATAAATTTTCGTCTGAACTCTTGAGATCATGCATTGCATTAATTTCATTCGTGTGGGGGATTGTTGTATATTAGTTATGAAAAGTGTGTTAGACACGACTTTTGCATATGAAATTTGAACACCGTAAGTATTCGGGATACGAAATATTATTGGATAATATTAATCTACGTTTCGAGTAGATGAGTTTAGCATTTCTAATTTCTCAAATCGGATTAAAAACGAATGAGAAATTAAGTGCTAAAGTGGGGTGTTTGAAGTGAGTTATCCCACATGGAATATGGATCAAAGTTTGGGATGGTTTATAAACCATTGCCTTGAAACTAAGGGTTGGCCCTTTGGGTCATAAGATTTTTGTGGGCTTTGTGAGGGGGAAGGACCTAGCCATGGTCCGGTCCACCACACGCGCGCGCGCCGCCGCCGCCGTCCGTCCGCCCGCCCGAACCGGACCGGACCGGGCTCGGGTCCCGGACCGGGCTCGGGTCCGGGTCCGGGTCGTGGGTCGTGGGTCTTGGGCTTTGGGCTTTGGACAAGGATAGGGCTTGAATTGTATTGGGCTCTGAGCATTGGGCTTGGGCTTGCAATATATTAATTTTTTGGAGAAAATTAATTCCACAAAATAAACCTCTTGATCCATCAACCAAAATTGGGCTTTAATTAAATTGGGCCTGAATAAAATTGTTGGCCACTTTTTTATTCAAATCTGAATGGACCTTCTAGAAGATCCAACGTTCGAACGTTGCACCCCTAACGTTCGAACGTTGGTCCTGACCGTTGGATTTTTCTGTTACAAGCCAACGTTCGAACGTTGAGGGTGCAACGTTCGAACGTTGGCAGCAGAAACTGTCCTGCTGTTTCAAGTCAGAATTGAAGGTGATTCAATGCCCCTATTTAATTTTTTCTGATTTTGGAGGCTATATAAAGCCCCCTCCAGCTGAATGGAAAGATACACCAAGCATTCCATTGCTTACAATTTCTCTCATTCTCATATATTCTCTCTCTCAAGAGTTCTAAGTTGCCTAAAGTTCGGTGGTTCTAAATTCGAAGTGGTCTCGTTTTTAGAACGTATATCGTTGTATGTTGGGACGTTTATTGCATATACCCGTACCACCTAGGCGGGGCAATTTAGCGTTAAGGATAGAGAGTTCTCTCTCGCCTCGATATAATCTTTTTTCTCCTCTATTATTTGTTTTGATACGTTTGTGAAGTTTTGATCCAACAAGAAGATCCGCTCTGGTAATTTATATAGTCTTCGGCCTTTTCACTCTTTTTTTAATCGATTTGAATTTGTATACTTTAATAGCTAAAGTTTAAGATTGAATTTATCTCACATCATATCAATTGATATTCGATTCATCCGCTGCTCTTTCCACCCCAGCTGCAAATATGGCGTGTTGCTAATGATGTCGGCAATGCAGTGTTCACCCAAGACTAAGTTAAGTTAGCACAACGATCAACCCACATTGGCGCCCGACATTGTGATTTGGATCCCACGTCAAAATTATAAAATTCTAATTTGGGTTTTATAATGTCTTGGTACTATTTCATTTGAATAACCTTTTTTTCTTTTGTAAGATTCTATGGTGCTCCTAGTGCATTGATCCTGGAGGAGTAGGCACCATTGGATCACATGGGGGTGTGGGTGATAAAAATGGTTTATTCTATGTCATCCACTTTGGTAATACCTAACTGTGTATGTAAATCATTAGATATGTATATAATGATGTCAAAAAGTAAAATAATGACATATTTATATATCATCCAACGACTTGCAACCCACTTGAGTGCATATCCACTTGAGTGAAATGAAATGAGCCGATAAAAAAGACTAACCCCATGTGATTGTATATGGTGATAGATGGGTTAGGAGCTCTCTTCTCTGAAATCTACAACAAAGAAGGAGCAATGCTCCTAGTCCACCATATAATTACCCAGTTCTGGAGATAACGATTGACATATGAGAGCTTCACTTGGGAGTCGTGGGGTCCCAGGACCCAATATACACCCTTGATTGTGTAGAGTCCGCATGAAACCCACACATAATCAAGGGTGTTTAGGTACAAAGAACTCAATAAGTAGAGACGGAGCCAGGGGCTGATTGGAGCACCTGTCCCCTTGAACATTTTCACACGAATATCAATAATTCACATTCTCAAGATAAAATCTTAAAAATGAACTTGAAAATATGGCCAAATACAACCTAAATTTTTTATTTTTTTTCATTCGCCTCCCGAACTCCAAATACTGGCTCCGTCCCGTCCCTGCCAACAAGTAACTCCCGCTTCACTCCATACATCTTTGGCCAAACCCACATGTTATATAACTAATCCATGAGCTTGCTTCAACTGCTCAAAGTTGTCACATTTTCGTTTTTCCAACAGCTAAAGGCACCTTCTTCTACTCATTTCTTCCAACCACCAACACCAAGTCAAGAAAAGTACGCAGAAAAAATGCCAGAAAAGCTGATATGCAAAAACAGAGAGGCAGACATCACGTTGCAACAATAAATATAACGTGTCCTGCCCCCTCACACCTATTTTTTATGCTTTTACCATATTAACAAAGCTTAAATTTCACGTACAAGAAATTAAATAAACTTTTGGTGTCACTATATTTCTACTAAAATTGTCTTAATTTTTTTCCTTTTGATAATCCAAAGAAGTCCCTTTTACAATTAATATTCCTTTTTAGACTTTTTTCCTAAAAAGTAGAAATATATAAATGTGGAGTAATTTGAGGATAAGAAGCAAAGGATGGGGTAAAAGCTTGGTCCCTACCAGGCTACTTTTATACATAATATTGTGTGTATATATATATTATATATATACATACACATATTGGTCCAGTGGGATTTCAGATTTCTGTCAAACGACCAAAGTTTGAGATGGAGTCAAAGAGGGTGCTAATTTATTGTATAATTATTATTGTATCATTATTTTATTTGTGTTGTGCAGAAGAAGTGAAGGTAAGAGTGAAGGGATTGAAGTCCATAGCCAAAACAGATGAAAATTTCATTTGTGCTACTTTGGATTGGTGGCCTGAAACTAAATGCAACTATAATCAATGTCCATGGGGAAAAGCTGGAATTCTTAATCTGGTATTTATTTTCTCTTTTGAATTTGAATTTTTAGACATTTTAAAAGGAGAAAAATTGCTTCTTTTTTTCTGTATTTTTTTATTTTTTTTGTATTTTGCAGGATTTGGAAAATAAGATTCTTGCAAATGCTATTAAAGGTTAGTTTTACTGACTAATGCCATCACAAATTTAAAAATTCGGTTTTCGGTTTGATTTTTGTTTTCGGGTTTGGTTTACGTAAGTTAACCAAATACCAAATTACAATTTTTGTAGATCTTTTTATTTATTATTTTCTTTTGGACAAAATCGCACTAAAATTTTGTTTGTATTTTATTTCAAGATTATGGAATTCTATATTATATAAGAGACAGGATTATGCTTGAATAGTTTATGTTTAGCAAGTTAGTTGGTGTTATGAATTATTAGAATTAATTGGAATGTGAAATATTTTGGCATATATATTTCATTATTTATTTATTTTATTTTATTTTAAAAAAAATGTTCTACCGAGTTTGCCAAACAGGAGAACCTATATACTCATGAAATCAGTGAAATTTATATAATCAAGAGATTTCATAATTTCGTATGGGCAATTTAATTTTAAGTTTCTATGAATGTATATATATATATATATATATATATATATATATATTTTGTCTGTACTATAAATCTATAATCCGAATCAGCATTCAGTCCTCTTCGGATCAGAATTGGAGGTTCACTACAAGATCAGGTTTTGTACAAAGTTGGAACATCAGCACCAAAATGCCCACATTTCAAAAGAAGAGATAATGGTCTGTTTGGATTCTCAAAAGGTTGTCTTCAAATGGACAGATGGGATCTCATCAACAAATTCTTCAATGAAACTGGGTATGTATATATATGTGTGTCAATAATATATATATATATATATATATATGATATGGGTTTAAATAACATACACACAACAACTCCTTAGACTGGGTCAGATTATGAGTTGCCTTGACCCGAAACGATCAACCCTAACCAAATTACGAGGATATTAAATCTATAAGTACTACCTTATTGCCCCTTGAAATGAGATTCCATTCCTAAGGCACCATGTTTCAATATATTTTGCCGTCCTTAACTCCCTAGGCCATCCCGGCTACACCGGGATGTATTTCACTAGTAAATTCTTGCCCTTTGGTCTTATCAGCAATATCGTTTAAGATCAATATATATATATATACACACATACAAGTTTGTCTGAGTCTCATTACTCTCCTCCATATTATAAAAAACTTGACTCAGAAGAAAACCTCAGTTCACATGCACATTGATCTTGCCAGTCGTTCCCCTCTCGCTTGTCTATAATCGTAACTTATATGTATAAATTAAACAGAATTCAAAATTTGCTCAACTTAAATTCTTAAATCATCTTCCTACACGAACCCAAGTGTCATCTTGCCTTCAGAGCTAAGAAACTCTGGCTCCGGCTTTGCAGATAATTTCTCGCTTGTCTATAATCAAAACTTTTATATGAAAAATGAAACAGAATTCAAAATTTGGCCCCCTTAAATTCTTAAGTCGTCTTTGCAGGGCTCGGATAACTTTTGGCTTGAACGCCCTCACAGGAAGAAAGAAATCCAAAGACGATCATTCACTTATGATAGGCGATTGGAACCCGAAAAACGCCTACGATTTTATGAACTACACAGCTTCTAAAGGATACAAGATTGATTCATATGAACTTGGTAATTATTTACTACACTTTTTCCTAAAAATGCTGTTTTCATTTCCTGTTTGGTCTTCTTTACTCAAGTCCTCAAATTTCTTTAGGAAATGAGCTCTGTGGGAATGGAGTAGCTGCAAGAATAGAAGCAGAACAGTATGGAAAGGATGTTATTGTACTCAAGAAACTTGTTCAAGAATTGTACCCTGATCCTATTACACAACCAAAGGTCTTAGGACCTGCCGGTTTTTATGATAAGCAATGGTTCGACACCTTCCTTCAGACGTCGGGACCAAATGTCGTTGATGGTTTAACCCACCACATCTACAACCTCGGTGCAGGTTTGTATCAGAGATTGGGACCCACATAGACTGTTATTATTGGAATTTCGGTACACTATAAGAATAAGCAAGAGCATATCTGACTGGATTTCAAGAGTACTAGGAAGGTATTTGTGTACTACTAAACTTTCCTTTTTGTGTGTAGGTGTTGACCCAACTCTTATCAACAAGGTCCAAGATCCCTATTTTCTTGATCAAATATCTCAGACATACAAAGTCATTTCTAACAGCATAGAGTCCTTCGGGCCATGGGCCGGAGCGTGGGTAGGGGAAGCCGGTGGGGCTTATAACAGTGGCGGCAAAGATGTATCACACACCTTTGTTGATGGATTCTGGTACGTATTATCTCTCATATTGGGAAGCATTTGCCGACACTGGGTATTACAAATCAAATAGGGAGGATCACATCACATCAACATAATATGGATCCTGCTACTCATGAAATGGTCCTCATTTTTCAGTAAAAAACGTGAATGTTCCTTGTATATTTGCGCTAACAATGCTTTACAGGTTTCATTGTTTCACGGGGCGAAATCCCAATTGATGATCATTGATATGATGTCTTGTCTAAAACAGGTACTTGGATCAATTAGGTATGACATCGAAATTCAATCATAAGGTTTTCTGTAGACAATCCTTAATTGGAGGAAACTACGGTCTACTTAACACAACAACATTCATCCCTAATCCAGATTACTATGGGTCAGTATTCATTTTAAGTGCATTCCTCCAATGGTATGATTCATGAGAGAAAGGGGCTGGATCTAGCAATCGCCTCCCACCCCTGCCCCCACCCTGAAGAGCAAAGCTCTCAAAGGGGCTGGATCCTGCAGCCGCCCCCACCCCGTCCCCACTTCAAGGGTGTGATTCATGAGGGAAGGGGGCTGGACCTGAAGCCTCACCCACCCCACCCCCACCCCCACCCCCACCCCCACCCCAAGAATAAAGTCTTGGCTCCATTCCTAGTATGAGTTGACGTTCAACTACTATTCTTGGTTAACTTTTCTCCACTTCCGCAGTGCACTATTATGGCATCGTTTAATGGGAACGAATGTACTCGCTGCCTCCCATACCGGCTCCCCTTACTTGCGCGTCTATTCTCATTGCTCAAAGAAAACTGTAAGCAACTTTCCTAACTCTTAGTGTACTTTCACATAATAGTTTTTTAAGTTTGTAAAATTATTCTGGTGTTTTTCAGGCTGGTGTTTCAGTGCTTCTAATCAACATGTCAAACTCCACAACCTTTGAAGTTTCAGTAGTGGAAGAGATGAACTTGTACCCTGAACAATACAAGTCCATGAAAGATATAGATCAAAGGGAAGAGTACCATCTGACACCAAAAGACGGCAATATTCAAAGTGATGTCTTACTGCTAAATGGAACGCCGTTGAAGCTTACAGAATCGTTTGATATTCCGGATATGAATCCACAGCTCGTTGATTCCATGTTTCCGGTTAAAGTCGTGCCTGATTCAATAGTTTTCGCCACATTGAAAGGCTTTAAAGCACAAGCTTGTGCTTAGAAGTTGTTTTTGATAATTTTTTTTATTTTATATTTTTGAGAGAGTGGGAGAAATGTCCTTCTCTTTCAGGACCTGAAATTTATAGAATTTAAGTACTTAATAGTTCTGTTATGGTAGGAGTCCTTACAAAAAACGAGAAAGTATACTAGAAAGAACACGTAAATCGAGTGATTCTTAGAAATTGTACTCCAAGTCAAGTCCAATATAACCACAATCATTTGTATATGACGGTCCTTTGAGCAGTTTTTATTTTGTTGGCATAACTAGAGTTAAAAGTACTGGATTGCGTTGATCCAAAATGATTTGAAAAATATCCTTATTATGATACGAGCTAATTCGTCCATTATCCAGGTCATAATCACGAAAAATGAACGCTAGCCTTTATACTTGTCATGCTTTGGACAATGTTCGATTTTTCATCCTAGACTACAAATAAAGGATTGTGGTGATAGGAAATGAGATTTATTTATTTTTTGGTTAATTTTTTTGGTTCCGCTGCCGGGATAGAAAGCTAAGACATGGGCCTGACTTTTTTATTTATGACGCCTCCTAATACTTCTATAGGTCGGCATAGCTAATTCCGTATTAAGATGTGAACTCTTAGAGGAAAGGGTTGTAAGTACTCTTAGACTGAATATTTTTTTTTTTTGGGTAAATAAAAAGTTTAGGTAGGATCGGTTCCGATCCCCAACCAGGGCCAGGGCATACCACAGTCGATGGCCGTAGCATCGATCTAGGAATTACAGATCGCCCACCAACACTGCCCTCACGTCGGCAAAGGGAATCGAACATACAACCTTCTGAGGGAAAGTGGTTCGTCCTTACCAACTGAACCAACGGGTGTTGGTCTCTTAGACTGAAAAATGAATGATAAGGAGACACTAAAAGTATAAAGGAGGCCAAAAAGATTTTGGTCTTGCCAAAAGTGACCATTAAGAAAAAGAAAAGTATGCTTTCCTTTCAGGGTTTTTAAGATGCAAAAACAATTCTTCATGCAAAGCATATCCCAGGGTTGCCCCCCCACTCCGCACAGCCAAATATAAACCTGAACAAGTATACCATCTTATACAATCTTCTCCTAGAAATAAGCAACCAAACCAAGGAGGGGGGGAAAAGGAGCTCTATTTCTCTGAGAAAAGATTTGGAGCAAATCCTTTCCGAAAAGGATGGACGGCTCGAATAAGCAAATGCGGTAAATTTTTGAATTCTCTGTATAACACATTACGTCTGGCCAAAAATTATACTTATTTGTGCTTATTTCTTGAGAAAAGAAGGCAGAATGCAACAAAATCTGGACCTCGAGACTATACGGCAGATTATTGGGAAAAAGAAGAGAAAGAAAGCATCACAGAACGGTAATTATTTATGTGCATGTGTTAGCATGAGCGTTAAACTCTTTCCTTATTAGAATTTTGCTAGAACTGTGTACCAATCTTGCGTTTAATGTAAGAAATTTCAGGTATGAGAAGCTGATGGACACAATTGAAGATTGGGAGACTAAGAAGAAGAATAAGGCGAATCGTAAATTAGAAAGGAGAGAGGTTTCTTTTCATTAGCACTCTTCAATCTAAACTCTAGAAATCAAGATTATTCATTTCTGACAGTTGAAATACAAATCAGGCTGAATTGGACAAGAAAAGAGCAAAAGCTGTAGAGAGCTACCACAATGAGATCGCAACAATTGAAGAAATTGCAGAAGGAGCTAAAGCACATGCCTTGGAGAACCGCAGAAACGAAGAGTTTAAAGCGAAAGAGAAAGCAAATATGATCAGATCAACTGGAGAACTTCCAGCAACTTGCGTATGTTTATGAATCCAACAATAGAAGACTTCCTTTGATCAAAAAGGAAGCTTGTGAAAATTGTAAATGCACATAGTTTCCAATAAAACTATGATTAAGACCGGCAGTGAAAATTATTGAACTTTGCATGAAATTATATAACTTTGCTAAATAAGATTACCTTGCTTCGTGTTTGTAGCTTGTGTGCCAAGAACATTCTGCAAACTGCACGAACAACTGTAACAACTTTCTTCTTTGTCTTTTTAGCATTCTTAAAATCCTGAGCGATTACCAACCGAAAAAAGAAAAACTTCTGAAATAATGTTAGCACTAGGGGTGGTCAAACCGGTTAACCGAACCGAAAATCGGAAAAATCCGAATCCGAAACCGAAACCTAACCGAAATGGTTCGGTTTGGTTCGGTTTTAACCAAAATGGTTTGGTTCGGTTCGGTTTTAACCGAAACCAAATTGGTTCGGTTTCGGTTAACCAATTTTGAGGCCAAAACTTCAGCGCTTTTTTTGTGCATTTGGGGCATAAAATCAGGTTCACCAAAATGGGTTTCTTTAACTTTCTTTGTCTTATGTAAAGTGAAATCAGATATTTAGCCCCAAAATTATTCGAAATTCCATATTAGCCCCCACTATAAATAAAAATTATATATTATTTGTAAACCATTTCGGTTTTCGGTTCGGTTAACCAAGTCCCAAAACCGAAACCGAAAATCTTGAAAAATAAAAACCGAAACCGAACCGAAAAGGCTCTGTTCAGTTTCGGTTCGGTTCGGTCGGTTAACCAAACCGTGACCACCCCCTTAGCACATAAAGCGTAACAAATGAAAAAAGAAGAGAAAAATATAATTCACGACTTTAGATTAAAGATAAATTATCACTGCATACAGTTTTATCATTTCTACAAGCAACTGCAATACAGGCAAGAACGAAACTAACAGTAGAGAGAAACTGAAAAAGGATAAGTTTCAAGTTCGAATCTCTCGTCCCAGCCAATCTAAAGCAGGATATGCAAAATACAGCACCAAGAAAGCTGGGATTGCAAAAACAATCGTGATCACCAAATACAGCATCAGAATAGTGGCACTAGTAGGAAGTGCAAATAACACTATCAAAAGTAGGATAACCAATGGAAATTTCGCCGTCATGCGAATGAAAAAATCAAGGGATTTGTGAAATGACATCTGTGGCCTTTCAAAAATGAAGTTATCATTGTTGGGGGAACTTGAACGACCAAGACGATGCATCCTCTTAGGGGTAGTATTGGAAGAGTGGGTCCCAATAACTGAAGTACACCTATCTCTGGGAGGAGACTTTACTCTGTCACCATTCCTGCTCTCAACCATCCAGAGAAGGAAGAAATTTTTGTTAGGAAATCTAAGATTACCCTTATAAACCAATCGAAGTGTCGACAAATTGCACCAAGGACAAGAAACGAAAAAGGGAATCTTCATTTGTTGACCGGAAAACTTGAGAACAGCCCATTGAAGCCCAAGAACACAATTCTTGCATAAGGTGTGGCCACACCATAAGACATAGGGCACATTCTCAACTATGTTAAATGATTCCCAGCATATCGGGCATTCCAGTCCTTCTTCAGCGCTTGCATTTGAAGAGGTTTCATCATCTGATGAATCATGACAAGCTCTACCTAGCTCAGCAATGTTTTTCTTCGGCCCAAATCTTGAGATGGAATGTGATATAGATCTCCACATTATGACAGAAATCAATGCCAATGGATATCAAGAAAAAATAGCCGTCTTGTGCTGTTTGAGCCTTACAATGGACAAGACTCGTGATTTTTCAAGATGAAATAGTGCAAGAGCCATAACCAGGAACCTGATACTTAAATTTCATGCTTCAATCTTCAAGGGCTATTAGACGTTAAACCTAGAGAAGAGAAAAAAAAATAAAAATAAAAGCATACTAGAGAGTTAGATACACATAAAAACTGAATGGGATGACGAATCAAAAGATAATTTGTTTTGGAGAACATATATCCAACTAAGATTTTTAACGTATGGCCATTGCTCGTTTAGGGAATCAAAAACATATTGGCATGATTTCAACATTCAATAACTGCAACCTCCTATAACTGGTTTCCAGAAATAGATTATGAAATCAACAGGTACACAAAGTAATGAACAAATACATTTCTAAGAAAATATGCATATAGTTAATAGAAAATAAAATTTTTACTAAATCCTGCCACACAAACAAAAATTAAATCTTCATTCAGCAAATCATATAAAAATTGATTCATTTTCAATTAAACTACTAAAACAACACGATCCTCAATATCTCAACTTATCACAATGAGCATAAAAGATAAGATTTGCAGCCACAAAAGATTGATGTTACATTAACATAATACATGATCATCATCCAACATTATCATAATGCAGTGTGATCATCATCCAACGAAATTGCAGAAACTCCTTAAATACATCAGTCATATTGCATGATCACGATACAATTTCTACATAAAATGCTACAAAGTTCAAACCTAAATGCGAAAATCGACTCCGATTACAAATAATTGCAACTATTCAATGAACAAAGCTAGAACACGGAACTACTCGTTGCAATCTAATGCATAAAATCAATTGACGTTACATTATCATAATGTATGATCATCATCCAACGAAATTGCAGAAATTCCTTCAATACATCATTCATATTGCATGATCACGATACAATTTCTACATAAAATGCTACAAAATTCAAACCTAAATAGGAAAATCAATTCCGATCACAAATAATTGCGAATATACAATGAAAAAAAAAATCTAGAATTAGAAATTACTGGCTGCAATAAACAAAGAAAATAACCTCACACACAAACACAAAAATCAAAGTTCTTACCTTGCATTAAAACTTGATATTTCGAAAAATGCGAGCTGAAATTAACGCCACGAAATTCGTATGAATTAGAAAAGAGATCAGAAGAAAAGAAAAATAGGCTATCTCTCCGTCTCCTCTCTCTCTCTCTCTCTCTCTCTCTCTCTCTCTCTCTATATATATATATATATCTCTGTAATTTGGGAAAATTATGAATTGTTTTCTGGAATTTTCTAACCTGAAACAGGAAAATTAATTGTGGGTCGCTTAAGCGTGTTAGCTTTAGGCTTGGGCCCACAAATGCCATTGTTTGGTCTGGATTTGGAATCTGGGCCCAACATTAATTTCCTTTTGTTTATTTTCTTTTCAAAGTACCAATTTGTTACACCCGATATTTGTTAGTCTAGTGGTATCAGCTTCCACTTTCTTATAAAACGTTCTAGGTTAAATTTCCAAACTGTCATAAGTTATGTATGACCTATGATTAAAAAATATTGGCCGGGTTTGTGGGATCAAGATATCCTCTCGTCTAGAATTTAAAAAAAAAATACCAATTAGTTACCTTTTTATCTTCAAAGCAAAATAAATTTTAAAGAAAGAAGAAAAGTATTTTAATTAGATTTATTAGAGATATTTATACATTTATCATTTATGTATCACATTAGTATTTTAGTAGTCAATAACAAAATTAATACATACTTTTTGTAGGAAAAATACGAGAAGATGCCTCAATCAAGTTCTGAGTTTAATTTAACTTTTGTATGTAAAAATCATCAAAAAGTATTGAATTTTTGAGTCATCTAATCATTTTATTATTCTAATGATTACATAATTAGGATAACATGCTATGGTCTAATGGAATTTCGTTTTTTAGCAGAATTTTTAAGAACACATGTGGTGATTAGACTATTTCATGATCATAGGGAATTTTTAACAAAAAAGTTATAACACGGGGGAGATTTATGCATTAAACCCTAAAAATTATTTTACTCTATATCGTGATACAATTTGTTGTAACAATGAATTATTTTACCCGTTGATGCCATAAAAACTCTATCTAGTTCCAAAAAGAAAGGGAGAGTCACAACTTGTGTCAGTTTGGATTCGAATCCAGGACTTCTCACATAAATTGGGAGGTGGATACCACTAGGCCAACGTCTCGTATAAAGATTTTTGGATGCCTAAACTATTTATACTAATCTCTTTACTAATTAACTAAAATAATAATTTGAATAAGTTAAACAAATTATTTATCACGCCTTGACAACCAATTACGCATAATCATTTTCTTTATTTTTATTAATCTTTTTTAATGAAATGATCAAACATGTGAATACAACAAAATATCAATCACTAGATGAATAACTACATATATATTAATATGGAACGATGTAAATGTCTTTATTTATTTACTGTTTTTTGGTATGATTTGATCCTAAGACCTTAGAAATAAACAATTAAATTATTTAGTTTGGGTCAGACTTTAATTATTTCTTTTCACTGTTTTAGTTAAATAAATTAAATATTCCTTTGTTATTTCTTTTACCACTACTCAAATAAGTTAATATTCTTTTCATGGTCATATCACATATGCACCTTAACTTAACAAGATTTATCAACTGAAATTCGGATTTTTCTGTTGCGTCAATGGTGCTACACGTTGGATTCAATATCATGTTTGCACGATCGACGAGCATATAAAATGAGCATATAATTTAAATCAAGTTTGTATTTAAGACTCATTTTATATGCTCGTCGATCGTGCAAACATGATATTGAATCCAACGTGTAGCACCATTGACGCAACAGAAAAATCCGAATTTCAGTTGATAAATCTTGTTAAGTTACGGTGCATATGTGATATGACCATGAAAAGAATATTAATATATATATATATATATACACACACATATATTGTACGAGTGTGTAATATAATGTTGAGATCAAATATAATTGTAATAGAAAATCTCAAATGATATGAACCCAACTTAATTATATAACAAGTAAATCAGATGATGATGTAATAGTATATATTTCATAGACAATGATCAATAAAGAACATGTATTATACGTATGCTATATAATTAGTTAAATAAAATCAAATTAAGAAAGATTATTTGTAATTTCCACTTGGATAACTAAAATCATATGAAAAATACTTTTATAGCTAAATTTTATATATGGACATGCACTGTAAGGTGCATTAATATGTTTAATAATTTTGTTTTCATTAAATGTAAACAAAATTATGATACAATTGTCGTAATTTTAATCACTCTCAGACTGAGAGTCTCAGTGTATGATCACTCGGCCAAGTGTACCACATGAAAGAAATCAAATGGCATCTTTTATTGCATCGCCTATCACAAAATAAATTAGTTTCACATGTCCAATTGATATACTCTTTTAACGAAAGATTAAAAATTAAAAAAAAAGTACATGGAAATATAACTTCTTTTTCATTTGCTAATTTAGAAGGATACATAATTGCTAAGATTTACAAACACATAAATACAATTCACGTTACATTGTCACTTACAACATCCAAACACTTTTAAAAATAAAAATTACAACATATCCAAAAAATTAAACTTGCAAGTGTCATCACGCGCCAGCCGCGAGATGGTTTCTCGAAAAGCCATCAAGATGTTCTATTTCAAATTATATTCCATTTTTTATTTCATTTATTTATATATGCGTTACTTGTATGAATATATGTTTTTTAATATACAAACGCTATGTATTTTATACACTTAAAAATTGGAGATGAAACACAATTTTAGAATAGAAGATCTGATGTGCTCAAAGAGACCTTCAGCATCTACTCGTCATCCTCCTCATGCCTTCTACCCCTCCCTCTCGGGGAATGTTCTTCTTCTTCTCCTTCTTCTTCTTCATGATGATGATATTCCTCTCCTTCTTCATCCTCCTCATCTTCGTCACGGCTTCTTCTTCTACCATTACGGTTTCCATCTTCATCAACTTCTTCTTCTTCCTCATCATCAAGCCCTCTCGATTTTTTTTTATCCCCCAGGAAACCTTTAGCCATCTTAAGAACTTCCCCATACCCACCACCGCTTTTCTTGTTGGAAGTTTTTTCTGCAACAAAAATTAGTATTAGTGACAAAATATAAAATTGTCATTATATATAAATAATTAGTAATATAAAAATTTTATTTTGTCACAATAAATTATCATTAAATATGTGTCATTAATTATTCATAATGATTATAATTTTCTTGTCGTTATATTTAATGACAACTTTTACACAATCATTGTCACTATTAAGCTTCTGAAAATGACTTTTGTGACCGAATAAAAAAAATTTGTCACTTAATATATTTAATTAATGACAACTTTAATCTTGTCACTTGATATTTTGTCATTAATATATTATTTTTGTAGTGCTTTTCACCTCCGTCGTCGTATCCATCGGCGGTGGTCGACCCTTTCCCAGCTTGCTTCCGGAGCATATCCTCAGCCTTGTCAAGGTACTTCCCATATCCCTTATCATCTAGCCCGTAGTCTCCGGCGGCGCCGAGGAGGTCGGCTGCGGCAGCCCGCGACTTTAGCCTTGTCACGATTCTCCGGCGGCCCGTTGATCGCATCAGCCACCACCTTCGCACTCTTGAAAAGCTCAGATTTTGAGGGTTTCTTTTTTTCAGGGTCTGCATAGTTGTCGTCGCGATCATATTCATCATCATAATCATCGGAAGTGGGCTTTGATTTTTCTTTATCTTTATCACCTTTCAAGCTGGAAAAGAAATCCATTTTTTTGGAAGAAATTAAGATAGTAAAAAGTTGAGTGGAGAAATTATGGGAGAGATTTGAGATGGATAAATAGGGAAGGTTGATGGACATTTTTAGAAAGTTGGTTATTTTAGTTGTTGTGAATGTGTAGTGTTTGAGGCTAATGGAACAAGTGTTTGGACGTGATTAGGACTTGGTTTTGGTGGTGGGGGAGGGGGAGGCGGAGGCGGAGGTGAGGCATATTTGTATCGTTTATTTCATTTCGTGTTTCATTTTACGATTGGAGGTCCATACGATTGTTAATAGGATTGTGACCTGGATAATTTATTATTTGAATTTGTTTGAATTGTTATTAAGTATCAAAATTTATAATGTAATTGGTTTGGTTGTCATCTTGACTGAATTCAGACAAGCTCTAATCGAGCCGAAAATGAGTTGAGCTCGAATAGTTTGATTTCGTTGCATATTGAGTGGAGTTTGAGTTGATCAAGTCCGAAACTAATTGAATAAAATATGTGTTCAAGTTTAATTTGTTATGTTAAACAATCGACCTCATGTAAGCTTTCAATGATCTATCTCCAGTCAAGTATCAAGTAGTTTGATTATTTTTTTAGTGATAGGGTCAAGCGTTTTTCACTTTAGATCGCCTATTTCATTGCTTATCATTGGCATGCGTTTCATGTGATGTGAAAAATAATGTAAATAGTAAGTTTGAATGGAGGAGCATAAATGAGTATCAAATGTATATGAAATACTAATAAGAAAATATTGTATAAAATTAATATGGGTATATAAAATTGGAATATGCGATGAATTAATTAATTCGAGTTGGAGATTCTATCTGGGTGAAGCGGTGTTCGGATGTTGGCTCAAATCCAATTTAGTAGTAGAATTTGAGTCGTTTATAAAGTGAGTAAATTTACACTTTACATGTTATTAATATACATTCTAAGCAGTGTGACCAATCAAAAAATAATGTAATTAATTTAGCTCTGGTAAACTAAGTCAGCGCAAAAAACATCAACTCTCAAAATAGAATTGCTAGCCTGGGTCAATCGAGTTTGGTCAAACTTGAGTCACTAATAAAATGAGAGAATCGTATTGTTCTTGTGTATACTCCAAGTGACTAATTAATACAAAGTAAGTGGAATAATTAATTGTTATGTGAGTTCAAACCAAACTGGCATGCGCAAAATATATATATATATATATATATATATATATATATATCTAAATATCTTGTAAAAGTGGGGATCTTTTTAAATTTTTAATAAGTGTAAAATATTATGAATAATTATTTGTGGATGTCCATACAATTCTCAAAACCTCTTCATTTTCCAAAAACTCTTCATCTCCATGACCCCTCAATTTTCATCAATATAATTTATTCTTATTATTATGTAATAAACTTTTGATATTCTTGTTTTGTGTTTATAAATAGGCTATACCATTATATTGTAAAAACACACAAAAATATCAATAAAAGAATTATCTCATTCTCTCATTTTATTTTCTCTCAACTTTATAAGGTTTTGGGGTTATTTTCATAACACGTTATCAGCACGATCCGTCTCAGGTGTTAGTTATTTTTATCGAAAAATTGCTTGAATAAGGGGCTATTGAATCATTGGTACAAGTGCCCTTTTAATCGACATAAATTCACTTTCAGGGGTAGTTCTTGATATATGATTTGATTGTTATATTCATGCTTGTATTTGTGATAATGATTTATATATTTGATGATATGTCTTTCATAAGCCTTTGGCAGGAATTCAATTTGATTTATATATGATCCTTATCTTTTCATTATTCTATTTTGAAAAATAATCCATGTCAAATCTTTAGCCCACTGTTGCATCTACTCCTAGCTTCTAGTATTCTCATTAGGAAAACATGTGGTAATTTAAAATCAAAATTTATAAGAGCAGGTATAATGTTTTAGTTTGATTTATATGAAAGCATGCATGTACAAGTATGACTCGTGGGCGCCTGAAATTATTTACTACAAGACATGGTGCATTTACATAAAAAAGAAAGAGGCTATAATCAAATTACATTGCCTTGAATATAGATCTTCATGTTATTTTGTATCTATTAATATCTTGTTATAAATATAATATTTTATGTTATTGATTAATTGTTATCTAATTTGTCTTATACCTTGATGATATTATTATAATGATGAATTTTGCAAATTTTAGCTTAGTGGCTCTTAACATTATAGAGAAGAAATATTTATTTTTGGTGTTAGATATTGAAACTCATTTAAATGCAAATGGTCTTGAAGACACATTCAAAGAAGAAACCAAAGCATCTAATCAAGATTAAACCAAAAAATCAAAAATCATGAGGCTCGTCTAACTGGTTCTGCTTCATTCCCTGAAGTGAATGTAGCAACACATAATCATCTTAATCATGAAAAAATCGAGGTTGTGGACGTGCATATGGTCATGAAAATCGAGGTGGTTATTCAAAGAACACATCTTTCCATCAGAAGTGGAAAAATAATAAAGAGAAACATGAAGGTGGCCAAAATAGCAAATTTGTGAAAACTTTATGTTATCGTTGTGGTGGTAAAGGTCATGGGTCATGTACCTGTCGTACACCAAAGCATCTTGTTGACTCTTACCAAGAATCGTTGAAAGGTAAAGAAAAGAAGATAGAAACAAATTTTGCTTTTGAAGAAGGCGATTCTGATCATGGCCGATTTGATGACACTCATTTAGATTCTGCTGATTTCTTTGCCGATACTGATGAAAAAAATTGATCACTTGATTAGAGATGGAAGTGTTCATAATCAATTTTATAAATCTTATTTTTAGTGGTTTTGAAAATAAATATTAAAATGTGTTGTTTTCATCAATGAAGTATTTATTTATAAAATTGTCTTTTATCATTTTAAAGAATATTTGTTTTAAAGAATCAGTATTTACTCGATCGGCAGCAACATTAATAATAAAGATATGTGTCTCGTTGATAGTGTAACAACTCACACCATCCATAAGAATAAAAAAATCTTTCTCTTATTTAGTAATGTAAGAAGCCAATGTTAGTACTATATCGGATAGTGCAAAAATTAATTGAAGGCTCCAGCAGATCTAATATATTGCTACTCAGAGGAACACAATTTTATATTGATGAAGCATTATATTCTACTAAGTCTCAAAGAAATTTACTAAGCTTCAAAGATATCCGCCGAAATGGATATCATATTGAGACAACAAGTGATGGCAATATTGAATATTTTTACATCATTAATACAATATCTGGTAACAAATGTATATTGGAAAAATTGCCTGCATTTTCCTCCGGTTTGTACTACACGCATGTATCTATATTGAAACACATGTTATCGTAAACTAGAAATTTGCAAATCAAAATAAGTTTGTTGTTTGGTATGACCGATTGGGCCATCTCGGATCAATTATGATGCGAAAGATAATTGAGAATTCAAGTGGTCATCCATTGAAAAGCCAGCAGATTCTTCAATTGAATGATTTCATATGTGTTGCTTGTTCATGGGGAAAGTTGATTATTCGACCATCAACAACAAAAGTAGAAAGCGAATCTCTTATGTTTTTAGAACTTATTCAAGGCGATATTTGTGGACCAATACACCCGCCGTGTGGACCATTTAGATATTTTATGGTTCTAATTGATGCATCAACAAGATGGTCACATGTATCTTTGTTATCAACTCGCAACCTGGCGTTTGCAAGATTGATTGCTCAATTGATTAAACTACGAGCACATTTTCTTGATTATCCAATTAAGAAGATACGTCTTGATAATGCAGGTGAATTTACTTCCAAAACGTTTAATGACTATTGTATGTCTATTGGAATTGATGTTGAACATATTGTAGCACATGTTCATACACAAAACGGTCTAGCAGAATCGTTTATTAAGCGTCTTCAGTTAATTGCAAGACCTTTACTTCTGAGATCAAAACTTCCTATTTCTTGTTGAGGACATGCTATTTTGCATGCAGCAGCACTTATTCGCATAAGGCCAACAAGTTATCATAAGTTCTCCCCATTACACTTGGTTTTTGGTCAGGAACCAAATATTTCCCATCTAAGAATTTTTAGATGTGCGATATATGTTCCAATTGCTCCACCACAACGCACTAAGACGGGTCCTCAAAGGAAATTGAGAATATATGTTGGATTCGAGTCTCCGTCGATAATAAAGTATCTAGAACCATTGACTGGAGATTTATTTATGACTCGATTTGCTAATTGTCATTTTGATAAATCAGATTTCCCAACATTATGGGGAGAAAATAAGCAGCTGGAAAAAAAATTAGTTGGAATGAATTATCTTTATCTCATTTTGATCCTCGAACAAAACAAAGTGAGCTGGAAGTTCAAAAGATAATTCACTTGCAAAGTTTAGCTAACCAACTACCAGACGCATTTACTGACTTAAAGAAAGTGACTAAGTCACATGTACCAGTTGTTAATGCTCCAGTAAGAATTATTGTCCCTGAAGGTCAAAGTAATGAGTCTACTGCACGCTTGAAGCGTGGTAGACCTATCGGTTCCAAAGATAGTTATCCTCGAAAAAAAAGGAGCTAAGAATCAAGATGGTCTAATCGAGGATAAAATAACTCCAGACGAGTCCCCAGTCATAACTAATATTTCGGTTCCAGAAGAACCTCAGGTACCTGAAACTTGTGAAAATAATGAGATCTCAATAGATTATGTTATGAACGGGAAACGATGGAATCGAAATGAAGTCAACGTTGATGATAAATTTGCATATAATGTAGCGCTAAATAGGATGAATGATAATGAGGATCAAGAACCAAAGTCTGTTAATGAATGTCGACAAAGAAATAATTGGCCAAAATGGAAAGACGCAATGGGGGCAGAGTTAAACTCGCTTGCAAAACGAAAATTTTTTGGACCTGTAGTCCGTACACCTGCAGATGTAAATCTAGTAGGATACAGATGGGTATTTATGCGAAAACGAAATGAGAAAAGTGAAATTGTAAGATATAAGGCATGTCTTGTTGCCCAAGGGTTTTCGCAACGACCTGGCATAGATTATGAGGAGACTTATTCTCCTGTGGTGGATGCAACTACTTTTCGTTATATAATAAGTCTGGCAGTGCATGAAAAATTTGATTTGCGTCTAATGGATGTTGTTACAGCCTATTTGTATGGCTCGCTTGATAATGATATATATATATATATATATGAAAATCCCTGGAGGATTTAATATGCCTGAAGCATATAATTCAAGTTCTCGAGAACATTATTCAATTAAATTACGTAAGTCATTGTATGGACTGAAACAATCTGGACGAATGTGGTATAATCGTCTCAGTGAATATTTGTTAAAGGAAGGATATAAGAATGATCAAATTTGTCCTTGTATTTTCATGAAAAGATTTGGAAATGAGTTTGTTATAATTACAGTTTATGTTGACAATTTAAATATCGTTGGAACTCCTGAAAAGATTCAAAAAGCTGTTAATTGCTTAAAGAAAGGATTTGAGATGAAAGATCTTGGAAGAACAAAATTTTGCTTTGGGTTGCGAATTGAATATTTAAAGAAAGTAATTTTTGTATGTTAAGACGCTTATGTATCAAAGGTGCTAAAGCGATTCTACATGGATAAATCACATCCATTGAGCACCCCAATGGTCGTAAGATCACTAGATGTGAACAAAGATCCTTTTCGACCTCGAGAAAGTGATGAAGAACTCATTGGTCCTGAAGTACCATATCTAAGTGCAATCGGTGCACTAATGTATCTTGCTTGTCATACTCGACCTGATATGGCATTCGTTGTTAATCTATTAGCAAGATATAGTTCTTCTCCTACACGAAGGCATTGGAATGGGGTTAAACAGGTACTCCGCTACCTTAGAGGAACAATTGATATGGGCTTGTTTTATTCAAATGTACCCACACCCGAATTGATTGGATATGCAGATGCTGGATATATGTCTGATCCTCATAACGGTCGTTCACAAATGGGCTATTTATTTACATGTGGTGGCACAGCCATTTCATGGAGATCTATGAAACAAACTATATCGGCCACATCATCTAATCATGCAGAAATCTTGGCTATTCACGAGGCAAGTCGAGAATGTGTTTGGTTAAGATCCATGATTCAACACATTCGAGGGACTTGTGTTTATCTTCTGGAAAAATGATCCCGACGATCTTATATGAAGATAATTCTGCATGTATCGCACAATTGAAAGAAGGGTACATTAAAGGAGATAAAACAAAGCATATTTCACCAAAGTTCTTTAATTTTCACTCATGATCTTCAAAAGAATGGTGATATCAATGTTCAACAAATCTGTTCCAGTGATAATCTTGTTGATTTGTTCACCAAGGCACTTCTCACAGTAACATTTAAAAAACTAGTCTACAATATTGGCGTGCGTAGACTTAAAGATCTTGAATGATATTGTCATGAGTGGGAGATAATACGCGCTGCACTCTTTTTCCCTTAACCAAGGTTTTTTCCACTGGGTTTTCTTGGTAAGATTTTTAATGAGACAGCATCTGATTGCGTATTGATATGTACTCTTTTTCTTCACTAGGTTTTTGTCCCATTAAGTTTTTCCTAGCAAGGTTTTAACGAGGCATATTTTTAAGTGATGGACATCCAAGGGGGAGTATTATGAATAATTATTTGTGGATATCCACACAACTCCCAAAACCTCTTCATCTCCCAAAAACTCTTCATCTCCATGACCCCTCAATTTTCATCAACATAATTTATTCTTATTATTATGTAATAAACCTTTGATATTCTTGTTTTGTGCCTATAAATAGGCTATACCATTGTATTGTAGAAACACACAAAAATATCAATAAAATAATTATCTCATTCTCTCATTTGATTTTCTCTCAACTTTATAATATTTTGGGGTTATTTTCATAACACAAAACAATTAATTTTCTACCACTAGTTCAAGGACGCTCGAGTCCATAGAAAATCGCAATTGTATATGCAGAGTGGTCAATTTAAAATCTATTAAATAATTTTTATGATTATATTAGAACTCGTGGTCATAAAATTCTTTAAAAATCATTCTCAATTTTTTTAAGGAAAATCGATATTTTATAAAATTAAAAAAACGATGCCAAATTCACATCCAACAAAGGAATAATAGAATCCGGAGAATCCAAACCCTCGTCAAAACTAATAGCAAAGCGAGCTAAAGTACACTCCTAATTCAAAATGTGTTATTTTCTAGTGATTGTAAACTTGTAATAATAATCACGTTGCGCTGTCACAATATGAATCTTAACATTTACATGAATCACTTTTAGGATTATTAATCAAACACTTTCCAATTTTAAACAAGAATAAATAACATATGCGACTCTGCATGAGATCTTATTTACGAAAATAACTCAAGATTTGAAAAATTATTGTAGTCTTCCCCATCGGTTAAAAGATATTACAATAATTACATATACGTCTCTATGTGAGATCCTAATTAATTACAAATATACCTTAAGATTTGAAAAATTATCATAACTTCCCCGTCGATGAAAGCATATTATAGTTACACTCTCTTGTTAGTAAATAGTTGATCACATTCCCCCCCACCCACCCCACCCCCACCAACACACATTTTTTCGAATTGATAACATCTTACATGGTGTGTCTTGAAAATTTGCACAATTTCAAGAATCTCGTGGTAATTACTTTATAAGTGAGAGAACGTGCATGTAATTATCTCTTTAAACAATTATCATGGATGGTTAAGGATTGTGGACTCCAATTGGTCAAGCGAACGTGCAATGTTTTTCTATAGCTAGATAACATATCTTGCATATTGATATTGTTCAAAAAATAATATCTTACATTTGTATTTGGGGAATCCGTAAAATTCTTTAACTTAGATGATGACCAAGTAGATCTGTATATTCTAGAAGGCCTTTATAATGGAGGACTTTTAGAGCTCCAGATATTCTTACCTGATTTCGACATACTCACAAAATGAATTATATATCAGTCCTACCAAATAAATGACAATGGTAATCGTAAAATACGGTTTATCAGAAAACTTCTAAGAATAATTGAATACAATTATCATGAGAAAATGATAACATCATCATTCATCTAACAATCAATTCACTCCACCGCTCATCCAAATGGGTGTGATATGGAATGATGAGAGATTATATTTAACCAATGCTAGTAGAAAATATGGATTGGGTCGAGTTCTCAAGCTATACATATTTTTTAATTTTAATTTATAAATTACATTAATGTCTCCACTCAAATTTTTAAAGGTTTCCCCTCAAGATAAAAAAATATCACGTTTTCTTCATTTACTTTGAGTTCGCCCCCCCCCCCAACCCACCCAAAATGCTGGCTATAACGAAAGAGGTATAAAAGTATAAAGTATGTCAAAAGTTGTAATTGAACCTAGTTTTTTATTATATTTTTCCCCATAAATATAGCGTACCGTACCGTACCCTCGCACCCCCCTTAAATCCTTCGTTTATTTGGCAAAAAACAAATTGTATAGCTATATCACAATAATCTCACTCCCTCGATAAAATTTCTGGCTTCGTCCCTGATGCTCCCATTGACCCAAATTTCTAAATCCGCCACTGGGTAATCTACAATATTCATGTAGATATATATATATATATATATATATATATATATAAGGGCTCCAGGTAAATAGACACATGAAAAATGGTGAAGATCATCCCAAAAGCATAAGTTTCAAGAACTCACGTCCCATAATCCATGTATTAGGCTATTAGCACATGGCATGTCATTTCCCATGTTATGCGATATATTTAATTGTATTTCTATAGATGTTTAATTAGAAAGCATACGATGACAAGCTTTTGTACTATTAATGTCATTAAGTTTTCGAGCGAAAAGACAAAAGAAGAGTAAACTATAATATTCTTTTTAAGGAAAAACATATATTTAAAATAGTGGTTCTAAACTCCTAATAATGTACATGAAATAATTTGATATATCGTTTTCTCACTCAGGAAAATTTCCATATGAACAATTTGAAAATGCGTAATATTCGGATCATGATATATAGGATGACAACATAGTGAGCCTATATTGACAATCCTTTGACAACTAACATCAAATGGAGTGTCCACATAGTGAGCCTATTCTCAATCTTTGACAACTACTATAAAATGGAATCATATGGAACACAAACTTAGTTAACCCATTGTCATTCAAATTGAATCATGTTTGGATGAGAGTAATACCAAAAAATTTCATTAGTTCAAAGTCAATATGGCGATTCAGTTACATAATAAGTGTAAATTTTGGATGTATGAAACTGAAAACACCGGTGGATTGGAAGGAATCGGCAATACTAATGTGCTTATGTTCTCAGGTCACCCCTTCCGAGTAACCTTGTTCAGGTCAATATTCTGGAGGAATGAAATCGAGAACACCAGTGGACTTGGAGGAATCGGCAATAGTAATGCACCTGTGTTCTCAGGTCACCCCATCAGGGTAACCTTGTTCAGGTCAATGTTCTGAAAGTGAAGGTCTTGTTTGGTTTTAATTTGTTGCTCTTTTTTGGCCGGATATTTTGGTAAAAATGTGGGTTTAGATTTGGGTATTTTGGCCAAAAATTGAAATTTAAAATCCCGCCAAAATGAAAATTGTTTGTCTCTTTATCTTTCTTCTATCTTAGTTATCTCTATCTATGGTGCTCTAGGGTTAAATGGTATAATGGTTAAAGGGGTTTGGATTTATAACACTCATGATAGAATCGGAGATGGCCTCCGACGTATCGGAGACGACTAAGAGGTGGTACGACGGTGACGGGGGCGACAATGCTGCTAACGTGACCGGACCTGAGGTGGAGGATACGGCGGAAGAAGCGGCGGAGGAGGCAGTGGATGTTTCATGTGCGGTGAGACCGGACATATAGCTCCGGAGTGTCCTCGGGGAGGAGGCGGTGGAAGATGGGAGATACGGCGGTGCTGGCGGCGGAGGAACGGGAGGCGGAGGGGGTTGAATTCTGTCAAATGGATCACTTGTTCAAAGAATTGGTGTGTCATTTTGGAGAGAAGTGAAAATGCTTATGGGTATATAGATATAGAGGTACATGGGCAAAATTTCATTCTTTGGTCTAGTAGGATTTTGCATGTTTTAATTTTAGTTTCGTTGCAATTCTAGTTACGATCGTCCCATAAGAGTGAAAAAATTGCACTTTTGTTCTATGTTGTCTATTTTTTTACAAAAAAAATCGATTGAAATGCACGTGTCAGAATCAAATATTGGACGCACGGAAAAAAAGTTGCACTTTTTTGTCACATTAGACTTTTTTTGTCAAAAAATAGACGATTGGGAACAAAAGTGTAATTTTTTTAATCCTATGAGATTAATGTTGAAACTTGAAATCTATTGAGACGAAAATTGAAACGCACAAAGCCCTATAGAACTATAAATGAATTTTTGTCAAATATATAGAGATATAGAAAGAGAGAATTTGTAAGAACAAGGAGAGGAAAGAGAAAGTGTGTCTGTTCTGGGGAGTTGAAATTCTTAATTTTTTTGAGAGAAAAATTGTTGGTAACTTGGGGTGTCACAGTACACGGGGAAATTTTTGCACGCTTTCAGTGGTGTTGATATTCAGTGTAATTTATAAAGTAATTTTAGTTTGCTTTCAGTATGATAATATTAATTTTTAAGTGTAATTCACAAAGTGACTGATTAATTATATAATAAGCATATTTCACTTTGAATAGAGTCGATACTTTCTTTAATTTATTGTTCTTTGTAATTTTCTATTCTTTAATTTAATGTTTTTTTTTTTTTGGAAACACCAAAAAATTAAAGGAAGATTTTGTTTTTCTCATAGAAGTTAAAAGGAAGAACTTGAGTATTGCAAAATATGACACAGAAATTGGATTCAAGCGGATACGTGAGAATTTATTTTTTCTTTTTATTTGGTTTTAGGATGGCTTTCAATATTTATGTCACCTCATCAAATCTTACGTCAGGGTATTGGTTTAATTTTAGCTTGGTTTAATTTTAGCTTATGTTATTACAGAGCGCCTCTAACTTTGTTAATAATCAAGTAATCATATACGTGTTGGTTGGTCGGGAATCGGATAATTTTATGGTGGACCGGGAGTGTTGCTCCCGATTTATTTTTCACCATATAAACACTTGGAATGGGGAAGTTTACACTGGGGTAAGTAGATGTGAAAAACCACCCCACTCATTGTGAATGTATGGTGTAAAATAGACCGGGAGTACTACTCCCGATCTACCTTAAAATTTTCCGTCAGGAATCCAAGGCTAAGTTTCACCAATCGTTGCATACTTTAATAATAGAAGAACTGATTATGGCAAAAATTTAAATTTTCAAATGAGATTATATAAAAGTTGGTCAAACACTCATCAAAAAGCATTTGCATTCTAAACACATGTTTTGCATTTTTAACCGTGATACCAAACGAGTTATAAGTATTGGGAAGTCCTATGAATGACCCTATATAATGGTCATAAAATGAAATAATAACAAAGTCATCATATAACATTCAACGCTTTACAATTAACTAAGCTACTTATCGAAGCGGATGACATGGAATGACGTGAATTCATTATAGTGAAAAATATGGATTAGGACGAGTTGTCTAAGCAGATAACCTTCGGGCTTCACTTCAGTTGGCATAATATATAACAAAACAGAAGCTAATAATTTTAAAAGATTGCGGATCACATCTTGAATACTCCTCGAAAAAACTCAATCTTAAAAAAAAAAAAGGCTCAGATTTTTATAAATGATACGATGATTATGAAGTACAAAACCTAGCCATATTTAAAGGGAAAAAGAACAAGACTCCTATCCTAACTCACGTAGGAAACATATTAGAATCTTGCTTCTACTCATCCGACCAATTCTAAAAGACATGAAAAATGACTCAAAACTATCTCGTCACATGAGACAATATGTGGCAAAATATGTGCCCCTTTCGATGGCTACAAAAAACAACTAGAAGTTACTGAAAATAGAAGAAAACACTAAAAACTCCGGATGAGGGTTGAAACAGTGGAATTTCGCAATGATCGGTTGCTCCATTCGGCTATAGAGGAACGGAATAGATTCTCCTCGAAAAGACAAGTGCATGCATATGTGGTGCATATGTGGGTTAACCCAATAATTTTTCACATATCAAAATTTACGGCCTTTTAAAATTAATCCGTCAAACCACGCAACAATTCACTTGTATTTCGTTTTTTCCCATCAAATCGGTCCAAAAATGCATCAATGTATTCCTTAGTTTATTAAGTCCATAGTATATATTAAAGAGTATTTAATCGCTTTAACTCGGCGTATAGGCTGACGTTCGGTGATATATTATCGGCCCAAATTTCAATTATGAGGGGCTTATGAATAATTCGGGTCAAATAAGGGCTTTGTATATCATGAGGCCTATAAATAAGTTAATAATTGTAAGGGCCCAGGCCCAGTAAAAGAAAGTAATAAGTAAATATCTTGTCTTACCAAAAAACAAGTAATAAGTAATTTTATTTATATGTTAGGTAAAAGCACGCGATATCTTCTATTTCAAATTGTATCGCATCTCCTTACAAATTTATCTAGTTTTTCTTAAATATATAATGGATTTGAATTTTATACACTGTCATACATAGAAGTAAATGCAATTGGATATGTAACAATATTTGTAATAGAGGACTCATTGGGGTAAAAGAGGTCTATGAGGTTTAATTAAGGTAGAAAGATCATTCATATAAGGAAATGATTTTTGGAGGTATAATATATAAGAATTTTAGGTTAATTTCAAGAGACATTATAATATAAAGCCAATTTTTTTGAGTTTCCTCTCGGTCATTTTCCTTTAAAACTGAGATATTGTGTGAGATTTCTTGGTTTTATTTTTTGAAACACTAACAAAGCTTCTTTTTCTCACATTAAAGTGTGTTGTGTACGATCATCGTCCATGTTTATATAAGAGAGATAGGCCTTCATCCGCCATCCAATATTAAATGGTATCTATTTCCCATGTGATATGATGTTTCTTAAATTATATATCTATAACTTTTAACTAGAAAACACAAAATGACAAGAAATTTGTTTTATTAATGTAATAAATTTTCATAGGAAAAAAATGGAGTATACATATGATATTATTATGAGGATAAAAATATGTAATACTATAATAGTCTTGAAAATGTTCCTAAAATGAAATAAAATAAAATATTGTCTTCTCTCCCTTGAAAAATATCTAGATGAGCAATTTAAAGATGAGTAATCTGCGGATTATGATATATATGCATCTCTTTATGAAACTTTTTGTTTTTGTTTCTATTTCAAAAAACTAGCATCATGATGTCAATAGAATGACAACATAGTGAGCCTAGTCTCAATCTTTGACAACTACTATAAAATGGAAGTATATGGGACACAAACTTACTTACCCCATGGTCATTCAAATAAAATAATGTTTGGATGAGAGTTACATCAAAATTCGTTACAAGTGAGAATACAATGTGGCGATTCAATTACATAATAAGTGTAAATCTCAGAGGAGTGAAACTGAGAACACATGTGGATTGAGAGGGGTCGGTCACATCAATGCACTTGTGTTCTCAGGTCACCCCTATGAGGTAACCTTGTTCAGGTCAATATCCGAGAAGTTAATTCTATCTTTATATGTATTCTTTTTTTATATTGAATTTTAATTATAGTTATGCATTTCACCCTTATTACTTTTTTATGAGCATTGAGGTTTAAGGATTCGGTGCAATTGAATTATTGATATGGTGAGACCATGTAAAGTTTAATATATACGAAAAGTTATAATCATATTCCCTGTTAAAGCTATATTTTAGATACATTTATTTTGCAATCTATATTGAATTTAGTTCACATTTAGACTTGACAGAGCATCAAACAACTCGATATTGATTGTTAAAAACTCATCTGATTTCGGCTCGTTAAAATATCAAATAACCTTGCATTGTATATTCAATAAGTTTTTAAGTTCAACTTGCGTATAAAAAACCCCTCTAAACCCACGCAAGAAACGAAGTAAAACACACACACACAACACACAGTGATTTTGAAGCCATGGAAATGGAAATTGAAGGAAACCAAGCTAGAGAAATCAAAGAGAAAGACTTCTTCAAAGTCGCTGAATCTGGCGATTCATCGCTCTTCAAATCGCTTTCCGAAGAGCAACTCCTCAAAGCTCTCTCCCTCCGCAATGAAGACGGCCGTTCCCTGCTCCACGTCGCCGTTTCATCCTCCCAAATCGAGGTCCGATTTCGTCATTCGATTGTTGTTATTTTTAATCAAATCTCAACAACTAGGCTTTGTTAAGTATTTTAACCATATGCAAATTCGTAAGATGAAATAATTTGATGTGGATTTATCAATTTGTATAGTTAACTGTTTAGGTTATATTACAGATAGTGCTTAGCGACAGAATCAAGTTTCTCGATACTCGACTCGATATTGTCGGTTAAAAGCTTGTTTGAGCTAGGTACATATTAAATCAAGACTGAACAACTTTTAACTTGTTCGAGCTCGGTAGTTATCATATTAAACCAACATTGAACAATTTTTTTTGGTGTTCGATAAGTTTGAAGTTCGGCCTGATTAGTACAAAATGATAAAATATATGCTAAAAAATCAAATTACTCGAACTCGACTCATTATAGGGTCGTTTAAGCTCGACTTGGTTAGCAATCCCACTATACTCAAACACAAATTCTGAAGCTCGATAATAACTCAAACAGAACAATGACTTGTTCGACTCGACTCGACTGGCTTAGAGCTTACAGCCCTAACTACATATGGTTCAATGATTTTTTCTTCTTCTGATGTTTGGTGGCATGGGAGTTGGTATTAGGACTTCGAATTGTTTAACATTGCATTTAGGTAGAAATGACTCTCATTGAACTTCAATTTCAACCTCTATTTTCCTTGTACATTGAACTCAATTCCGAATAATTTCAATAATCTAGCATTAGGATGAGAGTTGATTAGAAATACTACCCACCGTTGATGGATGCAATTGTTAAAACTCTTAGATAATAATTTTTGGCCATAAGAACTGTAAAAGAAAAAATCCCTACTGTAAATGTGATTGTCATAAGTTTCTTTTGTGTTATTATGTACTTGTTTCCCTTTCTCTTTTGTCATCGTCTTCCATTTCTAATGGTTTGATTTTGTGGATGGATTAGGTGGTGCAAATACTATCAGCTGCAAAACCATCGGTTGTAAACAGTGCTGACGAAGAAGGATGGGCACCTCTGCACTCTGCTGCAAGCAGTGGAAATCTTGAAATTGTGGAGATTTTACTAAATGGAGGTGGGTATTTATGACTATATACATATTTCGTGGTTTCCGACTATTGTGGAATTTATTTATTTTTCTTGTAAAGAAGCATTTGTTTGGTCTTTGAAGAGTTAAATTTCACCCGTTTTTCGAGTCCCATTGGTAGAGATTTGATTTCTTTTTAGAATATATAAAGGCAAAAAGGATTTGGATGATTAGGAGTAAAGTTTCTAAAGACATTTGTATATGTTATGAAAATAAATGCCGAAAATTCTTTTGCACTGTTTTTTGATTAAAAGATTTATATGACATGAATCTTCCACTAATCTAAAATATTTAAGCTGGTGAATCAAATGTTCTCTCCTCTTGAAGAAAATGAAAGCATAAGGATTACTACAAATTAAAATTAGAGTAATGGGCAACACCCGAAAGCCAGCCAGCTTGAATTAATTCACAGAACTTCTATATCTACTTTGGATTATTCATTTATTGTTTAAACTTTGTCCTTATCAGCCACAAAATAGATTATGTAGTGACGTGCCTCGGCGCCAAGGGTGGTGTCCTTTTAAGGTCTAGACCTTCTTTCTCAGCCGGTTAATATTCAAAGTTGTCTATTCATCTCGAGTCTCAACAATCAAAAAACTTCACATTGTTTTATATTGATACTATAATGACCCATGCTGCTGTTGAACTGCTTGTGAATGTTGAACTGTTTGTGAACAAACTCTCAATTGGGAAATGAACTGCTGATGAACAGGAGCTGATGTAAATTTGAAAAACAATGGTGGTCGCACAGCTCTTCATTATGCAGCTAGCAAGGGTCGGATGAAAATAGCTGAAATTCTAGTTTCAAATGGTGCAAAGCTCAATGTGAAAGACAAGGCTCGTAACTTCTTTTAACTTATTAATTCATATCGCATTCTTCAGATTATATCTGATGGTATTATTACTTATGCGTGGATATGCATGTCTTTGCTTCTGTATTGTTCACGTTATCTTAAATTGGCTCAAGACAACCACGCTGAATTATTTTTACGGATAATTATATGCACATGCCCACTAATTTATTGGATAATACCAAGACACCTCTGTCAGTAGTTGTCAAAGGTTGAAATTGTAATATGTTTTTACTGACATGAATGTAATGCTAATTTCTCAAACCTCGGAATGTTTATCATAGTAAGGTGTAAGTAGGGGTTATCCATGTATTTTATCCTTATTATCCGTGAATTTATCCGTGATCAATGTTGACTTTGTGTAGGTCGGATGCACCCCATTGCATCGTGCAGCAAGCACTGGGAATTCAGAGTTGTGTGAATTCTTGATTGAGGAAGGAGCAGAGGTTGATGATGTCGATAGAGCAGGGGAAACTCCACTTATGACTTCAGTCATATGCGATAACAAAGATGTAATTGTTGGCATATCTCCTCTTTCCATAAGTTTCCATATCCATGCAATAAATTTACAAAATATCTTTAGGTTGCATTTGGATGGAAGGATTTAATTTAAAGAGAACGATTTGGAGCAAGTATTTCAAATCCATCATATGGGTTGCTCAAGGGTCTGAAGTGAAATCCATAGTAACTCAAAATTATCCGAACAAACTTAATGCTTTTGAAATCTTTAGCTTCAAAATCCTCCAATCAAACGCAACCTTGGATAAATTCTAGGGATAATTACATGCACACACATCACTTATTGAGTAATCACTACGAGGTCTCTGAGGTTTTTGCAAATTATAAAGATACCTCTCGACACAAAAAAAAAAAAAAAAAAAGGAGTTGAAATTGTAATATGCCTCTTCACAGGAAATTATCGTAATTACTCAAACATCATAGTGTTTTTTGTAATTAGAGTTTTATACAGGGGTGTCTATGTAACTACTCTAAATTATAATTAGTGTTTGTACTTGCAAGCTATGAAAACTTTCATCAATGTCTTTGTATTCTGATACGATGGATTAGCCGAATAGGAGAATGAGAATTTTGCTGCCTCAAGACCTTTGTTAATCAATATGTTGCGTTCTTTCTGAACTATCCTCGGTTTACAGGTAGCTCTCCTTCTTATAAGACATGGAGCTGATGTGGATGCCAAGGACAAAGAAGGATATACCGTTCTTGCCCGAGCATCAGATGTTCTTCGACCGGCTTTAGTTGATGCTGCTAAGGCCATGCTGGAAGAGTGAAACATCATGGTACTCTTTGTTAGAGACTAGAGATATAGAGAGAGATGAACAATGTGTATTACATTTGAGGTTGTTTAATTAGTTTTTTGACTTTTCGTTAATGCTTCACGTCGAATTTTTTTTGGGTGGTTATATTTAAATTCTGTTTGGATTTCGCCTTAAGAATGATTTTTTAGACTATCTCCAACTCACGCCATTTTGGGTTGGAGATGGTCATTTTGGCATACATTGGCCTCTCCAACCCACGCCATTATTTGCACCAAATTTGGTGCAAATGAACAGTAACACGCCATATTTGGCTCGTAAATATTCCTTTGCACCAAATTTGGTGCAAGTCCATTTTTTTTTATTTGTTGAAATATGGATAATAGTATCAAAATAGGTATAAAAAGGAATATTCTAGAGAATATTATTTTTTATGTTAAAAATAGAGTTGTGGGTTGGAGTAAATTTAATGTATAACACTAAAATTGTGTAAAAATTGCACTATTTTTGTGTTTATGGGTTGGAGATACTCTTAGAACATAAATAATACTTGTCTATTAAAAGAAATCGAGATGCAGTCAAAATCCTGCAGTCACAAATCATATTTTTAATATTTAAGAATATATTTTATACACATAAAATTTACATTATTCTACATGAAATATAATATAAAATACGAAATTAAGCACCATTCCGAAATAAAAAGACCAAATGCGTGTAAGAATAATAGTCATAACTCATAAATTATGGTTTTCTTTTTAATGAATATATTCCAAAAATGTCGACAACATGACTCTCACTTATGATTATCAATATTAACACATAGTAAGCATAATCACTTAAATAGGTGTTGGACGTAATTCAATTGTTTTTCTATAGCTGTTAAAGACTCCAAGCCGAGTTAATAAATAGGGATAATTACACTCACATCCCCTCAATGATAGGGTAATTACACAAACTTTTCATCACTAATTGATAATTATAAACACACCCCCTCAGGCGGTCTACAGGGGGTGTAATTATAAAAATTATTACACACATGATATAGTAAATGACACACTATGTCACAAGGCCCAAGTCCAGTTGAAAGAAGAGTTAGGCCCACTGGAGGCCCAAACACCGAAATCACTAGACTAGGTCCGCGCTAAGTAACAGTATCGGGTCGGGTCGTTTCATGACCCGATCCCACTAGAACGAGTCATCCACCGTCTATTGTAGCCACCTGTCAACATCCTATGAACACCCAATAACCGTTGGTACAAGGTGTTCTCTATAAATACCCCCCTCATAACATTTGGGGGGGGGGGGGGGGTCGAAAGAAAGGTATTTGCTCAAGAATTAGCCTCGTATATGCTCAAAGAGTCTATAGATCGAGGAGTACGATCCTATAAACATATAAATTGGAGTCTAGATTCGTTCAGGAGTACGATTCCGAACATTAATCCTAAGATAGAACTACGTAGGCTTGATCCTTATTAGGTACGTAGGTAACTTAATAACTATTGAGTGCAGCCGTAATACTTTATTCTCATACTCGAGGGGCGATTCTAATCATTCCAGACTGTGAGTCCTAGTCATTCGATTAGGGTCAGATCAACACACATGAAGTGCAATTGTAAGAAATCTTTAAAATGAGGCGGTGTGATTGTAATTATCAACTGGTGAGGGTTGTGTAATTACCCATCACTAAGGGGGTGTAGGTGTAATTATCCCTAATAAATATTAACACATCTTAAGCATAATCATATAAATAGCATGTTGATGATTCGACCCTTGTGTTATTGATGGATATGAAAGTGCTTCTCCAAACTACGACCCTCCCTTCAATTATTCGGCACGATTTACTTTATAAATTATATCCTACAATTAACTCCATCAAAGTCCATGCATGATAAGTATACGATAAATATGATAAACATTTTAAATATAGAAAAGAAATGTAACATGCCCAGACAATTAGAAAAGCCTAAGCAAACATTTTAGATAAACTATTTAAGTGTAAGAGTTCAATACAATTTAAATGCTCTATTGAAACATCATAATTCTGATTTGGGATCCAAAACTCATATTTTGCAGTTTAGACATAATAATCCACCACATTCTGCGTCCCAAATGCCCTGTGAGCTGGCTTCGTGCTAGCGAGCTAGTCCAAAGGGAACACTACGATACCATCATCCCCATCAACATTACAGACTTCATGGACTACAATGTTGACACCACCGCCCGCACCTCACAATTGCAATTGGGAGAGGTAGCGGATGACTCTCGTACCAATTGATATAAAATTTGGGAGGATCCAATCTCAAAAGTTAGATATTTAAATAAGTCACGATAATTTGCTCAAGAAAGTACGTAGAAAGGACCATAAATGATATGACTCCACTTATAATGAAGGGATAATTACACTCACACCCCCTTAATGATGGGGTAATTACACAAACCTCCCTTTACTAATTGATAATTACAAACATATCCCCTCGGGGGTCTATTTGTAAGGTTTACAAGGGGTGCAATTGTATGAATTATTACACACATGGGTGCAATTGTAAGAAATCTTTAACATGAGGGGTGTGCTTGTAATTATCAATTAATGATGGAGATTTGTATAATTACCCTATCATTGAGGAGGTGTGAGTGTAACTATCCCTATAATGAAAGACGAGATCAAAAGACCTTTTGATTAACATCATATAAACCTCGTATTGAACTTTTGGAATCCCAATATTCTAATATTGGATCCAAGTCTTATATTTAAAAGGGAAAATTACACACATACTCCCTCACTTATTAAATAATTACCAAAACTCCCCCTCACTTATTCAAAATTACCAACACATCCCTTTATGTTAAGAATTTTTTATAATTACCATGTGTGCTTAACAATTCTTACAAATTTACCCTTATAAACCTTATAATTAAACTCATTGAGAAAGTGTATTGATAATTTCCAATAAATAAGAAAGAATTTTGGTAATTACATAATAAATGAGGGGGTCTGTGTGTAATTTTTTCTATTTTAAATTCGAATCCCAAAGTTTTTGTTACATAATCGTGTAATACTTCACATAACATATTCATATATGCAACGAGTGTAGACAAACAAAGATGATTATAATGTGGATTAAAAAGATTCAATTCTTACTTTGTATCACAACTTTCTTCTCTATTTATGAGAGGGTTGAAAATGAAAGAGTTCATAGAAAAATACAAAATTCCAACAAATAATTGAACAAATTAAAAAAAAAAATTAGAAATTCCACCAAATTGCCACCCCCAAGACCCGTCGATTACCTGCCCCAACTGAAATTCTGTCTCCATCATAATGGCCAAGCTTGTCTCTTGCTTCTCAAAATCACTAATTTTCTGGTATAAACATTTGTACCACCAGTCCAGCATTGGTGGAAATCTGGTTCCTCCATCCTTGGCCGTGTGTATGGAAAAGGTTTTGTTGATTTGTTGAAAGAGTCAAAACTCAATTTGGTGATCTTAAGTTGGTTGGTTGGTTGGGAAAGACAAAACTCATTTGGTGATCTTTAGGCCTTTCGTACGTCTGTCTGTCAAGAGAGGCAATACCCATTTGGAGATCTTTACGTCTCGAAGGGTTTAATTTTCAGTGTCGGCTGGGGCAACCTTGGTATAAACAAAAAAAAAAAGTAAGCATTTGTAACGTAATTTAATGGATTTATAGATGTATGTAAGTATTTGTACGTTTAATACGGAAAATGTGTTGAAATTTTCCTTAATTTTGCTCGTCATTCATGTTCTAATTGTTTGTATATCAGGGTTCGTTGAATTTATCTATATTCAGTACCAAATGGCTGTGTTAGCTTTACATTCTAAGTTATCTTTTAAATTGGAAGTTTTTAAATTTTTCAATTATTTTTTATGTTCTAATTGTGGTCAGTATGTAAATTCTTTTGAAGCTTAAATACTTAATGTTTGAGTTTCAATTCTGTGGAGTGTCTCATTTTAATTGAAAATATTTTTATTTTTTTGGTTTTTAATGAAAGTGGATGGAAAGAGTTAAGGCATTCTATTAAGACCATTGAATGATGACTTATCATGGCCGGACGCGTTCTGCGTGCCCATAGCTGTGCGATCGATGGCCACGATTGCACGGGCAGTGGTGCACCTGGACCACGTGCAACCTTTCTGCCGAAAAGCCACTGTTTCCACTGAAATGGTGTCTGTTTGGCCGAAGTGGTGCTGTTTTGGCCGAAAAGTCTCCTTTAGGAGATCAACTGAAAAGAAAGTTGTGTCTGCTAGCCCACAACTTTCGGTCTTCAATATTACTGAGACTTCTGTTCAGTTTTTGAATTGTTCTTTAGCAGGGATTTCAAATTTGTAATTTGGTGGGCATTAGTGAACTCTTTCTCTCAGAGTTGGTAATATGTGTATTGTTTACTATTGACAGGAGAAGAAGGAGGTGAAGATTTTCCCTCGGGTCCTTAAATATGTATCGGGATGGTGCTGCTACCACTAACCGTGGTGGGTCGCCGACTGATACTCATATGAGAATGAAAATTTGGATTCATATTTTCCAGACCCATTGACATCTGCATTTGAGGGGGAGAGTAGTGGAAATGGGATGATCTAGGTTCCCGTTGGATGTTGATATTAACTCGAAGATTTATCTTTGGAGGGGGAACCCTTGGAATCTGGAGGTGGATGTGGTAGTTAATTCGACGAACGAGGTGTGTTTGATTCATTATTATGACAATGAAGTATATGTATCTGAATGACTATGTTAGGGTGGTTGTTTAAGGCAATGACACTTTAAACGTGGTTTCTTGCTTGGTTGCTTCGTCCAAGCTTGGTTTATATATCATAATTCACAAGCTTTGCGTGCATGTTTATATACATACACACATACATATATATATGTGTGTGTGTGTGTGTATAGAGAGAGAGAGATTATATACAAAATGACGAGTCTTGTCCAGATGTTGGTGGGTTTAGGATAAATAAAGAATGACTATACGTACCCTAGTGTCTCCTTTCTCAATGTCATGATTTCCCTAGCATACGATGTTAATGTGCAATAAGCTCAAACTTAGTGATCGAGTTACTCTTTTGAGGGTAAAAAGTTGCGGTTCTCTTCTTGGTTGATGAATGGTTTTCTGATTCATCAGGTATGGAAATGAATATAGAATGCATCATGTAGCTTATACTGGTTAAGAAAATTTGGTTATCTTGTCACTGGAATATCCTTCCGGCATTTGGAAGCAATTATCAGCTCAGATATTTGTGTCTTCGCCGATTGATCATGGATGATCCAGTTGAACACCCTTTACAGCTTAAGATGATTCCTTTTAATTTTGATTAAGTCCATGTGTGATATCCTTCCATCCAAGGTGTTGATCGGTTCCACCACTTTTTAGATGATGTTTTCTACTGAAAATTACACGTCGTTTGGTTGTTCTACAGAACTTAGATGAAGCGCACAGCAGTCCCAGTTTGCGTGCTGCAGCAGGACCTGGTCTTGCAGAAGAATGTGCAACGTTGGTAAGCTACATCGGGATACTCTTAAATTGTGCATCAGCATATGCTGTACTAATCGAACAACTTTGCGACATATCAATTATATGGATTTTGCTTTTAGAAAAGGGTTAGTTACATGCACATCCCTCAATTACTGGGTAGTTACTACAAGCGCTATGAAGACATCCCTTATCAAATCTTGACAACTCGTAAAACATGGTGAAATTGCAATCTACTTTGCTTTTAACGAAAGGGGAGGTTATAGTGATTTCTCAAACCTTCAGTTGTTTTCGTAATCAGGGTCTCACGTAGGGGGTGTCTATGTAATTTACCCTTTAGAAAAACATGCATCACATTTTATTTTTTTAAAATCAGAATTGAAGATTATGTGTCAGTAAATTCTTACTCAATAATTGAGTTTTTTTGTAATATACAGGAGGGTTATACATACTGTCGGTCCTAAGTATGCTGTAAAATATCATATTGCTGCAGAGAATGCATTGAGTCATTGCTATCGCTCTTGCCTCGAACTTCTTATTGAAAATGGCCTTCAGAGGTGGTTCATTATTTATTCTTTCTTGTGTCATGAATTTATCTTTACAATACTGGGATTAATTTCATGAATGATGTGAATGTAGCATAGCAGTGGGCTGTATATATACAGAAGCGAAAAATTATCCACGAGAACCGGCTGCTCATGTGGCCATAAGTAAGCTATTTCCTTACTGCTTTTCATTTATCATTGATGTTATTTATTTCTTAATTTTCGGTATACTTCCTTAGTTTACATTTAACTCCAATGTGCCTCGATATACAATCCTTGTCGAAGTGCACCTATTCGTTTAATATCTTACTAATGATTGATAAGTTATATGTACACGAATGTATTCACATCGAATTCTTATTTGTGGGCAATCATTTTTCCTTTTGTTCCTCACTTTGAAATCCAATTTATGTTTATTTGGTTAGGAGCTGTGAGACGATTTCTTGAGAAACAGAGTAACAAAATACATGCAGTCGTGTTTTCTACTACAACGGCATCTGATACAGAGATGTACAAAAGGTTTGTTAACTGGAGCTATCATCTAATAAGATCTACCAATGCACATCTTATGGGTAACTGGCAGAACAACTTTATTTTTCACACATAAATTACTTTATAGTTTATACTTGAATTTGACATCCATTTGTCGCTTTTCGTTGTAGATTGCTTCCACTTTACTTTCCACGGGATAAAATTGAGGAGGAGATGGCTATTCTAAAATTTCCTGCAGATGTTGGCGATGAAAATGGCGAGACTGTAATAAGTGAGCGCGAAATCAGAATAAAACCTTTACCCAAAGAAGACTGCTCCAAGATCTCCCCAAATGTCTATTGATTCTCCATTCAGTGGTATTGGGTTGACAAGACGGTTAGTGACTCAAACACCTCTTTTGTCTGTATCATCAATGAGCTTTCTCAATCCAGAAAATATTTTTAAGAGTAAAATACATAAGACACCCCTTGCGTGAGACCCTAATTACAGAAAAGCACCCCGACATTTAGAAATTACCATAACTTCTCCCGTCAGTAAAAGTAGATTACAATTTCACGCCCTGTTCAGTAAAAGTACATAATCTTGATCCTGCCTTTATGTCCTTTATGCTTCTCTCTAAAGAGGAATAGTTCGTTCTTAGATTCATATCTCGTTCGTTCTTAGATTCATATCTCGATCCTGCCTTTATGTCCTTGATCAAAGACCCGGACCAGAGACACACAGAACAATGGGAAAAAACAGCTCATGCGCGGAGTGGCTGGAATATACTAAAATGCTTGGATATGGCGAACTCGGGGGTCCGCCTTTGTCTGCTTCTGAAGAATATTCTCTCCATTCTAGATATCTCGCTAAAGCAAATTCTCTTAATCTTTCTGAAATTGCTGAAATGAAAATCGTGTAAGTCACTTTGTACTTATGTGAATGTTAGAATGCATCATGATCTGATTATTGGGTGGGTTTTCTTTAATAATCTCATATACGAGGGACTTGGCCACTAAAATTTTCTCACCCTGTTTTTGGAGTTAAAAATAAGTTACATTGCATGGACACCCTTTGCGTGAGATTCTAATTATCAAAACTATTCCGAGGCTTGAAAAATTTCACTCCCTGTCAATAGAAGTATATTACAAATACACCCTGACATTGTTAAGTTTGGCTCATTTCACATTTTGTGATTCAATAGGCAACCCGATCTGGGATGGATGAAGAGATTACAGCAAATACTTGGTCGGAAACACCAACGTAATCTTCATGTATCAGAATTCTCTCTCCAAGTCTCCTACAGCTCATAAGATGCTCTACCCACTTGTGTTGTACCCAAGTGGGGTTGTGGACCTTAGATTACACGTGATGATGTCCGTATTTCACTATATGAACAATGATATTCTCACAACCCTACTTTTGTAGTTCTCGAGTGGGTAGCATGAAATTTCCCACCTCGTACATCTGTGCAGACAAAGAAATATATAATTTTTGGATAATTACATACGGTGTAGGCAATATATGTCCTCCATGCGACGTTTGGGCTTAAAGCTGCGATATTTGCGATGCAATTATTCGTAGATAACGTGGTATGTCTAAGCTTGATCTCTTTCAATTCATGTAGCCATGTAGTAGCTCTAAACTGAATCGTTCTTAGGAGGTTTGAAGATTCCGGGTCTTATGATTATCACAATTGTCCATGCAGCGGGACTCACGTGGGGTCCACCATACACGGACAAAAATTGATAATCGTCTTGGACTCCCTAAGTATACCTCTCTTTGAAGCTAAAAAAATTGCACTCTGATGTTTTTCAGGTGTGGAACAGAGTGCTCTACGTTGATCGCCTTCTTCAGCTATTCGAATACGTTCCCCATGAACAACTAACTATTCCCGACTTTGTATTCCAGTTGAGTTTTCGTGCCTTCGACATTCTTTTTACGTTTTCGTCTGGGCAACTTTGCAAATGATCCCATAATTTTTTCTTTCATTGTGATTCGGAAATGTATCGAGCCTTTTCGCCTCGTGAAAATTAGGAATGTTTGTAAGTTTTATGTGGAAAGAACTGATGCAGGCATGATTTAGAAGTGAATGTAGGGAAGGGTGTTATCATGGATCCAGGAACTAAATATGTCTATCAGATACCATAGATGTTTGTTTGTATTAAAGCAGTTCCTTCTTTTTTTTTAAAGTAGTTCCCTTTAATTCGGCTGGAGATGGCAAGTGACAGATCAAGTCTCCTGTATTTTTTTTATTTTTATTGTATTTTTTTCATAATTCATTTTTTGGGTCAGTTTTGTAATTTTTTCTTTTATTTTTGCTGAATCGTTATTATTTATTTATTTATTTATTTTCACAATATTTGTTCTGTTGCACTAACAAAAGGCCTTCATGTTACTTATGAGTGATTGAGTCTGCTAATTATTTTCATGCTGCTATGAGTATATATATACCTATATATATGTATGTATATATGTGTGTGACCAAAGAAGTTGTCTTGAGTGGAAGAGGCACTAGTCTTTTAAACAAGAGATTTCAAATGCTTGTGGATGCAAAAAAACTTCCTAAGGAGAGGTCCTCGCAATTGCGTCTGACAATACTTCTCGAGGGATTAGTCTTGAACTTTCGAGATAGAGGGCACCTGGGAAACCAAAAAAATAAAAAATGTGTGTGTATGTATATATTGGACAAAAACAAAAATGTTTTTAAGGTACATTTGTAGAAGTAATTATTTTCAGAATTAATACTAGAAACACAATTAACAAGAGCACAGCAAAACTGGATAGTAATTACTATAACTTGTACAGCTTTGACAAGTGGATACTGCTGAAATTACATCTAGCTGTACAATTTGATGGTTTTCTTGGGTATTCTTAAAGAGCGTTGAACTTCGAATTTCGTGGCAATTATAATCATCAATGTAGTAACACTTTCCTAGAATTCATTATTCATGGGTGATTCATTATTCACACACACGCACAAGAACCGGGCTCTAGTCGAGTTTGATGAAATTGATTGGTTTGCTCAAACTCGAACAGACACATATAGATATATAACATGTGCTAAGAAGTAAAATATTTATTTATTTACCACCTCGCTCTAGTCGAGTTTGATGAAATTGTTTGGTTTGCTCAAACTCGAACACACACACATACAGATATATAACATGTGCTAAGAAGTAAAATATTTATTTATTTACCACCTCGCTAGCCTGCGAGCAAGTATATTTAAGTTCGAGTTGAGCACTAATTGATCCGACTCGTGAGCCTGTTCAGCTCGATATCCACTCCTACCAAAAGTCGCTCATTTCCTGGGCCCTCACCTCAATTAAACACGATTTGGACCAAAATTAAAATGAGCCCAAATAAAATGAGCTTACAAAATTAAAACGATTTTTACTATTGTACTTTGCTGTTATCAAAACATGGAATATCTCACAACCACGTATGTAATGGACCCCACGTGGGTCCCAACACGTACATCACGAGGTCTCACGATATCTCGAGAGCTCTTAAAAAAGATATAGCGTATTTAAGAAATGAATGCAGGGGACAATCAGCTATTTCCATATGTACAAACAATTGTTCAAAACATGCCATAAAGGTCCTATTCTTGGAACAACATAAGAATATTTCCTTCAACCTATTAGCTATATTCGAGGTTACAATGCAAGGTAATAGAAGACGTTTTCTACGCCAGAAAGAGTTCAAAAAACCGAGCCCTCTGAAAAGACGAAACGCTTGTATCAAAGACAATGCTGTGTATATATCAAGATCAAATCATGTAAACATTATTTCTAAACAATACAAGTTTGTAATCCAAAGATATAACTCACACGACTTCAAATATGAGCTACAAACAACATTTACAAGACACAAATAACCATGAAGATCACAACAAATCTCACTCCCAAAAGTCTTCCTCTATAAAACTCAGAAATCAATAACGTAACAGCCTCTTTTTCATTATTTAGGTTAACACAATAGTAGGAGGATTAATATTACCTGCATGGCATCTCTGTCTACGGGGTCGTCTAGTTGTCTTCCCCCACCCCGTTAGGCTTCTATCCTCCAAACCAACTTCAATATTAGTATGTTGCTGACTAAGCGGAGTGCAAATCAGGCTCGGAATGACGGTCAGGCCAGTTTCGACCACAGCCCGTCTTCTACCCCGACCCGATCCGTTTCTCGTTCCATTTCTTCTTGTCAATCCCGAGTTCCAAGAATGGCCCGTGGCTCTCATTAGCTCTCCAAATGTCTGAATATCCTCGGTCACCTCGTGTCTCGATAATGATGCTAAACCGGGAAGAATGTCCCTTTGAAAATCCCTTCTTTGCCTTCCTCTCCTCGCTTGACCCCTTCGAGGTCTCGTGTTTAATGCATTAGGTCCCACTTCATCTTCCGCTCTTGGGAATTCAGGGCAAAAGGGCTTCGGCATGTAGTCTTCTTCTTTTGTTTCTGCTAGTTGCAATGTCATAGCTTCAAAATCATCTATCTCCTCTGAAAAATTCTCCTCGCGGGACCCACCGGGTCTCGATTCTTTGCCGGATGGGCTCTCTAGTTCGTTTACACATGCATCGACAAACCAGAGGAGTGATTTGGCCAAGGAAGCTTCCGGATGGCAAACTCTATCATCTATGGGGATTTTTGGACAATATGAGGAGATGGAGACCATCGTTTCTGCTGCATTTCTAAGAACTTCATCCCGAATTTGATCATTTTTATGTTCTAACGACTTCAAAGGTACTGCATCTGGCATATTTTCATTGGGTGGGGTATTATCGTCCTCGTTTTCCGAGAAAACCGAAACTTCCAAATCTATCTCCAAGATTGTCTTAACACTAGCACCCTTGCTTTCATTAGAGGGTGGTGGAGGATCTTCACATTCACTAAAACATGAATTCAAATCTATGTGGTCTCTGATAAAGCCGGTTTTTTCCCGCTTTTCATTTTCCAGAGTCGGTTCTTCAGCGGCTATTTCCTCATCCGGCTCACAAGCTAGATTTATATCAATTATTCTGTTCTTCCTTTCATTACTGACATTTTTTCTCTCGGGCTGACATTCAAGATTTGCTGAAGTGGAAACAACAGATGACGGGGGCTCATTTTCTTGAACAACAATGGGAATCCCAAGAATTTTCTTAACATCTTGAATCTCAGAAATCTCCTTTTTCCTCAAAACCTCGCAATCACTCGAAGCCAACGTAACTTTTGGGATGTATAGTTGATTAAGATCTCTAACTGTTCCGTTCTTGCAACACAATGAAGAAGCCTCGTTACCATGCACCGGCTTAGTTTTAAGCCAAGGCAATGCTGATAAATTGCCTTCATGCGTACTTTTTCCATCTACCATATTAAGATCTTGCATTTCATTTGACAAGCTCTTTGAAACCACTTCATTCAAGTTAATATCTATTGCAGGTCTCGTATCAGCACGACAAGAGCCCTTCTGAAAATTCTCAAAAAAGCCACGATTAGTTGACCGGTCAGAATTGACATTTTCACCCCTACTGCTGTTAAGATAATCAAAGCCCGGAACATGTAGTTCTTTGGATCCCGAGGAAGAACCATGGTGAAATCCATTAACTGATGTTAATTCACTTTGTAAACCGGGATATAACCTAGAATCACCATTGGCTTGCCACTTTCCTCCAAAGAGCAAACTCGTACTTGTCGCTGCAGCTGCATTTGAAGATGATCCATATGTAGTTAACTTTTGAGCAAAGCTATTTGCAGGCTTCGCCCATGAACTGGAAAAATTAGAACTAAAGAATGGATCGTGAGTTCTATCAGAAGATTCTAAACCGTGGTGGGGTCCGTCTCTCCAGTGATCTTCTGTACTGTAACCGGTTGGATATATTCCATTAGGATGATGAACCTGGTTAAGCATGGCTTGTACTGGATAGGAAGGTATAGGGAATTTATCCGGCTCACGACCTTGACTCACCGAAGTGAGGTGATTCTTACTGGATCCTGAAAGTTTGACAAAATTTACAGCATATTAAATAATAGAACACTGCAGTAACAATGGCAATGACAATTATTATAATTTGTTCAAAAAAAAATAAAAATGAACAGTATTATTAGCAAATTAGAAAATTGGACTTTACATATGAATTCTAAAAGTTGCTTATTACAGTGCAATTTCTGCTTTTTGTTCACCGAGCTACTCATAGAGACAAAAATGGCAATATTTCTTTAGATACAGGCATCTGAAGCATGAAATGTCTAATATTTAAGCTATACTGAAGAAAGGTAAATGCACAGTCGAAAAATAACATGAAGCTTTATTAAAACTTTTTACCTTCTTCATATATACGGGAGAGCCATCCCCTCTCATTAACTTTGCTTTCAATAGATGATTTTATAGAAAATCCATTGGTTTCTCGAATTACACCTAAATAACCCGCGTTTGATCTAACGGGCTGGTTTATGCCTTTAGACTCTCCATTGACAGAAGGTCGTCCAAGAAAATCAACAGGCGATGGAGCTATTACTTCTTCAACCTGAATAGGTTCATTTAAATCAGTTAACCTAATATTGCCTCTCAGCTTTTCCTCATCTTCGGTGTCTAAGTACTCATCAGCTGGAAGTTGAAGATCGAATAATTTCTTCCTCACTTTTGAAGGTCTTGATTCTTCAAAGTTCTTTGAAGTGGACCCGCTATTGAATGGAAACTGACCGCGCTGTGTGTTGTTGTACGTTTTTGTACAACTCATAGGAGAATTAACAATTTCAACTCCCGTTTTACTATAACTAGAATTCAACAATGGGAAGCCTGCCATATGCCATTTTCGCGCATCTTCTGATGGCACTTGAGATCCTTGAAGACTTGATGATGATGATGGTTCGAGTGATGTTCGGTGTTTATGGTGCTCTTTCCTTTTTACATCTTCCATCATGTCCCTTTGAATTTTGTAAAGACGGTGGAGCTCACAAACCTCAATGCCAAAAGAAAATTCAAGTAAGTTTTACCAAATTTACATTGAGAATTTCTTGACAAATGAGAAACGAAGTAACTCGATGTCTTAGAATAGGAACACTATTTCACCTACACCGTCTTTTTTCACATCAAACGGTGAGGTCTGGTGCCACATCATCAGTGGACCCACATTCTGCTCACATGGCATGATCCTTGTCGTTTGATGGGGGACGCTAGTGTAGGACAGTTCTTACCCACAACTTGTGTTTTCACATCAAACAGTGAGGTGACAACATCAAGGCACCCACATTCTTCTCACGTGGCATGATTCTCTCCGTTTGATGCGGGACACGAGTGTAGGACAATTCGTACCTACACCGTGTGTTTTCACATCAACGGGTGAGGTATGATGCCACATCATCAGGGGACCCACATACTGTTCACATAGCATGATCCTCTTTGTTTGATGCGGAAATCCCAGTGTAGGCAAGTGGTTTTCATTTAGATGAGGGATATAATGACAAAAGGAAGCGGAAGTACCTGATTCTTGAAAACAGCCTCGTGTTCGAGCATTTTTTGCTTCAATGCATCCTTTTCATGCCCTGGATAACTATCGATTAAGGTCCCTGGCATGAAACCGTTGCAATACTGCCCATTTATTACGGGCTTTGCTCTGTAAAATAAGGGCCAGCTACTACTGCTAGAATCCTCATTAAGGTCCCTCATGGAGCAATATCCTGGCAAGTAGCTTTTGTAATGTACTTTTGTTCCCATTCCTGTAGAGGATATCTAAGATCAAGTACCATAAAACGGGACTAAAAGATACAGAGGACTCCGAGATGCACACACACACACACACACACACACACATATATATATATATATCTGTGAGGATCCTTATTCTTTATCAAGATGAAAATGCAAAAACCAATTCCCGAGAGAAGTGAAAGCGCAGATCACCTACAATCGGATCACACTCTAAAAAGAATTTGACCCCAAATTTTTTTTTACTTTAAAACTGATGAAAATAAATTTCCTCTTGCTTGTACAAGTTGCTTGATAGCTAAAAGTAGTGATATTCATATTAAGATGGGCTGAGATCGCTCATATAGTAAGGAACGCACCAATAAGAACAACATAAAAAGACTTGAAATCTAAACGGTACGAGGTCATCCAATACTGAGTCGTTGCGTATAAATCACTATAATGTAAGTGGCCGTTGCATAGAAATCTAAACAGTAAAATGAATTAAATTCGGGAAATTCAATGAATGCTGGGGCAGCTAGTGACTGAACATAAATTAACTAATAAAATCAGACCATGGAACATAATTTCGACGATATGCTACCAAAAATGAAAAGAGAAACAATAACTATCCAACAAAATTGCATAACTATATTTACTCTGCAAGTGATACATACAAAACAGATCCTATATAGCTGATCACGCATCAAAACCAATAGCCCATCATAAATTAAATATCAATTTCAATCAACAGAAGTAATTACTGAAAAGCAAATGCATAATATATTCAATTATTCCAGCTAATCATATTTATAACTCAAAACCACACATTATGGAAATAATCACAAACTCAATTAATCATAACAGAAAAATGAAAAGATGTGGAAAAAGAAAAATAATTTTTTTCTTCTGAGTCATAGTCAATGGCAAATAAATCTTAAAAATTCAATAAAAATAAATAAATAAATTTAAAAATAAAAATAAAATTACCTCAGACCCACATCCTGAAAACACCTATTCTCAAGAACCCTTCATGGATGAAATCATCCAACACTATTTTCCAAGTAAAATATAATAATCATGTAACAATATTCAAAGGGTTTCACACTATATTACCAGTATTAAACCAAAAATAGAAAAATATAGAATAAAATTAAAAACAGCTACAAATTGGCAAATTAGTGGGTTTTGGTTGAATTGAAGAAGCTTTTAGATCCTCATCAAAACTCAACTCTTAACTAAAGATTGGAGATTTCGATCTGCTGGGCCACTCTCTCTCTCTCTCTCTTTCTCTCTCTAGGAAGGAAGGAAAAAAAGGCGAACACTTTTAGAGAGAGAATGGGAGGACAAAAAATTATAAAAAGAAAGAATTCTTGCAACTGTATATATTTACTACTGGTGGTATTAATATTAATTATTGATTTTTTAAAAATTTTCTAGAGAGAGAAAGTAGGAGAGAGATCCTAGATAAGAAATCTTCACACAAATAAACGATTAACGAGAGACCTTCTAAGAACAGTGACATGGAAATTTGTCAACATCCGGTCTCTTGTTATTCTCTGTTTTTCTCCACTTTCTCTCTCTAAAACTCTCTTTCTCTCTACAAGAATTTATTTTCAGCTATATATATATATATATATATACATATACCGAATAATTTTATGATATACCGAGAGTGTTACGTACTATTATGTCTATTTTTTTTCCACACAATTGTGTGCAGGGACGGAGCCAAGAATTATGGTGAGGGGGGGCGAGATTTTTGTGAGTTTCATTTATTCGGTAGTGAAGAATTGTATGGGGGATGCGGGGAGCTTGCCCCCGCGGTACGTTACGCTATATGTATGCAAAAAAATTGAGGATTAGGTTTAGTATGAACACTTTTAAAGGGGAAAGTTAAAGGAATAAATTTAAAATCATAACTCCTAACTCAAATTTATTGGACTGTTGTGAATGATGGATATATACAAAAGTGAAACTACAATTTAGCTTGATAGTTAGATATATTGGCCGTATATAGTTGTCGTCCATTTGAGTTTAAAAGTGGGCTAACTACTTTACAAATTACCATATATATAGGTTATTCTTTAGTTTATTAGGTATGTAAATTAAGTTTGCAATTTTTTAGGGAGGGGCGAAATCAAATTTTTCAAATTTTTTACATGTGTAAATTGGATAAAATAAAAATTGTTCTTATTTATTATAGAATGCAACAATGTGATTAGTAATTTATCATTTCTAAAGCTAGTCTGGGAAGCTCCATTTGTTCTTATTCACTAATCAATAATAGTATTATAATATCATAGAAAAATAACTTCAATTTCACTACTACTCGTTTATATGATGTTTGGTTAAATCAATTGATAGAAAGGTTATTTTTGTCATTTTCGAAGGGGGCAAAATTACAAATGTTAATGTTATAGGTAAAAGTGAAAATTAAAATTTTGAGGGGGGACGAAATCACCAAAATTTCAAAATTTCATAGGCAAAAGTTGAAAATTTAAAAATTTGAGGGGGGCAATGGCACCCACCAGCCCCCCCCCCCCCCCCCCCCCCTCCGTCTCTGATTGTGTGTGTGGTTCACATATAGTACACCTCAGTGTGTGAAAAAGTTAGACACAAGAAGTAATACTCACGGTCTATCATATATACTCTATTTGTATAATTTATGGGTTTTTGAGGAAATGAAAAAGGGGGAAATGGGTTTTTCTAGATTCTATCCACCTTCATTGCTTTAAGTAGATATATTAAATAGAATTTAATATGAAAAGGGGAGATAAATATAATCCAGCGAGTTCTCGATACTCTTACAAATTACATATTACGGTCATTTATATGGTGATGAGTTGTGTTTTGATCGATTATATATAAATTGTGATTCCATTAAAATTATGAGCCCTAAGTAATATTACACGTCGAGTCAATTCGACTTGGCAAAAGCTTGATTTGCTGGAGAGTTCGAGCTTTGTTGTTTCTATTTATGAGGTCATGTGTGGCTCGCGAGCTCATTAAATCTTATAATTATGTTACTCAATACAAAAATATGTTTATACTTTATAACAATGCACATTAAACTACTAAAATAATTTACGTGGAGTTTCGGGTTCGACTCGATAAAAGATGGGCTCATAAGCTCAAATTCTTCTCCTCTCTATTGTGGTCAATCTCAAGTTCTTATAAATAGGCTCATCAAACTCGAACTTAACATATTATATTCGAGCTCGAGCATGTAAGTTTTTTTTTTTAATTGGACTCATTTGCAGCCCTAGTCCCAAACTTTTTTAATAATTTCCCATAAATAAACTATATATTATAATCTTTATGCAAACGGAAATACACTAACTATGTATTTATCATTATATGTATTTGTCTCTATATGAAATTCATTAGTACAATTTGCTCTTTAGTTTCTAGCAACAAACTTGTAAAAATCTTTCCAATTAAAAATTAGTGTTTTAATTAGCAATTAAAAGGGGTCTTAAATTCTCATTTTTAGTGCTATTTTATTGGCTAGTAATAATATATGGATGTGGGGCCCAGTACTGACACTGTGGGTAAAGGTGAGATTCTGATTACCTTTTTTTATTGTTATTAATTTTTTAGGGTTTTGAGGAATTTGCAAACTAACCACTTTATTTAGGTGAAATTACAGGAATGGGATTTGATGCTCCTGGTTGAATATGATTGGTTGATAGTCTGTTTGTTTCAGAGAAAGTCTAAATTGTTTTTTGGGTGTACCATATTTATGTACTGCATGTGTACAGAAAGCATTATGATTACGATGTGCAGAATTTACACGTGGCATCATTTGCAGCACTATCAAAGACCAACAAACATTTGATGTTTTGGTCAATGATTAATGTTAATGAATTTTAAATAGAAATTGCACTATCACATATAACTTCTTTGAAAATTCTTTATGGAATTGATAAGTTTTAAGAGTTTATTACAAAATCTAACTTAATATGTTCCATAAAATAAGCAAAGTGTTAGAATTAGATTTTATAGGAAAATTTATTGTCTATGAGAGTTTTAGTTCTTTCTATATAAAACGCAAATCTATTTAATGGTTCTGTCGGAATCAGTGTGATGCAAATTTATTGAGATGCAATATCTTTTAATTTCTTATTAAAGAAACACAAATATTATTACATAGCGTAAAACGACTTAAATAATTGATTAATCATCAACACTCAACTAATAACTATCTAACAATTTAGAACCAACAAAATCACATTCACAATTAACTTTAGTTAAGAACTCTCTAACATAATATAAAACAACAAAATGAGAGTATGATATATGTCCAAATTACGGGAAAATGTCATGACCTTGAGCCCCTCGTTCAGCTCAGAGTCTACTATTGTATTTTGATTTTACTCAAAATTTAACATAAAATTACGAAGGACATATTCAAATTGGGTCGTGGCCTCGATAAGAATCCTCTTAAAATCAATATATATTCAGAATTTATGTTGAAGCAAGAAAATATAAGTGTTACGTATAGAATGTGCCAACAACCACAAGTAAGAACATAATTGGTAACAAAAATTAAAGCTAGCTAATGGTATATTAAGTCAAAATGTGGTATCACAAAATTAATACTTCTCTATTTGTGAGTTTACACAAGAAAGTTTCTTGGTAATTCCCAAATTGTGGAAGAATAGGATGAACATAGTAGAACGTCTAAAGTGGGGTAACACAATTTTATTAGAAAAATGAAAACAATTAAAAAGTACACAAAACTTCTTTTTGGGTCATATAAAGATTATATTATATATATAAAGGGCTTAAAAAAGTATAAAATGGTCCAACCAAAGTAACCCCCTTTAACATTGGTATTTTTATATAGGTATGTCACTCCCACTAATTTTCTTATTGTAGGAATGTATTTATTAGAAATTAATAAATAAATACAAGATATCCACAAGTACACAAGATAAACCACTCAAAACATAAAATGCACAAAATGAAAAAAGCAAAGGCAGTTTACCTTTGTTGATAAGTACTTTTACCTACAATCTTTTTTTGGTCATGATTGATTTCTCAAAATACTGAATGAGTTAATGTTATCTTAATATTGATGAGTTTATAATATACGGGTTAAATCTTTTGGGTGGTCATTCAACTCTTATTTTTGTTCTATTTTAGTGATTTAATCTCTCAAGTTTAAAATGTGTGGGGATGGTTTCTCAACTTTCGAAATAGTCTCACTACAGTCCTCAGGTCAAAATTCCCTTAGGAATTGATGGAATATTCTTTCATTTAGATAAAATATTCCTACATGCAATGGCAAAATCAGAAGGAAAAGGATTATTTTCCTTCAATTCTAATGGATTTGTGATATCAGGTATTGAAGTGAGATGATTTTGAAAGTTGAAGGAACACCATTGATATTTGACCATATATATATAGATGTACTAAGAAATAGATTGAACGAGGTTCTAACCAACAAGGTCCAGTACAGTTGATAGATAGTTGGGTTCCTTAAGCATGTTGTCCAGGGTTCGATCCCTGGCCGTGTGTATGGAAAAAACTTTGTTAGAAGAGGCAAAATCCACTTCGATGATCTATACGTCTTAAAAGGATTAGTCTCCGAAGTCCGATTGGCGAAACCCCTTAAGTATAAACTGTTAAATATTAGTTTCCATATTTTATATCTCTCTTTACTTGTATTTACATTAGGTTTCTTTCCTTGTATGTAGATAGGGTTTTATATTCATTGTAACTCTATATATACATTCCATCATCAATAATATGATTTACGGGGTTTAGAACTCTAACATGGTATCAGCCTACTAAGAGAGACAATATTCATCTCTCCATCGATCCTAGCCAAGCCGCCAACCCCGGGTGCACAATCTTCTTCATCCAAATCTTTGATGCCATCTTTCATCGGTAGTTCATCACGGTAAGTTTGCGATTCTTATTTTTTTTTTTACTTATCTTCTACGGTTTTTTGTTGTGACCATTATCACTATGGGTGAATCCACTACTTCCTCCTCCTCTCATCCGGCCTTTGCCATCACCAATGTTTTTCACCTTTTTAATTTTAAACTCTGTGAGGAAGATCCTCGTTTCAAGTTATGGAAAACAATTTTTTCCGATATTTGTCGTAGCTATAGAGTTCTCGGTCTTATTAATGGAAAAACCGTCCCCAAAGATGATAATGATGAGGATTGGTTTTCGTTAGATTCAAAAATCAAAACTTGGATGTACAATTCTGTCGATGCAAGTCTTCTTGACAGTGTTAGTGGCGATGGTTTTACCGCCAAACAAATTTGGGATAATCTTGAATCCTTTTTTAATAATAATAAACCCTCCCGTTCCCTTCATCTTCAAGAAAAATTTCGCAATTATAAAAAGGGAAATTTGTCAATTTCTGATTTCTGTCGCGATATGAAAAGGCTTGCAGATAATCTCAAAGATGTTGATTCTCCTATTAATGATCAGGAATTAGTTTTACAAATCTTAAATAATTTACCTGATTCTTACAATAGTATTATCGATGTCATCACCAATCAAAGTCCTTTTCCTAAATTTGATCAAGCTCGTAACATGCTTTTACTTCATGAAAATCGTGAATCCCATAAAACCGCCCCCTCTCCTGATTCCTCGGTTCTTCTTTTTTCTCAAAACCAACATAATTCCCGTAGTGATAATGGTCGTGGTCGAGGACGTGGTCGTGGTAATTACCAAAATTATGGCAGTCACTATTCCCAACCTTCTCCCAACCGGCCTTCTTTCAACACTTCTGGGCGCCAATCCAATTCCTTCCAGCAGCCCCCTTTCGGTTATGGGCCTCTTCAGCAGCCCACCTGGTCTCCTCAACCACCAGGCCGCCCATGGACCCCCCCACATCACGGCCCAAATTCATCTCACCAGCACGGCCCCCCTCAACATTATTTCTCTGGGCCCCCTCAAACATACTTCGCTGGGCCTCCACAGCAGCCCACTCCGCTTCAATTAAATGACCTCAACTACACGGGCCTTCACTCCTCCTATCCAGCAGCCCGCTTCACCCTTCAACCTGCCAGCCCAACGCCTCCTTCACTTTACTCTGCCCAACTCCAGCAGCAACCACTACACCCAGCAGCAGCCCTTCCACAGCAGCAGCCCACGGACCTAGACCAATTATTTTCCACTATGACTGTTCACACACCCGATGAAAATTGGTACATGGACTCGGGGGCTAGTGCGCATATGACCTCTCACTCAGGTATACTTTCTTTTCTTGTACATTGTGATAATTCTAAATCAATATTAGTTGGTAATGGTGCTATTTTACCTATTTCTCAAATTGGCTCTATTTTTTTACCTTCCACTCACCTTTCTCTATCTAATGTTTTAGTCTCTCCCCATATCATCAAAAATCTCGTTTCCGTTCGTTCTTTTACTCGTGAAAATAATGTCTCTGTTGAGTTTGACCCACATGGCTTTTCTGTGAAGGACCTTCCGACGGGCACCCTCCTCTTCCGCAGTGACAGTCAAGGCGACGTCTATCCCGTTCTTCCTTCATCTATTCGCTCTACCCCGTCTCCACACGCTCTCACCGCCGACACTACTACTCTTTGGCACCGTCATCTTGGCCATCCCGGCTCTTCAGTTTTTAAGAACTTAGCTTCTAGGAATTTTATTTCTTGTCCAAAATCATTTTTTCCTTTATGTAATGCTTGTCAATTAGGCAAACACAAACGCCTTCCGTTTTTTAGTTCTGCTTCTACTACTTCTCGTGTTTTTGAAATTATACATTCAGATTTATGGACCTCACCAGTCACTAGTGCTAATGGTTTTCGTTATTATGTTATTTTTTTGGATGATTTCTCGCATTTTTTATGGGTTTTTCCTCTTCGTCTTAAGTCGGATGTTTTTAATGTTTTCTTAGATTTTCGTGCATATGTCAAAACTCAGTTTAATTTTGAAATTCAATCCTTCCAATGCGATCATGGTCGAGAGTTCGATAATAAAAATTTTCATATTCTCCTTAGTGGCCTCGGCATAAATTTTCGTTTCTCTTGCCCTCATACCTCTCAACAAAACGGCAAAGCCGAACGCACTCTTCAATCTGTTAATAATATCGTGCGTACTCTTCTTTTCCAAGGCTCACTCCCTCCTACCTTTTGGGTTGAAGCGCTCCATATGGCGACTCATCTTCTCAATTTACTCCCGACTACTACTCTCGATTTTCGCACACCCTTTGAACTTTTATACCAAACTCCACCCGACTACTCTCATCTTTCTGTATTTGGATGCCTGTGTTATCCCAATCTTACCTCTGTCGCACCACACAAAGTCGCCCCACGTTCTACAGCTTGCGTCTTTCTCGGGTTCCCACAAAATCATCGTGGCTATCGATGTTTCGATCTTTCCACAAATAAAGTCATTCTTTCTCGTCATGTCACTTTCGATGAATCCTCTTTTCCTTATGCCTTGGTTTCCTCATCGTCCCCTGTTCCTGACTACTCTTTCCTTGACTTAGACGATGACCCACCACCCCATCTTCCTCATTCCTTTCCGGCTCCTCCTCCCGCCCCACCTGCTCCCGCTGCACCTCCCCCACCCCTGCCGCCGCCCACTTTCACTCATTCCATGGTGACTCGTTCCAAATCTGGCATCACACGTCCCCGACAGCTTCTTAACCTTTCGCTTCCGTCTTCTCTCTCCCCTATACCTCGAACCACCACTCAAGCGTTATCCGACCCCAACTGGAAAGCCGCCATGCAATTCGAAATCTTCGCTCTTCATTCTAATTCTACTTGGGAGCTTGTTCTGTGTCCACCTTTTGTCAATATAGTTGGCTCCAAATGGATTTACCGTCATAAATTTCGCTCTGATAGCTCCCTCGAGCTTTATAAGGCTCGTCTTGTTGCTCAAGAATATACCCAACAACCTGGCTTGGACTATGATGAAACCTTCAGTCATGTTGTTAAGCCAGCCACCATTCGAACTGTCCTAAGCCTTTCTCTCTCTCGTTCTTGGCCTATTCATCAATTAGATGTCAAGAATGCTTTCTTGCATGGCCATCTCACTGAAGTTGTCTTTATGAAACAACCCCCGGGCTTTATCAATTCCACATTTCCTACTCATGTTTGTCGTCTCACAAAGGCCTCTATAGTCTTAAACAGGCCCCTCGTGCTTGGTACCATCGTTTCACATCTTTTCTTACATCTTTAGGATTTGTTAGTAGTAAAGCTGACACCTCTCTTTTCGTCTTTTGTCGTGGTACCTCTCTTGCCTACCTTCTTCTTTATGTGGACGACATTATTCTTACTGCCTCGTCTTCCTCTCTTCTTTCTAATCTCACTCGACTTCTCTCCTCTGAATTTTCTATGACCGATCTAGGTTCTTTGCATTATTTTTTGGGCATTAACGTCTCTCGTTCTTCATCTGGTCTTACTCTTTCTCAATCCAAGTTTGCTATGGATATTTTAGAACGTGCCCACATGGCTTCCTGTAACCCGTGCAAAACTCCGGTCGACACTAATGCAAAATTGTCTCTGTCGGGTCCTCCTGTTTCCGATCCTACTCAATATCGCAGTTTAGCTGGGGCTCTGCAGTATCTAACCATCACTCGCCCTGATCTAGCTTATGCTGCTCACCAAATATGTCTGTTCATGCACGATCCTCGTGAACCACACCTGCACGCTTTGAAACGTATTCTTCGATATGTTCGTGGTACTCTTGCTCAAGGTCTCCACTTTCGCCCTTCTTCTTCTTCTCAACTCGTCGCCTACTCCGATGCTGATTGGGCAAGGTGCCCGGATGCTCGTCGTTCTACCTCAGGTTATTGTGTTTTCTTAGGTGATAATCTTATTTCTTGGTCTTCCAAACGTCAACACGTTGTTTCCAAATCCAGTGCCGAAGCCGAATACAGAGGTGTTGCAAATGCCGTCGCCGAATCTTCTTGGCTACGCAATTTACTTCTTGAATTACACTGTCTTCTTACTTCTTCCACTTTAGTTCATTGTGATAACATTAGCTCCATTTACCTTTCTTCTAACCCTATACAGCACCAACGTACCAAACATATTGAAATAGATATTCATTTTGTACGAGAAAAAGTTGCACTTGGTGAAGTTCGTGTGTTGCATGTGCCCTCCGCTCATCAGTTTGCAGACATCTTCACCAAGGGCTTATCATCACCTTTATTTCTCGATTTTAGATCCAGTCTTAATGTTCGGGAAACTCCCATTTCGACTGCGGGGGAGTGTTAAATATTAGTTTCCATATTTTATATCTCTCTTTACTTGTATTTACATTAGGTTTCTTTCCTTGTATGTAGATAGGGTTTTATATTCATTGTAACTCTATATATACATTCCATCATCAATAATATGATTTACGGGGTTTAGAACTCTAACATAAACAAAAAAAAAAAAACGTGGTTCTAGACATTTTGTCGCAATATTTACTCTTTATGAGTCCATCGAAGAACATCTCAATCAAATATATGTACATTTTATGCATCTGCAACCAATTCGCATATATTATGTGGCGAAGATGTATAGGATTTAGTTAATTCCATAACTGACCAAGTACTATTCCACGTTACAGGGAAATTTTTATATCAGATCAGATTCAATGGTTCTAGGCTTTTAGCGTATCTTTCTCTCACATAGTAAGATGTATTATGTATGGTCCTCACTCTTTATACATATTTGTGCGAAAGAAATAAACACAAAATACACTATCGAACCATTGAACTTTATCTAACATAGAATTACCTAGGGTGTAAACGACCCGAGCCTGTTGATTTTTCCAGGCTCGAGGTCGAGCTCGACCTCGTTGGCTGAAAAACCAGCTCAACTCGAGCTCGCGAGCTTGAGCTCAATTTTGTTTATATTTTGAATTTCTTTGTTATTTTTATTAATACAATTAATAATATAAAATATAATATATTATTAATATAATTTATTATATAAAAATATAAATATTAAAAATACAAAACTCGCAAGCTTCGAACAGAGAAAATCTGGCCCGAGCTCGTCAAGTTACACCCCCTAGAACTACCCCACGTTATGCCCCAAGTAATTATTGTAAGTGACCACATAGGATCACAATAGGAGTTTGGTAATGTGCTTCAACAGTATAGCTTTTCATCTTTTTGCATCTTTATTGAGACAACATTCATGCATTCAGCGGAAATTTTGTTGGTGTTTATGGGTGCAGATTGATCCTAATCCCAATATAGAAAAATAGGATAAAATTCTCTTTATTTAAGATAGGATAAAATTCTCTTTATTTAAGTTACTTCAACATTAATATTTGTTTTAATTGGGACTTGATTTAACTCATAGCACTTTGGTGGGTATGCGGTGACCTAGTTAGTTAAATGTCCTAACAATTCTGGCAAAAAAAGAAAAAAAGAAAATTTTGTAGGTTTAATTATCCGTTATCAAAATAGTAAGTACAAATTTCACTCAATTATACGTTTTAGTTGATAAAAAGAAAACGATTAGTTCAGTACAACACAAAAATAGTTTGACAAGTGTCCTATCTTAATAGAATATTTATACTCTACGTTGAAGTGACCAATCACGTGATGTCTTGTGTTAGCGTCACACGGGTCCCACGTGTTGCGAATCAACGTTCCATTAACTGCATTAGATATTTTATAAGTTTGTACCCACAAAGAATAATTGAAAACTAGTTATGAAAAATTCTAAGTATTATATTACTATTATCGAAAAATCATGGTATCATTATAACCTTCATTCTGAAAAATACGTTCTATTTTTGTATTCTAAATCTATACATCCATAACAAATGACATGAAATGTTATATTTAAAAATTTATATAATACACTTTAAAGAAAAATGCCCATAAAGAAATAAACTTTTTAATACATTGATGATAAAGCCACCTATCACTATCACAAATTAATCACAAATCTTAAACCTTGACAGATGGTATAGGTTGCCAGTCCATTAAGTATAATCATTATAGATCTTTTTTATATTTCTTCTTAATTGTTTTTATGTTTTTTTGTGAACTTGGAGTGGTCCCCACCATCTCTAGTCATTTTCATGGAAAAATAGCGACTTTCTAAATTAGTGGAGATTTTGCAAACTTGATGTTTAAGGGACCCTCAAACTGCAATTATATATAAACACACACTCGCTGCAATTATAGACACACACACACACACACACACATATATATATATATATAAATTAATCGAAGAGTTTTGGGCTTCGTTTAATAGTGGGATTTTGGGTTTTGTCTTCACTATTGACATATCCTTTGGTCCTTTCATTGAGAAAAGAATTTATAACATAGGAAATAGTTTTTGAATTTCAAAATATGTGTTTAATCTTAGTGAAAATTACACATAGACCCCACATTTATTGTGTAATTACAAAAAAAAACTCACTTATTGAAAATTACCAACACTCCCCTCAAGACATCTATTTGTAAGGTTTACAAGAGTAAAATTGTCAAAATTATTAAATACACAAGGGTGTAATTTTAAAAAATGCCTTTTTATGAGGGGACTTTATGTAATTTTCAATAAGTGAATTTTTTTAGTAATTACACAATTGATGAGGGCTCTGCGTGTAATTTTTCCTTAATCTTGTTTAAACATATTTCCTGTAGTCTTTGACGTGTAATTCTTACCAGTCCAATGTATTGTAGGAATTTTTTTACATGTGTGTATTTCAAAGAAAAAGAAAATGTAAAGATTAAGCTTATATTAAGTAAGTGAAGATTTGTGGGTTTGACTAATTGATATTATAAACTTGATTCTTGGAATTAGATGTTGTTTGAGGATTATATTCTTTTAATTAATCGATTAAATCCCACTAAGATTGTTTTAACAAATTATTTACCCATGTGATATAAATTATAATTCTACTAATATAAATAGGCCCCATAGTTTGATGTCTTAAGAAAAAGAATCTAAGCAAATTTTCTTAGCAAAACATTACGGCTATGTATGGTTGTGTATTTAGGAAATATTTTCATTTTTTGGATCACCAAAAAATGAAAATACACAGTCCAAACCAAATTCAACAAAAAATGGTCAAATTTTAAATACACTACACATTCCTCTATATAACAACTAATCATTTCAATCTTTTTACAATCTTTTATCATTAATTACACTATCCCACTATCCAACTAATTATCTTTCTTACTTTTTCATATTTTATATAATAAAAATTCCTATTCAATTTTTCAAATATTTCAATTATTATTATTAAATAATATTTAATAATATATAATTTGAAAAAAAAAATATTGTGTGATTTAATATTTAATATTTCATATATATTTAATAATATGTGTACTTGAATTGAGACTTAATTGACCATATTTTTACCAAAAGTATATACAATATTGTGTATTTATAATTTCATTTTAATAATTTCGTTTGCTGTTTATTGGATTTTAAATTATACTTTTTTAGTTTCTCAATATTCAAATAAATATTGACTGAATCTCGATTATTTCATTTTGATACTAGCATGTTATTTAATAGGGTTGCCCACGAGCCGAGCTCGAGCCGAGTCTCACCAAATTTCTCGACTCGAGCTCGAGCAAAGATTTTTTGTAACATCATAGTATCTCATTATAAGAAGATGGAAATAAATTTGCCTCAATCAAATTGGAAATAAAATATTATATGTAAATGGAAAAAGAAATATAGAACTACTTATACTCCAATCATATTTACACATTTGATAAAATATTGCATATATGGACCACATTTCCAATGCGAACTGTATAATTACACTAACTATTATAAATATAGACAAGCAAAATTCAATTTTCTTGAACTTTTAAAATTTAAAATTGAAAAGAAAACACGAAATGGAAAAATGATAAAAATCTAAAGTTAAAAAGAAATGAACAGGTGACAAAAAAAAAAAACTAAAAATGAAGGGCCCCTCACCCCCCAAACCCATACGCGCCCCCCCATCCCAACCCATGAACGCCCCCCACTGTCTGGCTGTCTTTTTTTTTTTGTATAATATATATTAGAGCTATTAACGCTAATCATCCCCCATGTCACGTAAAAGTGTCACTTTAGCCCCTCTTGTAAAAAAATTATCACTTTCATCCCTCATGTCCATAATTTGTACCCAGATGGTCCTTTTTTTGAAATTCCGACCAGATTTTCCGGCTTCCCACGCGAAAATAGGGCTATCCACGCATATATCATGTGCGTCTTCATGAGAAAATTCATAACTCATTGTAGAAAGTTCGGATTCATGAACCGTTTTCTTTCCATGAAACTAGACACATAGGGCTATCCACGCATATATCGCACATAATCAGGAGACGTCTAGAGTAAAGCAGTTTTGTATTAAAAAATTAGCTAAAATCTGTCGGAAATGATGCTTAGCTAATTTTTTAATACAAAACTACTTTTTTCTAGATGTCTCCTAATTATGTGCGATATATGCGTGGATAGACCTATGTGTCTACTTTCATGTGAAGAAAACGGTTCATAAATTCGAGCTTTTTACAATGAGTTATGAATTTTCTCGTGAAGATGCGCACAATTGTCTGCACAGCCAACAGATTTTTAGCTAAGTTTTTAATACAAAATTGCTTTGTTATAGATGTCTCCTGATTATGTTCGATATATGCATGGATAGCCCTATGTGTCTAGTTTCATGGGAAGAAAACGGTTCATAAATCCGAGTTTTCTACAATGAGTTATGAATTTTCTCGTGAAAACGCGCACAGCTGTCTGCACAGCCAACAGATTTTTAGCTATTTTTTTAATACAAAACTGCTTTGTTCTAAACATCTCCTGATTATGTGCGATATATGCGTGGATAGCCCTAATGTGTCTAGTTTCATGGGAAGAAAACGGTTCATGAATCCGAGTTTTCTACAATGAGTTATAAATTTTCTCGTGAAGATGCCCGTGATATATACGTGAATAGCCCTATTTTCGCGTGGGAAACTGAAAAATCTGGTCGGAATGTCGAAAAAAGGACCATCTGGGTACAAATTATGGACATGAGGGATGAAAGTGATAATTTTTTCACAAGAGGGACTAAAGGGACACTTTTGCGTGACATGGGGGATGATTAGCGGTAATAGTTCTATATATTATATTATGTGTGTGTATATGTATATATATATATATATATACACATATATACATATTCCTTTATTTTATTTTGTGGTATATACAAGGGTTTCCCCCAGCCGGACGCCGAAAACTATTTCCCTTCGAGGCGTAGAGATCACCGAAGTGGGTTTTGTTTCTCCCAACAAAGTCTTTTCCATACACACCGCCAGGAATCGAACCCTGGACAAATGCTTAAGGAACCCAGCTATCTACCAACTGTGCTGGACCTTGCTGGTACATATTCCTTTATTACCAACTCATAACATTATTAAAAAAAATATATAATTTTAATATTTTTTCCCCCATCATCATCACATTTATAACCAACTCAATCATTTCATATATCAAATCCTAATAAAAATCAACTTTATATCACATCTACACTACTTTCAATCAAATTCTAAAAATACATCTAAACAAACAAATTGAGTCAACATTTTCACACGAATTTCTGTAATACACATTCCCCAAAAAAAATTCAGAATTCATTTCCGAAAACACAACCATACGGAGACGTGTTTGAATACCTATTTTCTTTAGAAATTATTCCAACACCTTTAGACCCTTTCCACAGTGACATTAAAATTGATAAATCTCTCTTAATTTCTTTTAAACCATTTACTTTACAACTGTCAAGAAATTTATTTGGTTTCTTACAAAGAGCTGTACATGTTTTCTACCTATTCACATCTATTTCATACGAAGTTTGAAGAGAACATTAGTAAAGCCGATCTATTTGAGATTTCATCATTTTGTGCGCAAGTATTGTGGAATAGAATTGTTAAATCCTAAAGAGTAATCGCCGTGAAGCCTTGTTGCAATTTGCACCGAGTCATCGACTTCGAGAGATGAAAATAGTCTCTAGAACAGTGCTATTGCACGCCTTAGTTCAATGGGATAAGTTTATTCAACTTTTATTATATTACTTTTATTTCAATTCTCCCGTAAAATCATATGCGTAATTCAATATTTTCCTACAGGTATAAGATTTTAATTTTCCGTATAATCACAATTATTTTTATTAAAATACCTCACCTGAATTTCATTATAGCAATTATTTTAATTATCCTAGAACTTAAAATCCAAAAACCGAGAAAGAAGGCATGCTGGGCTTTTAAATTGAAAAGGTTGAAGATTTAATATCTTTTATACTACTAAGTTAAGTTATTTTTCATCTTTTGTTTTAATGGAAGGAACGAGGAGAAATAATTATTCAACAAAACTCACTAGCATGAATACCATTCAAATAGACATAAAAAGGGAAATTATTTTCTTTTTTACGTTTTGTATCATGATACATATTTTTTTATAATGAAAAGGCTGAATCGATTGAATCTATAGTGATAACCTCAGCAAAGAGAATCTAACAATGATGAAATGTTTCTTTTTGCCTAAATTCGTAATATAGAGCTCAATTTGACCCTGCAGTTCTACCAATTACTAGAAAATAAGTCATAATTGGTCTGAATTAGACAATATAAGCCGGTCAATATTGAAATATCACGGAACGTTACCATCTCTAACACACATCCATATAAAGTACTGGACTCTATGCCTTCAATCAGGTTCAAAGTCGTAATACTGGTGTTGAAAAACAAATCAAACTATTCGATATTTCACTCGAGATCGCTTATTAAAAGCTCATTTGAGCTTGATTCATTATATAGCACAACCAACCTCGGACACCTTTTGTTGTTCGGTAAATTTGATGCTTGACACGGACTCGGCTCGATTGGCAAAAAGTGATAAATATGTGGAAATCAAGTAACTCGAGCTTGTTCTATCAAAAGAACATGTCACTCGAGCTTGACTCATATATGGTCTGATTGGAACTCGTTTGGGTTCGACTGAATTGACAATCAAATTTAATTTAAACACACATTTTGAAACTCAGACGATAATTCGAAAAAGTGTAAACAATAGCTTATTTGGCTTGACCAAAACTCATTTATCCTTACGTTATATTCAAACTAGAAACTAGATTATTTAACTACCAGACATTTGTCCTGAGTACACAAAAAAGTTGTTAGAATTATACGAATAAACTTTTAAGAATTTGACTTTTCAATGTTCATATATTAAATTAAAAGAGAAAAATAATTGCAAAATGAGGAAGCTTTTATATAGTGATGATTCAGAAATATCGCATTTAAAGATAAAAGTTCGAAAAAATATATGTTAGACTAAGTATTAATGATTCTATTGTTAATCTCTCTCATGTATTGTGTCTGATTCTCTATTGCTATAAGAGGGTTGGACTCATTAACATTTCAAATAATTTTTTTTTCTTCTATTATTATTATTCAGTTATATTACCGCAGAAAGGTGAAAGATGTCAGAATACTCAATAAGATGTGTTGGAGCAAAAGCAGAATAGAAATAGGACATACTTCCAGTGAAGATTTTAGAGATTTGTACAAAACCATCAACATCACCCAGAAATTTCGATTCTAATTTGATGTCTCACTATATAATCTACAGATATGCATACTACCCGTCTATATACACACTACGAGTACATTGAATTGAATTTTATACACCTATCGACGCGAAGTAGAATAGAAAATGAAATATCATTTTAGACCGGAAGGCCCATAAAGATTACGCGGGAAAACACGAGCAATTCACAATACATCTCTTGCTCCGAAACTAAAACCACCCATTCAGAGAACACCCAAATCGGATTATGAGCAGTTCGATTATACATGATGATATTAACATTTCGACTTTAACATATTCTCATCAAATGACTCACAACTCTACTTCGGTATCCAATCTTGTATAAGATCGCTTTTCAAACACTATGTATAACATCCTTTCTCTCGAACACTAACATCCTTTCTCTCGAACACCGACCAAGTATAAGCACAAATCATATTAATCCAAGCATTGTTTCAACTACATGTTGAAACACGGGATCTTGTAAACAATCTGAGGATATAATCCAGGCAATAGCCCAAATGGTTAGCATGGAATTTCCCAAGCCCGTTTACATGCAACCATTAGTTGCACGAGACCATGCAACTTTTCCATGGTATATCCATAGTAGCATCCAGTAATGTGGCAAATTATATAGCACTTTAAGACGAACTATTCACAAATCTAGTGTATGTATACATTATTGAAATAATCAAAATGGCAAAATACAGAGACATGTGAGTTTAACTATCCCGATATTCCACTGTAAAATAAACTAGAAACTCATTTTAAACTAAAACCTGAATTTGTGGTTTCCCAACTCTACACTAGAGAAAGAAGAAATCGAAAAAAAGGACACAAACCCTTTATGTACCATGTGTCCATGGCTTACATAGGAGTATATTCTAGAATAGTAGCAATTAAGATACAATTACATTGGATTCGACATTCGTACAAAGTCATTAAAAGTAACTACCAATTTGAAGCATCGAACGACTGAAAATCACGAGTGCATTCCTTCGTATATGCTCACCCTCTTATACTTACTTGCAGGAGTATATTTCTAGTCTGTGGCTTCTGACTTCCCCGTTTCGCTAGAGTCTATAATGGATGAAGATGGTGATGATACCGTCTTTCCCTTGATATCAGACGTCCCTATATCCGTCTTTTTCTCATTTAACGATGTCTGTAGCTGGAGGTAGCGTTGCAAAAACTGCCCAAAATAGTGGAATATAAAGCGAACAATAATTGCAAACAATTCCGCCCAATTAGATCGAAAGGGCGCAGATATATACTTTCAATAACTGAAAAAGGAAAAAGGTTATTCCCTATCTCACACAACTCACTTTCTTGCCAGACTTTAAAACACATCGATGCGCAAATTTTTTGAAGCATGTAATCTGTAATCTCTCTTCCTCTTCTACCCTCCTCCCTACAACTCATTCTTCCCATCACATTTATTTTGATAAATTCTCAGTTTTCTGTGGACTGGCATACCTCCACAAATTTAAGAAGTTACGTGAGATCATTGTAAGAAAAAGCAGATGTTTATATTAGCCAGTCCATCAACTTTTGTATTCAAGAAAGTAAGCAGACTAGAAGTTTCAATCATCTCATGTGTTATTGCCACAACAAAAATGCATAAATGTATCTCCGCTCGAAACAGAAAAATATACCAATTTGTAGAATAATTAAACTAATCCCAGTCAGCATGTAAATTTCAGAAAAGATAAATAAAAGACACAATCAGACAATTCGTAAGGAAATACCTCAATCTGGTGCTCAATTAATTTCCTTTGTAGATCCTGCTGGGAGTCTGACATATTCCCTGTCCCAAATTGCCCATTGATGCCTTGGAACTGTGAAGGGACAAAAGTGGACTGAGGTAGCTGACCAAAGGTCATATTCGGAAGCTGATATTGTTGAGACAATCTACTAGAAGCTCCTTCCACATCATTTGCCATTACATTGCTGCCAGGTTGTCCAACTGTTTGAGGTAGCAACGCATATCCAGGTGACCTGCAAGCATATAGATATTTAAATCAATCTATAGTCCAACACGGCCCAAACTTATCTAAAACTTAAAAGTATTTCATGCCTTCCATTTTCCATCATGAAACGTGTGAAAATATGAAGCCATAATGCAGAAGCAATGGAAAAATGTAACAATAAGCAGTATATGAAGGTTCACACCATGCAAGAGTATTTGGAGAAGGATAAACAAAAGATTTCTGATACATAGAGGCAGCAGAAGCAGCAGCTTGTAGTCTAGCCTGATGCTGACTGACATTATCATTTGCTATACCATCACCACCAGAGCCTTGAGAAGATGTAGCAGGTGTGCTTGTTCCTGTATTCCAGAAACCATCTTAGCCAAATAATTTACAGAAGCATGTGAACAGAGTTCCTCAATATGAAGCAAAACCAACAATTGAGATTAGCGGCTTGGATCAATTTGAAAAATGGGCATGCTGAGCAAAACGCCATAGATTTATCCATGGCGTACGCTCAATGGAGATTGAGCTCTATTGCTCTAACAAGTCCCAAACATCAGCAGAAGCTTTCACAGACAAGTAGAATATCATACCTTGTTGATTGCCATCAGCCCTTATCACAGTAGTCGATGTCCCATTATCAAGTGGCACAACAAGCGCTCTGCATGTTGGGCATGTGTTTTGTCTTTCTAACCATGACCTCAGGCAATGCACATGAAAGAGATGCCCACATATAAGTTTCTTGGCAGTAGTCATCTCCTCACGACATATAATGCAGGTTGCGTCACTCCTGCACAGAGATAAAAAACAATTAAGAAAAGCGAATGAGGGTTGTTAGTAGAAATCAAAATATTGGTTTCTATTGTGTAAAAGATGCTTACGCAGTGAGCTCTTCAGGTGTTGCATCTGGGAAACGATCATTCATATTGGAAGTGATTTTTCGGTAACGGATGTAATCAGCCACACGAATTTTGAAGTTACGGAACGTCTCATAGAGCTCTCGGATCAAGTGAAGAGGCACACCATAATTCCTGAGGAGAGAAAAAATCGAATAATAACACCATACAAGAACATATGGAAGTGAGATTGAATCAAGAATAGAAGAAAATTATCTTCGGATGGTTACAAGAAGACCAAAAATTTGGCATCTTTAAAAACCAACTTCAATATGGAAAAAGGAGATGCACACCTGTACAAGTGAAAGTATGCATAAACGAGAAAAAAACAAATATTAATGTGAATATGTACATGCAAGCCTCCAATGGAATACACAGTCGGATGTATACATGCAAGATGCTTTGAATAATCAACACACTGCAGCCTCATCCATGCAGAAGAAAAAAGGTGGAAGTTGCTTACACGAAAATGACAAGGAAGAAGCACATATACATAGTCAGATGGAGCAAGTCTCGGACAAGCTCCAAGTAAAAAGTGTAAACAGCCTTCTTTTCCCATTGTCCTTCCATGAGCATGTCACTAACGTAGAATGTATATTTCACGAATGTTGATACAGTTGTGGTGGCCAGTATCATGTATCTGAAACGGAAACAATAATTTTTTAGAACAATAAACCCTAGAAAGAAATTCCAGAACAAATGTAACAAAATAAATAAGAGTCCAAGAGACTTACTCAAAAGCGAAGAAGAGCGAAACTGAAGCTTGCCTGGTTTCTACCAAATACTTGACCGAATTATACAGAAAGATACTGTCAATAAGGAGGAGGAATCCCATGAAAGATACGATACGGAAGTGAGACAGCTTAGGAACAGATGGAGTTGTCTCAATGTATTCGACCCTCTTTTGGGCCAACCAGTGCAAAGCCTTGATCAGAAGTAAAGCAGTAACCATTGCAAGAAATGTAACCGAGAAGTCTTGTCTGAAAATAGTAATTGCAAACAGTATTTCCATTACTTCCCGCCACGCCTGCTCATTCAGCCTTTCGACTTCAGCTTCTCGTAGCGAGCCGAGGAAGATTTTCTTGGTCAATTGCCACAAAATGCACATAAACACCAGGCCCATATTCAAAAGAAGCACCAAACTTATCTTTGAAGTCGACAAGTAAACCATTGCAGGATAAAACTGGGCTCTACTACTAAACGCATGATAAATAACAGCCAATGTAGCTAGCAAGCTAAATCCAGCATAAGTTTGCAGCCTCATCATTTCACTCTGTTTCCTGTCGATCACAATCAATCAATTAATTCTAGCCAGATATCCGATCGAAAGACAATATTTGTTGGATTGATTGTTTCTCATGTACAATAAATTCTCAATAAGTTGACTGAATGTTTTTTTACCACTACTAACATTACCTAAAGGGTATATTTCTCAGAGTTCAATAAAATTCGTACATGACATGATCGAAGGTAAAACTTACATATTTATTAAAATTGCTAATAAAAAAATTCATTTCAATTAAACAAAACAATATGAAGACAGGCATTAGAGCATGAGTTTACAATTCATTCCAATCAACAAAATTGGAAAATTAACACTGTGCCGAAAACATCATTGAACTTCAAAAATTCGTCTGCACCGACACAGAATGCATTAATTTCAGCGATCAGTCACAATAACTCATGAATTTGAGCAACTTTTACAGCAAATTTCACAAATTCCAGCATCTCATACAAAATTGCCACAAATAAATAGGAAAAACAAAAAGGTAGGGCTACAATTACATTACAAGTCTGGAGCAGAAAAATAAAAAATTGAAAAACAAATTAAAGAGAAAATTCAATGACTAATTACAGATTCAAAAAAATACGGTAAATTAAGCAGCGATTAGACGTATACTATGGATCTTGGAGAAGCCGAAGAGGAAATAAGGAGATAAGAGAAACGGAGGAGGAAAAAGGAAGTACCTGAAAGATGGCGGTGGCGGATGAGGCAGAGACGGAGGCGGTGGTGGAGGTCGGCCGGAGTCGCCGCCGTGGAGACGTCAGATCGCCGGGGGGTTTCTTTTGGGGGAATATTAGGCTAAGAAGAAGCCTACGATATAGTAGTAACTTTTCAAATGAATTTTTATAAGAATTTTAACATATTAAAGAGAGAAAGGGCTTCTAAATTTACAAATATAATTTATTAAAATTAGATTATTTTTTTATATTTCAAAAAATTGTAAAATATTTTTTTTTTATTCAAGAGTAAGGGAATACCCTAAATATTTAATTCGACAAACTCGAATTGATAGTTATAATGGTGAGTCATAAAGACTTATATCTAGCTCCAAAAAAGAGGAGAGAGCCACAACTTTTAACAGCCTAAATTAGAACAAGACATCTGATATATTGAGAAATAAATACCACTACATCAAGAGATCGTAGTTCGTAAAAGATAAGTTTGAGCAGTAAGGAAGTATACCATTAAAAAGGTACAAATATAAACAGGGGTTTTGTTTATTTATAGAGAAGATTCTAGTTTCTATTTGAGAAATTATTAATATTCAAAGGAGTATGGGATTTTCTTTTGTAACGGGAGGGATGGTACCCTAACGAATTATCCCGAGAAATCGGTCTCTGCAGTATGGGATTTTCTACAATATAAAAGTCATGTCAACTTTAATATAGAATATTATTGAAGTTATAGATAAATTTGACATACGGATATATCATATATTTACTATTTCATAATTATACTCAATATCATATATTAAATAAAATAAGAAAACAAATGTTTATTACAATAGAAAAGCATGTGTTTCCATTTGCTTTGCAAGGTCATCCAATGTGGCAACATCTCATTGGTTGACACCTCAAACAACTGACCTCCATTGATGTGGCAGCCTTTAATTGGCTCCATTTGCAATCAATTGACTCATCATTTTTTGTTTGTCTTTGGATTTTCTCAATATATAGACATGTTTAGCCTTATAAATGATAGGGGTGTTCTGGAAATCGAACCGAACTGAAAATCAAGCATCTTCTTCTGTCTCCTTCGGTTCTCTTTTTTTGGCCCAAAATCATTTTATATATTATAATTATGTTTAGCCGATAAAATTAAATAATTTACAAGTAACCGGTTCGGTTTGATGTATAAATAAATAAATAAATTAGATATAAATAAATAATTGAAATTTAATTATGACTAATTTTAATTCTTTATTTTCCTAAATTTTACTATGGTTAACCGACCGAACCGAACCGAAAAACCGAAAACCGAACCGAAAAACCGAAATTTGCAAAAAAAAAACCGAAAACCGAACCGAAATTTTTGGTTCGGTTTTCGATCCGGACCGAAATTTCGGTTCTCGGTCGGTTTGGTCGGTTCGGTTGATTCATGAACACCCCTATAAATGATACAAATTATTTCTCATCATTTCGCAAAATTTTAATTGTGATTATTTGTCCAAAGTTCTGTATTTTCAAATTATTTCTCATGCAAAGTGAATCTAAATCATTTTAATAAGAAGGTTAGAAGTTCAAAGCCAAGTGCAACATTACCTCGTAAACTAATTTAACTCTTAGAGAGATAACAAAATTATGATAATGAGCTTGCCATTCGAATTATAGCTACAGCTAAATCCACGTCAAATAGAACAATAGGGGAAGACCCGACCGGCTAGGGTTCAACGACGCGTCTTATTTTTTTATGATTGTGTTTAGATTGATAGATTTGAAAATCATAAATTTCAAATATATCAACGTGTCTGCTGAGTTTGTTTGGACGATTTCAAGCTACAATAGGTTTTAAATCCCTTGTCACTCATTGCAAGCTGTTTTTTCAACTCAATTTGAAGTCATTTGAAATTCGTTTTTAGTTTCAGTTCTAAAATCCGAATCCATCAATTCAATACAACCACGATATAAAAGATTTATTGTCCAGCTTAAAGAGATTGCTAGTTTGCTACAATAGTTGCCCTTTCTGACTTATTCTCATTAGGGGGAAAAAACATAATTCATGATGCAACATTAAAACTCCTATATAATTGCCAGTAGTATGTTTTTGAGCATACCTCAAGAATCAACATCAAAATTTAACAAAAAGAAATTGCTATAAATGTTCTAATTATGTGGTTAAACAAACAAAATGTTTTCACAATATAATTGTGATGTGGCTGCAATAAATTTTCGTCGCAGCAAAAGAATTTTGTGTCGTGCTCACGCCGAGGGCCCGATAGAGTCTCGAACAATCTCACACACTGAGATTATGTTTTCTATACTCAACAAAACTATAATGCACCATTCCAGCAAATCCGACTTCCGGTTTTGCAGAACTTCTTGAAGAAAATGAATGTTATGCTGCAGAAAAAGGAAACAAATCGCAATGTCATTCGACTAAATCATAGTACTTATATTGTAGAATAGAGACTGTAAAGCTATGCGATACTATGAAGCATCATCCCTCCTGAAAACACGCCACTATCATTAAAACTGAACGTGACAGGTTAAAACGACTTTCAAAATCAGTACATTTCGACTCTCTTGAAAAATCCAAGTGTCGTGAACACTTTTGACCAGGTTTTTCATTTTTTCCCCGGTATCAATCAAGGTTCACTCCGAATAAATATGGAAAAAACGTTTTGTGGCATAAAATAACATTCCCCCTAAATGTGTCGATTAAATGCATAACGATAGATGCCCGCGTGAAAAGATGGCAGGAAAAGATTATATTTCGGTTTAACAATGAGATACTAAAGTAAAAAAGGTATAGTGATTAGCACAAGCTCATTGATACATCCAAAATGGGTTAATTCAAGTTTTGGTCCTCCTAATTCAATTTCAGTCTCTCTAGTTCAACCATAGTCAAATTTTGTCAGGTTATATGTTTTTCTAAAATAAATAAATAATTATGCAATTTATGAAGAAAAAGGCCATATTTAGATGGGATAATTACAGTTTTGGTCCTCCAGTTTTGTCACTAATTCAATTCCAACCCCTGTGGATCAAACCTCGTCAATTTTTGTTGGTGAAATTTTCATTTTTAAAAAGAAATTAAACTAATGCTTTTGTCCTTCCGTTTTGTTCTAGTAACTGAATAACACAATTATGGAGTTATATCCCTTTCGGTCACTTTTATTGTCCTCAAATCCAAGGGAAGCATAAGATACACATTTACGATTGAGAAGTTGTAAATAATCATACCTCAACAAATTTTAACTTAAAATCAAGGTTTCCGAATCGCTGAGTGACCTCGTATTCCTCACGAAGGTAGTCAAGAATTTGCGCGTATTTTGCATCCCTCCAAGCGATTTCCGATCTGAATTATGCAAAATTAGAACATTTCAATATATTCACTTCAAATCTCGACTGTTCAAGAAGTGAAAAGGTCAATAATCAAAAGAAGATGCGAATAACAACATTAGAAAGTTTGCATGACATTATTTTACAAGGAGTAAATTATGTAGATACCTACATGAGACGCTAATTACAAAAAACACCATGAGATTTGAGAAATTACCATAAATTCCCATGTCAGTAAAAACAAATTATAATTTCACCCCCTGTCATTAAAAAGATTACAATATTACCCACTATTTTTCAGTTGTTAGGATTTGACAAGGGGTGTCTTGGTAATTTGAAAAACCTTAGGGGCTCGTGGTAATTACCCAATAAATGAGGGGCTGTGCATTTAATCACCCGATTTATAGATTACCTCTCAAACAGACCAACTTTTAGGATCACGTCGGCTAGATTCGAATTAGCCTTCCCGACAAGTTGAAACAGTTTTTTTCTGTCCATTGTGAAAGTACCGGTTTTCTCCATTCCACGATTTATTTCTGCAAATTCTTCGACCATACCATCGACCTAAAAGATAGAGATATGTTACAAAATTTGGCTCAATAAAGAAGATTGCATAACGAATTTATTGAGCTATCAAGAAAATTTCAAGCATAAATTGTAAACAATACAGAAAAAAGAATAGAAATATATCTAATTGTTTACCTGTGAAACAAAATAATCAAGAGCAATGCTTTGTCCGAGTACGCTACCGATTATGCGGATGCTATCTGTGTCCAGCTTTTTGAGGACAATATAATCTGGACCTCCCTGCATATCCTCAACCAACAAAGGCTTCTCTTTTATAGCATAATCTGATGTAAACAAGAAAAAATGATGAGAAGGAAGATAACTACAATTGATGTTCTAGTATTAATAATATGGTATCATTAAAACAAAAATAAGGAACTAGTATTTAATCTCAATTTATATAGGGTAAATTACATAAACACAACACAGATCTTAACTACGAAAACGGTCCTCAGGTTTGAGAAATTCCAGTAACTTCCCAGTAAAAGCATATTACAATTTCATTATTTCAAAACCTTGTTTTTCGAGTCTTCGGGATCTGACACAGGGTGTACTGGTAATTTGCAAGACCTCTCTGGGGCTTCGTGGTAATTATTCAATAGGTGAGGGAGTGTGCATGTAATTATTCCATTTTTTTATGTAAATTAAATTAAATTCAAAATTTTGCCCAAGCCCCCACCCCATCCGCTAATTGCCCAGGTGAGCCAAAATATCTATCACGCCCCCAAGATTAAAAGTTATGGCTCCATACCTAATCATCCTTGTCCTAACAACTAAGATAAATTTTATTGTATTCAAGCCCAGTACTAGTTAAGGTAGAATGCTATGAAAGTGACAAGAGCAGCAATATGATACTGATGCGTGGCAATTGGAATGGATATATCATAAGGAACCGAGAAGATGTATACACGGCCCCATCAATATCTAGCATAAAAAAAAAAAAAAAGCGGAGCCTCACCATCTTTTCTCATCTCAGGAAGCAATCCAGAACAATGTCGTCTAACAGCTTGCAGATAGAAATCAACATCATGATCTTCCACGTTGAACAGGACTGCTGAACCATACTGGTAGACGACCACGTAACGATAACAACTCGCACTCTTCAAGCCTCCCTGAAATCAAACCACTTTGTCAAGGGGCTTATTTCACAAAGACCACCGAGCCAGTAGACTTGGATTTGGACAACATTATGCCAGACAAATTTATGTTTCAAACTCAATGCCTAATATAATTTTATCAAATTGATCAAGTGGTAAGGACTAAATATATATGCGCAATACACAATGCGAAAAACTACATGGAGCAACATTTTTCAAATACTTTCTTACATTTTGCATTTGGGGATCCGTAAATCTGAGAGCAAGAGAATTTGAAGAGCGCGAAGTTGCAGGGATAACATATCTTGAATTCTCAGCTTGCAAACTCTTCAAATCAACCCTGCCAAAATCATGAATCTGAGAGACCAAACAATCCATATGGAAATCCAAGAAAAATATGGAATGATGAGTGCAACTGAATGAATCCCAGAACAAACAAACATCACCAAATGTGAATTTTGACCACTCCAATAGACAGCAAAAACCACATTCCATTATTATTCATGAATTCCATGTTACAAATTGCTGTCACTATGCATGTCTGACTTACTATTATAAAAGGGAAATGAAATTTACTAAACTGTGACCACAATTACTTAACAATCAAATAAAGAAGTTGTCCCAAGCATATAGAAGTTCGTAGCCCGCTCAAATTGTTTAATTTTGAATAAAATCTCACTCGTGACGAAAGAACTTTATCGCTTGCAACATATTTGTTTTGTTTCTTCCAAAACTACCCCCGCCAAACCTCGTACCTTGCAGGATCTGGGGATATTTAGATTTACAGTTATGTTAGTTATGTTTCCAAAACAAGGACGATATATAAATTTACCACAAAAATGGCAAAATAGTAGACTCTCCTGTTGTATGTCATTAACACTACACTACATCATGCATAAAATTGTACAATAATGATTTTCATTGACAACAAGTGGGAGACAGTAAAGACAAAGTAAATTATCAGAACTACGAGAATCTATAATAGAGTTTCCACTTTTATACTCATCCTTCTTGAACATGGCATGAATAAAATCTAAATATATTATACCAAAAGAATAACTTTGATCCGGTGGCAAGTAAAAGTTACTTAAGCCAGGACAGTTGATGCCCCGGCAAAGTTTCTAAATTTCGTAAAATCTGAATCTAGAGAGGAACGATCAGAAAATGATTTTTTTTCCTGTTTACCTGATAGAAAATGTAGTGATAGAACTGAGCAGATACTACTCAAAATGCCATCATACATATGAACTCCCTGGCATTATACCAAAAGTTATATCTGTTAGTAACGATATTACTCAACTCTATTAATTCTTGTTTGCCTAAATATATCATTACTAGTGTAACTCAGCCCATTTCTTGAACTTCACCATAAGGATAATTATTTGCCTTAATTCAAGCCAACAAAAAAAGAAAAGGGTGAACAAATACAGGGATTGACGAAAAGTGGAGTTTCTAGCGACTAAGTGCAGGTTGCAGAATACATAAGCATGATTAAATGAACAAAAAAAGCCTTTCCACTTTTATGCAAATTCGAAGCAGTGAACTACGACATATCTGAAAGTTGGCAAAAATATGCTAGTAAAAATAAATAAACTCAAATCTTCGTCATAATGGGAACCTTCCAAGGTTGCTCTAATCAAACTCTCCTCCACGCCATGACTGATTTGGAACATAAAAAGCTCCCAAAATCCACGAAAATCAGACCTTTGAAGACTTTTACGAATTGTCTTGTACACAACTATTCACAGGGACGGAGCCAGGGAGAATGGTTATTCACCCCCCCCCCCCCCCACCAAAAAAAAACTTTAAGAATTTTGTTTTTGCCCTATAAATTTTTTATTTTCAAAATCTCCAACCCCCCCCCCCCCCCTTTTCTTTCAAATCCTAGCTCCGTCCCTGATTATTCAAAATCACTTAACTCAGCTACTACAAGTATTGTCCGTCATCATTAAGAAATGTTCATTTAGTCTTATAAACAAACACCATATCATCAACATTAATTATCCCATTCAACAAACAGACCTTAACACAAATGCAAAACCAACATCTTAAACAGAAATTCCACCACAAATACTCGTAACTAACCAAAATAATAAAAGCCCTCATGCCCCAAAATCAGAAATATACATACATACATACATACATATATTATATATATATATATAAGTGAAAAATGAACAAGGAATCAAACCTGGTGCAAAGAAAAAAGGCTTTAACTGGGATTTTCCCAGCCTCCTCATCATTTTCCAAAGGCCCCTCCTCCAACACGTGGCTCTGATTGAACTTGAGATCAAATTCGTCCCCGTATAAAGGGGATAGAGACGGGAGTGCCGAAAATGACCTGAAATTCGATAAACAATTTCTGGGTTCTGAAATTAGTAACGAAATTGGAGATCTTATATATTTTTTCGTGTCGCTATTGCGATTATTAGTGGATTTGGATGCAGATATGATGATGCGGGAGAGTATGAGGGAGGCTCTGCATCTCCCCATTCACTGGGTGTCGCTGCAGAATTAGTCTTTGTGGGAGTTAGTGAATTTTTAGCTGCTTTTACATAGTGTAATTTGGTCCTCGAGAAATGGAGGGGATTTTGGTTTGATGATGTTAAACACTAGTATGCACTTGGGGTAAAAGTATTTATTTCATTATTAGAGCTTTTTTGATCATGCAAGTTGTTGGAGCATTATTTCATTTCGGAGAATTTTTGCTCGCCCTCGAGTTGGCCATATCAATTTTATTTCATAAAGTGAGTGTTTGTCATATGATTGATCAGTTATTTTGTAAAATATATTTGGATGTGGCTTAGATGTCACCGAGTTGCGAGTAGGCTAAAATTTCTTACTTCAATTATAACAAATATTAGCGTAAAATACAATTTGAGAAAATTCTATGCTGTCCAACTTTGGCCGTTGGATCAACAAATAGGGCGGGAGGGTAAATTGCTAAATGACCCCCCCACCCTTGATGATCCAATGACCAAAGCTGGGTCGAGACCCAGCATAAAATAGCCTTACAATTTGTTCCTTTGAATAAAATATAAGGAAAAAAACGGTGGAAAAAGGAAAAAAATAAAACAAAAGATATTGGTTAATAATAATAATTAAGACAATTACACATTGGGTTAATTACACTTACAGTCCTTTTTATTTAGTATAATTACAATTCAGTTCACTTATTGTAATACATAACAAACACCCCTTCTCATAGTATAACCTTACATTGAACCCCCTGACTAACGGGCATTAATCAAGCATGAATGTCAATCTTACACCTGGTTATAAAAAATTTAAAATAATTAAAAAAAGGGTTAATTAGCACTCTTGTTATTTAGTATAATTATAATACAGTCCGCTATATTGGATCAATATAACAGACACCTCTCTTACATTCAACCCCCTAAGAATAACTTTTGTTGCTTTTTTTTCACATATATATATATTCTTTCAACTTACTTTAATTTACTCATTTGTTTGATATTTTTTGACAACTTACTAGTTTAAATTTATGTTCATTGAGTTGTGATATTGCTTTAAATAAATCGAATTTCAGTATTTGTTTTCATTTTCTAAAAAATATCCACATTGGCATAAATTCAATTTGCAATTCATTATTAAGATGTTAACAAGTTGTTAAACAAATTATTTCTTTAAAACTAGATTGAAAGTTACGATTATAATCCTCTTTAATATGAAAATTATATTCACCCCTTCAAGATCAAAATAGCAAATTTTAAAAATATGTTTTAATGATGTCAGCAAATTCCATTAGCTTTCTAACGGGATGGGACGATTGTAAGATTTTATTATAAGAGGGGATTATTTGTTATATGCTCAAAATAAGCTGACTATACTTTAATTACACTAAATAAAAGGATTAGTTAGTGTAATTATCCCTTACACATATTAAGGAAGGGCAAGTCTATTTTCTTATAGTTCACGAGTATTTGGTACGAGAGGTATAATCTACGGGCAAAGTGTATTTTACCCTAAATATTAAATACATTATGGCATTTTTTTATTAATGTTAGTCAATGTAGCACGCTCCATGTGTGTCTAAAAGAGAAAAACTTGAGGAAATTCCAAGTACAAACCAATTAATATAAAACAAAATATTTTGATATTTAAATAAAATATGAAATGAGAGATAATAACGATACATAAATGATCAGGGAAAAAATTGAATATGAGAGACTTGTCAAGTTTTTAAGATGATAATGACTTCACTAAATAAAAGCTTTTTAAGTAAAATAAATATTCGTGGAAAAAATTTCATTTTTGATCCCATATATTTGACATCTTTTAATTTTAGTCACATTCATTATAGAATTTTCATATTGTGTCCATAACTTTGAAAAGTTCTCATATTTGGTCCCAAAATTCAAATTTTAATGGTCAACTTCATTAGTTGATATTTTGACTAGCTTTTTTGGAAGTTTTTATGTTTGAGTGACACTTGATATTGAATAAGAACCTCTTGATATCAAATATAATCATTGGCGTATCTAGAAATTCATGTTAGTGGGGGCACAATCAAGGACGAGCGACGAAGGGTTTAAGGGTTTAAGGACGAGCGACAAGCCCCCCGCGGTACGGTACGCTATATTTATGAGGGAAAATATAATAAGGGATTAGGTTCAATTACAACTTTTGACATACTTAATACTCTCGTATCTCTTTCATTATAGCCATAATTTTGGGTTTGGGGGAGGGAGAACTCAAAGAAAATGGAGAAAGCGTGATATTTTTCGATTTTGAGGGGGGCGAAATTCAAAAATATGAAAGGTCTCCCCTCAAAATTACGTGAGAAAAATAAAAAATAAATACAAACAATATTTTTAACACAAAATGATCAACAATAATTAGTAAGTTACATTTTACGACTGTAGTCTACGAGTTTTCATCTTCTGAAAGCGGTCAATTACAACATCATTAGTCACATACTCAAGTACATCTTTTTCTACATAACAAATTACACAATCACTCAAAAAAGAATCACTAATACGATTGCGCAAAATATTTTTCACGAATTTCATAGAAGAGAAACACCTCTCAACCGTTGCAGTTGCTACGGGTAAAGTCAATGCTAACTTCAATAAACGGTAGACCAATGGATATGATAGATGTTTCCTTGCCTTCACCATGGCTTTAGCAAGATCACCAAGACTCTCCAAGTTAGCAAGTCTTTCATCATGTCTCACATTATCAACGTAGAGAACAAGTTGATGCTCAAGACTACCTTGATCCACAAAACTAAAATCATCTGGGTAGAACTCACTCAACCTCATCAACTTCGATTGAGAAAATGCTTGAAATGAATTTATTGGATCTAAAGAAGCTATACAAGTGAGCAACTCAGTGTTTACCTCATTGAAGCGATCATGGAACTCCTGAAGCTGTAGATCCACAACAATGTAAAAACAATCTATTAAATAATGATGCAAATTAGAAACATTAGTTCTTTGACGTTGCCTTTTAGGATTAACAAAATCATCTTCTATCTTCAACATCGGAACATCATTCTTTTCACAAAAAGAAGATATTTTTGTTAAAAGAGAATCCCATCCATCTTCTCTAAACTTTTGCAACTGTCGTTTGACTGAACCCACCATTAACATAGCTTCTAAAATATCTTGATCTCTTCTTTGTAAAGTCATTGACAAAGACATTGTAAGTCCCAATATGTGCATCATCAAATGAAGATAAAACACGAAATCAAAAGATTGAAAGTACACTTGAAGACCATGTGCTTGACTTCTTTTAGAATCATCTTTGCCTTCATTTTCAACATACTCAAGCACATCAAGGATAGATAAATACATTTCAGCCACACGCAAATGTGTCTTATAATGAGAACCCCATCGTGTATCTCCAGGTCTTTGAAGAGTTAGCTCTTGATTTAACCCTGTTCATGTTTCAATCTCACCACTACCTATGGCTTTTTGCACTTTCTCTAAGTGGCTTTCTTGAATCATGTCCTTTCTTTTACAAGAACTACCAACCACATTCAACAAAACACCAATCATATCAAAAAAAAAATCCAACACCAACATGTTTCCTTGCAACAGCCACAACAACTAATTGAAGTTGGTGAGCAAAACAATGTACATAGTATGCATAATTATTCTCTCTCGTGATCAAAGCCCTCAAACCATTAAACTCGCCCCTCATATTATTTGCTCCATCATATCCTTGACCTCTCACTTTTTTCAAACTCAAACCAAGTTCAGCAAATAAAGAATCAATAGCAGATTTAAGATATGAAGAAGATGTCTCAGCTACATGAACAAGACCAACAATTCTTTCTTTTACTTCTCCATATTTATCCACATAACGCAAAACCACAGTCATTTGTTCCTTATTAGATATATCATTTGACTCATCAACTAACAAAGCAAATACATCATCACCAATTACATCAAGAATAGATTTCACAACTTCTTGTGCAAAGCAATTAACAATATCTTTCTGAATAGATGGTGAATTCAATTTATTATTTTTTGGAGCATTCTTAAGAACAACTTTGCGTGCAATGTCACTTTGATCAGCTGTGTAATCCAATAATACTTTAAAGTTTCCTTTGTTACTAGATTCATCTGACTCATCATGACCACGAAAGGCTAGTCCTTGGTGTAACAAGAATCTAGCAACATCAATAGAGGCACTTAAACGAACATGATTCTACTTCTTTTGAATATCACTTTGCTTTTCAAGGGCAGTGGAAATGGATTGTTCCTGCCTCATTAAATCCTCACATTTTTTAAGAGATTTGTTGTGAGCACTATTAACATCACCCACATGAGATGCTAGTCTTTCTGTTTTATTCCAACTTGAAAAACCTTCAATCACAAAAGCATCACCCCTCCTTGCTTCCCAAATTGATCTCTAAACAAATAACAACACAAACAAAAAGCTTTATCCTCCTTTATACTATACTCTAACCAATTAGGATATTGATCAAATCAAGCTTTATTAAAACGCCTTAGTTTCTTCCCTAACTCTTTTTGTGGGAAATCATGGCCACGGGGTTGACAAGGTCCTTTGAGTAAATATTTTCTCCTTATTTCATCTCTTAGATTAGGATGATATTCCGGAATTTTTATTCTCTCAGCAGGATCCCAAGGAAGATCATTCAAATCAAAATCTTTAAGAATTGAAGGCATTGAAGTCACAGAAGGCATAGAAGAAATAAATGGAGAACTATTTGAGCCATTACCACTTGGAGCTGAAGGTACTTCACTACTATCTCTTGGTCTTTTCAAAAATTTTGTCATTTTAATCTGGCCAAATATGAAATAAAGCACCAATTAGCTAATTTGACAAACTCACCATGGCATAATCCAAACTATCAGGAATTAATTAGTGAATTACCGGACTCATTGTGCTTTTTTGTTTGAATGTTGCTCACTTGAAAATGGATAGAAACTTTGAGTCTGAAATGATCTGTGGAAGTTCACAAAAAAAAAAAAAAGTTTAATAGGAAGACTCAAGTAATGAAAATAACATAATAACTCTACTAACTACTAAGTAATCTAAATCAAACTATCAAGAATTAATGTTTGACAATAACAAATAATAGTTATCTATACTATTTATTAAGGCTCAAGACATTAGAGTAACTACCTTGGTATGTCAAATGTGTGTTGCCTAAAATAACCTTCTTAAACATTTGAAAAATGCTTCTTTTTTCGGACGGTTTCTTCCAGGGGATGGTCATCCAACTTACACTAGACTAAAAAGGTAAATTGCTTCATTTTGAATTTTTTTTGGATAATGTCAAAAAAATAAAAAAAGAAAGAGAAAATAGTGCTCCACAACCCGCTATACCTGGCAATAACCACCAATAACTCCCATGCACCTTTATATTTTGCAACAACCGTTTCCATGAGTGAGCCTGGTCACAATTTGCATCCACATTTTTTCCAAAAAAGCTGATGAATAAGCAATTTCAGGACAACTAGTGTTATATTCTTTAAATTTTTTGAAATTCTACTCTTTTAAATAAAAAAATATTAGTGTTATGTTGTAATAGAGCAATTCTAAAAGAGTGAAAACCCATACATGGGTTTGGGAGTCCGAGGACTTTCACGGGAACAAGATGCATTCTTTAAGATAATTATTACTATTTTGTGTTATTACTTTTATTTTGTTAAATGTGAAGTAATTAATTAAATGACTTTTACTATTCATATCTTCTAACATTTTTCTTGCAAGCAGCCTTTGAAGTATCAATTGGACTATTCGAGTTTTGAGGTGGTGCGTACGATTTTTGTTGCAAGAAGCGGAAGGGTTGATTCTTAATTTCTTATGGTATGGTTTCTTCATTTTAATAATTTTAAGATAATTATTAAGTTTAATTTATCCTTTTAGATTGTGCTACGGGGTTGTATTTATTTTGATTTTAAGTAAAGATGTTGTGCTGAGTATAGATGTGTAGAATGTAGGGAATATTTAAAATTATATTGATATTTTAATTTTCATTCCAAAAAATACGTCAAAGTGCAAATATGTAGATGTTGTTTTCTTTTCTTTTTTTTGGTCTATTGTTTTTTCTTTTTCACAAAAAATGGACAACTAAGTTATACAAATTAGCACTTAACCAACTTTGGATGTAAATATATTTGTACCATGAAGTTATTATGGATCATTTTAATTGCACACACAACGAGTGTGCCTTTGTCGCTAGTTCTTATTATTAGGCCCAACAAAAAGAGGTTAAGCCCGTTATCCCATCTCGTACAACACATAGTCACATACATACAACTATCATCAAATTATAAAATCGAACTATAAAAAATAAATGAAGTTTTGAATTACTTTAGAAGAAGTTGTCGTCTTCCTAATACGTGCTCATGATACACATATATAGGAACATATACTAATTAATGGTGCTACATTATAATGCTAAGACAGTTATATCCATAATGTTTGCTTATTAATAAAGGCTAGAAGCTCATTGTCTAATACAAAGTTGTTGCAAAAATTCAAAGTGCCAATGCTCTATAATTCCCATATATATATGTATACACATATTTATAAAAGCGTCTCATCTCATGAATCCATATATTTTTGCATTGTAGCTAAAATTATGATAAAAATTCTCTACTTATCACTTTGTTCATTAAGTGCATCAACATTTATTCTAGTTGCGTGTATTGCTAAATATACTACAAATAATTATACTACAAGTCTACAAGCATTTATTCTAATTTTACTACAAACAAAGATATTATTAATCAAAATTGTATTAATCAACCAATTTAGACTAAATGTAAGTTAAATCAAATTTTAAATTTCATTCAAACATTTAATCAAACACTTTGGCTACATTAACTTCAATAACAAATTAACAATTAACAATTACCTTAAAAAATATTACAATAACAATTACGGTGGTAGTGGTCGGTAGTGGCAAAGAATAGATGAGAGAGAGAGAGAGAGGATAAGACTAGAGTGAGAGAGAGGTGTGAATATTGGGTGAGAGAAAAAGAGATAGAGCCAAGAGAGAGGGGGCCCTTTTATAAATTGAGGGGGGCATTAGTGTAATTAAAAATTAAAATTATAAAATATATATATTTTTAGAAAAATTTTAAAATCCAGTGGGGGCACTGCCCCCCTCTTAAGCATAGATCCGCCCCTGAATATAATTTGTGTGCGAATGCATTCACACATGAATTCTCCCCATGATAACCGATCAAAATATTGATTAACGAAGTTAATCATTAAATTTTGGATGAAAAATTGGATTATGATCAAATGTGACAATTTTTAAAGGATTGAGAATTCCGTAACCAGCTTAACCAAACAAACAATGGGGGCCAAAAATGCAATTTTGCCAATATTTAAAGGCGACGTCGTACTTGGCACACTCCACAACCTTTTTCATTCTCACATTGAATGAAAGGCAGATGAAAAAGGCACCTGAATTAGGTCTCAGCACCAAAACCCTACTGAATTAGAGTCTAAATTCATCGCAAAAATCCCCAGAAAAAACCCATATAGAAGCGAAGATTTGATCGAAAAATGGCCGTATCAGGAGATTTTAGGGTTTCTGCAGCTCTCGTCCCATACAAATTCAACCCCCTTCGTAATGCAACGCATTTCCCTCCTTCTAAGGTTTGTTTCCATTTTCCAAATAATTAATTTTTGGGCCATTCTCAGTTTTTTGTTCCCCACTGTAAATTGTTGTCTAATTTGACCTGGGTTTTTTTCCTTCTATTTTTTCTGTTTACTTTGAGCTAAGGGATTGTGAATTGTGTTGCTGTAATGTTTCTGCAGTTTAAATGACTTGTTAACGTGGACATATTCATTTTAAAGCAACTATTTAGTGATATGGCTGTTGGGCTGTGAACGAGTCAAGTCGAGCCCAACAAGTTGTTCAAAGCGTGTTTGGATCATTATCGAACTTTAGAATTTGTGTTTGAATTTGATTTGATTGTTAATTGAACCGAACACGAGTCGAACTGGAGTAGCTGATTTTTCTATATTTGATCATTTTTTACTAATCGAGTTGAGCTTGAGCCGAGTGTCAAACTTATGGAATACACAAATGGTTTGTTCATGTTTGGTTTGATATGTTACTGAACCAAGCTCAAACGAGTTTTTACCAAATGATCTCGAGTCGAGTATGAAGTAGCTTGATTCGTCTTTTAGCCTTATATGGCTGAAGGCAAGAGATATGGTGTTCTTTGAGCTAAGGGATTGTGAACTTTTACTGTAATGTTACTGCAGTTTAAATGACTTGTTAAAGGTAGAAATACTTCATTTTACAGCAGCTTTTATACAACCTATTTAGTGATAGGGCTGACGGCTACATTGTTTGTCATAGTTTATTATGAGATTTTTGGGTTTAATCTAATTAATTATGTTGAAGGTTGTTATTAACTTTTACTCCAGCGTGAACTATTTTGATTTTCCTGAATCCAAGTCACTTAAGAAGCGTTTATAGCACAACTGGAATTGAATTTGCTAATGCTTGGTGATAGTTGTGAAATTTGATGGACTAAACCCTTTTTGTGGGTGTTTAATCTGAAATCAACATCATATTTTTGTTATGAGTATGATATATATATATATAAAACCAACTTGATACGATAATACTTAGCACTCTGTCTGTAACCATAGCTATATTAATCTTATTAGTCCTGAATAATAGCATTGTCTTTAAATCTTGGTAGTTGGGGTGGGGTGTAGTTGATATCCTAACCCAATTTCAAATGCTAAATCCATGATTTTCGTAGTAATGCTATCAAACATAATATTTTTATGTTATTAATTCTCAAAGATTTATACACATTTCACGTTAAAATCATGTACCTAACGAAAAGTTATTTCTCCTGCTCCCGAGTTAAAAATTAGCTGATGCTTCATGATGAATCTCTTATGTTATTCTCTATTAATTTTGACTTGCTCCTAATAGTTCCTACAATTGCTGGTTTCAATATGAAGATATAATGTTCTGGAGCAATATAGGATAATTACATTTGTCCCTCACTTATTGGGTAATTACTGCTTATGAGGTTTGACAAATTAACAAGACACGCCCTGCCACATCCTGACAACTCGAAAACATGGGGTGAAATTGCTTTTTGCTTTTTACTGATGGGGGCGAAATTGTAATACGCTTTTACTGATACGGGGAAGTTATGAAATTTTCTCAAATCTCAGGGTGTTTTTTTCTGTAATTAGGGTTTTGTAATTAGAGTCTCAGGGGTATCTATGTAATTTATTGTATATATATATATATGAGCATACTGTTATCCGTACTTGTGCAGAGCAAATTTTTTCTTAAAAATGCCTTTTGTGCTATGCTACAGGTCGATTGCAATGTGTTTACCAACGGTGCATCTAGTGTATCTCATTCACTACTTCATCGCGATACCTTTCGGTGTCACTCTAAACGTCCTCTTGAAATAAGTCCGTTCAGCCAGGAGATAGAGAGCTTCCTCCTCAACGCCATTAACATGAACTTCTTTGACCGCCTAAACTTGGCTTGGAAGATACTATTTCCATCACCCACATCCCGAAGAAATTCCAATGCAAACGTCGCCAAGCAACGCCTGAAGATGATTCTCTTCTCTGATCGATGTGCAGTCAGTGACGAGGCTAAGCAGAAGATCGTGAGCAATGTGGTGAATGCTTTATCTGATTTCGTTGAGATTGAATCGGAGGATAAAGTCCAGCTCAGCGTGTCGACGGATCCTGATATGGGCACCATTTATTCTGTCACGGTGCCGGTTCGACGGGTGAGATCAAACTATCAAGTTGATGATGAAAGTGGAACTATAATGAATGTTGAGTATAAAGATACCGGAGAGAGTTCTGGTTCTGTTGATGTGAAGTTTGATTTCTATATTCCAAGTGATGATTTTAGTTTGTGAAATTAGGTGATGATATTTGGAAGGGACACAAAAATGGAGTATAAATGAATATAAATTTACTTGGGATTTGTCCTTTTATCTTTTTCTCTTCTTGCATGCTAATGGTGGCAACTTCTGTGTCTTTTATTGAGATAACTTTCTTATTCTTCTTTTTTTTCAACATAATTGAGAGAACTTCTTTGAAAAGATTATGTTCAATAATTTTTAAATGTAATTGAGTATTAATGAAAAATAAATTATGTACATGTATAAACTAAAAATACATGTTTATGTATATATATTCTTTAATTTGATAAATTTGATACATCAATACTTTCTCTAATCCGATGCACAAATTCATATCCTATATCCACCTCTCAATTAAAACCTCGTCTTAGGTTTCTCAAGATCTTCTCAGTGCTACGCTCAGTGGATAATATTGAATCGTCAATATATAACACGTGTTCTATTATTTGTTTCATTAATTTTAAAAGACAAACTAAATCACTCAATAATCAACTCAACATTGATCGTTAGTTAACATTTCAAGCCAAACTTGATCATCCTTTTGTGTTCGATAGTTTTGATACTCAGTTTGAATTTTAAAATATGATAAAATATATGCAAATCAAGATACTCTTTAGCTCGTGTTTTACTCGATTATAGCTCGCTTAAACTTGACTCAGTCAACAATCAAATCAAGTTTAAATATATATTTTGAAACTCCATAATAATTCAAACAAAATTAACAAAAACTTGTTATATTCAACTCTACTCCTTTACAGTCGTATTATTCATGTCAACTTAAGATTGAAAGACTAGCCAAACTACTTGATACTTGATTCGAAATCATTCGGTAAAAGCTCGTTTAAACTCGGTTCGTTAACATATCAAACCAACCTTGAAAAAAGCTTTTGAGTGTAGTAAAAAGTGATAAAATACTTGCAAAACTCCAAGCTACTCGAGCTCGACTCGTTTGATTTCGGTTCAATTAACTATCATCCCGAGCTCACACATAAATTCTGAAATTCAATAATAATTTAAAAAAGCTTAAACAACCATTTATTCGACTCAATTCGACTCAATTTCAGTGCACTTATTTTTTGAAAAGTCAAAATACCAAAATAGAAAAAATCCACATGTCTACACCAAATCATCCAACACAGCTCCACTGGGATGAGATAAACACCACAAGAAAAAGCCCTCACCAAACACAGCGTCGTCGTTTTGACGCACATCCTCCAAAACAATCTCACCCGTCAACCGCTTCACTACAGTAGTAATCCAATGGTACAAAATCAAGTTCACAAAAGCCCTAAATTTCTCCCTCTTTCTGTACATATAGATACAAACCCTAATATATATAAAAACATACTCCATTTCCCTCGCCCACTAGCCTTGCTATCTGCTTCCACTCCGATTTTCTCTCTCTACATTTTGCACTATTTTTGTTGGATTCTCTCTCTCATCGCCGCCGGAGGATGTCGGACGAGGAGCACCACTTCGAGTCGAAGGCCGACGCCGGAGCATCGAAAACTTATCCGCAGCAGGCGGGGACTATCCGCAAGAACGGCTACATTGTTATCAAAGGCCGCCCCTGCAAGGTTTGGATTCTCTCGCTCCCTCTTTTTTTTGTTGTGTTTTTGTTGTAATTTTTTTGTACGTCGATTTGAATCGCGTGTTTGTGTGTTGTTATCTCTTTTTCGTGTGGTGTTTTGTTGAAAATTTTGTGTATGTAGATTTGAATCGCGTGTTTGTGTGTTGTGCTATGTTTTGGTTTTGGTTCGAGATCTGAGGAAGCTAGGTTATCTTATCGAGTTATGAATTAGTAATATGGAATATAGTTGATCGAGATTTTGTGTTTTGATTGTACGACTTATTGTGCTAATTTGGCAATCTTAGATCATTTTTCACTTCGCCAATGAATTTTTTTGGTTGAATTTGTGACGTATAGGCTGTAGTAGCTATTCATTTTATTCATTTCTGGTTTGAGATATTCTGACTTGAATATCTATTTTTGGAATGATCGGATATTTGATTCTCTTGCTCTCTCTTTTTCATGTAATATTTTGTTGAATTTTTTGTATTTAGATATTAATCGTGTGTGTGTTTGTTGTTTTGGTGTGTATTGGTTTGGTTCGAGATCTGAGCAATCTAGGTTATTGTATCGAGTTATGAATTAGTGATATGGAATATAGTTGATCGAGATTTTTTGTTTTGATTGTGCAACTTGTGGTGCTAGTTTATTGGCTTAGATCATTTTGTAATTGACCGATTATCGGTTTTGGGTTGAGTTTGTGATTTAAGTTTGTAGCCTTTCATTTCTGGTTTGAGATACTCTGATATGGAATATTTACCTGTGGAATTGATCGGATATTTGATTGTGTTTGTAATTAGATGGTACCGTTTTCTTTGAGTTTTTACTTCGATTTATGATCTAGTAGACTACATGCCATTTCAAAGTTATTTAGATATATGAATTGTGATATTGTTACTTTTGATTATAATTTATTTCTGGATGTTTTGTGGTGCAAAGTTGTTTTGTGGTGCAAATGGTACCGCCTTTTTTGAGTAATGACTTCGATTTATGATCTAGCAGACTACATGTCATTTTAAAGCCATTTAGATATATATGATTTCTGGATGTTTTGTGGTGCAAAGTTGGTTTCTATTAATGGTGCAAAGTTGTTTGTGGTGCATATGGTACCGCCTTCTTTGAGTAATGACTCTGATTTATGATCTAGTAGACTGCATATCATTTTAAAGCTATTTAGATACTTACATTGTGATATTGTTACTTTTTATTATAATTTCTGGATGTTTTGTGGTGCAAAGTTAGTCTATTAATGGGTAGATTATGGTTGATATGGACACTCTTAAATAGTGAAATAATTGGCTCTTTCAAGTTTATCCGTGGATCTATCATGATGATATACAGAATTAGAATACTTTGCCTTAAGAACGATAAATTTACTATGTACATGATTATATCTCTCCATCCAACTAGGAATTATGTCTCTTTAGAAATAAAAGAGATGTTAGAAAAGGTGCTACATGTTATTGTTTACAATCACTTCCCTGCACACATCGAGTCCGTCCGTCTGATGCGTGACACAACCGTGTTTGTTACAGGTGGTGGAAGTTTCAACTTCCAAAACTGGAAAGCACGGCCACGCCAAATGTCACTTTGTTGCCATTGACATTTTCACTTCAAAGAAGCTCGAAGATATCGTCCCCTCTTCCCACAATTGTGACGTATGTGTATTCTGCTTTTGCTTTGTTGTAATTATTCACATGCAAATTTACTGTAACTTATTCAGTAGTGCAAGGATTTAAATCGTTTTCGACGAATTACAGGTTCCACATGTCAATCGCACTGACTACCAGCTCATCGACATCTCTGAGGATGGATTTGTATGGTTATTTTATTACCCTACATTATTTATAATTGTTATTTCTTATTTCTTGCATGGTTAATAATCATTGCAAGAAATTGCTTTAGGTGAGCTTGCTGACTGAGAATGGCAACACTAAGGATGATCTCAGGCTTCCAACTGATGACAATCTTCTTACCCAGGTAAGATGTATTTCAACCTCGTCACTAGCTAAATTGGAATTTATCTTTTAAGATATATATATTTCACGGCTCAATTGGAATTTATCTTGTAAGATGTGGTAAATTACATACTCACCCCTTCCGTGTGATCCTAATTACGAAAAACGCCACAAGGTTAGCGAAGTAGCAATAAATTCACATACAGTAAAACAAATTACAATTTCACACCCTGGCATTGAAAAATAAGTACAAGCATAATATAATTTCAATCCTTGTATTTGACAACTGGAACTTGTTCCAGGGACCTTGTGGTAATTACCCTATAAGTGAAGGGTTGTTGATGGGATTATCTCTTATAAGATATATATTTCATTGCTCACCTCGACGTGTATTGTTATGTACAGATCAAGGAAGGGTTTGCTGAGGGGAAAGACCTCGTTGTGAGTGTTATGTCCGCCATGGGAGAGGAGCAGATCAATGCCCTCAAGGATATTGGTCCCAAGTAAACTTGCTTTGCTTGCTGGGATTATGCTTAATACTATAGATTAGTGAAATATGATGGGAGGATTGTGAACCATCTTATTCAGGATCTGTTATGAGACTGAATTATTGTTGGTTTACGTCCTCGACTATTAAGAGACTGATCTCTCTGTTGTTAGGATGAGGATTATGTGGGTTTTGGTTGTGTTCTGTTTCGTTTCTTACAGTTGCTACTCTTTTGGATTTTTTATTTTTACTAAAGAAATGTTTGAATATATCTTTGCTTATGGTGGGTAAATTTGATTGCCAAAACTGTGTCAAAACTTGCCTGAAAATTTTCTCTTGTGACCATTAAAAAATATTGGTAAGTTGGCCTTGGTCACTTCTAAAGGTACTGAAGCATAAATGTTAATACATTTTATATAGTATATTATATATATATGTATATTTTAGGACTCTAAAAATGTTATATTTGATGTTATCGTACAGACGGTACAGTAACAAAATTCGCTGAATAATTAAAATATTTAGACACAAACACAAAATTCTCATTGTTTTCATATTAAATGACAACATTCTATAGTGAATTTTGGTGCGTCAGTCAAATTTTATTAATTTTTTCAAATTGTTCGAATAATTTCAAGAGTTGACTATTTGACACGAATTTCAATTTTGTTATTATGCTTTAGTCTCGGTCTAACTTCAAATTATAAATTTTGTGTTCATTTCTTTCATACAAGTGTATGCGGGGATTGCATGTAATATATCTTAATGAGAGAAAGACGCTAGGATCATCAGCATAGATTTTTGGGATAAAAATATTAAACTTCCTAAATTGTGGCCGTTTTAACTTTTTTTTTCACAAAATATTTTGTTTTTAACTTTGTATCCTGAACTTAATGGGATTTGCAAATTTTTATATAAAAACATATTTCGAGGAATATTCTGACATAAAATGCAATTAAAAACAAAATTGAGGAAGTAAAGTGAAAAAAACAAAAAAATTAAGGATATAAATTGCAAATTTATTTTGATAAAAGTTCAAATTTTGTAATTCTGTTATATAAGAATTTGCAAATCTCATGAAATTCAAGAGGCACAGGAGGCAAATTGAATTATTATTTTTTTTATAAAAACGGCCAAAGATCAGGGCATTTTAATTAAAACATAATTGAATTAAACCTACACGAACCGCTTGATTTGAAAATATAATTATTTGATATTGGATTAAGTTAGACGATTAATTGTACATATTGAGTCGATTGAATTTATAATATTAAACTATTCGAATTCAACCACATAAATACACCAACTATTATAAATATAGATGAACAAATCACAATTTCTTAAATTTTTGAAACATAAAATTGAAAGAAAAAATACAAATAAAAAAAACAAAAACAAAAACTCAAAAAAAAAGGTGCACTATCGAGGAGGCCCCTCCATTGAACTATATTAGGGTAAGAATTTTAGCCGACTGCCACCTGCACAACCAAACAATCAATCAATTATGTAGTTATCATCATTCATGTCACCTCTCGCGTGTATCTTCTGCTAAAGCATCAACACAGGACAAGAGACAACGACAGCTCCAAGCCTCGAATATATACACATAAAAGTTTATTTAGAAAATATATATTAAATACTCAATAAATATTTTATAGAATATAACTAATAATAAGAGAAGGTTCTATTTATTAGAAAATTTAGAATAGCATATTAAGGCCTAGGGGTTGTTCTTCAAAAAAAAAAAACAAATTGAATTTTTTATTAGTAAGTATAATTTTTAGTCGTTTTGTAATCGATTTAACCAACAACTAGTATTTCTATTTCTATTTTTTTTTGTGTTATAAAAAGTATTTATGAGAAAGTCAACTATTACGTTCTAATTCAAAAAATGAAATAAAATAAAAAAAATAGTAGACCGAAAACTTATTTGTTTACTTCTTTTTATTCTTATTTATTTAAAAAATATTTGCCAGCTAGCTGTAACCGGGGGAACACCATATTTAATCCAAACAAGTTTGCCCCAAGCTTCTGTCGTGCTCAGCAGTAGCCATCTTGGACAGAAGTTTATGAAATTGCTTATAATATAGGGAATACATAATTATAAATAAAATATAGAGCATATAATAATAAATAGTTTTTTTACAATGAAAATTATAAAATTTAATAGAATCGCAGGACTAACAAAATGAATACACTTAAAATAAAACATTATGAAAACATTAAAATTAGTCAAATATGACTAGTATATTATGGATTATTCTTAGTGAGTCCCGGGACCTCAAGTACATAACAATTTATAACCTTTTCTACGTGTAGTGCATTGACCCATTCACATGGGTTGGGGGCGGGGCGGGGCGGGGCGGGCGGGGAGGGATTCTAGATCGAGTCAAATAGTTTTAATGTCTATCTTAAAATGTATTGTGTTATGTGTGATCCCTACACACTGTGTCTATCTTTCTCACACATTAAAGTATTATATATAGTTTTCATATATAATTGTGTAAGAGAGATTAATACAGAGTACCAAATTAGGCCATTGGACTCCATTATTACATAAAATTACCAAATAGCGGGTGTGGAATTGTGGATAGATATCGAAACTCACAAGTATTTACTATATTACAAATCAGGTTTCGAGAGTCCCCAAATACTTCACTTATGTTACATATCTGGTCCCGAAACTCATCAAGTAATAATTATTTACTAAATTTTTTTCCCAAAAAGTTCACAAAATGTCAAAAACACATGCGACGACTTTTTGTCAGAAGCAACAAAAACAAAACAAAACAAAATCAAATCGAAACCCAAAAAGCTCAGACTCAGACCCTTAAATCACACACTCACAATCAAAAGTCAAAGTCACTCTGAATCCCCCAATCCCAATGGCTGAAAACAGACCTCCTCCGCCACCGCCACCGTCTAAACCTCCGCCGACGATCACTCTACCGCCGCGCACTTCGATCGACAGTTTCTTCACGGGCGGTTCGGGCGCCAGCCCCGGCCCGATGTCTTTGGTGTCAAGTTTTTTCGCCGAAAATGATCCGGACAATGATTGCCGCTCCTTTTCTCAGCTTCTCGCCGGAGCTATGTCGTCTTCCGCCGTCGGACAGGATTTCGCTCCGCCGGAGAGTAGCGGCGGAGGCGGCGGTGTGAGCGGTGAGTTTAGGTTTCAGCAAAATAGACCGGCCGGTTTAGTGATGTCGCAGTCGTCACAAGGAATGTTTACGATTCCCCCGGGGTTGAGTCCGGCGAGCTTGCTAGATTCGCCAGGGTTCTTTTCCTCGTCTCAGGTAGTTTAATTGGAGGTTTTGGTTTATGCTGAAGAATTTGTTGATTTGAGCTGTTTTTATGTTTTTTTAGGTGTTTATGAGGTCATTGATGTGATTTTGTGTGTTTGTTTTGGTGCTTTGATTGTTGAATAGCTGTGGAAATGTAGTGTGGTTGTTAGATTAAACACGATAATAAAAGCATAAAGCATAAAGATAGAAAGCCATAGGAATTCACGTGGTTCGGCAATTGCCTACGGGAGAGTAGAGAGTATTTCACTATTAACTAAAGAGGTACATATTACAATGAATGTCAAAAGTACGGATTAAACCGAGCCCCGGATTTTTCCTCTTCGGAATTGGCCTTTTGATAATGGGACTGCTTATGAGGTAATTGATCTGATTTTGTACGTTTACGTGTTTGTTGCCTTGATTGTTGATCATCTGTGGAATTGTAGTGTGGTGGTGATAAACTGGTAATTGGTAATTTGTGCGAATAATGGTTAAAGCTTTATGATGAGTTATTTCAGTAATGAGAGAGGGGTGTTAGCTATAGATTGTTTGTCTTTTTCATTAATTACTTTGGTTTGCTTGGGAAGTACTGGAAATACTGGAAACAGCGAGTATAATATATATGTGGCACCTTGTGCTTTATGAGGGTGGCTCAAAAAATTAGTTTTGTATCTTTTTGAAGTATAAACTTATTCTTATGCTTCCTTTTATATGTCGTTCATTCATTTCACCAAATATATTGTCTTGGGCAGAGTTTGTTGATTAAATAAACAGATTCTGTCTTTGCTAGATCATAAATCTAATTCAATGAAGTGCTGTAATAGTGGGAGTTTTTATCAATGAGAAATTGAAAATGCTCAGGAAGATTCCAATAAAACCCCGTAATTTTATGATAGGAAGATTAATTCATTAAAGGCTTTTGCCATTATAACACAATATAAGAGAGCTCTTATAGATATGTACTCTCAGAAGAAAAGACATGCGCTTTAAACTCTTAATCAACGAGGCATTGTGTTCAAAATGTATGACTTTTTATTTGCTATAGACTAGTGAGAATAAGATGGATAGAGAAGGAAAAAGGTGCATACTGCAAGGAAATCTCTAGTCTCGTGTTTCTTCTTCAAATCATTAACCTTTTGAATTTCTATGCTTTGTCTCCGGATTCTGTGAGAAATACTTGTTTCTTATCAGAATCTGCACCTTTATGTATTTTCTCCTCTTCCTCCTTTACGTGGATATAGTTTTTTCTCCTACTACTCCTTTGTGTTGATATTGTTTTTTCTTCATTGTGATATAATGGTGAGATTTTATGCATTCATCACAATCAAAGAACTTATTCAGAGTTGCTTCTAACAACTGGTTGTGGCTTTAATGATCCATATTTTGATTCATTGGTACTAGAGCACCGTGCACCCACTAAATGATCGTTTCCTTGTAATTGAAACTTAGCGAGATTTTCTGCATCACAATAGTGCTTCAGTATGAACCCTTCAACTAGTTCTTTCCATGTAAACCGAAAAACAAGAGAAATTTGAATTCTGGAGTGATTTCTAGGCAGTCTGTCTCTGTGGGAAGCAATAGGTGTAGAATGTTACTTCTAAAAAATGACTGGAATTTTATTCCTTGAAAACATTAACAAAATTCTTGGACTTGTAATTATTTATTGAGTAAATTACATAGACACTCCCTTGGTGAGACGTTAATTACGAAAGACACCCCGAGGTTTGCGAAATTACCATAACTTCCCCACAAATTACAATTTCACCCCCTGTTTTTCGTATTGTCACGATGTGACAGGGGGTTTCTTGGTAATTTGCAAAACCTTAGGGTCCTCGTCATAATTACCCTGTAAGTGATATGATGTACATGTAATGATCCCATATTTATTTGTGCTTTCTTTCTTGAAATAGGGTCCTTTTGGAATGCCACATCAACAAATGCGGGCCCAAGTTACCTCTCAAGCTCAGATGCAAATCCAGTCCGAATACCCTTCTTTATCTGCACCTTCGTCTTCATCTCTTTCTCAACAGCAGATTACTCTTCCTTTTCCAGACCCCAAAATGATGGAGTTATCTGATATTTCTCACGTTGATCAAAAACCTCAACCTTCTAACATAACGGTTGATAAACCTACTGACGATGGATATAATTGGCGCAAGTATGGGCAGAAGCAGGTGAAGGGCAGCGAATACCCTCGAAGCTATTACAAATGTACTCATGCAAATTGCCCGGTTAAGAAAAAAGTTGAACGATCTCTTGATGGTCAAATTACTGAGATCATATACAAAGGCCAACACAACCATCCCCCAACAAGTAAGCGCACAAAAGATAACGGGAACCAAAATGGAACCATGACTACTCGTGGAAACTCCGAATTTGGCTCTGAGGGTCAGATTGGTAATTTCAACAAGCTTAAGGAGGGGGATCAAGAATCTAGTCAAGTTACGCCTGAACATATATCCGGATCAAGTGACAGTGAGGAAGTGGGCAATGCTGAAACTAGAGTAGATGGAAGAGATGAGGATGAGCCCGAATCGAAAAGAAGGTTGTTTATTTTCTAAAGAGTGAATTACGTTGACACCCCATGTGTGAGACCCTAATTACAAGAAACACCCCAGCTTGAGAAATTACCATAGTTTCCCCTAAAAAGCAGATTACAATTTCATTCCATGTTGATATAATAGGGGGTTACTTTGTAATTTGCAAAACTTCCATAGGCTTGTGGTAATTACCCAATACATGAGGGGGTGTACATGTAATTATCCCTTCTCTAAAGTATGACAAACTAACAAAATGATTGTTTGGAGTTTTCTAATAAGTATTATTTGGTTCGAAATTAGCAGGAATATCGAGGTTCAGACATCAGAGCAAGCATCATCACATCGCACGGTTACGGAGCCTAGGATCATTGTTCAAACTACAAGTGAAGTTGATCTTTTAGATGATGGTTATAGGTGGCGAAAATATGGCCAGAAAGTTGTTAAAGGGAACCCTTATCCAAGGTGAAACCTTTTTTTCTATTTTTTTGTCATCATCGCCTTTTTAATAAGGAAACTGTTATTTTAAGAAGATATTTTGAAAATTTGAATAGGTTCCTTCGATTTTTTGCTGATTGGTGAACCTAATGACATCGAATCCAGTTATTTGACATTTGCAATGTTAACTCATTATTAGCTAAATCCTTTAGCCAGCTGGAACGACATGTTAATGTGAAGTGCAATTAAATTGCGTGGCTTTGCTTTCCGGCTGCTGAATTTCAAATGAGATATTTACTTGCACACTCCCTGACTTTGAGTAATTACCACGAGCTCCCTGGGTTCTGCAAATTATAAAACACCCCTGTTGGATATTGAATACTTGAAAAATAGGGATTGAAATTGTAATATGCTTTTTACTGTAAGTGGATAAAACTGTAATATGCATGGTAGTTTAATTTACCCAAAAAACCAAAAAAAAAAAAAAGGGAATGTTTTGCTAATTTCTCAAACCTTCGGGTGTTTTTGCAATTAAGGTTTCCTGCAAAGGGTGTCTATTATTATTCAGCTTTCTAAAAAGTCATCTTGCTTGTGTTTGCAGAAGCTACTACAAATGCACTTGTCCCGGGTGCAATGTCCGAAAACATGTTGAAAGAGCAGCAAATGACCGAAAAGCTGTCATAACAACATACGAGGGAAAGCACAACCACGACGTACCTGCTGCTAAAAACAGCAGCCACAACACCGCCAATGCTTCTTCACAATTGAGATCAAACAACCCACTAAACGATCAACACATGGCAAATAGAAGAATGACGTTTGGGAACAATGAGCAACAGCCTGTGGCTCTTCTCCAATTTAAAGAAGAACAGATAACATAGCTTCCTTATCAAGTGATTGGTAAAAGGGCCAGGTAACAAAACAAGCTACCACGATGTAGGTTGACAATACTTTATGTGACATCCACTGTGCTTTGCTTTGAGCCATGAGTTTGATTTATTTGATAAAACATATAAAAAGAATTGCAGAAAGTAGGTTATACTAATGTCCGTGTCACATGAAAATAAAAAAAAAATGAGTTGGATAGGATTTAATTGTAAATTTTCATCAACAATGAAATTGGTTGTAATCTTATTGATATGTGCATTCGTTCTGTAAATTATTTATATTGCTAATACTGTATTGTGAGACGCATGTGGGAAATGGTTGTCATTTTTGAACTTGCCATTTGAAGAATAAAGACTTGAACTAGCAAAATGTACGTGCTTTACACGTAAAATCATATGACTTGTAAACAATAGAAGGCTAACAATACTTGCATAATTACAAGACTTCTCTACTTGTACTACTCCATATTCTCATCACATGGTGGATGCCAATTCGATCTAACGGTAGGGTTTCATTCAAACCTATTATATCCAGATGTTTTTAAGATAATATCTGAGATATTTATAAATGAATACTCAAAAAATGTTCTTCATTCTTTTATTATATTTTTACAATCTCTAAGTTTGTAGCTTGAAAAGACTGATAAGTGGCACGACATTACATTTTACAACTTAAATGAATTCAAAATTTTCATTACTTCAAAGTAGATAATTATTTAGGAACATACACAATCATATATTATCTGTGATATTTAAAAGATGGTTCTCACAAAAATTATTTCTCAGTTCTAGAAGTCTAACAAAAAATATAACGATAAAAGAGAAACATAATATTTCAATAATTATTTTGTGATAGTGAAAAATATGAATACCCCGACTGGTATTTCTTATTTGTCACTATTGTGGACTCTCATCTCCTAATGTATTTGAAATCTAATTACCGAAGAATAATTAAGCAATTGTTGATAATATTTTTCAGTACTATATTGGATACATCAAAGCATTTCTCCTAAAAACTGTGTTGACGACTCATTTTTTTCTTTTTCATTCATCATCTCTATACTCAAATGATTCTTCTGAAAAAATTATAGTTATATTAAACGTGACAAGAAAAAAATATTTTGTACCTTGCAACAATTCCAAATACAATGGATAATGGAATCTAATATTGATATTACCCGAAAACAAGGTGTAATTTTGATGATGATGCTAATCTAAAAATCAAACCATTCTTTTAGGGTTAGAGTTTATAAATAATATATATATATATATATATATATATATATATAAGTTAACAATCTATGCAAACAGTTACCCAAAAATAAAAAAAATCTATGCAAACTATATTGATAGTACTAATCTTTCAAACTTTCGATTCCATACGATGATATAAGTATGTATAGCATCGTGTTCTTGTGCAATAGATATAACAAATTAGGAGCATAATTAAGGGGAAACCAATGTGGTTTAGCTTATTGGAGAAGTTGATGTCTCAAGATATTAAGGATATTGGTTTCTACTTCCACTAACGTGTGAGTCTTTCTCCACTTTATTAGTTATTAGTTAATTGATTGCTTATTTATATTTACAATATGTATTTCTAACTGATTCACTCAAGAAAAAACTTTGAGGGGAAATCTAAATAGAACATATCACGAGAAACCAAGATACAATATAGGAAAAGGCTACATTTATAGATTTTAATAGGTGCCCAACTTTTAGATGAATATATGTGGAATTTTTTTAATTTCATTGACAGTAGAAATTCTAAAGCATTGTAATTGAGAAGTTGAGAAGACATATTTTAATGTTAAAATTAAAGAGGGATATTATGTATCCAAATGATTTAAGAAGTTGTGTATTAATTTATTAATGTTGTTGTAGCTATCATAAACTATTTATTATTACAATAAACATTACTTATGGAAGGGTTTGATTGCCTTTTCACAATTAGAAGAAACAATTTCAACATTCATACTTTTGGTATAGTATAGATATAGATTTGAAGTTATTAAACTCTTTTAATTCTTTGATTTAAGATTCTTCGATAATATGATTGGTTGGGGATAGGTATTAGAGGTATAAAATGTGTTGATACCAGTATCAGTTTGAGTGATGTGATAGAGGTCGGCCTAAGAAGAAAGGGTTCTTCCCTTAAGCATTTGGAGTCTGAGCTCTTGTGTATGCCAAAATTTTTTTTGGGAAAGGTCCGCAATCACGTTGACATAACTCGAGAGATTAGTCTAAGTGGGTTAGGAATGCCTTGGAAGACGGGAAAAATAAATAAAAATTGTCTTTTTGGTTTATCCATTAAACCAAAGATGAGAGTTAGGGCTAAAGTGTTGGTTGCTTGTCACATACAACTCCGGGTTTAATCGCAACTGTCCCTCGTGGTGGACCCCACGTGAGTCCAATTGAATAAATGATTGTGATTATATCGGAATTCGAAGTTTGGGGAGCTCCTAAGAATGATACAATTGTAAGTGCCTTGTATTTATGTTTATATCAGTTACCAACAAAAAAAAAAATTCTGAAAATTCTTGCCAAGACATGATGCAACTGTCCCTCGTGGTGGACCCCACGTGAATCCAGTTGAATACATAATTGTGATTATATCAGAATTCAAAGTTTTGGGAGCTCTTAAGAATGATACAATTGTCGGTGCCTTGTATTTATGTTTATATCAGTTACCAATAAAAAGAAGTTTTGAAAATTCTTGCCAAGACCTGATGATCCCAACAGTTTTTTCAAATACAATCATGGACAATTGTATTTGTGTCTCTTCAAATTTGAAGACCATTATCTTATATATAATAAACTCTACTTTGCATAATGGCATCAAAATCAACTCTCTCTTAATTTATGTAAGAAGTACAAAACAACCATGAATTAAAGAATGTTGAGGCCCTCAACAATACAAAGATGATGAGTGTAAATGAGAGTAGGCCTTCTTGTCAACTTCCACATTTTGAACAATCAGCTTCTGCTTAATTTTTTTTGTCTTCTCAACCTTGTCCAATAATCTGTTTCCATTGCCTTCTAGTGGTCAAAAGTTCTATCTTGATGCATTAATCCTCCAGCTTTTGGCCCAACTTATTCATCATCAGTAGTTACAAGTGTTGGCATATCTCCAAGATTTACAAAATCGATTTTATTCAGTCGAACGCAACACAAAACTTTCTCGGGTAGTTCCTCGGGAGTTTGCGCCTGCATTCACCGAAAGTGTGATCAATGTTGTGGAAGAAAGATGGAGCTGCAACTGTCTTACTTCTATGGGATAAATTATATGCACATCCCTCACTTATTAAATAATTACATTGAGCCCTCAGAGGTTTTGCTAATTACCAATACACCCTTTGTTACATACAATTCAAGAAACAAGGGTTGACATTGTAATCCGCTTTTATTGATAGTGACATGGGAAGTTGTGGTAATTTTTCAAACTTTGGAGTGCTTTTCGTATATAATTTACCCTAGTTCTAAAGAAAATCGTCACCGAGGATCCAACAAGGTCTGGGGTCTCAGTTGACAATCACAATAGCGGCTCTATTCTTAGAAGCCTCAGGAACTTTACGTTTCAGGACAATCATAATCATCCATGATTCCATCATGCATAAATGATTGCAATTTTCCTAGAACTTCACGTCCCATGACTCTCCACATGCTGATAAATAGAACTGCTATTTATTTGCTGAATAGACAGATTCATGGGAGTATGCTTTGTTTACTTAACTGTTAGTAAGAGCTCAAATCTATGAGAAGAGTAATAGAAGAATTACTTGAATCGTCAGTCCGAGATCAAGTATTCCATGTTTCAATCGTTCTCGAAACGCTTCAAGTCCTTTCCTAGATATGTAGCTGAAACGATGTACATCAAGGTCGATTTCGAAGTAATTTGATCCCTGCAGACAATAAACTACAATCAAATTTATATAGTGAAACTCTACATGTATGGTTGTTGCAACTGCTTTGAGCATTTGAATCCCTAGAGCTCCTAAGAATGAGCCGTTGGAAAGCTGACGTCCAGAAACGATATTTGAGAAGACTAGCTAAGTTGACCATATAAGAACACTAGACTGTGTTAGGTCTCACGGTATCACATGGGCCAACCCGGCTCGTTAGCCTGCCGGACCGGCCTGTTGTAACCGGTTACTACTTTAGTCCCTTCAACTAGCTTTCCTTTTTCAAGGAAACGAAACAAAGGTTCTTGAATTGTTGTTTACTCAAATTCTCCAACTAGGCTCTGACACATGACAACAATGTTCATTTATACACTGGGGTCCTCTATTTCAATTTGTGTTTTATTTTGTGGTTCATTGCATGCACACAAAGTGTCGTTCGTCTGAATCCATGTGTATATTTTAGGAAAAATTATATATACGTGACTTTTACATGTGATCTGCAATACAATATGAAACATTAGATTGAAAGGTTTCCATAGACAAATAGTAAGGCTATTTCTGAACTTGGACTGTACCGATCGAGGAATAACACTTCGAATTATGCAAGTTTGCGCTTTATTTTTTCAAACCTTTTTCGTTCTCCATTCGTTTTTCCTCACTACAATCCTTGATCCAAACACAACATAAACGATTCTACACTGCTCAAAAACGTACCTTATAGAAAGTGTGCTGCGGGCGAGAAAGAACCGGCTTATCCTTATATGCTTGTAAAAGCTTTCTTTCTGTAGAACTCAAACCAAGCTCTTCAGGGTTTACGGGATTCACCATTATTTTCAGTCGTTCTCTGTAAGGAACAACGGATTCTCGTGGAAAACCTTTTACCGTTTCCGTCTCGTTTACAATAAATCTCTGTAACATCAAACCGAAGTAAGACAGTGGCATAAACTCGAAATATATGCTATAAGAAAATTCTCATTCTCCCCAACTTTAGGAGTTTTACACTATTCTTGATTTAGAAGTTCTCGTATTATCGTTGTGTTCAAATTTAGTTTGTAAACGTCAGGGGTACTGAATGTAATCATTTGAATCCGAGGGTCTGTTTTGAGTACCTTTAAACTGTCCAAATGTTTCAGAGAAGTTTCTTTGTCGAAATTATCAGACACTTTAAAATATATAACTAGGCTCATCCCTTGCCCGTCGCTATCTCCAGGAAACATCGAAGCAGGATAAGCTGGAAGCTGCCAAAAAATAAAACCCGAATGTTTACATGTAATTCACAAGTCTTTCCTAAATCAAGTAAAACTCAATGACAAATGAAAATACCTGTATATTGACTATCAATAAGGAAGGCACTTCATGATGTGATTTAACAAAAGGAATTTTAACGTGCTCCGCTATGTGATGTATCTTTCGAGGGCAAGCGAACATATCAACGCCAATTGGCGTATACGGGCTGTAGTTAGGAGCCGGATACTTCTTTTTATCTCTGCAACAAAGAGAACATAATCCCATGCAAAAAATAAGCTCAAAACTCACTAGCAGATTATAATAGGGTAAATTACATAGATACCCCTTGTGTTACTCTAATTACGAAAAACACCTCGAAATTAAAGAAATTATAACAAGCAGGAAGTCGGAAGTAGGAAGCATGCCTGAAATAATTTTCGCCCCGAAGCTTGAAAGCCGAAGGCGGAAGATGGGACCAACAGCCATGAGATGGCTTGTCCACTGTTGATAAGGGGATCGAAAATCCTCCTCTAGGATTATATAAATATCTCTTAGATGAATCTGTATTAAGTTTCTCATATCAGTAGAAGAAAAGTTGGACAAGGGCAATATAGTCACTTCAGAATGTTTCGACTTACGGAGCTCGGCTTGAAGATTTCCATCAAGAAGTTTCGTCTTTACTTCAACCAGAGTAACTATCGAAATATCTTCATGTTTATCATTCTTGGGACATTTTTCATCAGCTGTTACCGACCTTGAAAGATCGTCGATTTGTGTATATGCATTTGAATGTACAAAATTGTCTTTCTTATGTTCCTCAGGGTCTAAAGTGTCCGTAGTTTCGTGCGGAGTCAAAAAGCCGTTTGATGTGTTCACAGTGGGACTGGCAAACGATGTGAAACCATCTAAAAGAAACGGTAAGGAGATGGCAAATATATTACTAAGTTGTTGGCAAATTGAAACAGAACACGAAAAATGTTAGAAATTACCTCCGGCAACGCTAATAAAGTCTTCGTCAGTATCAGAATCAAGGACACTTTGAGAGTCGAACCATTCTTCCTCTGGCCATTTATCTGCTAAAAGGGTAGACAAGAAAAGGTAAACATTCTATAGCATCATTGTGAACATTAAATGAGATTCTACTCATGCAGATTCTACTCACTTGTCTATTGTCTCGAATTTTATATATATCTAGAGGGATACTAATGCTAATATCCTTGAGACTATATATTCCACAAACACAAAAAATAGGTTTAAATTGGAAAATGCTTAAATGCACCCAGCGCAAACATCAAACGGTGCAGATAAAGCCACATTAGCTAAACACAAAATATAAGTTTAAATTCAAAAATGCTTAAATGCAGCCTGTGCACAAACACACTATCCACTATCTTCCACTGCTGGCATGGCTTCATCTGTACCCTTTAGTGCTTGAACCCTGGGTCTATTTAAGCATCTTTTGCTTAAATTTACCCTTTTCTTAGAGAAATTGAGACGAGTATAGGAACACTACCGTTTATATCAACTTCGTTTTGGTTCCTTTGCAACTTGGGAAGATGGAAACCGAGATTTTGTGTCTCACCATTTGGAATGTCCTCGTTGGTGTCATGAACTATAGGCGCTAATGGAATCGAGGGAGCTATCTTTCCGCGAGATTTGCATGATTTGTAAAAGTACTTTGCCTTTGATTTCAACTTTTTATTTGGCTTTGAGACACAACCACCCATGATAGCTACTATATTTCATAAAATTCCCTGCAAGACAAAATTTTCAAATGAAATGTATCCGTTGTGAGCAGAATGCTCAAAGAGTTATAGTGAAAATCTCTTTTTTAGTACCTTAAAGTGATAATTGTTTACAATGTGTTATTCTTATATTAGGCATTTACTAAATTGATCAAGATCCATTAAGTTTACTAAATTGATATGTCAATGCATATACTAATTGATCAAAATCCATTTAAGTTTACATTTCAACCATTTGAAGATTCTATATGACACGCAAATAAACAAACTCAAGAAATATAAAAAATAGGAAAGAAAAATAGCAAAAACTCGCGCCAAGCTTTAGTCGAGCCAACTCACAAAGTTAATGAGGCGGCTCGACTCACCTTCATCCTTAGATAGGATTAGTTCAAAAAGTGGCTGCATAGGTAATATCTTAGATGATACTGAAATTGAAGTGATTCTTAGGAAGTCTCCAGACTTGGAGCCTCGGTATAATCACTATCATTCTTGTGCGAAGAACCACACATGGCTCCCACACATGAACGGTTGTGATTGTTCCAGAACTTTGAATCCCGAAAGCTCTTAAGAATGACCTTAAACATGTTTCCCTCAAGGAATCAATTAAGCATGATCTTTATTCAGAAGTAAAACTCAACCAACCTAAGAATTCGATATTTTTGTTTGAAGTTACCTTATCAAAGTGATAATATTAACTGTGCTTCAAAGCAAAATCTGCAGAACAAGATGGCTCACTCACTCTTCATATATTATATCTGCAAATAGAAATCAGAGTCAAAATTTATAACCAAAGGTAAAACTAGAAATATCCCACAAAAGTGCTCATTGGTGGAAAGCCAAAAAAGTCTATTTTCTTACCAGAATTATAGCAGAAAACGTGGTTGTGAATATATATATATATATATATATATAGATAGATTTTTACCTGGAATTGAAATTTTGGTCCCTTTCTAGCTTAACTAGTAAAAGGTTGTCATTTGTGAAGAATACTTGAACAGACTATAAATATAGATCAAGAAAAGGACTTCAAATGATTAGGAAGCTCTACAGAACTAACTGAATTAAATAATAATCATGTTAATAGTATTTAAGAGAATTGTAGACAGCTAGAGTATTAAATAATTGAATTGTGGCCCTTAACCAAGACCAAAACTGGGGAAGGGGTATTTATTGATGAATTGAATTATAATGTAATAGTCTTGGACAATTCTAGCACGGCTTGGGTGCATCTAAATGTATATAGGGATGGAACAAAAAATATAGGTTTTGGGGGCTAATACAAAATAATGGGCAAAACTGGATATATTTAAATTTTGGGGGGCAAAATTTTCAATTCAAAAATTTATAAGGTAAAAAAATAATTTTTCAAAGCTAAATGGGCGGATGTCCCCACCAGCCCCATGACTTCGTCCCCGAGTGTATAGTATTACAATTGTCATATAATTGATCACTCGTTTTGTGAAATACTCTAAAGATCGTCCGAACAAGGAGCAGATTAGGATTTCCCGATAGTCTTGATGTAAAGATGATGAATATTTAAGTAAAGGAATTATTGTTTTATTTTGAAGAAAAAAAAGGATGAAAAATAACAAATAAGAGATGAATCATGAACTATAAATTAAAGTTTTGAGATTTTTTATTGATATTTTAGTAAATATATATTGAAAGTGGTGCTCGCTTAACCTTTGTATATATTTAATGTAACTTATTTTTTATTGTTTATCTTATAAAAATAAAAAAAATAAAAAGAATCATGATGATTAGATGGTTCGGCTTGTGACCAACAAAATTGCACTAATGTTTGAACTTTTTAAATTTTAAGTAGTTGTTGCCGCAAAGGCAACTAAGTTTTTTAGTTTAATTCTTTTCCCTCAATCTACCAAACTTTTGAAGAAAAAAATTGATTGTAAATTTGGCCTCACACCTATATATATCAAGAAAATAAAAATTAGGTGAGAATATAAAGACTAAACAATATATATTCAAAGGACAAGAATATGCATGTCTTTTTTTTTTTTTTTGAATTAAATGTGAAAGCAACAAAGACAACCTAAAAATTTCAAGTTTATTAGACTTTGTGTGCCAAAATAACAGAAAAGGAAAAAGAATTTAACCCTAACCCACTTTTAATGATTGGGTGGCATAATGCTTACTATTTTTAAGAAAAATAATATTGAAGTGCTACTCTAGCTAAAAACTAAATGCACCCTAACGCTGTATTTGGTATGTTAAAATAATCATCTACATTATTTTGCTTATGAATAAAGTATATGATATGTTGGTGATAAAAGAGTTCGATTATATTGAGAGAGACTTTGGTTGCTTAAGTAAGAAGTCTCTAATTCGAGCTAATGCAAAAATATTGAGTCGACACTCGTCGTGAGTTCAAATCAGTTCCATTATCAATGGAAGAACTAAAACACAAAAATAATTTGTTCCCCTCGATCTGATTCATTTACACCATTATTAATTTTTGGTTTACGACCTTCTTTTTTGGTATGATTAGTTATTGTTAATATTAGTTTGTAAGTCCTTGTCGTGATTGTGGTGTGGCAAGAAACATGAAGCAATAATTGAAAAAAATTCAAGACATTAGGATATATCCAATTATGTATTTATTTGGTAAGCATCAACATCAATAGTGTATAAAAAATATCCAACACCATTTGATCTTGCACCCTCCCATCCCCCACCCACCCATGACCCACCCACCCCAACTCTTAGAAAAAATAAAAAATAGAAAAAAATGATCTTTTATGCATGAATGGCTTCCCTAAATTCAGACCAAATCCATTTAAAATTAGTAAATTATTTTTGCTCAATTATGTTATGTACATGGAGTTAGTGAAGCTATGTTGATATAAACCAATTTACATTAATAATTCCTATTTAGAACAAAAACTACATATATGTAAACATTCATCATGTTACCATGCTATTTTTGCAGCTCATTCGACATTGATATCAATAAGACAAACTAAACCAATAACTTGATAAAAAATTGAACTCCAACCAGTGTATTTTAGTTTAGTAAAGTGGATGATAGTAGTTATCAACTTGAAATATTCTCTTTTTAGTTTATTCATACTAAAATATATCTCATAACCCAACATAAATTCCATTATTTTTCGTGTAATAGTAGAAGAGTTGGTGCCAACACTTTTTTGGATAGAAACATTTGGGCTCGATCTGATTGAACATAAATTAATCACATGGCGAAATTTTATCTTTGTATGTAGGGTGATATCAGGTCTCGGATACCTATACATGTGGGGGAGATCACTCGGGACCTGGCCCCCAAGTATTGCCCTCGTATATAATTAGAGTACATTTTTGAGAAAACTACCAAAAAAAAAAAAAAGGACTATGTTTTCGAGAAAGTGATTTACTAAATATTCATAATGTATGTTTGTCATGAATTGAATATGACCAGATCATATTGCTAAATTTAATATTTGGGAATTCAATATATATTTTTTACTTCAAGTTTGCATAAAGTTGAAACCAACATTATTTCAAGTAGACTAGAAATAACTGCCCTCATAAAGTTGAAACCAACATTATTTCAAGTAGACTAGAAATAACTGCCCTGGGCTTCCTTCGTATGGGATGAGTTCATACAAGTTGAATTTGTCAAAACCGTGTGTTAAGACGCAATAAAAAATTGTATGTAGAACTACCCAACTAAATTAAACCTGAATGAGGAGATGGGAGGGGTCATTTTAAAGAAATATATGTAGATTATAATTTTATTATTCCTGTGGAAATAAATATATGTCAACCCAAGTAGATGAATTATGCGTAATGTCCAATAATAACTATGTGATTTGAAGGGAGAAAAAACGGGTGTACATTAGTTTGCAAAGTTCGTTATTGTGTGTTGTTCTCACTAGCTTTGACTTCTCATCGGACTGTCGATGCATATAGCATTTGAGTTTTTTAATGTAGATGCCTAATTGTTGGCTCCAGGGGTGCACACGCTCGACCAAATTCCTCGATTCGAGTTCGAAATTATATATATATATATATATATATATATATTAATAAATAAACTTTACAGGCTCGTGGACATGCAAACGTGTATAATGCTAGGGCTTGACTCATTGAAAAGCTACGTCTATAAACTAAAATCAAACTCGATTGAATGTCCACCCTTAATTAATTTTCATTCTTAAGAGACTTCTAGTGTGATAGAAGCACCCTTGTGACAATTATGCCTTTTTCTTTTACTTGGGTTTTTGTTTTCTTGAGCTCTGCCCATTGGTCCTCACTCTGGATTGAAAATGCCGTTTTCTCCAACCCTATTGGGCCCGAGAGCACAAAGATTGTAATTTGGTTTCCTATAACAAATTCTAGCACGCACTCAATTTGAAGATTCTAGCTCGAACTCAATTTGAAGGCATGATTTGCCGATGCCATAGCAATGAAAAATCGAGCAACGTAAGCCATTGTAAAATCTATAATCCGTTAATGTAACAATTAAGATTGAAGTTCACGGAGTCAACGAAATGATTAACATTAAAATTGAATGAGTTGGAGTTGTGTAGTTCCATAAGAGAAGAAGATTTATTAGTCGAAGGATCAAATCTTATGAAACAGAGTAATGTAAACAGGTTGCGGGGTGCCAGGGCCAAAGCCCCCCTGCCCAAATAATGGGGGTTCGGGGCTGATATAGTAAATGACACACTATGTCACAAGGCCCAAGTCCAGTTGAAAGAAGAGTTAGGCCCACTGGAGGCCCAAACACCGAAATCACTAGACTAGGTCCGCGCTAAGTAACAGTATCGGGTTGGGTCGTTTCATGACCCGACCCCACTAGAACGAGTCATCCACCGTCTATTGTAGCCACCTGTCAACATCCTATGAACACCCAACAACCGTTGGTACAAGGTGTTCTCTATAAATACCCCCCTCATAACATTTAGAAGGGGGTCGAAAGAAAGGTATTTGCTCAAGAATTAGCCTCGTATATGCTCAAAGAGTCTATAGACCGAGGAGTACGATCCTATAAACATATAAATTGGAGTCTAGATTCGTTCAGGAGTACGATTCCGAACATTAATCCTAAGATAGAACTACGTAGGCTTGATCCTTATTAGGTACGTAGGTAACTTAATAACTATTGAGTGCAGCCGTAACACTTTATTCTCATACTCGAGGGGCGATTCTAATCATTCCAGACTGTGAGTCCTAGTCATTCGATTAGGGTCAGATCAGTTGGCGCCGTCTGTGGGAAATTACTTTGAGGTTGCTGAGATTCGTGAGTATAAAAATCGAGGTTAAGATGAAGAATAAACAAGTTAGGGAGGAGGAAGAGTTGCTCGCTGATGTGCCTGCTGATGGAGGAACGAGTGCAGTCATTACAATGACAAAAGAAGAGCTGAACAGGAGGATGAAAGAGTATGCTCAAGAAGAAATGCAGAAGTATCTTACCCGCACTCCGACAACTCCTAATGTGGGAGAGCCTTGTACGGATCTGTCTGCAAAAAGAAGTTTGTTTCGAGAAGAGGAGAATTGTGAGAGGGAGGGAGAGTCACTGAGCGATGACGATGTTATTAGTGTTCGACAAGAGGAGGGAGAACGAAGAGGAATTCGACAAGAGGAGGGAGAACGAAGAGGAAGAGCTAAGGCGATGGAGTCGCCGGGTATACGACGACGAATGGTACGTTACGAAGAGGACAGATGCGTGAGGATGGAAAAAGTTGTGGGCCCTGTACAGACGAGGCCAGCCCCTATGTTGATGGCCCACAATAGTCCTTTTGTCACTGAAATCATGAAGGAAGTTCCGAATGGACTATTTCGAATGCCAGATTTCCTAAAGTTTGATGGAACGGGGGATCCGAGACCCCATATTACGTCTTACGAGCTGTTGATGTCTTTACAAGGACAATCGGATGCCATTAATGCAAGAATTTTCACTACGACTCTGGTGGGTCGGGCTCAAGACTGGTTCATGAGTCTCGCTCCCGCTTCAGTAGAGTCGTATGCCCGATTGAAACATAAATTTGAAAGTCACTTTGCTAGTAACAAAAAGACTAAAAAGTCTATATCTGTGATTATGGGACTGAAGCAGGGCTCAACCGAGTCCCTGCGTCAATTTATACATCGCTTTAATCAAGAAGCCATGGATCTTCCGGAACTTAATAATGAATTAATGCTAAGCTTCCTTATGAGAGGCTTAAAAAAGGGAAACTTTAATGATGCACTCTCTCGCCGCCCTCCTCGATCCCATGAGGAATTGATGGTATTGGCGGGAGAGTATATCAACGAAGAAGAAATGAATGAGTTAAAGGACTCAGATAACTTGCAAGTTCTAAACGACTCTCGAGGTCGTAAAGAAAAATATGCATCTGAACGATATGAGGGAACGGGGTCAAGGAGAGACCTTGATCGACCCCGTAGACCAAAGTTTGACCATTATACACCGTTGAACTCGACTCGTACACGAATTCTAGTTGCTGCGTTGCGTACGAATCAAGTTCAACGACCCATACCAATGAAACATGGTGTGAAAAAGAACATGAATAGATATTGTGAATTCCATAGAGATCATGGTCACAACACGGAAGAATGTTTTCAACTGAAAGATGAAATTGAACGACTCATTAAATCAGGGGTGTTGAACGATTTTATTGATCGAACATTGGCAGAAACAAGAGCTCCTGAAGTCACTCGTGTTACGGAACTTTACCGACCCCGCAGTCGTTCTCACGAACGACCGCGAGAGAGATCTGTTGAAAGGGGTAATCAGACTCGTCACTACGACCAGTCTAGGATGGAAGACCACGGAAGCGATAATCATCGCTTTAACAATGAGCGCCCACGCGGCAACCCTCGTTATAACGAGCAAGCTCCGCATCACCGTAACGACGGTCCTCGTAATTACGAGAGAAATAAATACCACCGTAATGACGGTCCTCGTAATCACGAGGTAAACAGAGATTATCACCGTAATGACGGTACTCGTAATCACGAGCCTACGGAGAGAAGAGTGGAAGCGGGAAACGCACACAAACATGGTGTTCGCCGAGAAATACATATGATAGCTGGGGGACCGACTGATGGAGATTCTTCGAATGCGAGGAAACGATATGTGAGGGAGGGTCGTACAAGCTACCCCCGTGGGGAACCGGGCGAATATTTTCGCTTACTGGTGGATCGAGTTCAAGGAACGAGGTTATCAGTTTTGATGATAGTGATTACGAAGGCATGCACGGTCCTCACAACGATCCTATGGTGATTTCAATGGATGTTGCGAATTTTGTGGTCCATAAGGTTTTGGTTGATACAGGGAGTTCGGCAGATATTATCTTTTGGGACGTCTTGAAAAAAATGGAACTGGATGGAACTCGGTTGCGTTGTGTCAGCACTCCCTTAGTTGGATTTACGGGATCCTCGATTATGCCCAAGGGATCGATTGAGTTAGATGTGTCGTTGGGAGCGGGGTTGAAATCAAAAACGAATCGTGTGACTTTTTTGGTTGTAGATGTACCATTTGCATACAATATGATTGTGGGACGGCCAATGCTAAATATGTTTGGAGCAATCGTTTCGACTCCGCATTTGAAGATGAAGTTCAAAACGAGCAATGGTGTTGGTGAAGTGCGTGGCAACCAACTGGAGGCTCGGCAGTGCTATTCAATTTCGTTAAAAGTGCATCAGTCAAAAAAGAGAAAGTGCGAGACCAGCAGAATAGAAGTCTTAGATGAAGAAGCAAAGACTTTGATTGAAAGTTTGGATAAGAAACAGAAGCGAAGTGATGCACGAGTTGAACCTCTAGTTCACAAATCAATTGAACTCGTACTAGGCGACCCGGACAAAACAACCCAGATTGGAGGAGAGATGGACCCTGAAGTGGAGATCAAGATGATAAGTTTTTTGAGGAACAATGCCGATATGTTCGCATGGAAAGCTGCAGATTTCAAGGGCATCGACCCTTCTGTGATCGTGCATAGACTCAATGTTGACCCAGATGCACGACCCGTGAGGCAGAAGAGGAGGAATTTTGGTCCAGATAGAGACTCGATCATTGAAGCAGAAGTCAAGAAACTCCTAGACGTAGGATATGTAAACGAGATCCAATTTACTGATTGGCTCGCTAATGTAGTCCTTGTACCCAAATCGGGAGGAAATGGAGAATGTGTACTGATTTCACTGATTTGAATAAAGTATGTCCTCGTGATCCTTATCCCCTGCCTCGTATAGACTTACTCGTAGATTCTACTGCAGGTTGTGCTCTTTTAAGCATGATGGATGCTTATCAAGGTTTTAATCAAATAATGATGGCAGAAGAGGATCGCGAGAAGACTGCATTCGTTACTGCAAGAGGAGTCTATTGTTACAATGTCATGCCATTTGGCTTAAGAAATTCAGGTGCGACTTACCAACGACTCGTTAATCTAATGTTCGAGGATGAAATTGGAAAGACCATGGAAGTCTACGTGGATGATATGCTTGTAAAAAGTGTGAACGAGGATGACCACTTAACTCATCTCGAGAAATCATTCACGATTATGAGAAAGTATGGCATGAAATTAAACCCAAATAAATGCACGTTCGGGGTACGAGGAGGGAAATTCTTAGGGTATATGGTTACCCAACGAGGGATCGAGGCTAATCCTGAAAAAATTGATGCTATCTTGAACATGAAATCTCCAATGAATGTCAAAGATGTACAGAAGTTAACAGGGAGAATGGACAATTTAAATCGTTTCATTTCGCGATCTGCCGATAAGGGTCTGCACTTCTTCAAAATCCTAAGAAATATAAAACGCTTCGTATGGACGAACGAGTGTGAGGATGCTTTCAAAGATTTAAAATCTTACTTGTCGTCCCCACCTCTGCTAACGAAACCCTTGTTGGGAGATCCACTGATCCTATACTTGGCAATTTCACTGGTGGCCCTGAGTGCGGTACTTGTACGGGATGTGGATGGTGACCACCGTCCAGTGTATTACGTTAGCAAATTGATGCAAGGGGCTGAGTTAAATTATTTAGAAATTGAAAAATGGGCTCTCGCGTTAATGACTGCGGCCAGGAAACTCAGACCGTACTTTCAATCTCATCACATAATTGTGTTAACAGATCAACCACTAAAACAAGTGCTGGCAAAACCAGATGTGTCGGGCAGACTGATTAAATGGGCCATTGAATTGGGAGAATTCAGTATTGAATATAGGACTCGTTCATCCATCAAAGCTCAAGTGATGGCAGATTTTCTTGTGGAAATGACGGTAAATCCAACTGTAGTGGCCTCGATCTCAGAAACGATCCCTTGGTCGTTGCATGTTAACGGCTCGTCTATGACGAGACGAGGAGGAGCTGGTGTATGGTTTCGCTCTCCAGAAGGAAACGACTTGGAATTTGCAATAAAACTGAACTTTGATGTTACAAATAATGAAGCTGAGTATGAAGCGTTGATTGCGGGATTGAAAATGGCAAAGACTTTGGATATCAGAAATGTGACAGTATTCACCGACTCGCAACTCGTAGCACGACAGATCTTGGGGACCTACGAAGCAAAAGAGAAAACCATAATAACGTACCTACAAAAAGCGAAACAGCTAATGATGGAATTCGAGAAGATTGAACTTTGTCAAATACCGAGAGACGAGAATCAAAGAGCGGATGCGTTGTCCAAATTCGCAAATCAGATTGTTGGATCAGCGACTCGTTCTGTCTCGTTACTGGTTTCCGAACATTCTGAATTGGCGTCTCCAGTCCCGGTCAGTGCTGTGGAAGAAGAGACGAGTTGGAAGAGTCCAATAATAAGATACTTATTAGAAGGAATCCTCCCGGAAGACAAAGTCGAAGCTCGTAGAATATGTGGTAGAGCTGCGCGTTTCACAATGTTGGACGGCGAGTTGTACAAACGGTCTCATGCGGGACCTTTGCTTCGTTGTCTAACTCCGGCTGAAGCAGAATATGTGTTAAGAGAAATTCATGAAGGGAGTTGTGGGAATCACTCGGCTGGAAGATCGTTAGCTCAGAAAATCACACGACAGGGGTACTTTTGGCCAACGCTCGTGGAGGACGCACAAGCATTTGTAAAGCAATGCAAGCCATGCCAATTGCACTCTAATGAAATACATCAGCCAGGAAGACCCATGGAAGTGATAAAAATTGCATATCCATTTGATCAATGGGGCATTGATATACTTGGTGAATATCTATCCCGTACTCGTATGGAACTACGATGCGAATATTCTGCTGAAACCTTTTTCAATTTTCGACTTGCAGGTCCATTTCCACCAGTTAAGAATCAAAAGAAGTTCATTATAGTAGCGGTGGAACATTTCACGAAATGGATTGAAGCTGAAGCGGTGGCTCGTATTACGGAAACCACAATTGTCGATTTTATTTGGAAAAACATCATATGCAGGTTTAGTGTTCATGGAATATTACTTTCTGATGGGTCAGTTATAATTATAAAAAATATAAAAAAAAATATAATACAAAATAATAAACACCACAACAAATTTCATCATATGCAGGTTTGGTGTTCCTAGAATTTTGATTTCTGATAATGGAACTCAATTCAATGGAAAATCTGTTGTAACTTGGTGCAAAGAAATGAAGATTCAGCAAAACTTTACCTCAGTCGGACACCCACAGGCTAATGGCCTAACCGAGGTGGCAAATCGGATACTACTTCAGCACTTGAAGACCAGACTCGATGGCATGCGATCGGCGTGGGCAGACGAACTTTCGGGGGTCTTATGGGCGTATCGCACGACTCCCAGGTCCTCCACCGGGGCATCACCATTTTGTCTTGTATATGGATCAGAGGCTGTTATCACAGCGGAGATTGGGATGATGACACATCGAGTATTGAACTACGACCCGGTAACGAACCGCTGTAATCGTGAATTTGAGTTGGAGGTTATTGATGAAGTGAGAGACCGAGCGTATGCAAACATATTAAGACAGAAGAGTACCATGGCGAAGGCATACAATAGGCGGGTCAGAATGCGGTCCTTTCAGGTGGGAGATTTAGTCTTAAAACGAGTAGAAGTCTCAAGGCGTGTAAAAAAGTTGGAGGCCAATTGGGATGGGCCATATCAGGTTACGAAGATAACAAAGGGGATGACGTATAGGTTGCAAAACCTTCAAGGGAAAGAGCTGCCTCGTCCATGGCATGTTGATAATTTGCGAAGATTTTATGTATGAGAAAGAATTCGAAATTTTTTCCTTGCTAAACCTACTAAAACTACATGTTTTGCAATGCTCGTACACTGAACGAGTTCAGCTCAAGTCGATGTGTTGTATGTTTAATATCAGTTCGTCGTTCCTAAACGAGTCCATAGACATCCGTTCGCACGAGAAAAATATAAGTTTTACCCATTTAAGTTCATTCCTTGCACAAACGAATCTATTGTTAACCTGAGGAAAATTGATGGGAATGCAAAAAAAAAAAAAAAAAAAAAAAAAAAAAAAACGCCACGACGAATCAACTACAACAATATCATAGGCAACAACCGTTCAGAGAATGCTAATACTACGCGAACAACGCTAAAAATAAAAACAACGCTTAAATTAAACAGAAACTAATACACTAAAAACGACTTCAGATTTGTGCTGGGTTCTCTTTACTCTGGTTAGATGATTGTGCTGGGTTGACCGGGGGTTTATACCAAGGAGCCAGAGGGGCAAACTCCGGAAATTCGACAGGTACAAAGTCCTCATCTTCGGTTGAAAACGACTCTCGGAGGAGCTTACGCTTGGAGCAGTCTTCGAGGCAGTGAATGTCAAATTCTGGCTTGAAGGCATTAAGGAGATTTCCATAGTCTATGCATTTGAAGAAGCCGTCCTTCTCATCCTTCAGGGCTTTCGACAGGAGAAGACGGTCGAATATGGTCGACTTCATGAAATCACGGGCACCTCCCAAACGACTCTCAGCGAGCTCATCTGCATATTCTTGGGATGCAAGATACTCGTGCTTCCCTTCGATCCGACCCAACTCGTATGCATCGGTCTTTTCTGCCACCAGCTGATCATAACGAGTCTCACCTTCAGCAATGTGGGCCTCCAGACGAGCTATTTCAATTTCTAACTCCTTCACTCTCTCTTGATGTTTGACTCTCTCTGCTGTCAAGAGACGACTTGACTCCAGTAACTCATTTTTCACTGTGGTGAACGAGTTCCTTTCCGCAGCTGTATCGGCCACGTACTTGGCAAATCTGGCCTTTTCTACCCTCACCTCATCTTTTAGCCCGGCACAACTCAGAGCTAAATCGTGTAAACACGCGGAAGCCTGCACGAGTTCTTGATAAGTATTATTATCCAATGCAATCACAATACGATAAAATCATAAATCCAAATGACAACTGAAACATAACGAGACCGACATATACACGAGTCTTACCTTCATTAAATGTGCGGCTCCCATTCTTTCTACGGCAGTGTACGACTGTTCGATTAGAATAGCCTTGTCACGAGGAAGATGCATGTTGCGATACATCTCCAGGGCCACATTTGTCCCTTGCGGACCAGCTAATATGGAACTCTGAGGATAAATCCTCCAATCTGGAACCAGGGGAGCATTTTCCGGATCCTCTGGACACCGATCTGACACGTTATATTCCTTAAAATCTTTCAAGGTTAGGGCTTCCAACTTCTGAATGAGTTCTACGGAAGAGGGTCGAGTACCCGCGAGCGGTTGATCATCGGAGGCCGGTGCATCTCTTCGTCGCTTCGCCCGGCTGAATTCAGCAAGAGGGGGGCGCTCAGCATGAACCATAAGCTCTGGGTCGTTGGGATCCCCGGCGGAGACAATGACTCGTGTTTCGGGACGAGTCTGAGAAATTTCACGAAAACCTGGGGTAATGATCATGGGACGATCTCGGCCACGCGAAGTCTCTTCGAGAGGCTGCGGGGGTGGGGTGGACATTCTCTGCTGACCTGTAGACCCCTCGGCCACGGGTGTCTCTTCCTCTTCACGAAGGGCGGCGAGACGAGCAGCGCGGGTGGCCATTTCTGCAAAAGAAGATGTATCTTACATTCAATATACGGGATACATACAAACGATAAAGGAACGACTCTTACCGAAGTCGGGGACTCCCGCTATAGGTGCAGAACTCAGACCGCAAGCGACGAGTATAGACTCGTCCATTAATTTCTCCGGCACAAAAGGAATAGACACTAACTCTTCTAAAAATCCTCGTCCCCACGTCGGATTTCCCACCTCTAACTCTTTTTCACGAACACACCATTGTCTAGGAACGAGCCAATTTTCATTTTTTGGCGGGGAGATAAAAATATATTTATCTTTCCACCGACCAAAGGAGTCACGAGTATGGGCTTGAAAAATAGCATCTTGACGAGGAGAATAATAAAAGAAACCGAGTTGAGGCATTCTTTTACAACGATTGAGATAAAACATTCTATGAAAATTGGCTATATTTGCCTCCTTGCCATGGGCAGTCATTAAAATTATAAAAAGTATGATATGCTTATAAGAATTGGGCAAAAGTTGGGTGGGACAAAGCCCGTAATTTAATAAAATATCATTAATGCTGGCATGGAGAGGAAATCTAATACCAGAAGTCAAGTGGGCGAGATGAAAAGTACGAAACCCTATTGGCGGTTTGTGCATACGATCTAAAGATCCGGGGAACCGAATTTCGTAATTAGCAGGAATAAAAAATCGAACCCTCAAGTCGTTTTCTCTGGATGATCTCACTGTTGAACTTTGATTTAGCCAAGTGATATGTGTATTCACATAGGCAGGACCCTCCAGATCTCCAAGATTCTCACCCTCGTTTCTACGGGACGACTCGGGGACATCTCCCGGTGAAACAAATCCCTCGACCAACCGATCAATGCTCTCCGAATCGGACCCCTTAGAAGCGGAACTCGAACGCTCATTATTATTAACAGAAACCGAAGACCTAGTACGAACCATAGTTAAAAAGAGAAGGACAAGAAGACGTACGATAGTGACAGGATTCGGATTCAACTCGGTCTCGAGTGAAAATTTTTCTCTTTCACTTCTCTCTAAACACAACCCTCTGTAAGAATTCTCTCTCTAAGCAAGTAAAAGTGAAAGTGAAAGTAAAAGTAAAAAGTAAAAAGGTTGGGGAACTATTTATAGTAGGAGAAGATGAAAAGACGTGTCCGGTCCAGATCATTTATATCCGACGGTTGGGATGCAGGGGTGTGTGTGTTAAAGGTGATCGGTTACCAAGGTTATCATGAGTTGCGGCTTGTGACGGTTACTGTAGCGGCACGTTCCTCCAAACGATGAGGCACGTTTTCCTATCCGAAAAGACACGTCTCTTGAGATGGGGAGATAATTACAGAATATTTAATGTCAAAATAACGTCTATAAAGGATAAAGAGACATGTCTCTTGAGATAGGAAGATGATTAAAGAGCATTCAATGTTTGAGTAACACCCTTGTTGAAATCAATAATAAATTATAGAAAGAGAATACGAGAACGACTTGATCGGATAAGTCGAGTAAATGGAGTACTACTTCACCAGTACGAATTCGAGAGGTTTCACATTCAACTCTTCATACTGATGAAGTGGGGGACTTAATGATATAGTAAATGACACACTATGTCACAAGGCCCAAGTCCAGTTGAAAGAAGAGTTAGGCCCACTGGAGGCCCAAACACCGAAATCACTAGACTAGGTCCGCGCTAAGTAACAGTATCGGGTCGGGTCGGGTCGTTTCATGACCCGACCCCACTAGAACGAGTCATCCACCGTCTATTGTAGCCACCTGTCAACATCCTATGAACACCCAACAACCGTTGGTACAAGGTGTTCTCTATAAATACCCCCCTCATAACATTTAGAAGGGGGTCGAAAGAAAGGTATTTGCTCAAGAATTAGCCTCGTATATGCTCAAAGAGTCTATAGACCGAGGAGTACGATCCTATAAACATATAAATTGGAGTCTAGATTCGTTCAGGAGTACGATTCCGAACATTAATCCTAAGATAGAACTACGTAGGCTTGATCCTTATTAGGTACGTAGGTAACTTAATAACTATTGAGTGCAGCCGTAACACTTTATTCTCATACTCGAGGGGCGATTCTAATCATTCCAGACTGTGAGTCCTAGTCATTCGATTAGGGTCAGATCAGGGGCGTCGTCCCAAAGCCAAATATTCCACTTGCCAAAGGAGGGTATTTTAATCATTTTACAATAGATTACCTAGTTTTCACACTATCAATAGGGCCCATGCCTCCCTCTAATTGTACATAAAAATCACCATTGTACAGAGGAAGAAGTGTTCTAGTATTGCCGTGTTTGTATGCATCATTTGTCGAACCACGCAAATCATGTTTTTGCGTGTGTGTGTGTGTGTGATCATTCTCTAAAATTTACTTTCTCGCTTAAGACGTTCCTAACAACACTAGGAAACCAAAATTATCCACAAATCAAATACTAAGAACACAACAAATTTTAGCATTACACGAGGATTCAAAATGTGTAAGTTTCATATAGTCTATATCTCTTTGGCTTGGGTACTACACCCCAATCCAACAATTTCAATATTGCACAAGGGTATTTTAGTCATTTTACAACAGGCGTAGCTCACGCCTACCTCAAATTTGTACACAAACCTGATCATTTCCTGGAGAATTAAGTGTTCTAGTCTGGTCGTGTACATAGGCATCAATTTGCCGGACCACCCAAATCATACTACTTTCTTGCTTAATTCTTTCCTCACAACACAACGAAACCAAAACAACCCACAAATCAACCACCGAGAACATAACCAAATTTGCCTAACACACAACACAAGGATTCAAAATCTTATAAGTTTCATGAAGTCTATATGTCTGGCTTGGGGACTCCGCCCCCTGTCCTAACAAAGAAATTCCGGGACGTAGCCCCAAGACAACAATTTCAAAATTGCACAAGGGTATTTTAGTCAAGTAATAAGTAGGCGGAGCTCGCTCCTCCCTCTAATTTGTACACAAACCTCATCATTTCGCGGAGAAGGTGTTTTCTAGTATGGTCGTGTACGTAGGCATCATTCTGCCGAACCACCCAAATCATACTAATTTCTTGCTTAATTTGTTCCTAGCAACACAACGAACCAAAACAACCCACAATGCAACCACCGAGAACACAACCAAATTCGCCTCACACACAACACAAGGATTCAAAAACCTATATATTTCATAAAGTTCAAATCTATTATACAAAACTTCACATTCATACAAATACATTTTTGACAACCTACACAAGTAAACAAAAGAACAATAGAACAAACACGAAAAGCCGAACATTCTTATACAAAGGTAATAAACCTGCTAACATTAAGAAGCCTACACAACATAGACAACATGAGGAACCTTTCCGTCATCGAAAGGCAAGCTAACATACTCCTGAGCAAACTCCTCCGCTATCTCAAACGCCAATTCCCCGTGCAACGCCTTGCAATACATAAACAACACAGCACTTGCAGCCACACTGTAGAGCATCAATATCGTCATAAAACCCGTATAAACAACCGTCTGAAAGATAAACGCCCAGCTCACCCACCCCTCTCTAATCCCACCCACATCCGGTACCAAACTCGAACACAACGCAGCTAAAAACCCGATCAACAACCCAAACAACACGATCATCGAAAACGCAACGCGTCTCATCCCCTTTATCAAATACGAGCTTCGTCTCAACGGCGAAAACCCCCATTGGGATTCCACAACAACAACCACACTGGACAAACACCACTCCACTTGCAAATAAATCAACAAACCCAAAACCAAACCCGCGATCACGACACCAAACGAGAGAAAGTACACGTTATGGAGCTCGATTTCGACACCGAATAAAGCAATCCCTTTAAACACTAACAAAGTAAAACCCCCAAATGCAGACACAATTAACCCTAAAATCATCTGGGTCACAATTAGGGTTACAATTAGGGGGAAAATCGAAAACAGAACAGACTTAATCGATGAAATAAACTTCACGGGCCTACCGTAGAAGCCGTGGAAGGTGCTGTAGGTGATCGAGGCCGTGGCGCAGAGGGATAAAACGGCGACGAAAAGTGCGTATAGAATTGGGAGGGTGAAATAGGGTTTGTCAATTTGGGGGTTTTCGGTGGTGAAGAAGAAGACGGATTGGCGGTAGGGGGTGAGAATTGAACGGGATTGAGAGAGAGAGGGGAAGATGATGAGAGAGAAAGAGAGGGGGAGGAGGAAGAGGACAGAGAGAGCTAGGAAATGGCGGGAGTGGGCGTTGATTATGCGCTTTGTTTCGGAGAGGACGCCGCGGAGGTTGAGGGTGTGGGTTGCCATGGCTGGTACCTGCAGAGGAGATATATATATATATATATATGTATAGAGCGAGAGAGGAGAGGAGAGAGATGGGGGTTGGAGATGACGATGGGAGAGATGGGGGAGAGAATTTTGTTTAGTTCTGTGAAAGTTTCTTCCTCGTGCCACACGCACTTTGGGGTAAAATCTCGGCTTGATAGTTACTTATATCAAACGAGAAAATAGCAGATACCTCCAAACTATTAATTGATGTGCATTTTATCCCAAGCTATTAAAAATTACATTCAACACCCTAAATTATTATATATATGCATTTTGCCCCCTCGGTCAGCTTCGGGCAGCACACAGGGGGCAAAATGCTACAAACCGCATAGGTGAGGGGGCAAAGCGCACATCACCTCATAGGTGAGGGGGCAAAGCACATATCACCAGATTTTTCTATTTCTTTTTTGTTTTTAGAAAATTATGAATATTTGAATTTATACTTCTTTTCATTGTTTTCTTATTTATTTTCATGTTTTATTTTTATTTTTCTTATTTTCATATTTGAAAATTATTTATTTCAAACCTAGAAATAATATTTTTAAAAAAATTCAAATAAATCTCAATATGCATGATTTAAATTGAACGATGAATGGATAAAAAAAATTTCGAAGCTGACCGAGGGGGGTTAAGTTAATATTAAGAATATTTGAATTTAAAAAAAAAATAGCAGATACCCCCTCAATCTATGAGGAGATGTGCGCTTTGCCCCCTCACCTATGAGATTTGTAGCACTTTGCCCCCTGTGTGCTGTCCGAAGCTGACCGAGGGGGCAAAGTGCACATATATGATAGTTTAGGGTGTTGAGTGCAACTTTTAATAGTTTGGGGGGGCAAAGTGCACATCACCTAATAATTTGGGGGGGTATTTGCTATTTTCTCTATCGAAAATGCGAAAAAGAACGATGTGATAACAAAATAGGCTAATGACTCGTTTTGATCTGATCATGTGCCCCTGTAGTCAAAAATCACGAACTCCGTTAATTTTGGCTATGAAGTATGCATTGTGCCCCTCGTTTTGATAAACATTAAGCTTAATTCTAGGTCATTAGTTCACTCTTAATCAGCATTTACTTTTGGGATAATGGCAGACATGTGCACCTCACTCTCTCGGACAGTTCGAGTAGGGGCAAAGTGCTACAAAACACATAAGTGAGGGGGCAAAATGCTATAAAAACACATAAGTCAGGGGACAAAGTACTACAAAAACACATAAGTCAGGGGGCAAAAGTCTAATTTTTATGATAAGTGTGTTGTCCGAATCTACCCGAACTGCCCGAGGGGGTGAAGTGCATATTTTATGATAAGTGAGGGGGTAAAGTGCACATCACCCCATAACTGAGGGGAATGTCTACTATTATCCCTTTACTTTTCAATATTAGAAAAATCAAGGGAAAAAATAATCAAAAACATTGGAAAAGGCCGAGTGAAGATTTCCCCTATGCTTTTCGATAACACAAGGGGGTGTTAGCGTATTTTCAATATAATACTTCCGTGTCAAATTGGATTATTTTATTATTATTTTTTTTGTTTTGGTATGGAGTTAGATATTATTTATGGTTGTTGTACTTGGTTGGATTATACAATCAAATCAAATTGAAAATCGAATCAACCCCAAATTGAACCAACAAAAGGTAATTTAAGTTTTATTTTTATTATTAGAAAAACTCAATTTTGGTTCGATTTCAATTTTAAGCGAGGGTTACACATGCCAAGTCATTATTTAATATATATATATATATATATATGTATATTCTTTTAATTAAAGGAAAAAATTGTATTTTCCAAACAGAACTTCCCTGTTATATTAGGATTTGGGCAGAATTTGCATTTTTTTTATTTTATATATTTATTATTAAGTTTGGATGAAATTTTGATTAATCAAGTTCGAACCGAATTTAATTCAATTTTAATCTAACATAATCGATTAACTCAACTTGATTTTCAATTTGAATTTTAGGAGAACCGGGCCAAATTCAAATTATTTTCACTGAATGCACACCCTTTTTTTTATTTTTTAAAGAAAAATCGATTTTATATATCGTTCAATTGAAAGTTTATAACGCCTAAACAACACATTTCATATCGACTCAAACGATGTAGTAAGAACATCTGAAATACCAACTATCAAGTTTTTGAAGATAACAAATCTTAAGAATTCACAAACGAACACAAGAAAATTCTTGTGCAACTCCTATTCATGGAAAGATGAAACTCTCATTCGAGAGAGAAAACAAATTCTCATACGAGAGAGAAAATAAAATACTAAACAAAATATCTAAAACGGTATATAAATCTAAAAACTTAAGTATCACTCGTCTTTATCTCGTCAGATTTGTCTGTCTCTTTAGATCCATATCCGTCTCGTGCTCCAACCCAATCCACCAACGATGGTGGTGATAACAGTGATGAAGTAGATGACTATTTCACCAAGTCATCGTCAGCGGAGAAAAATAGAAAAGAAAAAAAAGATTAGGATTCAGAGATAAGGACTGTTTCCACTGAATGCACACCTTTTAATATCAAGAAAAGTAAAATTTCACCTCCCAAATCCAAATTGATTCCCAAAATGACTATTTACCAAAAAAAGAAAAAAAAGACTAAACTTTATATAAATTTATTTTTACTATACATAATTACCTCCACTTATATTATATTCTAATATAGTTGAGTAACAGAGTGGATTTTGAAACCCAATTTGCTCTAAATTTCAAGTCTTAGCTTTAGACGAGGCCTAGCTCAACTGAAATCATTCATATAATGAAATTCACATAAATTATAACCATATACAAAACATTGTTGATTATACAAAGATTTAAAATCGTGCAAAAAGATGGCGACGATGCTTCATGCAGGGTGAAAAGCTCCACGTAAACCAAAGTATCTCGTCTCCAAAGCTAATTTTCAGGGCGCCAATATCAATTCATCACTTTCCTAGATACTAACATAAAATTTCACTAAGTTTTTATCTGCAAATACACTACAAATTAGTGTACAATGCAAAAAAAAAATCCGGGAAAAATAGTGAGGTGTTTGATAATATTGGCTAGAGATCAGTAACTGGTAGCTGGAGTATCTCTCTTATTCCTTCACATACCTGCATGCCACCAATGAATTCGTTATGTTATTTCGTTGACAAGAATAACGTTATTTTCGTTGATTACGAATAACATGAAGAAATCGAGCATAATGGATTTTCTCAAGTCGAGAACTGGCATTTTCACAAAAGATGTGGTTACATAAACTGGAGAAACATGATAGAAATAGGAAATAATGAGAAAGTAACAGCAAAACTTACCATCTTAATCTGAGCTTTAATTGATCCTATTAAGCGAGTATACTCCTCTATTTGCCTGCATATTAAGACAAATATCTTCCCTTTAAATTACAAAAAAGGAGATAATAGCTTGCTTACATTATAGCCATCGGAAAAAAGTTGACCAAGAGGAGTTTCTCAATGCAATTGATGCTTCGTGAAAAGAGATCACAACGAGAAGAACTAGAGCAATAAAGTCAAGTCCAACCAATAATTGCCTTAGACCATCCTCTTAATCTCTAAACTACCCCACTACTCACATGAATCCAAAAATACTATCCATTGACTCATCCAACTTCCCAGCCCCTTATGTTCCCACCCAATTGCCCAGGCAAAATGGAACGTCCGTATTTTCAACTTTTTGCTAGGCAATCTCAAATTCCACTTTACAGAGTGATTTTCAGGAGGCCCGAAGGACTTGGGAGTTCTGGTAACATTACAATCATCGTGTAAGATGGCGACCACGTTAGTCTCAAAACATGGATAGTTGTAATTATCTTGGTACTCGAGTTCCTACGAACCTATCGTGAGTAACTCCATTGATTTGGCCCAACTTTGAGGATGTTTGACTAAGTTTATTTAAAACATCTTATAAGCTTTTAAAGCTTTTACATCTTATATGATGTTTTCGGAGCTTATAAGATCTTATTTAAAAAATAAGCTATTGAAGTGTTTCGATAAAATAAGATGATGGAGCTTATAAGATATTAGTAATAGTAAATTTGTAATTATCTTTCCATAACCTACAAATTGACACCCATTAGGTCCATACAATATGAGTTCAAATCTAAAGGGTGAACATACCTGGATAATTTTTCTTCCTTAGCAGCTATAAAGTTAAGAGCTTCAGACCAAGTAAATTCTACGTGAAAGCCAAGTCCAACATCTACAAATATGTGCCGGGTATCTGGCCTGAAAATATGTAATGACAAGCAACCATATATCCAAGAGTGACATCAGTGCACAATCAAGATAAATCAGTTAACATTCAATAATCTGACTTGGATTCAGTTTAATGGTCTCTCCAAATTCTAAAACACAATATTGAATAAATGTTGATCAATTTTCAGTAGACTATGCTAGTGATATACATTTTTCTTCAATTTGAACATGAGAATAACCCCCTTCCCTTTCATTTTTTCTCTCTACGATCATAATAATGATAATATGGCATCAGATAAACTATATAGCATGACCCATAACTAAAGATATTAAAAAGATGTATGAACACATACACATCAGCTTGCATATAGACTTCAGATCCAAGGTTGACCAATGTCCTCAGACTGGTCACACTGTTCTTCTCCAAATTTTCGATGTTTCTTCTAAGGTCAGAGCTATGAGGAAACAAGTTAAGAAAAAGCGAATGCAATAACAAATGCCAAATCCTCAAACTTAAGAAATTATACACTGCTTTGGTTAGTAATACTATTTCAACTAATCTAACAACAACTTTGAAGGCCGATTTGAAGCTACATATGACCAAAAGGATGAGATAAATCAAAGAATTACAAAGGATACAAAATCTTCTGTTGTTCAAAGACCTTGTCCCTGCAAAATAAAGGGAAAATATCCAATCATTTCCAACTTTTTTTGGACAAATTCTACAAAAAGTAGCATAGTCTTTGCAGCCACAAAATAGGGAGTTTTGTTTGAGAAAAATCCTATATACCACTGTTTTCATAAACACCGTTTTTTCACCTCTCTTTGGTTTAGAAAGTATGGCCGTATTTAATCCATCAAAGTTAATTAATTGCAGATGATTTCTTGCCAAAACTAGAGTGAAAAAAAGGTGGTATATAAATGTGGTATATAGCATTGCTCTTTATTTGATAAGACAGTTATACTCTAAAACATTAAGATCCTTATACTAAAAACCATCCAACAAGCTGAACCATAGCTAAGCACAATAAACTGAAATCGGGAATCATGACCATTATATACAGATTCAACACGTAGTTTACGTAATTATATAAATAAATGTATGAGCAAACAAGATATCTCGAATAATAGGCAGGGTAAAGTACCGCTCGGCAATAGCATGTACAAGATCAGGTTTCAAGCGCAGGTCGACAAATTCTTCAAACTTTCTCACTTTCTCTTGTCTCGCACTATCCATATCAGCCCTATTACATGATGAAATGAGGTTATCAAGCCAAAACCATGCAAAACTTCATGCCCCCACTCAGATACTATCTAAATTAGCCATTGAATGTGGATAGTAATGATTTCATAAAGTGTAACACTCACATCACCATATGTAACCTAATACTTCACAACATTAATTTGGCAGTACACAAGTTTGGTTAACCGAAATTCAATTGCAGAAATTTAAAAGAAAATGATAAATAAAAGTGTCCTGCTCAAGTAGAGGCAACAATGTTAGGGCTGTTAACGTACAGAGTCGAGCAGAACAAATTTTTGTTCAAGTTTGTGTGAATTATTATCCAGCTTAAGCTTGGTTTAACTTATTATCGATCCGAACACGGTCAAGCTCTAGTAAATTAATTTTTTCGCACAAATTTTTATCCTTTTTTATTATTGAGCTAAGCTTCAAAACTTACTGAACCCGAAAAATTGTTCAAGCTTGGTTTGATATGTTAACAACCGAACTCTACTCGATTACTGAGTAGTTTGGTTCGTCATTCGGTCTTAAACAACGTGCACAACAAAGCACCAGGAATTATATATGAATATTGTCCATACTTCACGTACTGGTTTGTCCTTCAATTTGTCATTATTAGAGGGAGAAATTGTTTTCGTAATACAGTTCAACTCGAAGCTATGAAAAAAATATGAATTAAGAATAGAACTGATTGAAAGTCACCTGTTCAGAGGACTGGTGGTTGCGCGCAGCGGCGGAGGCGGCGTTATGACGTGCGTCGGGGTTGGTCGGCGGCGTTCCGGTGGTGGCCGGTGGGTGAAGATTAGGGTTTAGGATGCGACCAGAGAAGAAAGGGGCGGAGCTGACTGCTTGAACTGATTTGAGAAAGAACCTCTGTTGCTTATAAAATTGTGGGAAATAGATTAAAAAATTTAAACCTCTATAAAATAAGCTTTTATATTAAGAATAAAAAACTTGGTAATAATATTTTACAATCGAAAAAACTCAATCCACAAAATTTTCATTTAAAAAAACCTCAAATTTAATTTTGATAAATTTAGAAAAAAAAAATCAAATTAAGATAAGATAATTTAGTCTCTGACGTTCGGTTAAGGGACACCTTTGATAGTAACCAAAAAAAAAAAAAATATTTATAGTATTATTTAGAAAATAAAAGAGGATGTCATGGAGACATGATTTGATTGAAATGCTTTATAAAATAAATATCACAAATATCTATTTTATTATTATTACTAGGGTTTATTGTAAATTACCCTATATGTTAGTTCGAAAACGCTGAAAAAACCCTCTATTAAATCAATATGCAACCCCCCCCGTTAATGTAAACCATGCACAAAACCCTTTTCTCGTTAGAAAATTGATTAAAATGTAGCCTTTAAAATATTTCTATACCTTTGCCCTGTCTGTAGAGTTAAAATTCATTACAAAACAAAAGTATAGGGATGTTTTAAGGACTACATTTTGATTAATTTTTTAACGGAAAAAGGGTTCCGTGCATGGTTTACATTAACAGAGGGGTTTTTTTGCATATTAATTTAACAGAGGGGTTTTTTTAGCGTTTTTGAACTAACACAAGGGGGTAATTTGTAATAACCCCTTATTACTACTACAACTACTGATATTTAATGTTTTTAGCGTTCTTGAATTAACACAGGGGAATAATTTGTAATAAGCCCTTATTACTACTACAACTACTGATATTTAACATGATTTAAACAAAATGAAATATAACCTGTGTATTATTAGAATATGGTGTATATAAATTTTTAATTATTAATGTTATGAAATTTGAGTATTTATAGTTATATATAAAAAACAAAATAATAATGGTAAAAACGCACGAGTCAACTCACAAACTTATAAACATTTATAAATTAACTCGAATATGATATAGCTCGAGCTCGAACCGAGCTCACCCCTGACCATCACTACTAATTTCTATTCAAGTTTATGTGCCCCGGCAAACAACACCAAAGTATCACTTTGGAAAGTGAAACAATGATGAAAAGTTTTTGTCATATTTTAAATCAATTGGTGCCTCAAGTGTAATTTACCAAACTTGATTCCTTCTGTTCCCTACAATACTCTTCAATTTATACTAAAGTCGCTGAACTCATTCTACACAAATTTTCCCAAACCCAACTATAAAAATGAAATGAAAATGGCGGGTACTATCGCCAACACAAAAGGGGGAAGAAAAAATTGGATGCCCTAAAAGCTCAAGGTTAGGGTTTCGAATTTTGAAAATCTCACGATTAAACTGTATTAATATTTCAATTCCATTCATTCACTAAATTATGTTACTTGTATTTTCGTTAATTATAGTTGTAAAGTAAATTGATGCATCACGCTTCAGTAATTGTTGATTTAGTAGAAACAGTGAGAAGTAAATTTTTTGCAATTAATTAGAGAGGAAAAAAAATCAGTACGTTTTGTTCATCTTTTTCAAAATCTTACGTTATTGAGTTGATAATTTTTCTCTAGTTTTGCTCCGAATGGCTTGGTGGGAAGGCGCTACCGAGACTCGAGTTCTCGTTGCTCCAGGTATCGGTTTGTGTATCAATGTTACGCGTAAATGTGCTACGGTTTATCTCTTATGTTCTGTTGCGTATATTCGTAATGTTGCTTTCAGCCCATTCATGAAATTGTTAAGTAATCAGCATCACATTCTTTTTGTAAGGATAGAGTGAGTTATTGGTATTTCATTTGGTTGAATTCTTTCATACTCAATTTAAGATTGTGATTTCAGATCCTTGTACTAGTGGGAAGCACGTGGGTAATTTTTTACCACTTCGGCATCCGAAAACTGGTAATCTCCGAGAAACTATTGGCTTTCCTCTCTTTAGATGAGATCCGTCTTTTGTGCTAGTATTTCTAGAGCTACGAGACAGCATAATGTTTATATATCAGAATACATTTTTCGTGAATTACTTTTTATTTGTTGTTTATGCTGTGCCATGTTTCCTCTTTTCATTTTAAGGTTCTACATACATCAACTATCACATATCCCTTTTTCTGAAAATAAAAGAAAAAGTATTTCCAACAATTTTGGTGCATGCATTATGGCCTAATTAGGCTTCGTAAGCCGCTCACTGTCATTTCCATCTTTCTTTCACAATAACTATATATTGTTTAACATTGTACAGTCTAATTACCCTGGGTAATATTAAGTTCCAAGACTTTGAGATGATTTCATTGCGCAACAGGAAATACGACATGCTACCTCTATAACGATGGCGTTCTTCAAGAAGTTCACTGGTTTAAGCAATCTTATGGGTCCTGGTTCCTGGGAGATTATGTATGCGAAGGTAAAGATTGATGTATTAAGAATGATGATGGCATGTACGCATGATAGTAGGCAACCCAGCATAAATAATGATTTGATGGGATTTTGGCACTTCTAGCATATGCGAATCGCAAAAACCATCTTCCTTTCTTTTTATCTGCAGCCTTATCACAATTGTCTGGATGCCTGCATCTCTACTGAATAATAAGGAAACCTGCAATTCTTATTTGTTCTTCGTTGTTTTGCCCCATACAGATGGTCGTTTGTATACCGCCACACCAGTTGATCCTGTTTTCATATTTTTGCCAATCTTTGAGGAAGCACGAATGAAGGTTAGCTGTCATTATTTATAGTAGTTGCGATTTGGAGAGCTTTTCCTCTTATTTTACCTCTACTTAGATTTATTAATCACAGCAGCATGATTTAGCACTTTCAATATGAACCAGAGTGCAAATCTAAAAATCAATTGAATTCTGCAATCTATGTTAAGAATTTGAACATTCTGAGGCTCATTTCTCATTATTTCACTTTTATCTTTTTAAGCAAAAGTGGAGAGGGCTGCTCTTTACTGTTTTTCCTATCATATTTAGTTACTCTTGATTGTAATGTATGCTGCAGAAAGGAGATGATCCAGGGAAATTTAGGCAACTTGATGAGATACTATATATTCATGGGCATCCTGGATATCAATCTCTGTCATCCATTGCAGAGAAGGCTATGCAAGTTGTTTGTGACCTTAAAGGTAGTACACTAGCTATTTTAGTATTTTCTTATGAAGGTACCTAAGTCCTACATATTAAGGTACACAGGGGTATAAATAGAACTTTTTATTCGTATATTTTAGTTATTGCTGCATATACATACATAAAATTGGAAGGTTTATATAGTTTTTTCTGACAGTCTCGTGATGCTGCAACCTAAAAAATTGTCTAGATTGTCTCTATTCCTCTCTTATTAGCATTAATTCCCACGCGCTGTGTGCAAGGGATTTACACGGATGTTCTAATTTTGAGATCAAGGAGCATAGTTATATGCTATCGTTTATCGCATAAAACACGTCAAAAGTTTTGTTGTGATGGAAAACAAGTTCTATTTTCATAAAGTGTAGAAAGCATTTGTAACCCAAGTTTTATCAATAACTTTTAATTGGTGTGATTTTTTTTTAAAATCTTCATTGGCATAGAGTCTTTGCTAAAAATGTCAAATTAGTCCCTAACTGATGGATTCCATTAAATTCTTCATTTAACTTCTATAGCAAGACAAATATTGCCTACCAACCCCAACATCTGCACTCCAGTTCGCAGCCCCACCTCCGGGGCTGCCTGCCACAGTCAACCATCACTAACAACATCTCATCGCCCGAGAAACTCAAGTACCATAATGCTGTTTCCTTTCTATGAATCTTCTTTGTAACATAAATCATTTTCAGTTTCCCTTTTATTTCTCTTTGAACAGAAGTTGGGTCTACCAAGTTTTTTAGGCTCAATGACTTGAAGGTACTGCAGTGGTTGTGCTATAAGGTTAGTCTTGCTCTTCTTTAGCCTTTATGTGTATCTAATTAGTGATAGATATTAAATTTTTGTTGTAAAGATTGCCAATCATACATTGAGGTATTAGGGACAAAATGATGCAAGATGTATAAAAAGATGGGTATCATAAAATAATAGATTAGATATTATCCTACAAAATAATCCTGATGTTCAGCCTGGTACGATTTGATCTTAAAGAAATTTTCTCGGCTCTCTCTTACACATTCTTAATATCTCAACAAATTGTAGGTGGACCAGTTGAAGCAGACACTACCTACATTGGACAAGAATTATGCTGCTCGAGATGAGAAAGATACATGTAAGTTATCAGTAAATAATTTTTTTCTCCCTAATTGAATGAACTGGCCAAATCTTTTGCTCTCTGACCTCCTTGATCTTTGGGTTGGTAGCACATCAACCTGTTCTCCACCCTTTTGCTTGACATTTGGATACAAAAAATATATACCCACTCCCCTTAAACAGATGAGATGTATCTTCAGTTGATGCTGTGACCAGTGACACGACCGGGGTGGGGGTTTGCTGGTTCCGCGCCCCCCGCCCCCAAACTTTTGAAAATTATATTTTCCCCCTATAATTTTTTTAATTTTGCAACCCCCCCCCCCCCCCCCCCAAAAAAAAAAACACCTAAAAATATTAAAATTTCCTTTCTTTTTTTGTATTCACCCCTGGCTGTGACCTGCTTTAGTGTGAATGACATCCTTGAATATCTAAAAGATGAGCTCCATGTTTTGTTTATAATACAACTTCCTTTGTATGATGGAAAACATGTGAATGTACAAATTATATTCTCTTGCATGAAAATGAGTGTTGTATCTTTTTCCAAATGTCATGCACATTTAAGAGACTGTTATGTCGAATGAAACATAATTTTGTTTACTGATGAACATCTGTTTATGGTACAGTGTTTGATGCCGTCTCAATAGTGGGAGAGTACTTGAAGGACGAGCCTTGGCTGAACCTCTTGTGCAACAAATTAAAGTACGTGTTGCTCTCAGTCAGTAAAATATATTCTTTTTCCTTAACACGTATTTATTAGATCAATCGAAAGGAGAGTTATGCCAATTTAGCGTACGGCCTCCCTTATTTGAATGTCTTTGTGAAATCCAACTAATTAACTTGGTTGATACCTGGGTAGAAATTGAAGGGCAGACACCTGTTGAGGTTAGAATAGTGAAGCATTAACTCTTACGAAGTATTTTCAGGAAGAATTAAGTAGTTAACACTTAACTCGCTAAATACTTTAAAAGCATGTTCTGAATCATGCAACAGTACTCATTTTAATGTTAAAAAAGGTAGACAACTTTGTTTTTCATTTGTGGTTGTCAGGGCCGTGCCTTGGCAGCTGGATTTTCGAAATATTGTTAAAACAACTCAATTTTTGTTTAGGTGCAATGGTCTATATTTTCATGTCTATAATTATTGGAATGAACCATATTTCACTATAGCACTGTGCTGAATGGGAGTAGAGGAGTGCATCTGGCTTCGTATCGTCTTCACCTGAATTGGAATCTATGCACTTAATGAGATAATTTTATGTTGAAAATATGCATTATCCAGTTTGTACTTTGTATGTACCTCCTAATATTTTGGTTATTCCATTTGCAGATTAAACTTACTAGACTGGACAAATGCAAAAGATAATGAAATACTGCCACCTTCCATGGGAAGTGATCTGGCATCATTTAATCCTGCACAGGTATACATCACCACAACTATTTGGTTCCTGTATGTAATTGCATACTTACATGTATTTATTTCGCATGCAAGGAGTAGCGATGCTGTTGGCTTACGTCATCCGTTAATATGAAGTCTAAGATTTATCGCTCTTGATTTACTTTTTGGCGGTAAATTCATTACCTGAGAAATATAGCTGTGCAACAGATATCTATATGGATCATCTATTCCAATCGGTGCTTACACCGGGGGAACTTTTGGTGGAAAGAATACTACCCATCCATGAGGTTGCCAAACTTTGAGGGAACATGACTTGATTTTTTTACTCTTTGGCACCTTTTTTTTTTTTTTTTTTTTTTTGGGTAAACGGACTTATTAAGTTCAACCTATTGGCTATGAGCGAGGCTTTGAAAATTAGTTAGCTGAGTTAGAGACAACATGGAACTAGTGTTTGTGCATCCCTCATTTAGCTAAATTTACATATATTCGATACGTTAAATGCAAGTTTATGATTGTTTCTTATTTATGCATTAAGTATTGGTATTATTCACAATAGTGGCAAAATCCTTTTCAAAGGATGAATTGAATTGTGTTAATTAAAATTGTACGTTTCTTACAAGATACATTGGTATGGAAGGATCCTGAACATATTAGTAATATCTGACCAGATCTAAACAAATCCATTGAACTATAATGCAACAAACCACGATTGGCTTAGAATTTTAGCCAGTTTTAATGAACAAAGGTCATCATTAGGGATAAGGAGCCCCTGAGACTCGGAGACCCCGGACAATCACAATGTTCGTAGGACCCACATGAAATTCACCAAATATGAATGATTGTGATTATAACATGATAAAGTCTTATTAAGAATAACTCAATGAAAACCTATGGAATATTGGCTGTAACATGCAGTGCCATTGTATCCTTTTTTCTCTTTTTTCTTTCTATTGCTTTTGATTTATATCCCGATTCTCTTTTGCTTCTGCAGGAGAATAACGGGACAGATAAGAAAGGTGCTCGGACCAGAAGGCAAAATAAGAAGGCGAAAGTGGAGAAAGATTCACAGAATATCAAGGACATGTTCAGCCGGGCTACTCGAAAGAGAGGATGAAGGTTTTGATCACGATAAATACCGCGTTAGAAAGGTATGCTTTCGGGGCTATAATGATTGGATGATCTGCATTTTCTACTAGCATAATTTGTGTTTAATTATTTTTTTGATAAAAAACGAGCCCGCATATCATCGAAGCTGGTGCTGCATGCCGCTGTTGTATCATCATCATTCAAATGAGATATATATTTATTCATTTGTGGTGCTATCTTTGAACCAGAGAACATTTTTTGGTTTGTACATTGTGCACTTAAATTTGCAGAATCAGACATGGCTTTAGATTAAAAAAATGTTCATTTATAGGTTTGATCATCTAACAAATATCATTCATCGTTTGCCTCGTGATTGGTTACACTCTCTGTTAGTAAAAACTCATATTATACATGTATAATAGATGTATGTACGTATTATTAAAAAATACTTCCGTTTCCCGTATGCATTCTGAACGTAATGAATAATACTCATATTTTTGAGTTGAACAGTTTAGTACACGTGCTTTATGTATTCCGTATAATACTCCACGAATAATACTCTAATTTTGACGAATTTTTTTTAAAATTTAAAACTAAAAAATTATTATTAATTTTTATAAATACTAGTTGAGTATTATACAATTAAAAACTCTGAATGTTAATAATTTATCAAAATATTAATTATTGTCAATTAATGACTCATATAAAATATTATTTATATAAATTGATTAATGACTCATATAAAATATTATTTATATAAATTGAAAGCAAGTATAAGCAATAAATCTTACAAATTTATATAGAACTAATCCCACTCCCGAATAATTAATTAATATTCATATTATACTTGTACGTCTACGAATTCGTTTATTTCCTATTCCCGTACTTTTTAGCCAAATTTTTAACCGTAATTTTCAATGAAATTTCATAATATACATGTACGTATTAAATGCTGAACTTTTCCCGTCCCGTATTTTACTAATCACTCTTGAAATTTGGATTAATAAGATGACAAACACTCTTGAAATGTAATTTGTCTGACATTTAATTGATTTGAGTTTAGCCGATTTAAGGTACAATTTTCATAAAAATTAACCAAATAGATAGAAATTCACCCTTTTATTTGCCTAATAATATCAAAACCCGTAAAAGTTTATTCTATTAGTCTATTTATTGAGAGGATAAGGGATTGATCGAATTACCCTGGTGTCACATCTCATTTTCCTCTTTAAGTCTGCAATGTTTATCTTTAAACAATATTATTTCATATAGTAAAAATGACTAATTAAGTATCTTTGAAGTAAATAAAAATAAGTATCATCATACAAACAAAAAGTATTTTGAATCGTATTGGGCCTGTTTGTTTGTGTTTTCAAGCTTTTTTTTCCATTTTTATTTCTACCTGAAAATAAATACACACACTTTACACTGTTTTTAACTGAAAATATTCTCATTTTAATGTTTTTACGTTTCCAATAAATTTCGATAATTTCTTAAACATTACATTTCACATTTTATTTTTATCACTTTGCTCTCTCATAACCTTTTAATTTTTTAGACTTTTCTCTCTCCTTTTCTTTAAATTTTTTAAACATAATCAATATTCACCATAAAATCCAACATTTTTCATTTAATCATTATTTTTCAATCATTTGACAAATCACTCTCACCAACTATTTTAAAAATCACAACCAAAAAACGTTTATTTTTTTCACCTTTCTCACACAAAACTAAAAAAACTTATACCCCATATATTTTAGAAAATGACGATTGAAAATGAAGTAAAAACACATCCAAACAGAGCCATAAAAATTTATACAAGGGATAAAAACTATTATCCATTCGAATTTTTCAGATTTTCACACTTTTTTAAACGGATTTTTTTCTTTTACACTTTTTTTATCACTATAGTACCACCAATTCACTAAGAATTAATTTATATAAATGATGATGAGTTTTGCATTCTTAGTAATTTGAACTTGTAATAATCAAACGAAAAGTTAGAATCGTAACCACTTAATTAACAAACAAAATATACTAAATTGTATGAGATTTAATAGTAAATCGAAACCATTAGAGTCAATCAATCATACACTGTTAAATTATGATGATTAAGATCTCTTTTAGCATGCCATCAATCATACATTAATGATTCATCGTGTATGATGAGTCGAGAAAAATCTCTGTTAAATCAAGTGTATTGATCACACTGTCTTATTTTCTCATACAATAAGACTGTGATTTTTATATGCATTTGTGCTAAAAGAATAGATATAAAATACATTGTCGGATCATTAAACGCGATTTAACGTAGAATTGTCCCAAAGAACCAGTTAGTAATCAAACTCGCAATGATGACGCCAACCCAACGACAGCTTAATGTCAGTAGTTAGACAACCAAAACGAAGAAATCTGATGCATCGCAGTGCGAGAATGCCATGTCCCATCACCTTCTTGTCTTTGACTGTCAAATGGGTCGGGTCCCGGGTCCTATACCAGTACGACCCAGATTCCAACTGGGGCCCGACTGATCTGGATTTGACGGCTATTGATGTGACGTATGACAGTAAATGGTCTTACCGCAAAAGGAACATAAACATTACCCGTTTCATGATGGGCCGTTGCTGGTTGGATTACTTGAATTAATTACGGCCCGTCAAGAATCTCTTCAACGGGTAGGTCCCACCCATTATTATTTACTTTCATTTTTAGTATATATATATTCAAATATTCTTTTCTTTTTTGTTAGAAAATTGAAATATTCTTCATTGATCATTATATCAAAAAAGTGTACAAGTCTTTATACATATATGACCCCAGGGCACAAGCTTATTTACAATACCAACAAGGTCCCTACGCAAAAAGGTAGTGAAAAAATTGGGGGCACGTGTAAACGTAGTCTGGCTAATAAAGCTGAGAGGTGTCTACCTTCGCCACGTGGTCCGTCACTATATTTACACCACGATAGCAAAAATAAATTTGGAGGTGTTGGAGCTCAGTCCAGAAGCTCTGGCGGCTCTGGAGAAGGTTCGCATTGCAGGGTCCCCGTGGACCTGTATGACAAATAATTATACAAGAAAACCGAGTCAGTATTTATAATAAGATCCGTTAAGTGAATTACTGCCAGTTGGATCCCAACTTTTGTTGCCCAAATTCCTGTTAGCTTGTTAGTAGTGATTCCAATATATATCAAGAAACTAGCTACAAATTCACCCTTATGATCTCGTATGATCCCTCTGAGCCTTGAAAAATAGTGAGCGAGGGATTCTGGAAAATTGAAATATTTTGAGTAGTTTGAGTGAGTTTTCGGATTTAGAGATGGGAATATGATGGTATTGTTGTTATTGAGTGTTTAAAGATAATATATATATATATAATAATATAGTCATATATATATATGACTATATTATTTTTAAAAGTATAAAAATAATTATATTTTAATAAAGATTAATGATGGTGGGATTGTGTTAATTATAGCAATTCGTATTAATTAAAGAGTAATCAATGATGAAGATTTGATAATTTTATGTCTAATCATATTATTCTATTCAAATTGTAACAAACAAAAATTATTCTAATGGAAATTAATTATGTGACCCACCACAATATGGTAAACCAAAGAAAACGTGAACTTAGATAAACAAACATATTTTTGGGAATTTGAAATAGTACAAAACAAGAAAAGTAATGTTCATATATATCATATGTTCTAAAAAAAATAAAAAAATTCATAGATATCATATGGATGTAAAAAGGAGATTTTGTTCTCCCAAACAAGTTTTTATACAAATTTTACATATAATAATGGGATAAATGCATATCATACCCCTGTGAAATATGAAACTTGCATACATTCCCCTTGTGTTAAAAAAATAGCCTGAAATGCCTTTATGTTATTTTTAATTAGCAAAAATCGCCCAAACTTGCTTCAATTGTGTGTAGGTTTCGTATTTCACAGGAATATAAAATTTAATTTTGCCTATAATATTTCACAACTGAACACATTTTACTCTTCATCAAAAATAAAAGAACACATTTTACCAAAAGCATAGGCTCCGTATGGTTGTGTTTTCGGAAATGAATTTTCAGTTTTTTTTGGGGAATGTGTATTACAGAAATTCTTGTGAAAATGTTGACTTAATATGTTTGTTTGGATGTATTTTTAGAATTTGATTGAAAGTAGTGTAGATGTGATATAAAGTTGATTTTTATTAGAATTTGATATATGAAATGATTGAGTTGGTTATGAATGTGATGATGATGAGGGAAAAGATATTAAAATAATATTTTTTTTAAAGATGTTATGAGTTGGTAATAAAGGAATATATATATATATATATGTGTGTGTGTGTGTGTGTATATATATACACACATATACACACACATAATATAATATATAGAGCTATTAACGCTAATCATCCCCCATGTCACGCAAAAGTGTCACTTTAGTCCCTCTTGTGAAAAAATTATCACTTGCATCTTTCATGTCTATAATTTGTACCCAAATGGTCCTTTTTTCGACATTCCGACCGGATTTTCCGGCTTCCCACTCGAAAATAGGACTATCCACTCATATATCATGCGCGTCTTCACGAGAAAATTCATAACTTATTGTAGAAAGCTCGTATTCATGAACCGTTTTCTTCCCATGAAACTAGACACATAGGGCTATCCACGCATATATCCCACATAATTAGGAGACGTCTAGAACAAAACAGTTTTGTATTAAAAAATTAGCTAAAAATCTGTCGGCTGTGCAAACAGTTGTGCGCATCTTCACGAGAAAATTTATAACTCATTGTAGAAAGCTCGGATTCATGAACCGTTTTCTTCCCATGAAACTAGATACATAGGTCTATCCACGCATATATCGTACATAATCAGGAGACGTCTATAACAAAACATTTTTGTATTAAAAAATTAGCTAAAAATCTGTCGGCTGTACAGACAGTTGTGCGCGTTTTTACGAGAAAATTCATAACTCATTGTAGAAAGTTCGAATTTATGAACCGTTTTCTTCACATGAAACTAGACACATAGGTCTATCCACACATATATCGCACATAATCAGGAGACGCCTAGAACAAAACAGTTTTGTATTAAAAAATTAGCTAAGCATCATTTCTGACAGATTTTTAGCTAATGTTTTAATACAAAACTGCTTTGTTCTAGATGTCTCCTGATTATGTGTGATATATGCGTGGATAGCCCTATGTGTCTAGTTTCATGGGAAGAAAACGGTTCATGAATCTGAGCTTTCTACAATGAGTTATGAATTTTCTCGTGAAGACGCGCATGATATATGCGTGGATAGCCCTATTTTCGAGTGAGAAGCCGAAAAATCTGGTCGGAATTTCGAGAAAAGGACCATCTGGGTACAAATTATGGACATGAGGGATGAAAGTGATAATTTTTTCACAAGAGGGACTAAAGTGACACTTTTGCGTGACATGGAGGATGATTAGCGTTAATTGCTCTAATATATATTATACAAAAAAAAAAAAAAAGGCAGCCAAGGGGGCGTTCATGGGTTGGGGTGGGGGGCGGGTATGGGTTTGGGGGTGGGGCCTTCATTTTTAGTTTTTTTTTTTTTTTTTGTCACCTGTTCATTTCTTTTTAGTTTTAGATTTTTATCCTTTTTTCATTTCGTGTTTTCTTTTCAATTTTATATTTTAAAAGTTCAAGAAAATTGAATTTTGCTATTCTATATTTATAATAGTTAGTGTAATTATACGGTTCGCATTGGACAAATATAAAAATATGATGTGGTCCATATATGCAATATTTTATGAAATGTGTAAATATGATTGGAGTATAAGTAGTTCTATATTTCTTTTTCCATGTACATATAATATTTTATTTTCAATTTGATTGAGGCAAATTTATTTCCATCTTCTTATAATGAGATACTATGATGTTACAGAAAATCTCTGCTCGAGCTCGAACCGAGAAATTTGGTGAGACTCTGCTCGAGCTCGGCTCGTGGGCAACCCTATTAAATACTACGTTAGTACCAAAATGAAATAATCGAGATTCAGTCGGTATTTATTTGAATATTGAGAAGCTAAAAAAGTATAATTTAAAATTCAATAAACAACAAAAGAAATTATTAAAATGAAATTATAAATCACACAATATTGTATATACTTTTGGTAAAAATATGGTGCACATATTATTAAATATATATGAAATATTAAATATTAAATCACAGAATATTTTTTTTCAAATTATATATTATTTAATAATAATAATTGGAATATTTGAAAAATTGAATAGGAATTTTTATTATATAAAATATGAAAAAATAAGAAAGATAATTAGTTGGACAGTGAGATAGTGTAATTAATGATAAAATAAAATATTGAAATGATTGGTTGTTATATAGGGGAATGTATAGTGTATTTAAAATTTGACCATTTTCTGTTGAATTTAGCTTGAATTGTGTATTTTTATTTTTTAATAATTCAAAAAATAAAAATATTTTCAAAATTTACAACCGTATAGCCATAATCTTTACATATTTCTCTAACACATTTTTCATTAAGAACAAAACGATACGAGACAAAACGCGAATAATCACTCGAGTAAGATTTACCACATACTTTTGTACATAGAGATAAATTAAAGTAAAAAATTTCAAATACCTAGGTCCACCCCACCCCACCCCACCCCACCCATGCACCTTTGCAGAGAGTACTTGTTGCACAGAGAAATGAAAAATTGAGACAGAATGAAAAATGAAAATAAGAGAGACAAACAAGTCACAAGGTGAGTCTTTATTGGCTTTATACTTCAATTCTCATCCTTTTTCAGATTTTCTTTTGATTCTATAACCCTACACCCCTAGCTACATGACAGCTGGACCCTAGATATTATTCATTAATTAGATTCATACTTCTGGTTTCCCAAAAGTATCCCACAACCGATCGTTGTGAGATTAATCCCTTGCCCCATTGTCAGCGCATTAAGCGGTAGGAGGCTGGCCAAAGAGTTTTTTCCATTCACAAAAGTTGGGATTCGAACTCCCAACCACTTGCTTAAGGGACGAAGCGCTGAATCACTACGCTGAACCACTTGATTAATTAGATTCATACTTCTTATTAAAGATGTTTTATTTAATTTTTTCTATTAGGGATTAGTGAAATTTAACTTCATACCACTTTATTTCAAAAAATAATCGTTTGAGTGAATAAATTACATATAGAAATTGCATTGGATAGATGAGAACGAAAAGACTTTGGTATAATTTTAGTTTTGATTTTCTTATGTTGTTTGCTAATAATTATGTAATGTTGTTCCTTAAATAAAACAATAAACAAATAAAAAAAGTGTATAATTATATACATATATATATATGCACACATACACTAAGATAAATTACTACATTTGTAGTAAGGAACAAATACATTGAAATAAATAAAAAATAAATTACCAATCATCATTTATGGAACGAGAGAAGTACCACTTAACTAGTGTTTCAAGTGGTTCGATTTGTTTCAATATTTCATTATATGATACGAATATGATGATTGATACCACTTGGACGACACCTAAATGCACATCGCAAAATTATCCAACTATCCTTTTTCATTTACAGTTAGCTTATAGAAATTAAATTATAATCGAATCTAGTTTAATCGAACTCAACTAATCACACAATAAATATCATGTATAATTATCATATAATTGGTTAATCTCTTTAAAAATTACACCAATCATCTAACAATTACAATCTGCACCATTTTGTTTACACAAAACCCGGTGTATATAAACATTTTCCGTGCTTATACCATAACTTTTCTAATTATAGAATGCATATTTGTGAATATAATTATAACTATGTAAATTAGATACTAACAAATATATATATATATATATATATATTTTTATTGATACACATAATAGCTTTTAGTCAGAACTTTCATTTCTTCTACTGCCAGTTTTCCATATCCCAATAATGCCCCTGGATTCTGTACACTCTGCTCATTCTTCAATTCCGAATGTGACTCTTCATCTTCTTCCAATGACACATTTTCAGGTCTTTCTCTCTCTCTCTCTCTGTGACTCTCTCTCTCCTCTTTTCTGCAATTTGTATGTGACAAGTCATTCTCTGCTGCTATGGTACCTTTTTTTTTTTTTCAGGGGGCCTATTTATTTTACTTAATTAATGTCAACTCAATTAATGTTGGGTTTTAGTTCCATCCAAATTTATGATGCACGGATATTTTTAAAAAAAGTCTCGTGCAATATTATACTCGTATGAATACAGATATGAATAAAATACGAGGTGGATATGTATCGAATACTTTTTGAAGTCTCCGAAATAAAAAAAGAGAAAGGAAAAATTCAAATACGGGGTGGATACATTTTGAATACGTTTTGAATCCAAAAAATTGAAGTACCCGATACGAGCGTTGTATTATTTAATATTATGCAATACTTTTATGCCCAAAATAAAATAAAGTAATTTTTTGACGATAATCCTCCTTTAATGAACAAAAATCATTAGAGTTTTTCATATATATATTTATTATTTGGTTTGACTAATTGCTCAAACTTATGAATGATTTTTGCTTGTGACTACTTATTAGAAGACTTATTTGTACAATAATTATTATAATAACATATTTTTTATGTATGCAATAGTTATGTGACCTCATTCAGTGGATTACACAAAAATTTGAATTTTTGCAACTATATTTGTTATGAAATCCTTATAAAGTAAAATTTAATTGTGAATTCAAAGAACTCCAAAATGTAAAAATATGTATAGGTTATTGTTTATATACATATAAGTATAAACTTATATATATATATATTTCGTATCCCAGCGAATCTTATCTTAAAATTGAGAAAAAATACGTATCCCATATTCGTATGGTATCATATCCATATTTCCATATTCATGCATCATAAATCCTAATTAATGAAACACTCATATAATGACAAAATTGCATTATATATATACAAAACTATCTTCCAGACTGTCCCCTGCACATACGTACAAAATTTACATCCATTTTTCTGGCATACATTTGTATTGTATGGACCAAAAGACAATTTTACTACCAGCACCATTGTCTCTCCCTAATGAAACACGAGTCCAGGCAAATATCTTTGATTAATTTTGTTCGGTAAAATTTAAACTTATGATATGTGGTGAGCATCTTTCAATTTTCCATACTATAAAATCTAACTTATAATAATAGTGAAAGTTGAAATGATTTTGAATTGGTATGTGACATTAATCAATTAATCAGTCACTTCCGCGAGTATATATAGTGACATCTTAGTGTTACAGTGGTGACGATATCGTCTCTTGTACAATAACTATGACTCAACTCGAATATTCTGCAACTGCAGGCACTCACATGTCATATGATCATGCCCGAGGCCCGACTTATTCTATAGTATCATATCCAACTCGTCCAATCAACTTTTGATCGTGGAATCATAAGATAGCGGGTGGTTATCATCGTCCAAGCCTTCGATGAGCGAACCATAATGTATGGACTAAAATTGTTACACCCGAAGCATTAAAGAATTTTCCACCTCTATCTTTTAATTACATATAAAACGAAAATCAGGCACAAACTAACTAGATAAGATGTGTGTGTAAATCAAAATTTCATCCATTTAAGTTAAACTATTGACACATTGAGCATTGCTGCATAGTCAAATCTATTTAATTGATCACTTACCTCAAAGAGTATTCAATCAACAAATAACACTAACGACTCTTTACATAAGCCTTTGATCATCAACTCTTATTTAGCATCAAGGTATAGTTAGTTAAACCAACTAGATAAAAACTATGCATCATAAGTAAACTACAAATCATCAGCAATAAAACATTAGCTTCCTAATATTCTCACTAAGTTTAGGTAAAGGCATTGCCTTTGGCGGTGAAGCCCGAGAAACTCTAGAGCTCGTGGCCGAGGAACTTGAATCCGACCGGTCGAGGTATAATCGACCTCTATATGCAGCAAGATGAGCATAATAAACAGGTGGAACCAAAGAAATAGGCTTAGTGCACCTCACAAATGTGTAGCAAAGATTGTAAACCAACTTTTGCACTTCATCAGAAGTGAAACCATTTTCGTCCCATAAAACATGATAATGAATCGGACGGCTCGTACCCTTCGCACCCCAATGGCTGCATAGATAGAAATCAAATTCTCTTGGATGAGTGATCATGGTATCAACTACCGTCCCAGGAGGAATATTCTCATCCGAGAATTGATTCTCTACATCAGGTTCACATGGGAACAACCTCGTATGGTGTCTCTTCTGCACAACTGCGAATGTGATCGGAGGGTTATAACCGGGAAATTTTGAACACGCCCCGCGAATTGCCTTAAGCTCCTCCTCGAGCACTTTATAGAATTGCGTCTCGCTAACTCCATCCCGGAAAAAAATAATCCTCTTCGGAAGTTTAGAGAGCTCAACATAAAAGTCTTCCAATATTTCCCCTACCATTGCACTGAGATCTTGAATGATCTCTTGTCGATGCGTTTGCGACCTCATTCTCGACACATACTTATTTGCAGCTGGCCAATTCACGCTCCCAACTACAGCAGCAACCGAGGGACTAAAATCATCCAATGGATGAGGATGCGTCACATCAGCGCCCATAAAGATCAATGGTTCATCTATTCTGAAGAGCCTGGGGATTTGAGAGGGTAATGAATTGTAAAGCGCCACGGTGCACCCACCAACTTTTGCATTGATCTTAAGAGCCACATTCGCTAGATACTGTGAACTCGGCTTGGCAAGATTTATATACAAACAACACTGGCTTACTACACCTATACTCGTTTCAGCAATTCGTTTCAAATCTGCGTATCCTTTGTGTTTTCTTTCCATAACACAAATAAGAAGTTGAAGATTTTCCAAAGCTGATTTATGAATTTTCTTGAGTTTTGATTCCAAGAGTTTTGGGTTGCCAAGAACGTGCATCGGCTCAAAGAGTGGAGTAATAACTGTGTTCTTGTGGAGAAAAATTCCTAACTTCTCACACCTTTGAGATAACTGGTTTATGAATTTCGGTAAGGCGGATTTCTGATCAGGGGTTCCGCCAAAACTTATTATCGCCCATCTCTCGACTCGAGTACCCTCAAAGACATGGCTATCTAGAAGGTTCCATTGGCGATCATGACGGGATGGAGTTAGATTTCTTACATAACCACCATTTCCAAGCTTAAGCTTTGGAGGCTGAAGAATTCTTCCAGTCAATTTCGTCATTTCTTTCGTAACTCGGAGCTTAAACTCTTTTCCTTGATCTCCACTGCTAGGAGAAGACAGAAAAATTCAATTAATCACAATCTTTGATTAAAAAAAGGGGTCCTTTTTATAAAAATCATTTTAGTTTTACCTTGTGGGTCCGACCGGTGCTTCCATAACTCCATCGATGATCGCCTTTCGCTCTCTCGGCCGTTGACAGCCCATTTTGAGTATTTTCGCCGTCTGATCATCAGAAAGCTTTCCAAGAAACTTCTGCCCTTCACAAATTACACAAAGCTCCATAGGTAGATAACATGGTTTCCTTCTACTAATCTGCAAGCATGGCAAATTTCTATACTGCACATCATAATCATAATGCTCCTTAAAATACTTCACAAGTCTTAAACTTTTCCCGTCCCTATCGGGAAACCATAAATTTTCAGTAATTTCCTCAGTTAAGCTATAAACTCGATACCTCTGAACGGTTTCTCTATGGCAAACGAAGACCCTTAAGTTCTTGAGTACTTTCTCCACTTCTTTCTTCTCTTCACTCGCCAAAAATCTCGTCTTTTTAAGAGGGATATCATGCAAAAAGTCCAAACGTTTTTGCAAATAAGGGATCACTCCGATACTCTCATGAAAAGCTGTAACTGAGAAATCTACATTAAGAGCAAGGCCTTGTTGTGTTGCTCTTAGGCTTTGAAAAAACCCTCTAAGCGCAACGGCTCCTCCGCCAATTTCTTTACTCCCTCCCATCGAACTTGAGTAAAATGACCTTCCTGACCCTATACATTTTTCCATTGGATTCTCTCTCATAACCACATCCAATGCATGGATATACTCTTGAGGAAGTGGAGCAAATTCATCTCCATTACTCAAATAGCTACTCAAAAGCTTCCCATCAAATTTCGACACAAGCTTGATATTTACCTTAAAGACCTTTTCTCGAGTATTCATCGTTTTAGCATACGGTAAAACCGGATTATCTTTAGCAACGGTTATTGGGAGGCTAATGAAAAATTCAAGAATATTGTCCTGGAATTCGATGGGGCTATATATCGTCCTTCTACCATCATATACAGGACGAGCACCTGAGAGCAATGATGAATGCTCCTCAACAAGATTTCGTTTGATCATTTGTGCGATTTCCTTCGTGGGATTCGGAGATATTTCAACATCATAATGAAAGAATTTCTGGATCGGGTCGAATTTGACTAAGAAATGATTAGCAAGAAGAGTTATAACTCTTCCTTCTACTCCCCCACAGTCTGGTCTTCTTGCAACTGCCAATGGCTTTTGTCTAACATCCACAATCTTTCTTCCATTTTCCTTATCAAGTTTTCTTTGATTTTCTGTCCGAGCTGTGGAAAATAATTAGCAAAAGTAGCATAAATCAAAGTGATATAATATATTTTTACCTTTTAAAATAGTAAAAGTTTATATTTTCACATTGTTTAAGAACAAGAAGATCCATAATTAACCATAGCAAATCACTGTGATCCTTCATCCACTCTTGGAATATTAGAAACCAAGATTACAAGTAGGGCTGTACATGAATAGAGATGTTTGAGTTATTATCGAGCTTCAGTAATTATGTTTGAGTTTGGTTTGATTGATAATCGAGTCGAGCTCGAACGAGCTTTAATCGAGCGGTACATTATATTATTTTTTACTAATCGAGTCGAACTCGAGCCAAATTTCAAATTTACCACACAAACGAGAGGTTGTTAAAGCTTGATTTGAGATATTTACGAACCAAGCTCAAACGAGTTTTTAGCCAACAATCTCAAATCGATTATCGAGCAGTTACAGCCCTAATTACAAGATAAAGAACTGATAAAATATATCCCACTTGAGAAAAGTCAATACAACTAAAGAAACTTGTATCCATTTTCACTAATTTCCAATCAACATGCAAACACAAACACTACACAAAACAAAACAAGAGAAAATATCATATCCATGAAACCAAACAAGATGCAATGTTTATAATTTTTGAAAATTAGTGAAAAATAATTACCTTGTGAAACTGATAAATCTTGGACAGAGGAAGTGGGAAAAGGAGGGTTATTTAGCTTCCATGAGGGTTTATGGAAATGGGATTTTGATCCAAACCTCTGATTGTGAGGGATTTGTGGATTTAAAGTGAGTTGCAAAGGTATGGTTGGAGGCAGAGGAAGCAAAGCAGGGTAATACTGATTTTGTAAGCCATATCCATAACCAAATCTATAGGAGTTTTGCAAGAAATGGTGATGATATTGATATTGATATTGATAGTTGTATGTATTATTACTATTTGCTCTTTGAATCCCTCTGAAACTCCTTGTTTTGGGAGTGCATTTCTTGCTTGTATTATTGGATTCTTCTTCTTCTTCCATGAATTTGGCTTTGGGAGGTGGAGTCAGCAAAAGGGCCTATTTGCATGAAAGAGAAAAATCAAATGTGATATATATATGCAGAGAGAGAGAGAGAGAGAGGTAAATGTTCAAGAGGTAAAAGGTGAAAGCTTTTCTGCTGGTAGTGAAGATTGAAGAGCATTATTCTATTGGTATACTCAGAATCTGAGTTTTGTAGCAGACATATATATGTGACTCATTGATGAGATATGTGGATTGTCTGGATTCTAATACTAAATAATTGCTTCAAGTAAAATGTTATATGTATTGTTTTTTTTTTTTTGCCTCTAGAAAGTACGTATGATGTATTAAATCTATTAAAATTAATTAATTATTACAATAATTCGTTGTCGAAGTTTAGGGTGTGGCTAAAAGATAAACCAAATTTCCTTATGTTTGATTCGAGATCGTTGTGTAAAAGCTCGTTTGAGCTCGGTTCATTAATGTATTAGATCAAGGTTGAACAATATTTTGTGTTTTTGATAAGTTTGAAACTCGGCTCGAACTCAAAATTGACTCAATTAGTAAAAATCAAGTTGCTCGAGCTTGACTCGTATCCGACTCGATTAAAGTTCGTTGAAGCTAAACTAGATTTACAATCACACCAAATTCGAACATAATTATGAGGTTCGATAACAATCCATATAAATTTGAAGAACAACAACTTATTTGACTCGTTTACAACTTTAGCCAAGGGGAGTGTGAAAATGGTAATATATGGTATAACTCTTACTAGAATACAAGAAATATTGTAAAAGGAACTCTAACTTAGATCAATTCTTGCTTACTTTACACTGTTTATTGTAGTCCTAGATTTCAATAGTAAATAATGTCTTTTGTAATATGTAATTCTAACATCATAAAATTCTTTTGTGTGATCGTAGACGTATATAATTATTTATCGAATCATGTAAATCTTGTTTTGGGACATGAAAGACGCTATTCTATTTGCATTGAAAAAACAACTCTATATAACACTATTTTGAGCATTATAATATATTTTTCTAAGTTCCTTTTGGCTTTATCATACTAAAAAAAATAAAATTATAGCCTAAACTTTTGTCTTATGTCTTAGATTAATTAGATTAATGTAGTCTTTGTTGTATGCTTTAAAGCTTAGCACCGAACTAGTGACTTATTAATAATCTTGTCATTGATTGGACTTTTTATTTATCCATCCACCTACAACCCCCTAATCTAATCTACAAACTTTTTTCCAATTTTCAAATATTTTCCCATCATTATATTCAGAGAACATTGTGGTATTCGTCATTATCATCATCATTGGCGTCGTCCTCCCACTAATTGTGGACATAAATTTGAGTAAACTATTTTTTTCTTTCTAAAAAGTGCATGAAAATACTCGGACATTTTAAAGCAGACAGATCGGTATTTCCACGATGAATCGAACATACTTAGTCATATGATTGTGAAAGATGGTGTAGCTTAACTATCCAATCTCTCATAATATAATGGATACGGTGAGATTGTTGCACTTAGTCCATTTAAGAGGGTTTCAATATAAGAGGGTTTCATTTATCAATATATATATATATGTATATATATAAGAGGGTTCCGATAGAAGAGGGAGATTCATTGCATTTTAAGTCCAATAATTAATTACTATTGCATTTAGTTGTGTGAATATTTATAATTTTTGTAATATGGTTCCTTTCGCATAGTTTGACAAACTATTTAATCATCATGCATTTTCAATGAGGGTGGTCAATGTTTGCACCTAGAACAAAACTTTTACACGGGCTTTTCTATTAGCTTTTCTGCACTAATTTGGGCCTTTTTGTGCTCTTCTTCAACCCCACTTTGAAACCTTTCTTGCAATCTCAAATCTGACTTTTACAAAAAACTTGGGAAAAGAGGCAAAATGTGTGGAATTGCCAAAAGGAGCTTTCTACATAACTTATCATACTTGGTTGGTATGGTTAGTATCGAGATCAAAAAAGTTGCAGATATCTTAATTGATCATCACATAAAAATTTGCTGATATAAGTAACCAAAATATCTCGAAATCCCGCTAAAAACACTTAAATGATAATAATATGCATACACATGGTTATTAATGTCAAATGAGTAAATTTTTAATCTCATCACCACTTTTTAGGCTATCCCTACCCCAATACCAAAATGCATCTATTAAATGTTTATTTAGAATAGTACTAAACTAAAAGATGCTCAATATTGATTCTGCAATCCAAGGTAATCATCCTTCCCAAAGAAAACACAACCCTATTCTTCTTGACTCTTGTATTGTAGCTAATATATATATATATATATATATATATATATATATCATTCCACCATGCTTTTAGCCACCCTTTTGCCTCAACTTTTTTCAACATGTTAAATGGTGGTGGGATGCCAAGGGGCAATTCATGGAACTTAGAAAGATGGGTCCTCTTTCTCATTTGTAAGGATAAAAACATGGTTGGAATTTGGGTGATGGGACAATATGATTACTATAAGTCTTTTGGTTTTCAACTTAAATATTGGGAGTATTAGAGGTGGACCACATCATGGCCCCCATCTCGTCTAGCTGAAATCTTTAGCACATTGACAAATGCAATGAGATTAGTCAAATGGTAAAAGGCACAACCCTTTGTGTTTTGGGACACGTGTCACTATTTGATTGGTCTTCCAGTCTTGCCCCATTGGGATTAAGGACAATACACGGGGAAGGTCGACCAACGTAACAATTTTCCTCATGAATAGTTCGAGTAAGTGTCTCTGCTTGATTGGGTTTTATATATTTCCTATTCGATTAAGGACAAGTAAGCAAGATGGACAACCAACATGACGACTTTCTTCGGAGATGAGTATGATAGAAGTCCACTGTCGAAAAACAATAATATGATGTAACAATTAGGGTAAAAAAATTCCCATAAACAACATTTATGTTTGTAAATTACCATTTCATTGGACTCAAAATATACAACAAGCAATTTAGTGTAAAAGACTTTGATAAAGCATTATATATAAAAATAAAAATCCTTTTTTAAAAATATTTAAAAAATAATGCTCTTGAAAGTAGCCAATGCAGATATGGGATTGTGGGAATCACTCTGCTCCAGGTATGTTTGTGCTAACTCAATCAATAACATCAAAGATTCTAAATTATTCTTGATACTGAGAAAATAATATTTACTAATACTGGTGGTTATAAAGAGACAAATGGAAACCAAGAAACAGTACAATCCTAACACCTCATTTTAGAAAGATCTAAATTAGCTAGGGCAACAAAATAATTAAAGTCCAATTATCATATGATCTAGTCTCGAATAACCCATAATTGTTCATGTATAGTGGACCCCTATTTAAATTACGTCACATGAACCATTGTGGCTCGTTATATTAATGGATATTTTTCGAAAATTAGATAAACCAAATCAAAAGGAATTTAGACGAAGTTAATTCACATGTAATTAGGATTGTTAATGGGCTATGAGTTCACGTGTATGTTTAAAGCCCATGCTTTAGCCCAAGAAATTCACACATTTTTTTTTTTTTTTCTTTTACAATGTACCTTTCACATGTGATTATGGGTCTCTAAAAGGGTCTTAAATTTTCACTTTTGGTCAATAGAATTTTGCTCATTTAATATTTAGTTCAACTAGAATTTTAATTGCACTCTTGGTCTCATTGGACTCAAAAAGTTTCGCTTTTGATTTCGGCTGTAAAAAATATGAATAAGAAAAAGAAAATGTGATACACGAACCGTTTTTTGTATTTTCTATAATAATGGTGCGTGTATGACACTCACCTTTTTTCATCCATCTTTCTATAATTGAGACCAAAAATAGTGCAACTTTTTGAGTTCAATAAGGCCAAAGTTGCAATTGAAATTCCAATAAAATTAAATCTGAAATGAGCGAAAGCTTACAAAATCATAAATGAAATATTCCCCAAGAGGGTAGTCCAAAGAAGCCCATGCATATGTCATTTTAGGGGTGCACACGGTTTGATTTTTGCGGTATTTTTATAAAATTTATACCATAACAATAATTTCGATTTTGGTACAACTAATACTAAAACTGAACTTTTTGAAACCAATACCGTTGTATACGGTATCATACGATTTCGGTACGTTACAGTTAGATTTTGCTGTAATTTTTACTATTGATCACACGATTTATCTATATATTTTTATATAGGAAAAATTACACCAACATCCACTGCTATAATAGGTAATTATACAAATTTACCCTCTTATAATTGAAATTACAAATACATAACCTACTATAATTGAAAATTACATTTACCCCCTGGAAACCCTCCGTCAATGGTCAAATAGTACTAAATGACATTTTTGTCTTTCTCTTAAGTCATGTGTAAATATCAAAAAACCTCCTCTTATAATGTGTAATTACAAAAAAACCCTCTTGTTTCTTAAATTACCGACACCCCCTACATAGGCTGATTGTAAGGTTTTTAAGGGTTAAATTAAGAAAATTTTTAATACATAGGCGGGCGATGATAAGAAGTGCATTATAACAAGAGAGGTTTGTGTAAATTCAAAAATATAACAGTGGAAGTTGGTGTAAATTTTCCTAAATGACATTAGGACAAGGACATTTTTGGAAGTTCACATGATGACGTCATAAAAAAATTGATCCAGGGGGGTAAATATAATTTTTAATTATAGGGGGTTAGGTATTTGTAATTTCAATTATAAGAAGATAAGTTTGTGTAATTATCTATTATAGCAGTGGTGTTGGTGTAATTTTCCCTTATATATATATGTCCATATTTTATGCACAAAAATCTCATGACAAATTATCTATTTAATATATATACTAAATTAGAGAATAAACATCATCTTTCATGTTAATCCCTGTTTCTTTTGTACTTTTATGCGTAGAAAAATTTAAAAATTAAGAGACAAAAAAAATAACTTAGATTTTGCAATAGAAGAAACTTTTTGGATTAGAAGCGATAAACTTATACTTAAGAGTTAATATGTTATGTTGCCCTTGAGAGAGGTGGTTGCAATTTAGTTATTAACTATAATTATACATAATAAAATCAAAAGTCATTGTTAAATTAAATAAAGATTAAAATGCTAAGGCTGCGTATGGTTATGTTTTCAGAATTGCATTTTTATTTTCTGGATCACCAGAAACTGAAAATGCACATTTCTAGGTAAATTCTACATAAAATACTCAAATTTTAAATCTTACTACACATTTCCCTATACAGCAACCAATCATTTCACCCTTTCAATGTATTCACAATCTTTCATCATTAATTACATCATCCCACTTTTCAACTAATTATCTTTCTTACTTTATCATATTTTATAATAACTAAATATATATGTATATATATACACACACATACTTTATATCAAATCATTCATACATATATATATATACACACACATTCATAATTAAATCAATCACTTTATATATTAAATCCCAATAAAATTCAACTTTATATCACATCAAACACCACTTCCAACTATTTTCTAAAAATACATCCAAACAAACAATAAAAATCAATATTTTCACACAAATTTTTATAATACACATTTTCAAAAAAAACTCAGAATTTAACTCAAAAAACATAACCATACGGAGCCTAAGAACTTGAGAGACTTGAACACAAACACCACAAAAATTAGTGAGTTCCAAATCCCCCGTTCTCTATCTCTGCGTGACATCGTCTTTTGTGCCTCAAGACTAAAGTGGTATAGTCAAACTCTTAATATTAATATTTTCATTTTAGGTTTTGGATCAATTATAGAAACTAACTTTAGTCTCTTTTTTTTAACTAATGCACAATTTTAATAGGTTTAATTTCTAAAAATATCACACATCCCTATACAAATTTTAGTAATAAATTCATTTTTAGTATATTTATATCTATAAGCTTTAAAAGTTTCTACAATAGAATCACGAATATATAATACAAATAATATAAATAATTATATAATATATATATACGGTTTTGTACGATTTTCTACCCGTATGAATTTTTTAAAACCAAAATCATACCAAAATAATGGGTACAGTACAGGCTCGTATCAAACCTATAAATAATGGGTATGGTACGGTGTGGTACATTACGATGAGTATGCTACGGTTTCGAAAAACCATGAACGGGTCCTATGTCATTTTGTCTTCTAATAAATATCATCATTCTAGTCATATTATTATCAATGGACCAATCGGCACAAAAAAAATTCTTATATTTTTAGGAGAAAACTGTTACTTCAAATTTCAATGATAAAATCCAATTAAGGGACTGTAAAAATGTTTTGGATGATTGTTGGGCCCTTTTCACATTGGAAAATCATTATTTGACAATTATCAATTATAGAAAAATTATTTTTTTCATATTTAATTATAGAACAGTTGAGCCAAACTTAAACTCGACCATTTAGGCTCATATTAAACCGGAGCTTCTACAAAGTGCATTAGAGGTCGATAAATACATAATACCTACATTATAACGAGGTAGAAGCTGAATGTATCTCAATACTTTTTATTGAAATAATTTTTAATAATGTCTAACTATTTATAATGTTTGGTAAAAAATCATTAGGTTAAATGCAATTTTCCTCCCCATAAAATATTAAAATTGTAAAAAAGCCCTCGTGAAAATAAAGGGGCAATTTAATCCCCTGTGTAAATAAAGATGATGCACACTCCCCTTAAAACACATTTGACTTAGATTCACCGAGATAAAAACCAATATACTCTTACCATTTAAAGATATTTATATTATATTTTCTATTTCTTTAATTATTTTCTAATTTTTTCCTTTCCTCTTATTCCCCAACAATCCAATTCACAAACCCTAACCCTAACCCTAATTCACCATGCCAACCTCTCGCCCCACCATCCATCCAAACAACCTCCTCCACCGCCTACCACGCCATCGCTATCGTCTACTGCTCTGCACCTACACCAGCATCTCATTCTGCCGCTACACCGTGTCTTGCCCCAGTCACCTCGCCCAAATCGCTACAACCTCTCTCCCAAACCGCCACAGTCCTCCCAACTAGCCACATTCACCGAGGCGCCATTGTCAACGTGCGTCGCTATAATCGCTCCTATTTCACGCACATTGCCCAAATTGCCACCGCCGCTTGCCAAAACCACCGCCGTTGTGCGCCATTACTGCCACCACTCCTCGCCAAAATTGCCTCCATCCCCAGCCGCCCCATCCCATTTGCCAATCGTGCCGCTGTAATCGTGCACAATCGCCAGCCCACTGCCATGTTACTTCTCATTTCAAACATTATATATATGTATATATCACTAATTATATTAATAAATTATAAATTAATGAATATTATATATTAAGATTCAACATAAAATATAAAACAGGAGCCATTGATTTCTTCAATATCTATTTTTGATATTATTCAGTCAACAAATATACAGGAATTTAATGTTTGATCTCTAACACATTGGATCTAATAGTTGTAAGATTAGGGGTAAAATTGTCCATAAAACGCCAAAACTTCATACCCACTTGCAAAACCTATAAGTAGTGCGCGTAGGGAGCTAAATTGCAACATTTCTATTTACATAGGGATGTAAAGTTTCCTTTTATTTGTTAAGCGGGCTCTTTTGCAATTTTGATATTTTACAGGGAGGTAAATTGCAATTAACCCTGAAATCATTATATGTAGATTTATGCTTGCCACAATTTCAAGTGATCTTGAGAAACTTTCATGTTTCAAAATAACAAAAAAATTAATTAATTATTTTACTTATAATATCAAAACAATTAAGCACACAGAGAATGGCAGCTCAGCTCAACTAGTCAGTATTAATCCAAAGAGAGTTTTAATTTGTAACTAACATTTATCTCCATTCTTCTCCTTCCCATTCACCATCGGCCCTCTCGCGAAGGCAAATATTATCGCCCTTTTGAGTTTTTCTTTCTGATTATATAACTATATGGTAAGATTCTTCAAAACCCATTTGAATTAAGCAATCTGATACCTTCTTGTAATTTAATTTCACTGTTATATATATAGATATAGATATAGATATGATTCCCTGTAAATCTACGTCCATTTATGCTGCTGCTTAATTTATCTGCATTTTTCTTTAGATATTCAAATACCTTTTTTTCTAATGCTGGTTCAACATATTTGCCCTTCTCTTTGAGCTTTTTTGCTTTTGTCCCTTTTCCATATCATAATTGAGAACACAATTAGAATTGAATTTGCGTTTGTTTGAGCAATTTAGAAATATGGGTTATTTTTCATGTAGCCTAATTTCTTTATCCAGCCCTATCTCTACAAATAACCAAATTTTTGTGTGGAAAGATTCAATCTTTATAAACCCTTCAATGTCCAGATGTAAAAAATCCCATAATAATCAGTTATTAGTTTTTAGTTGCATAAATGAGGGTAGGGTTAGCGGGATTGCTTTAAAAGAGATAGATAAATCAAGATTTAAGTGGGTTAAAACGACTCCGAATTTAACCGAGGAACAGAAGCAAGGTATATCTCAACTCCCATCAAAGATGTCCAATCGATGTAAGGCGTTAATGAAACAAATAATTTGTTTTCCTACTGATAATGGGAGTGTTTCACTTATGTTGGCTGCTTGGGTGAAGAGCACGAAGCCTCATCGAGCTGATTGGCTTTCGGTTCTCAAAGAATTGGACCGGTTGAATCATCCTCTGTATTTCGAGGTTGGATGATTTCTTCATTTTAATCATGTTTTTCGTTGTTTTTCTGCTGATAAATAACTTTGGATATGCAGGATAGCCAATGTATTAGTACTTTTAGTCATGAATGTACTATGCATATGTGTTTTTCTGTATACGTTTTCTGATTGATCGTGCAATTTGGACGTATGTAGCTTAAATTTGTTAATGTTTTTAGTATACTTTTGTATAGTCTTCATTTTGTCGAGTATGATCTTTTAATGTGTAACAGAGATCACATTCTGATTCCTTATTTATTCGAAATTTACTTGTTAAATTCTGGTGATCTCAATGTTTTCTTTAAAGGTCTTTTAGTTGTTTGTGCAATTTTGACATATAAAGCTTTCAAATTTGGTGATGTTTTGAGTGTACTTTCCTCTAGTTTTTTCTTCTTTTTTTCCCTGATAATTATTCAACTTTCTTTTGTCGAGTACGATTGCGGAAAGCACTTTTTGACTCCTTATTAGTTGAAAGCTTACTTGTTAATTTCTGGTGAATGTAGATTGTGTGTTCAACTCTGTGACTATAGCTCAAACGTTTATTTGAAGGAAATTTTGTTCTTGCGTTTTTTTGATAGCTTTACTCCTTTGACATGAGTACCTAATATGGGAATCCTTGTCTTGCTTATCCACATAAATGATTGAGCAAAAATGAAATTTATACCTAAAATTTATGAACTAAATCACTTCGAATATACATCACAGCGGTTTCGATGATAATAGAATTGATTAAAGAAACCTGTAGTCTAGTTGATAACTAGTGCTTGTAATTTTTTCGTTTGTTCTCTTTTAAAGGTTTTTGGCGGCTCGGTCCATTTAGTATCCGGGATGGTTCCTGTTCTAGAACTAGGCGGGTTGGGTCTATGACTCACCGGATCTGCGCCACTGCCAACCCTAGACTGTGAGTCTCATGTCGCTTTCTGAATTTGTATTATTGATTCTCAGGTTGCTGAACATGCCTTAACAGAAGAATCTTTTGAACCGAATATCCGTGACTATACCAAGATAATTCACGGTTACGCAAAGCAAAGCATGTTGGAAAAAGCCGAACGTACTTTAGCAACCATGAGAAACAGAGGCTTCATCTGCGATCAAGTAACCCTGACTGCTTTAATTCACATGTACAGCAAAGCTGGTAATCTCGAGCTAGCCGAAAACGCATTCGACGAGATGAAATTGCTCGGTGTACCATTGGACAAAAAATCATACGGCGCAATGATCATGGCCTATATTAGAGCCGGAATGCTAGCCCGCGGGGAAGCTTTACTCAGAGAAATGGAAGATCAAGAGATTTACGCAGGTAGAGAAGTTTATAAAGCGCTTTTGAGATCATATTCAATGACCGGTGATAGCCAAGCGGCTCAAAGGGTTTTTGATGCAATCCAATTGGCGGGCATTATCCCGGATGTTAAGATTTGTGGGCTTCTCATAAATGCTTATGTCGGGTCAGGTCAAACCCGTGAAGCTTGCATTGCGTTTGAGAATTTGAGAAAGGCGGGTCTTGAGCCGAATGATAAATGTGTGGCGTTGGCATTGGCGGCTTATGAAAAGGACAATAGAATGAAAGAAGCGTTGGATCTTTTGATTGAATTGGAGAGGGACGGTATCGTGGTTGGTAAAGAAGCTTCGGATTTGCTCGTGAAGTGGTTTCGAAAGATGGGGGTTGTGGAAGAAGTTGAGCTTGTGTTGAGGGATTTTGGTTTAAAGGTTCCACAACCTATGTTATAGTAGTTCATCATCAAATTCTCCAAGAAAAATGAAAGGCAACTTTGTATGTTAGGTTGAGTCCTTTGCATGTATTAGGTTAACTATTCATTTACTTGTGTTATATATTTGTAATATTTAATTACTACTAATGCAATTGCTGACTTGACGTCATATACTTACTACATGTAACAAGTAGAGAATCGGTAATTCTAGCCCGCTCCTGACTTGGCCGCATCTTAGTGTATTTTATAAAGTAACTTATCAATTATATGGTAAGTGTAATACACTATCTTTGTAAAATACACTAGGGTGCGGCCAAGCCGGGTCTGGGCTAGAATTTTCCGTAGAGAATAAACATTTTTGGGAAAAATTGTCTGGACAGAATTTGAGCATAATTAATTTCAATTGTTAGGATTGTCTTGTGATTAGTTTCTTTCCTTAAAATATACACTGGTCCCATGTTAAATGTCCCTTACATACCAAGTGTTTTGGCTTGTGTCATAATTTCATATAACCAACATTAGGGCTGCGAGGTGAGCCGAACCACCTCACGAGCAGGCTCGAGCTTGATGAGCTTAAGTTCTATTAAGAACCGAGCTTAAGTTCACATATACGTGTTCGAATTCTCATGATATTATATCTTTTTCTATCATTAATTCATTACCATGCTTTAGTAATTTAGATAATAATAACTATAGTAATATTAATACATTATTATTTAAATAATAATAATAATAATAATAATAATAATAATAATAATAATAATAATAATAATTCATAAACAACTCTTTATTATAGTTAACCTATTAACAATTTTAAATTGCTTTTTAGATTTATATAGTAATACTACAATAAAAATAAATCATACGGACAACTATATGACTAATAATATAATTTACAATAATTATAGAACACAATTCATATTAATTAAAGTATTACAAATACTTTTTTTATGTGCAAGTGAGTTTGAATAAATTTGATGGTATATGAGCCAAACTCGATCTCCATAACTCAGTATTTGTTCATACGAGCTCGAGTTTAAGTCTATATTCCCAAGCTTGAACTCTACCTCAATCCTCTTTTCAAATCAAATCGAGCTTAAGCCTAAGAATTTATATAAAATCGACTCGACCTCGACTCATTTATTCTTTTTAGTACGAGAGTGTGAAAATGACACGTGGAAAATCATGAGTTTGGGCTCTAACTTTGACCCATGAGTCGTGTCCAATTCTAATTCCTCTTACTTCTACGACAGATCTAGTGCATACCGACCAGACCCGACCCGAATCGAAAGAAAGAAAAATCTGAAGATTCATTTCAGTTACGCAGCTTACAAGAATCTCCAGTTCCATTTTTCTTCCTGCAACTTTCACCGATTATACGTACACCATACTGTAAGTATAGAAAGAGAAATTGTCACAGAGAGAGAGAGAGAGAGCACAAAATAATCAAAATAATGGATTCTTTGTCATCGATCTCACCATTTATTGTGCTGTCTCCCCGCCGCCACCACCACCACCACCACCATCATCGCCGGCGACAATCGGCGATCTATTTTACGCGCAACAAATCTCTCTATCGATTTCACGTTTCCGATGAATTTTCTAGGAGGAAGCAGAACATGAGAGTTTACTGTAAACTGAGCGGAGAAGATGAACAGGAAGCAGAAAATGATCGGAAAGATGAGGAATTGGAGAGAGCGCTAAGAATGGACGGTACGATTCCTGGAACTTCGGATGAGTTTGTGAAGCAAGTGTCTTCGCGCGCTTACGATATGCGTAGGCATCTCCAGCAGAATTTTGATAGCAGTAGCTATGACGGTATGGACTCTTCCAATTAGGGCAGTTAAACGAGTTAAAATCGTTGTTAAAGGTTGTTTGAATTATTAATCAAACCAAGCTCAAACGAGCTTTAATTGAGTTGAGTCAATTCTATGACAGATCCATCTCAATGATCTTGGCCTCTTTAATATCACATATTTTCATTGGGGTAGGTGGTATTTACATAGGTAGTTGGTGATAAAAACCACCCACCCCAACACAAATATGTGGCGTTGAAGGGGCTAGGACTATTGAGGTGGGACTTGTTGGGCGCAATGGAAGTTTTGGGCCCGAGATTTAACTTATTAAGATTCGGCAAGTCTCACCAACAAGTTGATGACAAAATAATACCCGAAAGAATATAATTATAATGCACACAAGATTTACGTGGTTCGACAAAATCCGCCTACGTCCACGAGAGTTTCCGTTTTTCCACTATGAGAGAAATTTACCGGTACAAAAATACACACTTGAGTTTATAGACAAACTCAAGAAAATCACTCTTTGTACAACTATTCTCAAAGTTATATAGAACACTACTCTCCCAATCTCCTTTGTATTGCCCAGAGAGAAAACTCCCACAAGTGTTTCCCGTGTAACACAATTTGTATTTATCACAAATTGCTTTCCCTAGTATATACTAGTATATACTACACTACACACACTTTGCTCTCTCTATGTTTTTGCTCTCGGATGGGATATCTTCAAATGGCAAGAACAATGCCTATTTATAGCTAATTGTCACCGTCCAAGCTTGTTTCTCATTGGTTGAGCAATTCAACTTTGATGTCCATATATGTCATGCATGACCTATGGATAGGTCATGCATGACATCAATCTTATAATTATTTATTATTAATTATTGTGGAAAATACTTAACAATCTCCACCTCCACAATAATTTCCCGCAAACCATATTACGGAATTCCATTGGCCTTCAAACAGTCTTGCTGCACATGCCGAATCAGTAAGGTTCTAACTCCACCTGATTCAAAATCGGCCAATACACACATGCAGCCCAGTCAACACCACTAGTTGACTGCCGAGAGGGACGACCTCGACCCATCCTCTCGCCCAGCAGGATTTCCTTCACACCCGTCTGTACTCTGGAAGTTTTTCGGCGCGCTCCACTTCCAGTCATCTTTTGAGGTCACCAGACGATACAAGTTTTCATACTTCTCTCCTTTCATTAGGACCTTTCCGCCAAGTGTGATTTTCAGAACTCCACCTCCAGCTGAATACTCATAGCCCTCGGAGTCCAATTGGCTCATGGAAATTAGATTCCTTCGCATCTTCGGGACATATGCCACACCACCCAAAGTACGATCTACTCCATCAAACATTTTGATTTTACCACTCTTATACTCATGATTCTACAAGTAGAACCATCACCCAAGGACAAAGTACCTGCCCTCTTTTTTTGGAGCGAATCAAAATAATCCTTCCTGGAGCATGCATGCATTACACATCCAGAATCTAGAATCCATCCATCCCGAGATGAAGTATCCATACGAGTAGAGACTGTGAAGACATCTCCATCGTATGCCACTACAGCATCACCACCACCACCATTATGACTAACATTGTCCTTCGCTCTATTAGGACAATTCCTTTTATAATGGCCTTCCTCGTGACAATGGTAGCACCTCCTGCCCTTTCCCCTGGCCTTTGAATCTGACCTGCTACTCGCAGATTCACCACCAGATAACCTCCCGTACCGATTCATTCCCCGAGTAACCAGCACAGACTCATATCCCACCTCCTGGTTTGCCTTCCTTTGTTTTTCATGGGACAAAAGTGACGCACTCACATACTCCAAGTCTAGTGTATCTTTCCCGTATAGCAACGTCGTCACTAGACTATCATATGAATCCGGGAGCGAGGTAAGAAGTAAAAGAGCTTTATCTTCTTCCTCGACTTTAACACCAACTTTACGAAGTTGGTCCACCAGTCCGTTAAACTGGTTCATGTGATCCATCAGACTATCACCTTCCAGCATCTTGAGCCTATACAGTTGCCGCTTTAGATGCAATTTTGTAGACAAAGATTTCCCGAGATACAAGTTCTCTAACTTTGCCCACAACTTTGGTGCCGAATCTTCAGAATCATCATCCACAACATTATTAATAATGTTGTCCGCAATACAAAGTCGAATCGTGCTAACACAGCGCAATTCCAAATCTTTCCACCGTGCATTCTCCATATCCTTCGGTTTCGCTTCCTCTCCCTTCAACACCAATGTCAAACCATGTTGAATTAGGAGGTCTTTCACCCTTCTTTGCCAAAGAGTGAAATTCCCTTTGCCATCAAATTGTTGCACCGAAAACGTATTTGGCCTCGACGTGCCCTCCATCTTAATAAATAAATCTCGATTTATCAACCCTTAACCAAATGACTCTGATACCACTTGTTGGGCGCAACGGAAGTTTTGGGCCCGAGATTTAATTTATTAAGATTCGGCAAGTCCCATCAACAAGTTGATGACAAAATAATACCCGAAAGAATATAACTATAATGCACACAAGATTTACGTGGTTCGACAAAATCCGCCTACGTCCACGAGAGTTTCCGTTCTTCCACTATGAGAGAAATTTACCGGTACAAAAAATACACACTTGAGTTTATAGACAAACTCAAGAAAATCACTCTTTGTACAACCACTCTCAAAGTTATATAGAACACTACTCTCCCAATCCCCTTTGTATTGCCCCGAGAGAAAACACCCACAAGTGTTTCCCGTGTAACACAATTTGTATCTACCACAAATTGCTTTCCCTAGTATACACTAGTATATACTACACTACACACACTTTGCTCTCTCTATGTTTTTGCTCTCGGATGGGATATCTTCAAATGGCAAGAACAATGCCTATTTATAGCTAATTGTCACCGTCCAAGCTTGTTTCTCATTGGTTGAGCAATTCAACTTTGATGTCCATATATGTCATGCATGACCTATGGATAGGTCATGCATGACATCAATCTTATAATTATTTATTATTAATTATTGTGAAAAATACCTAACAGGACTAACTTAGAATTTTCTAATTGAGTCGAGCTTGAGTAGTTTGATTTTTTTGACACTATTTCATCAGTTTTTACTTACCGAGTTGAGCTCGTGCCGATATTCAAATTTATGGACACACAAAAGACTATTCAAGCTTGGTGGTATGTTAACAAACAGAGCTCAAATGAGCTTTTAGGAAACTATCTCGACTCGAGTATCAATTAGCTTGGTTTGTAACCTTCTTCCAATGTTTTTTTATTATTCTTAAATTAGGTAACAATTACTTCATATTTTGGATAAAAGTTTTTATTTCAAATGAGATGGTGTGTGAGTTTTGCTGTACCACCAGCTCCTGTTTATTTTTTGTCAAATCTTGTTTTAATCAGCATCTCGATCGAGCTAAAGGAGGAAATTCTGTTTGATAACATTTCAGTTTTGCACATAGAATGAGTTCTTATCTAACAAATATAACCATTTCTGTATCTTTAGAATTTGTGTTTGAGCTTGGATTGATTGTTAATCGAACTGAGCTCAAACGAGCTTTATCAAACTGGACACGAGTCGAGCTCAAGTAGCTTGATTTCCCCCCACATACTTGAGCATTTTTTACTAATCGAATCTAGGTCGAACCGAGCTTCAAACTTATCGAACACGCAAAAGGTTGTTCGAGCTTGGTTTGATATGTTAACAAACCCAGCTCAAAATGAGCTTTTAGCGAACAATTTGAACTTGAGTATCGAGTAGTTTGGTTAGTTTTTTAGTCCTAATTATAACTGCTACATGTTCCTTTGTGTTGAAACTAATTCTAGCATTATCTTAAACAAATTCTGTTCTCTATACCGAATCTTGTCTTTCGTATATGCAGTATTGGATGCAAATCCTTGGCGAGAAACTGCAAAATCTGTTTATGTGCTGACTCACCAGGAAAACCAGCTATGTACAATGAAAACTCGTAGAAAACGCAGGTGATTTTGGTTCGCCTTCCCTCCCCTTTTCTCTGCATTTGGATATCTGTCGCAAGTAATTTCTCCCAGCATTGCTTAGGTTTTACTCTTGATGCAGTGAAGTTGAAAGAGAGCTTGGACTTCTGTTTTCCAAAGGAGGAAAAGTGAGAAACCAGCCAAAGCAGTCAGGAACCAGCACCAAATTCCAGATGCTTGTCGAGGATGTCCAAGAGGGCGTACTTGTAAGTTCTGAGTTCTAACTATCATGGTTTTATGTAATATTTTACCTTTTTATTAATGTCACAAGGACTCTGGATATGTTTGTATTGTCATGAACATGGCACTTGGTCAACGGTGCAACGCATTAGTACATGTATTTCTTTTGGCATTTACTTGTGTGGCCTTCTTCCACGTTTTATGGACTAGTATTAGCTTATTATTTAAATATAGATGGGCAAATGCTCTAAACTTTTCTGTTTCGTGTTGTTGCGTTCTTTAGATTGGAAATCTGCAATCATATTACGATCTGTTTGAGAGGGAAGATTAACAAATGATCTGTGCTGAAAGATGAAGCATTAGTTTAGTTGTTGCAGTTTTGCGTTTATTCAATTACTGTTAGGGTCCCTGTTGACAGATGATGAACTTCCGGCTAATTTTCTTCCAAATTTCTCTTACCTAATGCCAAAAGAAGCATTAAAAACCAAAGAGAATCCCACTCCCACGGGAAAGGTTGCTGTACGCCAGAGAGAGATTGGTGCACTGATTTGTAAACTTATTTCTAAAGATAAAGATAAATAGCATAAGATGAAGACAAATTATATTAGCTATCGAATTGCTCTTGGTTGTTGAAAGTGTTAAGAAGATTTAAGGCATATGATTAGTCTATGTTTATTAGGAGGAGAGGGACAAGGGATTGGGGTGGATATGCCAGATTTGTTGCTTTTTGGCTCAACTTTTGCATAATAGATTATAAGAGAATTGATTCTAGTAGACTTGAATATGCAAAAGCTTCAATTTTCAGTTTTAGCAAAACGCGCTTTTGCGAGGCAAAAAGGTCCAATCGGGATTATGTGAAACGCTCGTCAAAATAGCTTTTACAGTCCAAACATAAATTTTGGCTTTTCAACTTGCGGGGCCAAAAGGGCTCTAAATCATAATTGTTCTCATACCTATATCTCACAAATGGCACTTGGCCTCTAAAAGTTTCCATTTGTCAAAGGTATTTGAAGATCAAAATGAAGCTGCAAGGTACTGCGATTTGCTTCAAGGAGGAGGACAAGCTTGTGAAGGCATTGCAGAGATAGATGCCTCATCGGTGAGCGGCATGATTTCTTATCAATCTAACTCTAAATTCTTGGAATTTCCAATATTTACCAGAATATTTCTACAGGTCTTTGATCTATGTAAAAACAACAAGGCGCTTGCTGTTTTGTTCCGTAGAGGCCGAACACCTCCTCTACCCGAAAGCCTTAAGCTTAACCTGCGTGCACGTAAACGCTCCCTTGAAGATCAAGAGGGCTTGATGTGAAGAGTTTGAGTGGCAGTAACAAAAGTGGTTTCTGGTAAAGTAAATATTCCATATAAGAATATTTTGACAGAATTTGACGTAAGAGATATACTGTATATAGTGGAAAGTACGTAAATGACCTTATACTCCAACATCGAAGTACATCGATATAGAATTTGAAGCGTGTTGACATAAGCACTTTCATTATTGATATCATGATCAGCAATTGGCATACTTTGACATTGGGGATAAAGGTTATTAATTTTACTTAGTTGCAAACAGGATGGAGCAAGGAAGGAATTTGACTGAGGGGGGGCGGGATTGTTGTGATATAGATATACAATATTTTTTTGCCAGATAGTCGAAGGATTCAAAGGGGGTGCCCTGCGGTACGGTAGCTATATTTATGGGGGAAAATATATAAGGAATTCAGTTCAATTACAACTTTTGACATACTTTATACTCTTATATCTCTTTCATTATAGTCAGGATTTTGAGTTTGGGAGTGGGGTGAACTTTAAATAAAAGGAAAAAACATGATATTTTGGATTTTGAGGGGGAGGCGAAATTCAAATATCAAAAATTTTGTAAGGTAAAAAAATAATTTTTTAAAATTGAGAGGGGCCGAGCGCACCCTCCAGCCCCCCTGGCTCCGTCCCTGGTTGCAAATACATTGCACACACTTCCTTGGATTGGTGAATTAAGGTAGCAATTGGGACGTGAAATATGATAAACTGGAAGAGTAGCTTTAAGGCTAGTTCTAGTTGGTTGTAAAATGGTTTGGTAACAAGAGTTTGCTTGTCTGGTCCACTTTGGTGCTAAAATTGGTATATATCATTCGAGTATGAATGTAAATGTATTTCAAAAGGAGATTATTTCTTGAAGTTTTTTGTGTTCATTAAATTGAAGTTTACGAATTAATATATAGGTATACTGAATTGGATGTATGAACTATGAAATGGTTATGGGAGTAGAAATTAGAGAAAAGTAAAATATTGATGTGACTATGATTCATAACTACTAAGATGGTAGTTTAGTTGGTTTTGACTCATTATTTCCGATAAGAAAATCATGATTTTGAACTCATTTGCAGTAATAGTCCGTGAAGTAGCCACATGGAAGGTCAACTATTGTAAATGAAGTGGTGATCGACTCTTTTTTGAATTTTAACTATGATTTAAACGGATTATTTTACAAAGTGGGTGAATTGTTATGATCATTGCCCAAAGAGGTCGACTCGACGAGTAAAATTTAAAATTACAATAATTCTCCCTTTTTCCACTTTTGATTGAGGCTAATTCTTAATCGAGTGCCAAAATACTTTATTTTGATGGACGTATACGGAAGGATTGGGTGCAAAATAATTGTCTTATTTTTTCTTAAAGTAAGTTACAATTTATGAAACACTTTGCTTTCAACCACCTAAATATAGAATAGAATAGGCTGAAAAATATTTTCGATCTCAACCTATGTGTCGTTGAAAGCACTTTAGTTCCAATTTGTGATACCCAATTACTCAATCTTTGTCAACTGTTATACTTCAGTCCATTTGACCGTTGTTGGCGGAATCTTCTGGAATATCCCGTCCAAACTTGTCAAAAATTGTGCACTTAACACTCTATCATATGACATTTATGCACTTTCGTTTCTCATTCATTATATAATATGTGCATCTTGCACCCTGACTCAGATGGAATATTCCAAAAGATTTCTTTTGCGACGGTCAAATGGATTGAAGTGTCAGATAAAAATTGAGTAGTCGGATATCAAAAATAATAGATTGAGAATTAAAGTGCTTTCAATAATATTAATTGAGATTAAAAATGCTTTTTACTCATTAGAATATATCCATAATACGACCAACAAATGAAAACTAGAAAGTGAACTCAAATCCAACTAGATAACATTATTTGAGGAATCTCAAGTCCCAACCGTCCCTCCAAACATTTCAACTATCCCTAAACTTTATAAACTAAAGTATGGTCCACTTTCACCTGGATTCACAATCATTGACAATGATCAAAACCCGCCACCAACCACTGATAATCTCCAAAAATGTGAAAACTATTTTTAAGCCAAAAGGTATCTGATTTTGCCGGGAAGAAGTAAAAAAGGTTTAGAATAGTAATATAAACTTAGGGAAATTATATTTTTGTATAAGATTGTAGGATAATTACCAACGGGGTTGGTCCGAGTGGTGAACAGTTCGGTTCCACTTAATCAAGGTCTCGGGTTCGAGACCTTGTGAATGCAGAAAACCTCCGCTGGGAGACTCACCCACCACTGCCAGGTGTGTGACCTGGGTCGGATTCGGATGTAATCAGGGCAAAGCTCCGGTGAACCGGATAGACAAAAAATAAAATAAAAAATAAGATTGTATGATAATTTCCACAAACTAAATCACAATTAAACATATTTTAATGAATTCTTGCCATTATGCGTCTTTCTCTTTTTTTACATTTTATACTATATTTTCTTCCGGTGTTTCTGTACAGAACAAATTAAGACGATACGAAACGTCAGTAATCCATGCCTGGAAACTATATATCTTGCGGCCCACAAACCCGAGAAGCCCTAATTTTGTTGGTTGATTATAATGCCCTTGTTTAATCAATTTTTCGAGTGTTTTATTTCATGCTCTAGTTTCCCCATAAGACCACAATATTTTTGTTGTATAAATAGAGAAGCTTATAAAATTTAATACTCACCCAAGGTAGTTGGCCAGTTGGTAAGTATTGTGACCCGAGGCAACAAAGATTCCAATCCTATTGGAGACACCACTTTTGGGTAGAGCTTCTCTTTGTGCGAGAGATTAGACTTTTCCGTCTAACATTTTTTTTACCCGAAAAATAAAAATATTGAATACCCAAGGTAAAAAACTACAAATTACATTTTCTTATTTTGTTTAATATTCTTTCCCCAATCGAAACAGTAAGCAGTTATTCAGTTGCCGCCACAGTGTAAAAACAATAAACTACCAAACAAATAGAAACACAAAAAACATTTTCGTAATTCGGAACCGACAAAATCCAATCAATGAGCGGAAGCGAAGGAGGCAGCTCGGGGCATTCCGCCGCCGGAGATGCGCCGTCCTCGGCGGCGGCGGCGTCGGAGAGAGATAAGAAGAAGGAGAAGGCGCGTGTGAGCCGCACATCTCTAATTCTGTGGCACGCGCATCAAAACGACGCCGCGGCGGTCAGGAAGCTCCTGGAGGAGGATCGATCGCTGGTGAACGCTAGAGACTACGATAACAGAACTCCGCTCCACGTGGCGGCGATCCACGGCTGGATCGACGTCGCCAAGTGCCTTATGGAGTTTGAAGCGGATGTCAACGCCCAAGATCGCTGGAAAAACACTGTAAGTATCGATTTGCGTGTATATATATTTGAGTATGTGAAGATTATGTTTGTTTTCGTGTTATTATTTGTAATTAATTAGTTGATTGATTGATCGATTACTAATGCTGAATTAATTAGTAAGTGCTGTCTTCATTTTTTTCTTCCAAGAATCTGTTAAAGTTAAGGTAAAATTATGCGTTTTTTTCGTGATTTCCGAACAAATCTAATTGTGATAGGCCTGATCATGCATGTATATATGATGAGGATATGAATCGAACATTTGTAGCTGAATTAAGTTTCGAATTCAACTGTGAGATTATTTTTTCATGTGGTAATAAGAATTAGTATGAGATTCAATTTCGAAGTCAATGCCCTAGATCGCTGGAAAAACACGGTAAAGTTCCAATTTAAGCATATAGTTGTTGAGTTTATGTCTGAATCGGTGGCGATTGTGTTTTTATTTGTAATTATTAAGTTGATTGATTGATGATTACTGCTGAGTTAATTAGTGAGTGCTGTATTTTCTCCGGAATTTAGTAAATTATGTTTTTTGATGATTCCTGAAGAAATATAATTGTAATAGGCCTGATTATGAACTCATGTATGTATGATAAGGATACGAATCGAACATTTGTAGCTGAAAATTTCTAATTCAACTGTGAGATTATTTTTCCATGTAGTAACAAGAATTAGTATGAGATTTTTTATCTATTAACTATGAGTTAGTACAGTTAAAACTGGATGAACATAAATACTTCAATAGCACAATTTTTTTTTTTTTTACCCCACAGCTTTCGTGCAAAATCTAAGTAACTTATTTGTTCTTTTGGGGGGTAAGACGTCTTTAATAGATATAGATGCATCATAATTGTGATTAACTTTAAGCTTTTCTAACTTCATTCATCATATTAGTTTCGATTTGGTACTAACAATTGGATGTCATATCTAGGTAACATAGTTGTTACGATATCCCACATCGTTTCCATATGAAAGTGTGGAAGGGTATATAAGTGGGGAGTCAACCCTTTGCCTTTGACCATGGTTTTGGGTTAAGTTAGGGTTCCCTATCTTATATGCCTAGCAATAGTTTATTAAGTAAAAATGAGAACTTGTCTCTTGAAAATATATTAAGTTTGGAGGTGAACCTAGAGATAGTCCTTCCCGTCCATTAAGTTTCTCTTGCTTTGATAAAAAATGTAATGGTTATTAGGTCCAGATCACTGCAAATTGAAAATAAATAATTGGAATATGCCAATTTAATTGGTTAAGGAAGGACTTGGATCTTCGATTTACAAAGTTATTACTAGTCCACGGCCACGCTTTATTATTCTCCGAGCTATGTAACATAATTGTTGACTTTGTACGTGAAGACAAGTTCCTATTCGTGGTGTACTACTCCAAGTTGCTATGTCATTAATATATGCCCAAATGGACATCCAGAAATCCGCATAGACTCACTGTTTTATCATTGTAGTTGTGAAATGGACATCACTTTGTTATGGCGCCTTTATCTAGTTTCTATTCTGGACTTATATAGCTGCTCTCTGAACTTTGTATCTGTGACACAGCCGTTAGCTGATGCAGAAGGAGCAAAAAGATCTCGCATGATAGAATTACTGAAGTCCAGTGGTGGGGAATCATATGTAAGTTTCATGTTTCTTAATTGTATTCTTCGTGTGTACTAAGCAGGTACTCAAATGTTTTGTTAGCTGCTTTATTCTCTCTCTTCCCCCCCCCCCCCCCCCCCCCCCCCGCTTCTCTGGTTTGTTGGTTGGAGACAAATTTCTTCCCCATTCTCAATATCAATGAAATTCTCGAGTTTGTTGCATTCATATCATTTATTCATCTCTCAACTTATTAGATTTTTTCTATAATTTCTTGGCTTGCTTCACATTTGGACAAGTATTGTTGGGTATATTGCAGGGCCAGAATGGAAGTCATTTTGAACCAAAACCTGTACCACCTCCTCTACCGAATAAGTGTGACTGGGAGATTGACCCTACTGAGCTGGACTTCTCGAGCTCAACGCTCATTGGGAAGGTCTGGATCCATTTGCAGAATGTTACTGATTGGATCTTTATTTGTCACTTCAGCTAACTGTAATGATTGGATCTTTATTTGTGAAGCTCATGTGTACTGATGACAGTTTTATATTGGTAGGGGTCCTTTGGCGAGATAGTAAAAGCTGGTTGGCGAGGAACACCAGTAGCTGTCAAACGCATTCTTCCAAACCTTTCAGATGATAGATTAGTTATGTATGTTTCTTGACTGTATAATTATTAGGGAAAAGTTATGTATGTTTCTTGACTGTGTAATTATTAGGGAAAATTACATACATCCCCACTTATTGTGTAATTACCAAAACCCCCCTCACTTATTGAAGATTACCAACACCCCCCTCGTATTAAGGAATTCTTAGTATTATATCCCCCTTACAATTTTACCACTGTAAACCTTACAAATAGATCCTTTGAAGGGGTGGGTTGGGGTTGGTAATCTACGATAAGTGAGGGGTTTTTTGGTAATTACACAATAAGTGAGGGGGTCTGCGTGTAATTTTCCCTAATTGTTATAACATTCTCGCAAGGTCTAACTTCCCATTTCTTCCCATTTATTAGCATGTCGCAATATCTAACTTCCCAGTTCTTCCAAACCCTTTTAACTTTTGTTTAGCTTTATAGTTGAAATTTTATCAATTTAAAGCTTCCATAGTCGCTTCCACAATATCGGTTATAGCCATTTACTTCTGTCTTTTCCCTGTTGCTTAAGGTAAATTATTTCATCTATTGCTCGCAATTCAGTCAGGACTTCAGGCACGAGGTTAATTTGCTGGTAAAGCTTCGACATCCAAATATTGTCCAATTTCTAGGAGCTGTTACTGACAGAAAGCCCTTGATGTTAATTACAGAGTACCTGAGAGGGGTAAGATGTTCTATATCCATGTGGAAGTATAACATTTTTGACATTTAAATTTCGCTTAATGTTTAATGTTTTTTAATAGGGTGATCTGCATCAGCACCTAAAGGGTAAAGGGGCGCTGAATCCATCAACAGCAATCAATTTCGCACTAGATATTGCCAGGTAATATTGAAATTAGTTTATGTTTCACTGAAGAACTCCAGACTTTACAGTGTTCTAGTTACTGCTTACCCTTCCCAATCCTTTGCACTACTGAAAGTTATTCTCCAGATGTCCGTGTCACCAATTTCGAGAAAATTGGAGTATATTAATCCCAAGGGAAAATTACACACAGATCCCCTCTCTTATTGTGTAATTACCAAAACTCCCCCTCACTTATTGGCGATTACCAACTCACCCGCTCATGTTAAGGGTTTCTTACAATTACACTTCCTGTGTGTTAAAATATTCTTACAATTTTACTGTTGTAGACCTTACAAATAGACCCCTTGAGGGTGTGTTGGTAATTTCCAATAAGTGAGGGGGAGTTTTGGGGGGGTCTGTGTGTAATTTTCCCTAATCCTCCCAAATACACACCTAAAGTTAGATTGAAAGTGAACATTTTTCTTGGAGAGCATTGCTTCTAGCATCCTCAATGTCCTCCAGGCAGTGCAGCAGATATTGCATCTTCACTTAATTTAAATCTTTGTGGGTTTTAGATCTTATCAGTCTTACATCATTTAATATGATAATAAGATCATCAGATCGGAATGCTTATAAATATGGAGTTTTTTCGTATTATTGTAGCTTACTTTCTTTTATTATGCATTATGAAATGGGCAATATGCTTATCAATTTTCATAATCTTGTTTGGGCAGAGGCATCGCTTATCTTCATAGTGAGCCAAATGTTGTGATACACAGAGATCTGAAACCAAGGTTTGTTCATGTTTGGTAAAGTGGCTTGTGTTCTTTACTTATTATGACGGCAATCCTTATTTGCTAAATAATATGTTTTTTTTCTTTCAGGAATGTTCTTCTTGTGAACACAAACGCAGACCATTTAAAAGTAGGAGATTTTGGGTTAAGCAAGCTCATCAAGGTACAACACTCTCATGATGTGTACAAATTGACCGGCGAGACTGGAAGCTGTGAGTAACTATTTTTTATGAACAATTTTAGGTGCAATTTGCAGTTTTTATTGACAATTAATATTGTATTTTCTTCTTATGTAACTTCAAAAGATCGGTACATGGCGCCTGAAGTCTTCAAGCACAGGAAATATGATAAGAAGGTCGATGTTTTCTCGTTTGCAATGATATTATACGAGGTAAACTTTGATTTTTGTCATGACCCTATTGTAAAAATTGAACTTTATTGAAAGAAAAATTTAACTGATTTTGTAACCGTTTCAGATGCTCGAAGGTGAGCCACCATTTTCAAATTATGAACCATATGAAGCAGCCAGACATGTATCAGAAGGACACCGACCATTGTTTAGGGCGAAAGGTTTTATTCCCGAATTGAGAGCGTAAGTGGCTATGGAATCTCACACAAGCGACTGTTAGAAGCTCCGGGAACTCCAAATCCAGCTATAATGACAATCATCCGTTTATATTTGACCCCGCCAAGGACTTGGAGCCCTGGGAGCTTCTAACAATGACTCATCTTAAACCATGTGATACAGCAACAAATAATGTAGACTTGCAAATGTTTCTTCCTGATATTTTTTGGGATAAATTACATAGACACCCCGAGGTTGAGATATTTTTGCGATATTCTTGAGGAGCAATTAATTGCACTCCTTTCAGTAAACCCCGGCATTTACTGACAGCGGAAACATATTAGCAATTAATTGCACCTCTTCCTGAGCAATAACCTCTTAATGGCACCCCTTCTATCACATTATGAAAAACACTCGAGGTTTAAAATAACTTCCCCTGTAAGTAATTTCATATCTTATTGCACCCCCGTCAGTAAAAGCAAATTACAATTTTACCCCCTATTTTCCGAGTTGGCATGATCTGATAGAGGTTATTTTGGTGATTTGCAAAATCTCAGGGTCACACAGTAATTAGCTAAGAAGTGAGAGTGTGTATGTAATAATCCCTATTTTTTACATTATTTGCACAACTTTAGCAGCATCTACCTATATATTGTATAAGTTATATCCTAATCTCTGTTGAACTGAAAAAATAAATAGGTTAACTGAGGAGTGCTGGTCAGCAGACACGAACAAGAGACCTGCTTTCTTGGACATTTTGAAGAGACTTGAAAAATTAAAGGAAATGCTATCATCTGATCATCACTGGCACATCTTTACATCATAGTATGAAACCTTCCGGTGGGATGAGATGGAAAGAAATGTGAATAGACTCTCCTGGTGGAGGATTTGGAGTAGTTGCTGTGATCAATTTCATCGTGCAATTCGGATTTTTATCGTTGGATTGTTAGGTTTCTCTATTTCTCATATTTCCTGGTATCAATTTGAATGTATCTTACAGTTGGTGTTCGTCTTCCGTGGTGAATATATTTGTTTTCTATTTTCGGGACAATTACATTAGCATCTCTTGATGTTTGGTTGGTCTATAATATAGTGATACAATTTAGGTCATGTTGAGCAATTCTGACAAGTTATTGATACCGATTTAAAACGACTGATTCTTAAAGAGTCTTGGGACCTTTTCAACTATTGATGCCAATTTAAAATTATTGATTTTTAGGAAATTCTGAAGATTTCTCTGCTTGTTTATACCAACCTAAAGCTGAGTTCCATGACTACAAGTCTGATATAATCACATGATAGGGCGACAAGGTTGGTATGTATAATCACAACTATTCATGTATACTGAACAACAAACTTCATGTGAATCTGATGGATGGATAATTGTAATTTAAAGCTTAACTGAATTTTAGGGAGTTCCAGGACTAATATAATCACATGAACAGGACTACAAAGCTAATATAAATACAATCATTTATGTACGGTGAACAGTGAACTGAATGTGAATCCCGATGGATGGATAATTGTGATTGTTGCGTGCCCGAGTATCCCAAGTATTCATGAGAAATGAGTCTTGGGACTTAAAAGTATTATATTGTGCAAGATAAAAGTGATGCTAACTAAAACGCACACATTGTGATAGAAAAAATGAAGATGGACTATAAAGAACAATGATTCTCCATTCAAATAAAACTTCTTCTAACATTACTAGGTAGTTTTTATTAAAAACTCCTTCATCACATTGAATAAAAAATGTAACTCCCCTTTAAATTAAAGCTATCCTCAATCGTAAATTGTACACTCCGAAAAACTATAAAAAAGATTCAGAACTACTGCATTAGATAAGCTTCTTCTTCTGAAAGAAAGACTTCAAATGCCAAAGCTGCAGCCCTGCCACAGACAGAGAAATAAAAAGCGATAGAAAACTCAACCATGTCATTTTGGAGTTCGTCGATATATTCAATTTCTGCATCTCTTCTTCCCTGTAATAAGAATCAACCGTATTTGAAACATCAGAAAATCGAATAGCTTTACTATTATTTGAGAAAAATGGAGAAATTCTTTAGATTAACTTAAATTAACTTACCTTTCCCGTAGATAAAACATCTCATCATGAATGGATTGGACCGTATCAAACATTTTCTTCAATTCTATTTCCATCGACTGTTCGTAAGGAAAAAAAACAAAGATTTATTAGTGATGACAAGAAACAGAAGGGTTAATCGTATTTTTTTACATTTCCGAAGCATTATCAGCTTAATGTATCTCTGAAAGACTACAAAATTAGGTTAAAGTTGCGAGAATTTTACAGTGAGTTTTCGAGCCATAAGAAAAATTTCTAAACGAAGGGGAAGGTAAAGAGAATCTCACAATTCATTTGAAGTCTCAAAGATTGCTAAAATATCGTAAAACTACACATGTAAAAACGAAGAGGAAGGAGCTCTTTTTGGCTCCTTGTAACTCTAATCTCGTGGGTATTGGATACAATCCTTCAAAAAAAAACTACCGTAATAGAGTTAAGAGAAAATAGCTGACGCCTATTCCTTTCACAGTTGTCTGCTATAATGTTGGAATGCAGTGTGTTTTATGTATGAAATGTGAGAATGATTTGAAACAACAAATGAGGTTGGAATGAGTGTTCTGAAATGACAAATGGGTTTCGAGGGACAGTTGAGAGGGTGTTTTTATAGTTGTATTCACTTTTTTAAACATTTTACTGAATTTTGATAGAGGAATGGTCGATCAGGGTGTTAAATACATGTTAAGTTTTTAACTACTACTCTTCATCTCACTCTTCCTACATGAATTCAAGAAAATCGAGACCGGTACCTGCCAACAGGTAACCAATAGAGAGAGGACCGGTTATTTAGGACAATTTGAAACTTGATTGGGACGGTGCAAATTGTAAACCTAATGTACCAAAAGAGAAAAGAAGATCGTGATAGAGCGATATTCAACGATTTAATAGTTACATAAAGTGCTCAAAGTGGACATAGAATCAACAGAGTAAATGAAGGAAGGGCATAAAATTGAGAAGAAGCAGTTTTCTAGCTCATGACCAACTTTCACAATTAGATAGACAAACAACCAAGCAAGCAAAATGAATTTTATGACATTATAGATCTCGAATTTAGTGGAGGTAACCGAAAAGGAAGAGCAAAGGTCATCGCAAAACTTAATCGTGTCTGCATGTAAAGACGATAACTATCTCTCATAAGTATATTTCTCTGGTATTAGTATAAGCATAACCTTCATGTCCTCCTTGATAACCAATGACGTCGTTCTCGGTGTTTTTTTCACTATAATACAATATACAAATGTAACTTTGAAGTTTGAGTTGTTTACGAACTTATATGCCCTCTTAAGAAATGCAGTATTCTTCAAGGGTCGAGAAAATTTTTAATTACCGACGCATCTATTCAGTTTCAAGTTTTGAAAAAGGCCTATATGTAGAAAGCAAGCATATATCTAGAATCAGCCAATGATTTAGCATTTTCACTTTACAAAATATAATCTATATTGGGTCTGAAAACACCAAAATGAACTACGTAGATTTAATTACTTTCAATAGACAAGCAAACAAACCAATAGCTCAAGGCTCGATTAGCAAGCTCACGAGGTGAAGACCATTAAGCAAACCATGGTTAAAAGAAACCAAGATTGCATTTTATCTTCGCCACACCACAGATATGAACCAAAAAGAAAAAAAAAACATATTCATGAATTGATGGAAAATGATGGTTAAGAAGAATGATAACTTACTTCAACAGAACCTTTCTTGGCAACATTGGTCCAATCCTTGGCAGCGACCCCAGACTTCCAATCAAAGTCTATGGTGATAGAAGTAGAAGGTTTGTGATCAGAAGCAAAAAAGCAAGCCATGTAATCACCCGCCTCTACTGCTTGAAACGCAAAATGCCCCTCATTCACATTGTCCGAATAGTGATAGCTATTTCCATATGCTGATGTCACCTATTAGTTCAACAGAGTTGAGGAAATTTACATCATCTTCACGGGATGCAGAAAGAGATGACCATCTAATTCTAAACAAGAAATTTCTTCGTTGATTGCTAATGCACAAAACATATAAGAAAATAACAAAAAACCAAGACAACTGTAAAAAAGTAAAATGTGCAGCGATCAAAGTTGTTTTCCAAATATCACTATCCTCTTCATATGGCCAAACATATGACTTTTCTACATTTAAATATATGTCAAGTTGTACTTTGTTTTATCTTCTCTTCCACATTGTCGAAACAAAATTTCGTGAATAAGCCAAACAATATAGGAACGAGGAATTTTTATCACTTGTTTTCAATAAACCATAAAAACTTTCAAACTTTTGTAACCTTAATCATTTAGAAATCCATCTAGTCAATGGACAAAGCATAAAAGAGAATGTTAAGAAGAAGGCAAACAAAAACTAAATATTTTTCCAATAATTTCACCCACCAACCCAAAACAAACTAAATCCAACTCAGTAAATTATTTTTTTTTTCGTAATTTCCATCAAAACTGAAAATTAGCAAAGCCCATTTAGCAAATGAATCCCATAACAAAAGCACCGCACAAATACAAAGCTAGACCAAATTAACAAAAATACATGTGAATTACATAAATTCACTAGTTTCAGCAAAACCCTTATTTCACCCAAAAATGAACAGATTAAAACTACCTAGAAACCGCCGAATGAAGCAAGTCCAACATATTAGAGGTCCTGGATTCTACTCTCACCTCGTCTTTTTTTCTACTTTCATAGTAGTTGTCAGTGAGCGTTATATTGTTAGTTGATAATGAATTATCATCGTTTGATATTTACGACAAGTAACATGTAACCAATTCACTCAAAAAAAAAATAAAAAAATTACCTAGAATAAACAAAATTCAAATAAAATTAAAAACCCACATTATAAAAAAAAATTAGAACTTTGAAAGAAGTATTTTACCCGAACAGTAATTTTGTGCGAATCAGGCAAAGGGTGTCCATCGTTAGGGTTTACAATTTGGTACTTTCCGACAGTCATTGAATTGCTCTTGATATCCTCCGCTATGCACTTTGTGTGACCCGATTCAAGATCGAATCGGATCGATTCGACCCGATTCCATAACATCAAAATCGAAACTAAAACAAAAAGACTCTGTCTTTGGATTTGGGTATTCATGCTAATAAACCAAAAAAACAAATCAAAATCGATAATTGAAAGGGGGCTTTCGTTGTTGCACTGTTTGTGAGTTGATGGGTAGAGATTAGAGATAGGTTTTGTATGTATATATAGACGGATTTAGAGATGTGTTGCAGAAAAATCGTTGTGTCTGATTCTGATTTGATCGGAGATGAAATCGGAGTTGAGGGGAAAGAAATGTTTTTGGTTGTCGTGGAAAATAGTAGTGTATCCAATAAGGTTATTACACGTGGATTAGAATATTTGGCATTTGACATTTTATATATATACTTTAAACAAATAGATAATTCGTTTATTGTGTAATTATCCAACAACTGTTTCATGTTTTTGAAATTATATAAAGACTTCCTCATATAAGACGTTTGTTACAATAATCTCCGGTATCTAAATATTCATGCAACTTAATTAACCCCCAAAATTTTTATAATTAGGCCCCTACAACGTGGTGTTGATAATTTCAAATATGAAAATCCTTTTGGGAATTACATATGTCATAATTACCCCTAATTTAATTCTTGGCATGAGGTGTTGGCAACCAACTTATTGTAGGACATTAGTTTAGAGACTTCTTTGGTTTTTTAATATATATACATTTAACCTCAAAATGTATCGCCAACAATTATTTAGTTTAATGGTGTCGGTCTTTTATTGTTAAATGTGATTTCAAGGGTTTGAATCCCTAATTCTACATCATCCCATCATTGTAATTCAAAAGAAAAAACTTAAAACGTGTCCACACACATTAATATGTTAATTTTTGGTTTCATTTTAGTTTCTTGCACATTTTTCAGGTTTGGTTAAATTGCATTCTAACAAGGAGTTAATCATGGCCGAGTGTTTTTCCGCCACTTGTTCACTCTACTCAAGAAAATTGCTAGAAAGGAAAAAAAACATAATGACAATTATTTTTCAATATTTGGTTACTAGAGAAAATAAAAACGAAAAGAAAATAGAAAAAAAAATTTAATACTAATTTGAGACAATACCTTTTTCTCACCATTTTTCTTTTCATTTTCCTATCAATTTTCTTAAACCAAACAGAGCGTTAGGGTTGGACGATAGCTAGTGTCATCAAAAATTCGAACCGGACTGATCAAAGTTGGACTAAACAAATAAACAATTCAAGTGGAGCGGTCGGTGTTGGATTATGACAAACCCTAACTAGAGCATTGTTTGTCCATTTGGTCTTAGGAAGTTCAAATATGAAAAACTCTAAGATGGATCGGGTCCATTGGAGCCGGTTCATCTAGCACCATTAGATGCAAACAATTTAGATATTTTTTACTATTTTGTTCTTGCATCCAATGATTTTTTGCAAAAGTATATTAATGAAAACCTATTCACCTCTTGATTTGACCCTCTACTTGATAGCATTGACCCCAATGTTTTAGTTCATATTGAATCAAGCATTATAAATTGATCGCCTCCAATCCAATCTATAATAAAATCTCATAAAATAGTGAAGTACACGTTGTTCTCAATGGAACTTGAACTCTTGAATTCAAGTATAAATAGAAAACTCATAATTAGATCACGGTGTGTGTTGGTTTAATATTAGCTCTATTTTATATTTTCTTGTGAATTGATGACTATATTTATATTTTTAGTGAAACTATAAATAACCAATAACTTTTAGGAAGAAGAAAAGAAAGGGTACAATGACATATATGTAACGTAGGAGCAATTTTACTTCTAAAATTGAATAAATTCAATTTTAGAGAGTTATGTGATTTAGTCGACATTTTTTTATCCTGTGCATAGGTATTTAGAGGGTGTTTGGCTAAGTTTATCCAAAACATCTTATAAGTTCCTGTTTAGAAAAAGGTGGGGTTGAGTTACTTTTTTAAAAACAGCTTATAAGACCCAAACATCTTATTTTTTGGTCTTATAAGCTGCTGTTTTTTTTTAATCTTACCAAACAAATTTATAGAGTTTATATATTCTAAAACATATTATAAGATATTTAGAGGAGCTTATAAGCTTAGCCAAATACCCTCTTACTGTTACCAATTACCAAAGCTATTGGACTTTTATTTTTCTGCAGCAATGCAATTATCAGCACACAGTTTTAACTTACAGGGTTCCGACTCCCAGACAATCACAACCGTCCATAGACAATCACAACCGTCCATATACTGGAACTCACATCACTTACTTGATCCCTCTGTCTGCAAAGGTGTCTCTTCATGTCTATTATAAGACTCGGAGTCTCGAGACAATCATAATACCTAGATAGGGTTCACTAATACACGGATTACCGCCATTATATCATAATCTGAAGTCTTGGAAATCCTAAGAATAGTTCCCACATGTAAGCAATTTTTTTGAACTTTGTCAAGAGCTACTTCTGGAACAATACTATAACAAAAATCGAGCTTTCCTCTTATAACATGCCAATAAAAGGAAAGCTTGGGAGCACCTATCTATGCATGCATACAACTTCATAAGGATTGAAATTAAGTTTCTCATGAATTTTGCGGTAACAACTTCAATGAAAAATGTACTAAAATTTCATGTGAGATATCGTTTTTATTGTCCACATAAATTATCTAAGAGGTGAAAACCACCAACGAAAAATAGCAGCCAAAACCAAAAAGTCGAAAACCTAGTGAATATCTTTCAAGCTTTATCAACTCCGCAGAAAGAAGCTTAAAATGGAGAAGAGATCAGAAAAACTCAACAGCATTAAAGAACTCAGTAGCTATCAAGTTTATTGGAGAACATTTCGAACACAAGAAAGGTTTTTATGCTCAAATATACAAACTCTGATGCGTTTGAAAGCCGGTTTAAGTAGAAATCGCAATAAAAAGATTTAGAGTCATGAGCACCTTCCTATTGTTGACATAAAGAGTAGGCAAACAGATTCTGCTAAATCAAATTTACAACCAATCACCAGTAAGAAAAACAAGGATATAAACACCGAAAAACCTCATTTTCTTTGTTTGATTTCATTACAAGGTGAATCGACTCTAAAAACACCGAAAAATTGTTTTACCCTGCAGCAAAAAGCACCTACACAATAAGCACAACATCCTAGCCAAATACACATTAGTAACATTTAAATCAATTCATCGATAGACAACCTAAGTACATCACATTGTACATTGTTATTTCACCTCACACGAGCTAACAAACTAAATATTTACCCAAACCGAAACACGAAACAACGCGTGCAAGATAAACATTGTAAATCAATACAACATTACTCAACATAAGTTCACAAAATTCACAAGTTAAAGGATCAGCATTCAGCAATATGCATTGAAAGAATTTTTCTTTTCAAGTATTCAATACAAATTATTCAAAAATTTCTATGAAATCTCTGTTATAAACTACGAAGCTTTTCGATTAAATTACCTCTCAACAATCAATCCATACAATCAAGAAGACTCTATTCCTTTTTCGATTCTTCTTCGTCGTCGCCGCCGCTCTTTTCTTCACCACTCATCATCATCTTCTCTTTCTCTTCCTCCAATTGCTTAGCGGCTTCCTCTTCGGCGGCCTTCTCCGCCTGCAACAGCGGCGCGTAGTAATCGGAATGCTCCTCCATACATTTCTTCAGATTAGATGTGACCTGAAAACACTTCTCCACGATATCTTCTTTGTTCTTCTCTCCTTCTTCCACACATTTCTCCCAATCTGTGAACGTTTCTTTGCATCCGCCGGCTTTCATGAACAAACAAAATCCGCATTCACCTTCTTCCTCTCCTTCTTCTTCGATCAATTCTTCTGAAACTTCTTCCGAAACGGTATCGTTTTGTGTGGTGTTTGGATCGGGTGTTGGATCTAGGGTTTGTTGAATTGGGGATTTGGATTCTGTGGTTTCGGATTCGGGGTTGAATTGAGAGGAATTTGAAGACATGGCTGTGGCGGTGGCGGCGGTGGCGGCGGCAGTGGAGCTAGGGTTTGGTTGTGAAGGCGTGGAAAGAATGTCGCCCATGGCTGCTGAGCTTAAACCTCTCTTCTTAAACCCCTCTTCTTTTCTCTGTCCAACTAATAATAATATTTTATTCGTTTTTTCTTTCTTTTTTATTTTTTCTTCTTTTGGGGAAATTCAGCTATATCTTGATGGACAAGACAATTTCAGTTTCAACTCCTCAATTATGATTATTATTATTTTTTTTCTTTTAATTTTTTATGGACCTCCACATTTCAGAATGTGCAAACTATGGAGGGTCTATTTTGTTACATTAGGGGCCTAAATGCGATAACGTGAATAGTTCAGAAGTACAAAGTGTATTTTACCCTAATATTAATTGAACAAATAATTTCTTTCACAAGAATAGACAAAAGGTGAAAAATTTTTTAATTAAAATATTTATTGGCTGTTTGAAGTAAGTTTTGGAACTAAACTACTTATTTTCTTTAGTTTCAAAAGATCAAGCAAATATCCGTCATGACTACTCAACAAAAGAGAGTGCCTCTGGTACAAAATATTCTTTTCGCCAAGATTTGTGCAATACGAGCACCACATCTCACCAACTCACTAAGAAATAAACTCCAATCGTCATTTAATTGAGCTCTATGAGCTAACCATTATCAACCCATAATACACTCACGTTATGTATAAATTTGTCCTTAATGATGTCAAACTCATAACATTTAAATAGAAGACCAAAAACTTAACCACTACGGAACAATTTTGGTTCTGTTGTAGTTCTAGGACTAAACTACACATGAACATAACATGATCTTTGACCTTTGCATTGCATGACTTGATTTTGGCTCAGCCAATTTAATTATAGTGCAAGGCATGAGACATGAGAATTGTGTTTATCTTTACTTTTCTCATTTGGCTAAATAATGTTTATCTTTACTCATATTTATATACTCTTTGTACATTTTCCTTTTGCCTTGTGGATGAAGGTTACTACCCTAGAGCTATTAATCCAACAAACTCGGACCTATAATCATAGTTCGAGGCCACTTAGTGCCGATAAGATCTAGCTCGTTTTTGTTTTGGACCGCTATACTCAGCGTTTTAACCATCTCCCAACTCCGGTTGAGTCCTTCCTTGGCCAACACGTGAGCAACTTGCTTGGCTTCCCTTTGTATATGATGTATCAAACTTCCCATTTCCTTCGTAGTAAGTCACAAATCTGCTTAATGGTTTCAAATTGTTGGTGCTCAAAGGTGGCCATGTCGATGCTATGCCAAGCCTCAAGAGTATATAATCTGTCTCCATAATTAAGTTGCTCAAATTCATGCTCCCGGCTACTTTGAGACCCTCAAGATGGCCATCAATTCCGCCCCCGTCGGTGAATTTTGTCCCACTTTACCCCGGAAGCCACTAATCCACTTACCATGGTTATCGCGAAGGACGCCTCCAATGCTTGTCGCGCCGCTGCCTTGGTTAACATTCGAGCAAAATAAATATTTTCTACGGATACAATTTTTTCCATATAGGGATCAAAGGTCCACAAAGATAATGACAGATTGTAACTTTTAAACCCAATAAACAGAATTTGGTCCTAAATTTTAGCTCTTCAAGGAGATGAGTGGCCAGTATTGACAATCGACTATAAGGATGGCCCATTCAAGCCCATCTCTTTTAAGTAAAAATTAAGTGTTATACATCTTCAACCACCTTATCATAAGATGATAAGATGGTGTTCAACCAATTGTTAACCAGTGCTAAATTCCCTAATCCATGCACCAAATTCAATAAAAAAACCAAAATTTAGCTCATTAAACAGAACCTGATTTGGTTATGGTAGTGTTGGCGGACCCGAAGCAACAAAGTACATTCGCACCATTGGATTAAAAGGGGCCGGGCGTGAAAATCTTGCGCCCCTGATAATCCAATGGTCAGCAGTCTCAAGAATGCAAGAACATCTTTCAAAAACAAGACGTAACTAATCAAAGCCAATAAACATTATTCAACAAAAGCTTAAACCTAGTTAATACCTTCAAAAATGTCAAAGATAGTTGAATAATCCGCAGATGAGCCATGAGGCCACCAATTGATCACATAGAGCTTCAATTTAAACGAAAAATACGCTCAAAACTCACTTTTCTGCATTACTAAATCTGCAAACTTAATTATGTTTTGATCATGCTACAAAGACCCATAAATACAGAAGATGAGAACATAATTAACCATTGTGTTCACCAGGATTTGGCTTAATCCCGCCGCAACAGAAGAAGTGTGGTAGCTTTACCCGACCGCAGACCCTGACAATATGCAAGATTGTAATGGATTTGGCATAACCTTAGTGTTGAATTGAATACACAGAAGAAAAGTTGTAAACAAAGTGATATATAGAGGATTACTATCATGTTGATTTGTGATGGAACCCAAGCTATTTGTTATAAAATTCAGGAGAATCTACAAGTAGAAGCCACACAAGCTTCCCTATCAGTTTAACTTATTAATATGCTTATGTGAAGTGGAGTTATTACGAATTCCAATCCTCCTCCACTAATTTTGATCTATTTCTTCGATTAGATGAATTTTAAATCTACCTAATATTGGAGTTATTTGAAATGCTTAGCTCTTAATCATTACCTTAAATCGAATCTTTCCATCCAAAAGCAACCTTAAAGATTTAGTTATCAGATAGTGAATAAAGATACAGTATATATTCTATAAATATAAAAACTTCTCTACTAAAATTAATTACATCACAAACACTTTATGGTTACACTTGGTTCTTGGATTTCAATGAGGAGAACACTGAGGCTACGTTTGGTTCATGGATTTTGGCGAGAAAGAGGAAAATGGGAAGGATCAAAAAGTAAAGCAAAATGTACTATCATTTAATGCGAAGAAAATATTTGTCCTTTCTTATTCCTCACCAAAATCCACGAACAAAACATTTCCTCAAAACTGATACTACTTTGTGCTTTATTTTGTGGTACTTTTAGTTTTCCTCACCAAAAATCCAAGGTCCAAACCATACTAGCAGTGTGTGAAACGGAACAGCTTACGTGCAACGGATGATGACTGGTACAGGTTTCAAAGCCTTTGGTCCATTTCTGATCCCTCTCTTGTGTGGAGTGGTCTGCAAGAAGCATTTTACATCAAGTACTGAAAGTTTTTTAGAATTTATCCATTAACATGTAATTGATAAATAATTGTCGAGCCAGAGAAACGAAGCCCATCACAACAAGAGTATCTGATAAACCAATTTTAATGGTAAAAAAGAGACGACAAAACAACAATCTCTGCTGAAAACAGTTTAATAGGTGATAAGAAGCAACACAGATGCAGTCATGCTCTACTCTTTGCATATGTTAGCTGAATTGCGTACAAAGAGAGCGAACAGAATAAGGAATCTCGCTTCCAAATAGTGCTCAAGAATTCTTCTTTAAAAACTTAGAGAACACAGATCCGACTAGATCATAAGGGTATTCCTGTGAGAGATAGGCAGGACAACTTACAAGTTGAGTTAAGAGAAAGTTAATCATAATTTATGTCGCTATATTTGATGAGTAATCATATCATAAGTGAAAGATCTTTATCTTCCATACACAAAATCAGAAGAAGAAAGACAGAAGGAATACAACTGACATGGAAGGCAGTATAAAAAGACGATTCGCATTCCGACCCTTCTATTGGCTTCAAAAGTCAAGCCCATTGGTATTCTAAGATCATACATTTTAAACTTCCAGTTTTGCAAAGTGCCAACTTGGTCCTATCATGCTCACACACATGTTAACGAAGCACAAAACAAAGAGAACAGAGGAAACAAACAATCTACACCGTAGTTTCTTAGATATAGGCTCCTAATTAGAGCCTAAGTCACATAGGAGCGAGAGCGGGGGCGGGAGCGGGAGCGGGAATGCAGAGCGACAAAAAATTGAAAATTTTTAAGAGCGGGAGCTCCTCAGAGCCGTTAATATAATTATATTATAAATTAATTATTTTTTAGAAATATGACAAATACATTTGTTCAAAAATAAAATATGACAAATTCCCTTTGGTCTGGTTGGTGCCTGATCTAGGTTTCCACTAGAGTTCTATCCCCCAAGTACATATTTAGATTTTTATCTTATTAACTATCAAAAAAAGAAAAGATTTTTATCATGAAATAGGCAAAAAGAAATAACCAAATTGAATAATAATATAAAAACTTGAAACCCTTATTACTCCCCCTGACATCTACCGCTGACACAACCCTTTTTAATATTTCTTTTTTGATTTTTCACCTTCTTCTTCCATCTCTCTCTCCCTTTGTTTTTTCCTCAACTCATAAAGCTGCCATTAGCACCACCTACCTTCCCCTTTCCTTTGTCTGGTAATATTTTCCTCTACCACCCCACGTAGTCGTCTCCAAGTCACCCCTATTTAGCAAATCAGGTACCAATCGCTACAGCTGCCTTAAAAATCCAACTTTGCGTGATTTAGTAAAATCTAAAGTGGCTTAAGTACCCGCTCCTGTCCTGAAGTCACCGGATCGCAACTCGAGTGCAGCAGTGGCGGGGTCAACCAGCGACTTATGTGATCTAGATCAGAGGCATAGGACACTAAAAGAATAACCTACTTTCCAAACTACCTTTCCATTTTGATATTGCAAAAGGTTAGGAAAGTATCCATTTTCTATGAAAACTACACCAACAGAGAGAGGTTGAGACCAGAATCCCCTCGAATTCAGAAAACAGATGGCATAGGCATGGTCATCAACCAGCTTTTAGGCCTGCTACCACATTATGCAACGAACAAAAGGAATAAAAACCTCAGAACTATTCAGCATTTTAAATCTTACTTCAGTAATTTTCTCTTCCACCTACATGGCGAATAAACGGTGGGGGGCAATCGAACGACCACGCAAAATAAAAACACGAGTATTGTTTATCCACGGAAAGATAGCCAAATCCATAGACGACCAAACGTTAAAATAAAATGCCATATGATAAATAACATTTCTAAACATAATCGAACGACAATGCAAAATAAAAACATGAGTATTGTTTATCCACGGAAAGATAGCTAAATCCATAGAAGATCCAAAATGCCATATGATACATAACATTTTTAAACATAATCGAACGACCACGCAAAATAAAAACATGAGTATTATTTATCCACGGAAAGATTGCTAAATCCATAGAAAATCAAATGTTAAAATAAAATGCAATACTAGATAAATAACATTTCTAAACGTACTCTCCTAAACCCCAAACCCTAACAATAAAAACAGAACTAAAGACAACCACAACACATAAACCCTAACTCATCGAAGAAACAATAAAAAACCTAAAATCCGAATCAAAATGATAATACAAAAACCTAATTACGAAAAATCATGAACAGAAAAAGACAGCTTACTTTCCGTTTGGGGACAGCCATGAGCTCCATGGACCCACCAAAGAAGTTCAAATCGCCGTCGTCGATTTGATTTTCCGGCAAAATCAACGGCGGCAATGTGGTGTTGATAGGGTTGCTGGTCTGCAGCGGCGCCGGCTGAGCGGCTGCGTGTACCCACCGCCGTATGCCGCCGTCGAGTTTGCCACCGGCGCTTCTTAGCATCGCCGCCCTGAAAATCATGTCGTTTCGGCGCACGTTAAGGATGGAGATAGCTAAAACTGGTTGGAGTGTGAGAGCTTAGTACAGAAAGAGAGATATACGAAACGGCGGCGTATTCTAGATAATGAAATCAGCCCAAAGCAGGAAAGTTTGTACTTGGATTGGGCTTTACCAACATGATGGGCTCTTATTTATTTTCTTATTGGACTCAATCCAAGCCCATTTTGTCCCCACAATAGATTTAGATGATTTATAACATGTGATATTTAAGGTGGACTGAGATCATTGAAACTGATTTATTCGCTACTTTAGTTGTGGGGGATGTACTCGTCTCCTTATGAACTGCATCTACCATAAAATGACTTGTTTTAAGTTCCAACACATCAGAAATGCTATTTCGTCTGTGTAATATATGGAGCTTCTCAAAGTGATTCATATAATCATGAGACTAATTCATCGAGTATGTGTCAATTGCTAATTTATATCAGGGCTATATACAAAATGCCCCCCTTGAACTATCCTTAATATCGGATATACCCCCTTAAACTTTAAAAGATACCAAAATGATGGTCCTTATGAAAATTCATGAGTTATCTAAATGCTCCCATCCAAACACAACCTTACAATACTAAGCACTATATTAACTTAACCGATGATTCCTTCATTTTTTAAAAAATAAATTTATCAATTTAAGTTTTCAAAATTAACAAATCATTTGAATCTTGTAATCTGTTAATTCAAGAATTATTATAATTATTTAAATATTCTTTAATTAAATCTTATTAACTAACAAATCATTTAAATCTTGTAATCTATAAATTTATAATTTATAAATTAACAAAATATTTAATTTAAATTAATAAAATTAACTAATTATCAATTAACAAATTGTAGATTTAAACTACGAAGATTTGCGTTTTCTCATTGTATCATATTCAGTTATAAGTTATTTAATTGTATCAACCAACAAATTCAATTTAAATCTATTTGCATTTTCTTACAAACCATATAAGTTCAATGAAAAAAGAATGAACCAAGTTTATTTGGTGTTTAAATATCGTAAGGTTGTGTTTGGGTTGAAGTATTTGGAATTGCTTAAAAATTTTCACGAGGGACTATTTTGGTACTTTTTAAAGTTTAGGGGGTATATGTGACAGTAAGAATAATTTAAGGGGACAGTTTGTATTTATCCCTTTATATTAGTACCACCAACGCTTTTTTAGTTGTCTTAAGGTTATAGGTTTTGGTGTTTTCACGTAGAATCAAAAACACTTCGATTCTCGTATTTCGATTTTATATCACATATATATATATATGTGTGTGTGTGTGTAGAGAGAGAGAGAGAGAGAGAGAGAGAGAGAGAGAGAGAGAGAGAGAGAGAGAGAGAGAGAGAGAGAGAGAGAGAGAGAGAATTTTTAAGTGTGTAAAACGTTTCTCTAAATATATCTTTGACATGGGCTTCATGGAGAGGCGTAAGTGGAGGAAAACGAGTGTCCTTTGCTGGAAAAACTTACGTAAAAATGTCTTTTTTGAAAATCTCATGCGTCTTTCACATGAGTTTTTCTCACCAAATCAGCATAACTAACAACCATATAACATTCACATAATCAGTTGTGTCCGAGAACAAACAACATGGACCGAATGGACAACTGTAAACTATGAGATTAACATTTGTGCAAATCTTAATGTTCCGATCTAGAAGTGTTCATCCTTCTATCAAATGAGACTAGAAATGTAAATTTTTGCCGTCATTCAATGACAAGCGCATTGTGGTCGTTTTGGCACTTTTCATGAATGATAAACTTCATAGTACCACTTAAAACGTCCCGACTACTTACCGAGTACACACTTGAAGGGAAATTCTACCGAATTTGATTTGCTCTAACATTAATTATAATTCACTTGAATTATAACTTATCAATCACATGAAAAATTTAATTCACACTCTTTATGTATCACTTGAGTTAGGCCACACAAATAGGTGCGACAAAATTTCTACCGGACATATATCAAATCATATGAACTATAGCGCTACACCAAATTGAACGATAGATTTTTGTTTAGAACACCGGAAAACTCATAGGCGAAGACACTACATTTAGTACATTGCTCTAGTAATTAATCTTGTTCTCATAGCTTCCGACAACGTTATCATAAGCTCCCGTAGAAGAAACAATGCTCGGAGGGAGATCTGTAAAGCCCTCCATGAAGCTCGGAAACTTTAAGGAATCAGCAACATAAGTATAATCAATAGGGTCTGTGATATCATGCAGCTCCACTGAATTCCCCATTCTGCCCCTCACCTCATCCTCATTGCCACAAATAGGTTTTCCAACGCCAGGATACTTTTGGATGCAATTTATGTCTCTGATGAATGAGTTTTCATTAAACAATCCAACGGTTGAGATGGGGAGCCAGTTCTTTGAGAAACATCTTGTGTTTGTAGATGTCGGAGACTGGAGGCCCTGATAGGAGGCGAAGAAGCCGTTAAAAGTAGCAATAGAAATGCCTTTTCTAGGATTTGTCTATTCCGACACTTTGAGTATGTCTAAGCACGGTGGTCGCAGTGGTGGTGGGGATGGGCGATGATTTTTTTCGCTAACTGGGATTGGTTAGGGTTTGGCTCTAGTTTGGACTCGCGGTCTAATTTGACTTCAGCTTCAAGCCGAGCACTCTCCCATTGAGCTAGGTGGCGAACATTGGCAGCATTCTTGGATTGACCTGCACCACCACAAATAAGGGCATGTATTTTGGGTTCATGAGTTGTTGGATCGATTCCCATCTTAATCAATTTCTTTGCCAGATGTGTGTTCCAATTGTTTTTTATCTCGTTGTCAGTCCTTTGTGGCGAGTTGCTATGGCTGACTCTATATATAAAACAATGTACAAATCAAATTTAGCGCAATTTGATATATAGTTGTACTTGAAAAAAATTAGAAACCATAAAGAGTGTGCTCATGATATCCTATACACCTACTTTCATACCAATCAAATTCATCCTCCGTAACATGTATGTCAAATCACCATAAAACGACTCGTTTTATGGTCATCACTCCAATCACTTTAATCCAGTAGTATATACTTGTCTAGTTTTAATGGACTGTATCCACCATAAAACGACTCGTTTCAAGTTCGGACATATTAGAAATGCTATTTCATCCGCCTTTTAATATATGAAGCTTTTCAAATTGATGCATCTAATCAAGTGACTACTTCATCAAGTGTGTGTCGGTTGCTAGTTTATATAGTACCACTGCATCTTCATTAATTGTCTTAAAAGGTTGTGGGATTGTTGTTTCCACATATATAAAATCAAATCATTTCAATTCACTGTTCTAATTTGATGTTCTATCTGATATTCTATATCATATATATTTAAGTTCTAAGTGTGTAAAACGTTTCTGGAAATATATTATTGACATGAGCTTCAAGAAGAGTCTCAAAGAAGGAAAAATTAATGTGTGTCATTTGCTAGAAAACGTACATAAAAATATCATTCTCAGAAAATTTCATTCGTCTTTCACTTGAGTTATTAATTTTTTATCATTACATGAGTAGAACTAATAGTCACGCTTAAACACTCACATGTCCAATTGCGTTTAAAAACCAAATAACATGGACTGGATGTACAATTTTTAAATTGTGAAATCAAATTTGCACAGAGATCGTAATGTTCCATACTAGAAGTGCACATCCCTCTATCCATTGAGATGAAAAATGAAATCGTTTGCCAACATATAATGACACATGTATTGTGGTCATTGCCACTTTTCAGGAATGATGATGATTCTCATATTACCACTTAACATCACGATTACTCAGTAGGACACTGGAAGTAAAATTCTAACCTGAACTTGATTTGATCGAACCCAATGATAATTCGTTTGCATTATGATCAATCACATGACAAATATAATCCAATTTTTTTATAAATTAGTTTGATCAAATTGGACTCATCAAATCCTTCACTCCAAAATTGTGTTTCATATAGCTAGGCATTACAATTCATGCATGTCCACATGTCATGTGTACAAAAAATTTAAACACATTGTATGCATATGTTAAATGAAACAATCCTTTGGAACAAAAGATCCAAATTAACCGCAAACCAAGGGTCTGTGTGTCCAACAACGCCCAATCTTCGTCGGTCATTTTTTTCAGGCTTTTTCCCCAAGTCACATAATGTGGGTGTGGGAGCGGGAGGCACTACAATAAAAAGTAATACTAGTGACTAAATTTGAAGTGATAATGTTAAAATTGTCACTAGATATAAAGAATGAGTGACAAGAATATTTGTTTTGCCACTATAAAAATGTTTAGTGACAAGAGTTTCTCTAAAATTGTCACTATTGACAATTAGTGACACATGTATAGTGACAACACAAATAGAGTGACAACTATGAGTATTATCATTAAGTTATCACTAAAGTTGTGTCACTAATTGTCAATAGTGATAACAATTTCCTTGTCGCTAACTATCAAGAGTGGCAACTTCTATACAAATCTTGTCACTATTAAACATGTAAAACTTATGCTTGTGACAAAACAAAAATTCTTGTCACTAAAAATTTACAATTAGTGACAACTTTAACATTGTCACTTGATATTTTGTCATTAATGCATTATTTTTTTGTAGTGAGGGTAGAGCGTCCAAATTTTGGAAATTTTCAGAGCATAGGAGCGTCTTAAAGCGTACTTTAAAATAAATAAAAAATATATGTTAAGTGTTATTAAGAATTCAACCCACTAAAAGGATGTCAATCCAGAAATTTGTCTAAACTTCTCATACGAAACCCAAAAGACAAACTGCCAAGGACCAAGCCTAGCCCACGTAGGAACAAACCCCTTCCACAATGCCCTAAACCCCTCGATTCTAACAGTCTTCACAAGACAATCATAAGAGCTTCTGTATTTAACCTCACCGCCACCCTGATTCATCATCCTAGTCTTAACTACATCTGCTGGACAGCTCAATGCAGTGGCTGAAAGACCCGACATGACGGAAGATAGGGTGTGGGCGTATATATTATCATTAGAAATATGATTTTCTATAATAAAGCGCTTGGCGTGATCATAACAAGCTAACTCTCCCATGTTCACTAAGAACGCTCTTTGAACATTCGGGGAAACGCCTTTCCAAAGTGCTCCAAATCCTTCAACACGAATTATTTTGTTTAAGGCATCAAATAAACCCGAGTACCTGGGTTGGATACCTTGGCTCACCATACGACCGTCTGCTTGCATCCTCACCTTGATGAGATCAGCAGGGCTAGCAACTACCTATACACTAAACGGGCAAAGTAAGGACTGGAAAACTAAAGTGAGCAAGTTTATAACATAGCAAGGGAGGAAACAACTTTAGTGATAACATTTCGTTCATCGTTAACAAGGAACTAATACATTCTGTAGTCATTTGTATTAAACTAGAGTAACTAACATTGAAAAGAATACCAAACATCAAATTAGACCAAAGGGCAGCAGAAATTGGATCACTAAAGAGTAAAGACAATGCACCGCGAGTTAAAAAGTATTAATACACATATGCATCTTTATGAATCACTATTTTCAGAATTATTTGACAGATCCAATGATCCTACTTTTGAAGGATCATTTTTCCACTCAACAACATCGATAGTTATTTTTATCAATTATATATGATTTTCGAAGGAACGTAGAACTGATATCTTATTTAATTATACAGACTATTGTTTCTGTAAAAAAATAACCGGTTTCATAAGCATTGTCCTCTTCCATTTGAGAGCAAATCAATAATCTTTGCAATTCAGTTCAAAAAATTCTAAGCTCCAAGTATTTAATCAAATGTCTAGCTTTATTAGTATATATGGAAAATGTACATCAGTCAGCACCTAAGCAAGAAAGCTCATGTTAAAGATACTCAACTATGATGCACAAATACTACAAAAAATGATCCCGTGCAGTATCGTATCTGTGATACATTTTGAAGTGTCCGAAAATAAAAAGAAAAAAGAAAATTCTGAAAACCGTATGCGATACAAAATTTGAAGTATTTGACACGTATTCGGTACAAGGTAGAGTATGTTTTTAATGTTATACAATACTTTTCGGGCTAAAATCGGAAAATAGATAATTATATCAGCCTTTTGTTAAAAAATGAAACTTAAAAGTTATACAAATAACAAAGAAATTTAAAGAAGTAGATAAAACTTTATTTGAATCAAATTTATTTTTAAATATCATATATACACGTACCCCTGACGTACCGTATCCTATAATACAGAAATTCACCATATTTCTTACTCGTGTTGTATCCGTATCCTCGTAGCCGTAGCCGTAGCCGTGAATAAGAGATACTCAACTAGTTAACTTATTTCAGCCTAAAGCATCATAACAATTAACAGAGGACAATGCATTGGAAATGGCTAGAAACACAGTTTATATATATACTCCTTTTTGAACCTCAAGTTCAACTATAGCAAAAGATCAGCTCTCAATCCAACCGGTCCAAATTTTCTGTTACACATTCGTGTTATACTTCATATTACACGCACAGATGCATAACAAATGCATACATGGGTGATTAGGACGTGGCAATTCAAATCTCATATTCTTTTCCACGTTACACAATTTTCTCTCACCCCATTCTAACCGTCCGTGTATACACTTATCATACATCTATAAGTGTAGCAGGAAGTGTAACACGGATGGTATTATTCGTAACAGAAGATTTGAATTGCAATCCAACACTGCAATCAAAATCAAGTAAACACCAATCGAAATCAACAAAATCCAAACACATTTACACTAAACAGCAAAAGAAAGAAAAAACACCAAATTCAATCATGAATAATTACCTGCGCAATAGCACCTGAAATTCCGCCGATAACTGCTTTGCTACAAAACGACAGCGAATCATCGGAGGAACGCGCAAACACGCCGCGCAGGCGCTCGTACCCTACGATCCGGATCGGAGTGTAGAACATATGCCGGAAAACAGCGGGGGAGAGGCCTTTGTACATCCCCGAGACGCCGTCGTTTTTAGCGATTTGGACGGCGATTCTGAACGCGGAGGATGGGCGCGCCGACTGAGTCGACTCGCCGTGGAGCTGGAGACGAGTCTTCAGCAAGTCGATCGGAAACGTCGTCGTTTCGGCAGCCATTGCCGATAGTGACGTCAGCAGGATTTTCTTGCCGTCGCGGTGGTCGGCGTTTGTCGTTGGGCTCATTTGGATTGTGGTTGTGTTAAGTAAATTTTAAAAAAAATTAATATACAAATACGGCTAAGACAATGTTCATATATATATATATATATTTTTTTTTCAATAGTTGAAATGTGTTTGATATTGCACGAAATGATAAACTACTCGTGTTGGCATGGAAGTAAGCCCGGTAAAAGTTGGATACAGATACGAAATGTGTTTGATATTGCACGAAATGATTTTGTGAAGTGTTCGTGCATAATAGCTTTTTATGTATAATTTGGGCTGGTTTTGGCCCCAAGGTCCAACTAAAACATGTATTGGGCCTTGCTTGAGTAGCCCAAGTTTTGGTTCTAAAAGCTCAATATGTAACTTTTTATCTCGTAATTAACTATTATAAAAAATTTAAATATTTCACCTAATCCTTAACTAAAGCATGATTTCGTTGGAAGACTAGATTCCTCACAACGCACAAGAGAAGCTAATACAATTATTTGTACACTTGTCAAACGAGTATTTCATATAAATTGGAATGATGATATTGTTGAAATGTGGTGAAGAAATGACTCATTTCAAAGTTGAGCAATATCCCATATTGGAAAATGGTTGTAAAGAGTGGTCTCTTTACACTATAAAAGGAGACCACCTATTTACATTTGAAATCATCCTAACATTTGCCCAAGCCTTTAAGACATTTTGTTTTCTCTCCTCTATAGTTTGTAATATTTTCACTTTAATCCTTTAGTGAAATATTTTGGTGGGGTCCGAGGACGTAGGCTAAATTAGCCGAACCTCGTTATATTTGGTGTTTTTTATTTTGTGTTATTCTTCAAGTAGCCATTGTTAGTTATAGTTGCTATTAAATACGTCTACTTAATTCTGTCGAGGAGATTGAGTTTTAAGCGCGACCGTTGTGACTCTGAGTGTGGTTTTCTAGTACAATATTTCTCTCGCTATTTCTATATTTGGTGAAATATGACTCTGAGTTCCACAACAGTTATGTCTTTAAATCGTATTCAATCCATTTTGTCGAATTTTCATGATTTGTAGTTCTCTCCTTGTAGATGTTTATTTGCTAAAGTAGGAAACTTTTGTAATCTCTCGGTTACTTTAAAGTGATAAAAGCGTGTGTTAGAAAAAGAAAGTAAGAGCACCCCCATGGGGCCTCTCCTTCCAATGGGGTGGGGTGCTTGGTGACATAACAAAAATGAAAGAAATTGGGGTTTCTATGCAAGAATCCCAAAGGAACCCGTGACATGGTAAAAATAAATTTTTTTATTTAATTATATAATTGATTATTCTTAAAAGAGTATTGAAGGTTGCTTTTGATGGGCTAAAGAAAATACTTTTTGGGGTTCCATTTAAAAGCATTTTCAAACTAGCTTAAAAGAATTTAGGGCTTAGCTTAGCTTTGAGTTTAATTTATTGTTAATTAAACCGAAGTTATACGAAGTTCGTAGATCACCTCAAGTAAATTGACATCTCTATAGATATATTAGTAAATTCACACTAGATTTTAATTAGAGAAATCGAGCTCAAGTCCACTTCTAGTTTTAGCGTCCCCTATTCTGAATTTTATTGGACAACGCTTTATACAACACTGATCATATATTCATATCTTATTACATATTTCAGATGCCATGAAGATATCCAAAATAATCATTCGATAAAAACTCAACATACGATCTTATGATAATTTTCGAGAATGAGATTAGAAACCATCTTAAATTATTCGAGTTGAGCGAGCATCGAATGGAGATATCTCCTTCGAAAAGTTTAAGTCGTTGAAAACAAAATCATTACTTGAAACGACATCGAGTTAAGAATTGATTATCATGTCTTGTTACCATACATGTCACCCTTACAATCACAGCACGACCAATATCACAGAAAATATGGGATTTGAGGCCTCGGAAACTCCTAATAATCATTCGTCTAGTGTTGTATCCATGCCAACACATCAAATGCGCTTCTAATATCATTCTAACTCTTAGAATTTCCTCTCTAACTTGGATTAGGTTGAAGACACCAAGAATATGAAGTGTTGTTTTAAAAACTAAAAACAGCATGCCAAGATTGTTGAGTAAAAATCAAGAACCTACATCTCACCCACTTAAAACCATTTATAACCCCAATTAACTACTATATATATACACACTATATATGTAAATTAAAAAGACTTCATTTTTTAGGAAACATTATATTTCACAATCCAAGATGGAAAAGGAGGGAAATCTTTCAACATTAAGCATAATTACCCTTTTCTCCATGCTGTTTTCATGGATCTTCATCCATAGATTGAAGCAGAGGAATGTGAAAGGTCCAAAAACGTGGCCGTTTCTCGGGGCAGCCATGGAACAGCTGATGAATTTCAATAGAATGCATGATTGGCTCGTTGAGTATTTGTCCCGGTCAAGAACTGTAGTCGTGCCAATGCCGTTCACTACTTATACTTACATTGCAGATCCAGCCAATGTAGAGCATGTCCTGAAAACAAACTTCAATAACTATCCAAAGGTAGTGACATAATATCCTTACTTCACCATTCAATTTACGTCACTTTCGTTCCTTTAAAAAGTAGAAAACACCGGTAAATTGATCTAAAAATAGAAAACACCAAAAAAGTCGATTTAATCATGTTGAATATGGTTCTTTGGTTATATGAAATTATAGAAAATCTATTTAACCAATAAAAATTCCTCCAAGAACAAAAGGAAGTTTGTCAAAGGACTCCAAGACCCAATATCTCCGTATGGTGGACCTCACATAAATCCCACTATATGAATGGTTGTACTTTCTTCAAGAGCACAGAGTCTCGAGATCTTCTAAGAATGACCCAGATAAATAGTGGGGCGGTGGTATCTAGCATTATTTCCAGTAATAGGTGATTATTTCAATTCTGGAATTTCAAATTCTTATTTTGTTTCTTGTATGAAGGGAGAAGTGTATCATTCATATATGGAAGTTCTGCTGGGAGATGGGATTTTCAATGCAGATGGAGAGCTTTGGAGGAAACAAAGGAAGACAGCTAGCTTCGAGTTTGCTTCGAAGAATTTGAGGGATTTCAGCACTGTGGTTTTCAGAGAATACAGCCTTACTCTCTTTGACATTCTAAGTCGAGCATCTTACAGTAATCAGGAAGTAGATATGCAGGTAATTTTTGAATCAACTAATGTTGGAAACAAGAATAGAACCAAAGATATTCCTCTTGAGTTATATTATGTTTTAGTCAAATTGCGACTAAAATCTCGATTCTTTTCCAGGAACTTCTGATGAGGATGACTCTTGACTCAATATGTAAGGTGGGATTTGGAGTGGAAATAGGAACATTGGATCCAAGTTTACCAGAAAATCAATTTGCACAGGCATTTGATATTGCAAATATTATAGTGACACTTAGATTTATTGACCCTCTATGGAAAGTAAAGAAATTTTTTAATGTGGGATCAGAAGCTGTGCTTGATCAAAGTATTAAAACCATTGATGATTTTACATACTCTGTCATCAAAAGGAGGAAAGCAGAAATAGAGGAAGCTGGAGTAATAAACAAAGATGAAAAGGTAACTAAATTTCGATTTCATGTATAGTGAAATGAACAAGTTACTTTTTCTTCTTCTTCCTCGTTCTTTTTTTAAATTTAATATATTAATATTTATTCTCAAAAACTTATCAGATCAAGCATGACATACTATCAAGATTTATAGAGCTAAGCAAAGATCCCGAGAGCAACATGACAGACAAAAGCCTAAGAGATATAGTTCTAAACTTTGTAATTGCGGGTCGTGATACAACTGCAACGACTCTTGCCTGGGCCATCTACATGGTAATGACTCATGAAGATGTAGCAGAGAAACTTTACTTGGAATTAAAGGAATTTGAAAAGGATCGTGCGGAAGAAGAGGGTGTCTCATTAAACACGTATCAAGAAGACAACCCCGAATCGTTTAATAAGAGAGCAATGCAATTTGCAGGACTTCTGAGTTATGATTCAATAGGGAAACTGTATTACCTGCATGCCGTGATAACAGAGACACTTCGATTATATCCAGCTGTTCCTCAGGTTACTGAATTTCCTGATAATTTAATGCAAAACAATGGCTGAAGTTGATCAGTGATTAAAAAATCTGAGTGTAAATATTTGCAGGATCCAAAAGGTATTTTAGCGGATGATGTTTTACCGGATGGGGTCAAAGTAAAAGCAGGAGGTATGGTGACTTATGTTCCATATGCTATGGGAAGAATGGAGTACAATTGGGGTCCAAATGCAGCTTCATTTAACCCCGAGAGATGGCTCAAAGATGGAATTTTTCAAAACATATCACCGTTCAAATTCACTGCATTCCAGGTAGACCTAAAATTTGACATCATGTGAAACTCCAAAATGAATCAAATGTTTCATATAGCCGGTAATAGGAAGAGTGGAATACCTAGAGTTGTGTTTGGATGAAGGGATTTCAAAGGACCCGAGTATTAGGCGGTTTTGAAATCTACCGTTAATCAAAATGGGTTTTAAAGGATTTGAATTTGACTGTAACTTGAAATTAACAAAGGAATTCCATTGGATTTGTAATCCTTAACTCGTAAATCCTTTAATCCAAAAGCAACCGAATAGTATCCACAAGGAATGCAGAGCTAGTCCTGTCATTCTGGAAATGATCATACGCATTCCTATTAGCTCTTTTCATAATTTAAATTTGTATGCAGGCAGGACCAAGGATATGCCTGGGGAAGGACTCCGCATATCTGCAGATGAAGATGGCACTGGCCATTTTGTGTAGATTCTACGAGTTCAAGTTGGTGCCAGGCCATCCAGTGAAGTACAGGATGATGACTATTCTATCGATGGCGCATGGTTTGAAGCTCACAGTTTCAAAACGCTCACTGGATTCAAAGGAGATGCGTATGCTGGAAGCTCATAAAGGAACTCGATAAGGTTATGGCGATGTATATGGTGACCAGGTTCGGATTCAGCATCTGCACGCAAGAAAAATCAAAAGCCAGCAGGGAATGAGTTCTCCTTGAAGCATAAACTAAGAGTTCCAGACAAATGTCCATTTTAATGTTAACAATCACAAATTCGCAAGTGTTAGTCTGTTAAACCATTTATGTAGCAATTGAACTTTTAATATAAAGAATAACTTATGTAGCTATGGAGTTTCAAATAAAATGCAAGAGACTTCAGTTTCGGGGAACTTTCAGCAACGTAAGGATTTGAGCGTTACAACAGCGTTTAACATGAAAAAGACTATTATAACTAGCAAATTATATAATCAAGACCAAAAAATATCAGCATACGTAATATATCCAGGGTAATTGCACGGATTATTCGAATTACAGCCTATCACCAGTTACAAACTTATAAATCTTAATTAAAGAAAACCTGAAATGTAAAAATAAATGTGGCAAGAATATATACAGAGTGTATACCAGAGGGGTGTGGGAAAATTCTATGTTGGACCTCTCGGTCCAGCTTTGGCCGTTGAATCAACAAATAGTTGGGGGGGGGGGGGGTTTTAAAATTGCTAAATGACCCCCCCTATTGGTGATCCAACGGCCAAAGCTGGGCCGAGACCAAACGGCCCGAGGGGTGTGCCAGAGGGGTATCCTCGTTATGGTGTTGGAGGATACCTTGAATTCAATATGTCATGAAAACTAAGGCTTTGTTTGTTTGTGTTTTCAAAACACTTTTTGCATTTTTATTTTCATTTGAGAATGAAATTACACACTTTATACTGTTTTTAACTGAAAATATTATCATTTTCATTCTCATTTTTACGTTCCCAATAAATTTCAATCATTTCTTTAAAATTACATTTCACATCACTCATCTCACAATTTCTTTTTATCACTCTTCTCTCTCATCTCCTTTTAATTTTTTAAACATTTCTCTCTCCTTCCTCTAAATTTTTAAATCCAACACTATTCATCTAATTATTACTTTTCAATCATTTCACATATCTCAATCACCAATTTCAACCATTTTGAAAAACACAACCAAACACACCTACTTTTTTCACTTTTCTCACATAAAAATAAAAAAACTCATTTTCTCATATATTTTGAAAAATGACAGTTGAAAATAAAATGAAAACATATTCAAACAAAGCCTAACTAATTTTATCACAAATCAATTCACATGTACTATATATTCTAATGAGAATTCAGGGTCTAAGTTATCTACTTGCCTGGTGGAGGATAGAGACCCTGGTCAAGTTGTCACTGTTATCAATTAATGACAAACATATAACGACATCACAATGACAACACAAATGTGGTCCCTGAGTCAATAAATTTTTTGTATGACTGAATTTTCATTCATATATATATGTAATGCGACAATTTTTTTCTGCATTAACAACGGACACTACGGCAATGTTTGGTTATATTTTTATACCATGTTTGGTTCACAAAATATTTTGTAAAAAATATACTATTTTTTTTTCCAAAAAAAAACATTATAATTATTTTTCATCTTTCTATACCTACTTTATCCCTACATTCCTCTCTATGTGCTCTCTCTCTTCTCTCTCCTCTCTAACAGACAAAAACTTCATGATTTGACTGTTACAGTAACTTTTGTTCCCTCTGAAAACAAAATCAAACATTATTTCACCAAAAAAACACACTCAAAAACCAACTCCCAAAATAAAACCAAACACAATCTCATCAAACACGCACGTGTCCTCCAAAATTTCTCACCAATAATTCTCACCAAAATACCATCCCAAAACATAACCAAACATAGCCTACATTTTTCACATCATTCTTTTTAAATAAAAGATACAGAAGAAGTACTATAGCATTGGTCTTTTAATTTATTTATATATATACAAATCCACTGCGTCAACAATACAGAATTTCTACACCCAATAAAAGCACATAGAATAGTGTCAATTGAGAAGCACCTTCAAACAGACAGTCCCAACTAAAACATTACAACACAACCAACATTACTACGGTTTTCCTTCAAAAGAGAGAGAAACCTGATCGGTCCATGCCTATTGTATAAGGTACACAAGCTAAAATATGATATTTATGAAGACAGCATAAACTTGATATCCATGTGACAGCTGTCTAACGGCATGCATTCGCCTAAAAGCAGCAGCATTCTTCCAGCACGCAACAGCAACAAAGAGCAGCCAAACTGCAAGATACGCCACCATGTATCAGATGAATTAATTAGATATTCCAATCCAACAACATAATTCTGATATGTAGCACATATATATGCACAAGTTCAGAACTTCTTTCTAGCTTCAAATGCTGCCACAAATCTGATGTTTATATTTACTGGAACTTTTTTATAGCTCAAAATGTTGTCACAAGTCTAAATGAGTAGTCAAGTTAAATTTCTTCGAAGCTCCAAATGTTGCAACAGGAATTATTATATTTACCTTCATACAAGTGATAAAAAGAAGGTAGTGCTTTGGAACTTTCACCCAGCAAGAACTTTACATACTATGAGCTCAATACTAATAAAGTTAAAATTATTAAACTCTCAGCAGTATGTTCTCCCACTACAGCTTCAAAAGATGAACTGCTTCGAGGGATTTTGTCTGACTTTCCGATTGAAATGAATTGAATGCAATTCGTTACACTTTAGAAGAAAATTCAATATTTGGTTGTCTAAGAAAAGCACGCTTTTTAGGCATTTAGGCATACACAAAAACAATGCAAGAATACAATCCTCTTAGTTTATGAGCTTAAAAACTCCTCAAAACATCTTATTATAAGATGTTTTAAAGTGTTTGGTAATTACAAAATTTGAGAAATAAAATAAGATAATAGATGTTAAGATCTTACTAGCTCCTTATAAATACACATTTATTTTTTCTTTTTTGTTTCCAAAGAGAAGGGGGCAACCCTACGGAACCATCTCGACAAACCCCAGTTATAGTTCACATATCGAGTCCAAGTAACACCAGCTCGATCTTATAAATACTTGAGGAGATCCTACTAATATTTTAAAATCCTAACGAACTCTTTATTTTGACAATGTTAACTATAAACTTGTTTCTATTAACACCTTGTTAGTCCCATGATCTTGTAAAATAAGATCAACAATCTCATAAGCTCCAAAAACATTATACAAAATGCAAGAGCTTATAAGATGTTTTAATAAGCTAAAGATCAACCAGAAAACATCTATATATAGGAGCTTCCCTGGGGAGTGTTAAACACGAAAAAGCCTAAAACAGGTAGCAAATTAAATAATCAATACAAAAAGGTTAATGTGCATATGTAACATATAGAGGAGAAACCAACGGGGTTGGTCGGAGTGGTAAGCAGCTCAGTTCCGCTTAAGCAAGGTCTCGAGTTCGAGAAGGTCTCGAGTTCGAGACCTTGTGAATGCAGAAAACCTCCGCTGGGAGACTCACCCACCACTGCCAGATGTGCGACCCGGGTCGGATCCGGATATAGTCGGGGCAAAACTCTGGTGAACCGAGTAGGAACCAAAAAAAAAACATATACAGGAGAATATTCGCCGATTATCAAAGTTATAATCAGGAAGGCCTTTCACAAATTACAAACTCATAATTCTGAATTAAAGAATACTTGAAATATATATATATGTATGTATATGTAAACATTGCATACCAGCCTTTCAGAAAGGAACAGCAACCAGAACTCTCCTCATAGTGCTGGTGCTGACTGTGCTGTGGCGGCAGCGGAGGGTAGCCATCATTAAAGTACCCCTGATAACCGGGCGGCGGCGGCGGAGGGTACCCATCCCTGGCGTACCCCGGCGGCGGAGGCGGCGGCTCCGCCGAGGGGAATCCACCTGGAGGCGGCGGCGGATACCCTAAACATCCAACAAACCACAAAAATTAACCAAATCTTCATCACAAATCAATTCCAAAACATACTATATATGCTGACGAAAAATTAGGGTTTTGAATTAGGTACTTGCCTGGCGGAGGATAGGGACCCTGGTGAACATGCTGATAACTCATCGATCTTGAGCTTTAGATTCAGTAAAATTCGAATCGGAGAATTCAAGAATTAGGTATTGATCGAAGTTGTAATTGAATGTTGTCGATGATTACGAAGAGTGAAGAATTTGGGGATTTTGTTGAGTGTATGAAATGAAAGTAGAGATGAAAATTGTATCTAAGATGTCTTGAGTGACGACGTGGCGGTGGAAAAATGTAAACCTGTACGTCACCGTCACGCAATTACTGTGGCAATAAGATATTAAAAACCCAAAAATTCTTTAGTGCACCGGGTCAGTATATGTATTGTGCCACATCAGGATCATGTGCTGATGGGTCTATATATGTATTGTGCCATATCAGGATCATGTGATGATGTGGCACATTACTTGGTGTTCAAGACCTGGTGCACCAAGTAATGTGCCACATCAAGTAATGTGCCACATCATCATAAAATTTTAGAAAAATAATCAATTACAAAACAAATGTGTTATATTTATTATGTAATTAGTCAAATGTAACGGTGATTTGGGTCAGTTTTAGTGATTGAACTATCTCAGTTAGGGTAGTTTCGTTTACGAATCTAAGGACGCTTAATTGAGATTATATACTGCACTTGGGTTAGCCAAGCTCCCTACGTACTTTTATTATTATCAAGTATAAACGTAGTTTCAATTTTAAGTATGCTTCCAGTGCTATGATCGATGTTCGTATACAATAATACCCAAATATATATATCTATATATATTGGGATCGTACTTTGGAGTCTATAGACTAAATACCAATGATAAAATGCAAGCTACGAGGTATATTAATCCAGCCCCTGACTCATTGTAATTTGTAAATGATGTATTTATAAATATTCTACGTTGTACGGATGGAAGGATGACAAATGAGTGTCATATTCAGATAATGACACATGCGGCTAATGGACGGCCAGATGATGCTTTGTAGAGTCGGGTCATCCAGTTATGACATATGTGGTTAACGAACGGTCCTGATGATATAGGGTCGGGTCATGGGTCAACCCGACCCGAATCTTACAGTGTTTTGCAAATATTAACATTCTAAGGAGCTTCGACTTCGTACAAGTGGTATGATGTAACAAACCACCTTACTTATTTATTCTACTTATTTAATATATTTTGTTATATCAAAGTGGAGTTGGGTTTGGATTGAAATTTTTTAGCTAAAAATATATCTATATTTGATCACATTTAACTTTTTCCAACCAAAGATAAACCCAATTCAACTTTTAGGTTAAATAAAAATCAGACCAAAATCAAATAATTAGTTTTAGATCATACAGTTCATGTGAATCGAGTAACCTTTTTCGACGGTAGAGTTGGTTGGTTTGCGAATTTTGAGTATATTCATACCTTAGAGATTTTACTATATAATGGTACTAAAATGACACAAAATCATTGACAATAATTTCGTGCTAATTTTTTTTTTTATATATATACAAATGTACATTGTTTTGTTTGGTTTACGGACCATTCACTTGGAGGATTTATGAGGGATTATAAATGCTACCAAAATCTTTGCCTTCTCTTATAAGTAACAGGAAAATCACACACAAACTCCCTCATTTGTTGTATAATTATCAAAATCCCCCATTTATTGAAAATTCCCAGCATAATTCCTCATGTTAAGATTTTCTTACAATTACACTCAATGTGTTTAAATTTTTTACAATTTCACCCCTGTAAATATTAAAAATAGACTCCTTTAGGGAGGTGTATGTAATTTTCAATAAGTAGAGATGAGTTTTGGTAATGATACAAAGGTATGTGTGTAATTTTCCCTATATAATAAAATCTAAGCATAGAGCCCTGTTAAGCATATGTGCTGTGGAAGAATGCGTTCCCCCGAAATTTGAAATCTTTCATAAGCTAATTCACAAGGATAGAAACTTGTTTGTTTTCGAGGGAGAAGAAATGGCCATGAGCCAGGAGGTGTTTAGGATTAATTAAAAGTTAGCTCTTGATTTGAAGGAGACTTGGCCAAATGCTAAACAAACGAAGGGAAAGGTGGAGGAGGCCCTTAATTGGAGAAAACCGGAGAACGGGTGGTTTAAATTGAATACCGATGGTAGTGTTTGAAATGAGTCGGGAATGGCCACGGCAGGGGTAGGGATGGCAACGGATCCGGATTGGACCCGGAACCGCTTCGACGGTTCCGGTTCCCCCTCTCTAACCGGATCCGGTTCCAGTTTATACGGGTCCTAGCGGTTCCGGCTTGAACCCGGAACCGACCCGGAATCGCTTTTTTTTTTTTTTTTTAAAAAAACAAATTAAAAAATTAAAAATATTAGCCTTGAATTCTTGGCAGCAGAAAATAAAATAGAACATTAGGTACTTCGCAAGATGGGAAATTCCTACAGAAACATTAATAAGTAGTTTATATGTGTCGTCGGTTAAGTGTAATTACATAAACATGCAGCAAGCTGAGTATTAAGCATAAATGTGCAAAAATTAAGAGAAATGTCAATTTGGCCGCAGAAGAAATGCAGTGGCCAACATATGAATGATCTCATGTATCACTTTAATTAGGCAGAGGAAATAAAAAATATTTACAGTACACACAACTCTACTAAGAAGATAGATAAAGGAATACTTTGCACAAATAAAACCAGTTACAATTAAATAAATGGTTTAAAAATTTTCTCAAAATTTGATTGTTATCTGTGAAGATTCAAAATTGCTCCTAATATTCTTAAAGCCTTGTAAAATAACAAAAACATATCGGGTTCAATAACTCTTGATAGATATATTTATTACTGAACTATAAGAAAATCTCATAATTGCAATGTGTCAGAGATGTTTAAGTTACATCAAATTTCTGTATAAGAAATACGTATAGAAGAATAAGTAGTGAAAAAGAAGAAAAAATACAAAAAAAGGAAAAGAGAAAAGGCAAAATTCTAACCAAAAAAAAAAAAAAAGGTCTTGCGGTTCCTGTTCTGATTCCAAACTCGCGGGTACCAGCGAATCTCACGGTTCCGGTTCCGTGGGCTAGCATAACACACAAAGAGAAACGAGAACAAGGTTGCGGATAGGCTAGCGAAGATAGGTCATGATCTACCTTCGAGGTTTATGTTTGGGAAGACCCTCCAGAATTTTGTTTGGAGGTCTTAGTGAATGAATAGTAGTTCTCGTGTTTTTTGCATGTAATCATAAAAAAAATGTGCTTGATGCCTAAAATAGACTCATTGAACTACACTTTAGCACAATCCACATAAGTTATTATATAGTTTCCATTTGTTTCCTGTTAAAATTGGATAAAAATTGTTTTTCATCTTTGTTTAAATTCAAATAAAACCAAACCAACATTTTACACGTCTACATATTTTTCATCATCTACTAAAGCAACTAAACATAATTACTTGTTGCTATAATTCAACCTTGAACAATTTCATTCTTTCTTTATTTAACACACTTGGAGCTCATTTATTTAACTAGAAATTAAGGATATAAATACAATTTTGTGTTGGCATATGACAAGAGCTCCTCTTATATATTAAAATTTAAATGATGATGAATGAATATATCTATATCTATATCTATACTATACTAATCTATACTATACTAAAAGTGTGGATAAGTTGGGTGTTTGTTCCAATTGTAATTTTACTTTCTTATTCTTGCTAATTATAATTATAATTGATAATAAATTATAAAGTCACCCCTTACATATAAAATCTTCCACTTCCCTACAAAGTGAACGAGTAATAAAGTCACCCCCACATTCCTACAAATTATCTATACCTATATCCGCATCTATATCTATCTATATCTATATCTATATTATATTATAGATATAGAAATCTAACAATATAGTAACAATTGCGTGTATGAATTTCAAAAGATTCTTGTAAAATAATTTTTCTCTAATCCAAAGAACTCTATACCATAGCTCGGGATCCCTATCTTTCATCACTTTCCTCCTATTGTCAGCCGTTCTCATTGTCAAGACAGAAAGGTCATAGTCATAGACTCATAGTTAAGTATCAGCATGACTAATCCCACATGAAAACATACAAAATGAAAGTGTGAATTGTACCAAATAAAGTTGACGGATAAAGAGTATGATAGACCACAAAGCAAACTATTCTTTCGCCTTTCACCAAAGAATACCGAGTGCTCGCTGTAATTATTTCCTTTTGTCTTGGCCAAGCCTCATAGAGTTCATCTTCCAAGCACTTATATTACTCTGAGTGCTCGGCCAAGCCTCATGGCATCCATCACCCAAGCACTTACAATACTCCATGTTGGCTCCTTCACAAAGCTAAACCTTATAAAGAACTATTACTATAACTCTTGGAAATTTAGGCTATTAAATACTACCTAGTAGTAATAATTAATTTAGTGGATAGAGGGTTGCCGTAACTCTTGGAATTTTAGGCTATTAATAACTACCTAGTAGTGATAATTAATTTAGTGGATAGTGGGTTGCCTTTCTATGGCTCTAAGACTTTTGACATTTTAACAATTAACAATAACAATTATTGTTATTACATAGTGGCCATCAAGTTGGCAGTTCATGGGCCGATTGTGGGTTTCATTTTTTTTGCCTAATAATTTTTAATCCATTTTGTAGGATAGTGGTGTAATGAATTACATGGTTCAATCAATACATAGTTGAGGGTAGAAGTGTAAAATTACAATTGAAAATAATTAGGTGTTTGTTCCAATTGTAAATTGACTAATCTGACCTCACTAATATTAATATATTACAATTAATATTAGTTAATAACTATTACATAGATATAACACCACTAAATCTCTACATTTCTTAACAACCCTTCATCTCCATAAGAACATTCACGAGTCACTTCAAAGGTCATAAGGTCATAAGGAAATTTATGTAAAAACATTAAATTAAATGAATGCAATAATGAAAATTAAGACCATCACCTTCCCAACTTCCAACTCATCTAAATGTCAACCGAAGAGCCCCTATTAACCCATCTAATGAAACTTTACCATTTTATATCAAAATTCCTATTACCTATATTTGCAAGATTCCCAACCCATGAGAAAGTTGTACGATCAGCAAAACAAATGGCAATTGGTGTGAAAGTATGGATTAAAGATGAATTTTGTTGTTTAAAAAGCACGAGCTGATGCAAAAGTCTCCTTAGCCATAAAGGTCACTATTAATTTTGACTAAGTTGTTGGAGTCTTGGAGACTCTTCTGCTTATCGTGTTCATATCATAATAATTAATTACGGAGCATAATAATCATTTCTTGCATTATTTGAATAATATATGTCTATAACAATTTATTGTTTTATACGTGATGTATGTGAGTTTCACACCAATAATATTTATATTAATATATGGGATAATATGAGTGTTATGATGAGATATGACGATAATATAAGTACGATAATGTAAATAACACAAAATTTAACGTGGTTCGGTCGAATATGACCTACGTCCACGGGGGTGTAAAATTCGTCTCCTTTATTTCTCTATAGTATGTATTATTTTTACAATGGATCCTCCTTTATTCATCCTCTAGAATGTATTATATTTAGTGCTCGGAAGATGAACTCTATAGGTTTAAGTGTGTTTTGTCTATGGGCGTACATTTGGGCTTTGGCTTTCAGTTTTTTCTTTTATTATATTCTATTTATTTTTTTACTATAGTCTTCATTATACAGTTTGGTTCGTTGTATGGATTTGAAATAAAGTAGTGAATGTGTCATTTCGGCTTAGTTTTCACATAAATCTGAAGATGTGTTTTTCTTTTGCCCTTTGCTGAGTTAAATTTTCTTTGTATTTAAATGGACAGTTGTTATGTGTACTAATGTCTAATGTAACAACATAGTGCACCTCTACAGGAAATTTGTAAACAGTTAGATGATGTCAATGGGTATCCGTTGGGAAATTAAGGATACGTAGAATGGATTCTTGTAAGTTGATAATAAATTATAAAGTCACCCCCTACATATAAAATCTTCCACTTCCCTACAAAGTTAATGAGTAATAAAGTCACCCCACATTCCTACAAATTATCTATACCTATATCCACATCTATATCTATCTATATCTATATTATCTTATATTATATTATATTATATTATATTACACTAAAAGTGTGGATAAGTTGGGTGTTTGTTCCAATTGTGACTTTACTTTCTTATCCTTCCTAATTATAATTATAACTGATAATAAATTATAAAGTCACCCCCTACATATAAAATCTTCCATTTCCCTACAAAATTAATGAGTAATAAAGTCACCCCCACATTCCTACAAATTAATGAAAAATGAATGTCATTAACTATCCATCTATCTAAATTTATTTATATTTATACTTATATTATATTATACTAAAATTGTGGATAAGTTGGGTGTTTGTTTCAATTGTGATTTTATTTTCTTATCCTTGCTAATTATAATTATAACTGATAATAAATTATAAAGTCGCCCCTATATATAAAATCTTCCACTTCCCAACAAAGTTATCTATACTATAACTGTACAAAAAGTGTGGATAAGTTGGGTGTTTGTTCCAATTGTGATTTTACTTTCTTATCCTTGCTAATTATATTTATAACTGATAATAAATTATAAAGTCACCCCCTACATGTAAAATCTTCCACTTCCCTACAAAGTTAATGAGTAATAAAGTCACTACAAATTAATGAAAAATGAATGTCATTAACTATCTATCTATCTATCTATCTATATCGATAATCTACAATCTATATTCTATAATCTATAAAAAAAGTGTGGATAAGTTGGGTGTTTATTTCAATTGTGATTTTACTTTTTTATCCTTGCTAATTATAATTATAACTGTTAATAAATTGTAAAGTCACCCCTATAAAATCTTCCACTTCCCTATAAAGTTAATGAGTAATATTCCAATTGTGTAATGTCAATCATACCTTCATTAATTGGTTGGTTTTTTTATTACAATAATCTTCTAAGCTTCCTTAAGAATATCAAAAATCTATTGATTAGTTACTTAATTATTTTTATTTGCTTTAGTCTTTAAACAGGCTTCATAGTATTAAAAGCTTTCATCCTCTTAATTTGCTTTTAGCTTTTGAACTTTTGCGACATAACATAAATATCAATCCATATGGACGTGATGAGAACATATAGGGAACCGCAGGTGGGTATGAAGGCTAAAAGTGTGGATAAGTTATAGGTGTTTGTTCCAATTATGATTTTTACTTTCTTATCCTTGCTAATTATAATTATAACTGATAATAAATTATAAAGTCACCCCCTACATATAAAATCTTCCACTTCCCTACAAAGTTAATGAGTAATAAAGTCACTCCCACATTCCTACAAATTATCTACATCTATATCTATATCTATACTATACTAAAAGTGTGGATAAGTTGGGTGTTTGTTCCAATTGTGATTTTACTTTCTTATCTTTGCTAAATATAATTATAACTGATAATAAATTATAAAGTCACCCCCAACAAATAAAATCTTCCACTTCCCTACAAAGTTAATGAGTAATATTCCAATTGTGTAATGTCAATCATACCCTCATTAATTGGTTGTTTTTTTATTACAATAATCTTTTAAGCTTTCTTAGGAATATCAAAAGTCTAGTGATTAGTTACTTAATTATTTTTATTTGCTTTAGTCTTTAAACCGGCTTCATAGTATTAAAAGATTTCATCCTTTTAATTTGCTTTTAGCTTTTGAACTTTTGCGACATAACATTTGATATATATAAATATCAATCCATATGGACGTGATGAGAACATATAGGGAATCCCAGGTGGGTACGAAGCCTAAAAGTGTGGATAAGTTGGGTGTTTGTTCTAATTGTGATTTTACTAAAAGTGTGGATAAGTTGGGTGTTTGTTCCAATTGTGATTTTACTTTCTTATCCTTGCTAATTATATTTATAACTGATAATAAATTATAAAGTCACCCCCTACATGTAAAATCTTCCACTTCCCTACAAAGTTAATGAGTAATAAAGTCACCTCCACATTCCTACAAATTAATGAAAAATGAATGTCATTAACTATCTATCTATCTATCTATATCTTTGATCTTTAATTTATAATCTATAATCTATAACTATAACAAAAGTGTGGATAAGTTGGGTGTTTATTCAAATTGTGATTTTACTTTCTTATACTTGCTAATTATAATTATAACTGTTAATAAATTATAAAGTCACCCCCTACATATAAAATCTTCCACTTCCTTACAAAGTTAATGAGTAATATTCCAATTGTTAAATGTCAATCATACCCTCATTAATTGGTTGATTTTTTTATTACAATAATCTTCTAAGCTTTCTTAAGAATATCAAAAGTCTATTGATTAGTTACTTAATTATTTTTATTTGCTTTAGTCTTTAAACAGGCTTCATAGTATTAATGATGCATTAATAAGGAGAACATGAATGAATAATGAAGTAATTAGTCATAAAAAGGGCACCCCACTTCCTATCAAATTGATGTCCCCTAATAGCAATTAAAAGTTGGCCAATGCTTAGTGTGGGAGCCTAAAAGTCTAATTCACTTGTAACCGATCTTAGGTAAAATTTCTATATAAGATTGGATTTTGTGAAGGTTGTGCTTACATTTTAATAAAAACAATGCACCAGAACAAAGAGGATAAGAATGCAGCAGAAAAAGGAGGGTTTCCCCATATGTTCATTCGATTTTTTTATTGGTATTAAGCATAATGTTTTACTAAGAATTTAAATATGTTTGGTCATCATTTGATGGGAATGAGCATCTTTGTCTATATGGATTTGTACCCCTTCGATGGCGGCATTCTCATTGAAATCTTTATGACAGGGAAAAACTTCCTTTTGTTATGTTAGAAAGTCCTCCAAGTGATGCCTTTAATCCCTCCCAAGTTATCTCCACCTAAACTCAGAAATAGAGATCATCTACCCGCTCAAAAGTTGGAAACTCTATGACTGGTGTCTGGTTTAAATTTTGCATCAGAAATACATCTAGCTTCGGTCTTATCATACCTCTAAGTTTGGTTACCTTCGTTTAGAGACATCAATTTATAGTAAGAAGGTATTAGTAAAGAAAGTGACAAATAGTTAATGTATCATCAATTATCAAATTTTAGTGGTATGTGAAGGGTATTGTAGCTTAAAAACCTTTACAAGATAACCCCTTCAGAAAGAGTTTAATACAAACTAAAATACTCCACTTAATCTCTTCAATTTGTTCACCTTCCAATTCTCTTGAACAATCCATTGCAATTTTCAACTTCTCAACATGTGCAGAAAACTTTTAACCTTCCATCTTCCTTACACATTTATAACAAAGTTGGTCTTTCAACTTCCACCTTGTAATCAATCGTCTACATGTTTCAAGAACTCAAAAATAAATTCCAATTTTCGTATGTGATCACATTTATGAAGCATTAGAGTATTTGGATTAAACTCATTTTGCGCGATCGGTGTAATTTAAAAATAATATATGATACTCATTATAGCATTGAAATATCATGAATAATTGGTGTATATTAAATATACACCAATTCTTAATTGTTATGCTTAAAACAATTTCCAAATATACTAATAATATGCAATTAATATACAAATTCTACTAAATACCCCACTACACCGCTTCCTCATCCAAAATAGTCATTTCATCTTCACCACCGCAATTAATATAATTCATAGTTGTGACTGATGAGTTTGGTGGAGTCGGATCAAAATAAGGTCAAGAAGAGGAGCCAAAATAGATCCAAGAAGAGTCGGGGTTGACTGGGATCGCAAAAGGATAAGAAGAAGTCGAAAAATTGAAGCTGGGAAGTGCAGATATGCACAGTTGCGCCCAGGCGCCCAAAAGTGGCGCCCAGGCGGGCAGAGGGGTGCGCCCAGGCGCCAACATGGCGGCGCCCAGGCGCCACTGTATGGCGCCTGGGCGCGGGCAACAGCACTGGAGACGCATTTTTTGAAGGTTTTTCCTTATTTTGGCATGTCTTGAGTCCTACTTTGATTGGAATTGTTTCCTATTGTATTAGGAATTATTCCCTAATTGTTTAGGAGTGTTTTTCCTAATTTGTTAGGGTTTAGACTTCTCCACCATTATAAATATGTGAACTCTCTCTTGTAATTGATTGATGAACTCTTGATGTACTTTGAAAGAAATAAAGATGTAGTCTAGGTTGGTTCGTGGATGTAGGCAAGTTATGCCGAACCACATTAAATCCTCGTGTTCGTTATCTTCATATTTAGGCTTAGATTTTGTTGTTTCTTGATTATTCTTCGTGCTCTGGTGCTACCATCCCTAACAGTGACTTGAGTTATGTGACAAAGGCACTAGCACTTCCTCATCCAAAGTATATATATGTGTTCCTTCCACTTCCCTTCTCATTCTTCCCTACACGTAATTTTCCTGCAAGATAAAGAACTGAATCTTCAACTTTGTGAACATTGGATGAAGTATTAACTTAGAAATAAATCTGTGGTCATTGGATTAGAAATTTAGAACTCGATATTTAGAATTAATGGATGACAGGTATATGTAAAGCTTTGTATAAGTTTAAAGAGTTAATAGGAAATAAAATACTTTCCACCACCTCACCTTTCATCTACCTACACAAAAGAAAAGATGTTTAAAAATCTCATTGATTGCATTTAAGAAATGATGTCTTTCTCTTAACCTTTTCATTTCAACTACTATAAATATTCTCTATCAATTTTTGAATTCCAATGGGCTTTACGGTGAGAAAAACCTCCCAAATAGAGAGAATGTGGAATCATTAATCTTAATAAAATTCTCTTTATACGTACTCATATTTTGAAGGACAAGGTTGAATTGGAGAAAAACATTACTGATGAGATCAAGTTGCTCAATAATGTCTCCTTCCAAGATCAGCCATCAAAGCATCAATTTGAATAAAGTCATGATCATATATAGTTGCCGATCCAATGCCCATAAATTTCAACTTACTTTGGTGATGTTTTAGATTTATCTAGAACATGGATGAGAATTGCTAGCCACTCATTTTCTCCCATTCAACAAGCCAACAAAGGCACGGGACGAAAATGTTAAGATCATTGTACAAATAATTATTTCTTACAGCATATGTATGCATTGAAATATAATTCTGAATATTAAAATCTAAATAGCTACTACTGCAATGGTGCAATGAACCAACAACCTGATCACCGAATAAACTAAGAAATCATAACATTTAGTAAAAACCAATAGCTCCAAAGTCCAAACTATACAAACCAAACTCTAAAAGCCAAAGTTCCAACAGGAGACCAAAACCAGAGACAGTAAAAACATGAAGAAATCGAATCACTGAGCTCCAAAACAGAACCAATATTTATATTGCTAAGGTTATTAATTAGATAAAAGGTCACAAGTTAGTACTATATCCAGAGTGGTGAGAAATGAAAGAACTATATGGCTGGTATACACACACATTCCATTGCTAAGGTTATTAGATGAAAGGTCATGAGTTAATATTAGTTTAATGCAATGATTTCAAATGGTAGACAAAGAATTCTTGCAGTTATAGTTGAAATGCCCACATGACTTTCTAGCTTCTTTCTCATTTACATTATTATTAATGCATGGTAGTTATATTTATTTAATTCATAATTATTAATATTAATAATAATAGTTTTATTAATATATTAGTAAGGTTACTTAAGTGAGGGCAATAATGTTCTTTCACAATTGGAAGAAACACCAATTTAAACCTCAATAGGGAGTGAAAATGAACTATGTATTGAAAATATGTATTAACTAGATGAAATACCTATAATCGAAATATCATAAAGTGAATAATTGGTGTATATTAAATATACACCAATTATTTAAAATGACTATTAAATATACAAAGCATGTGCGTTGCACGTGGAAGTCTAATTCTTCTGATAACCATTTTTAACTAATATTTTAAGAATTGTAGTTGAAAAGTCATTGAATGACCTTCTAGTTTCTTAAACATAACTCATGTACACATGATTGCATCCTATATGTATTTTATTTACTAAATAGTAACATATAATTAGTAAGTCTATTTAAGTGGATATTTTAGTGTTTGTTCCAATTGTGATTTTACACTTTTGCCCTCAATTTTGTATTGATTGAACCATGTTATTCATTACACCACTATCCTACAAAATTGATTAAAATTATTAGGCATAAAAAAAAAAACCACAATCGGCCCTTAAACTGCCAACTTATGGCCACTATGTAATAACAATATTTGTTATTGTTAATTGTTAAAATGTCAAAAGTCTTAGAGTCATAAAAAGACAACCCACTATCCACTAAATTAATTATCACCCAATTAACTATCCTACAAAATTGATTAAAAATTATTAGGCATAAAAATGAAACCCACAATCGGCCCATAAACTACCAACTTGATGGCCACTATATAATAACAATATTTGTTATTGTTAATTGTAAAAATATCAAAAGTCTTAAAGGCATAAAAAGGCAACTCACTATCCACTAAATTAATTATCACTATTAGGTAGTATTTAATAGCCTATTATACATTGATCCATATTTTTCATATTATAATGGTGTCTTATGACCTTCAAGCTAAATAGTAACATATAATTAGTAAGGTTACTTAAGTGATGATAATGGTGTCTTATGACCTTCTAGTTTCTTAGTCATGAGTCAAGTACACATAATTACATTCTATATATATTTAATTTACTAAATAGTAACATATTATTAAAGTTATTTAAGTGAGTGAGGACAATGGTGTCTTTTCACATTATTTTATAGTATAGGAAAGTTTAAACTCAAACTATATAGCCTTTATCCATGAATGAGTGTGCTTTTATTGATTCGTTCGGTGCGGGTCAAGATTTTGTAATATAAATTTGTGAAAAAGTCTTCAAAATTATGAATGGAAAAGTTTATTTATTTAGTAAAAACATTCATACAATTTATATATCAAACACATAATTAAAGTTCAGATATAAGATTTGATAAATCAGAGTATGTTTATTGGTCACATTTACTCATTGGAAATTAAAAGAAAGAAATACAATATTTTTTAGATTTCCTATTTTGTCTTTCATGGTGAATGTAATTTTTCATATTAAAAAGCAATGCACTCACACACAAAATAAATATATTAATACTCAACATTATTTTAAGCATAACAATTAAGAAGACATGTATAATATATAGGCATATTATACATGTCTTCTTCTATTTCCTCCTATTGCATGAGTGTGAATCTGGTTGAGGCATCTTTTATAACCATTTACAAGAGACCTTTGGAGTATCCACTATAATCATTTAATTAGAAAATCATCCTCACTCTCTTTAGTCAGTTCGTCTTCCAATTTTCCTTTCTTATAAACCATAACGTTTTCTTGTCTTTAAGTAGCCATAAGTAGTTCTAAAGAATTAAAATACCAAGTTGAGGGACATGCAAATCTGATTATGATCATTTGAAACCGTTCATGAGACCCAAGAGTCTCTCATTCTCTATAATGTAGTTATTAATTGTCTTAATAAAGATGAGAAGTGTCTCTCATTTGAAATCGTAGTATTTATTTTCAATATATAGTGGAGGATAGAAGTGTCAATTCACAATCGGAAGAAACACTGATATATCCACACTTTTAGTATAGTATATTTATATTTAGGAGATGGTTTTTTTTTTTAATTTCTTGTAGGAAAGTGGTGGATTTTTATATTTGCTAAATTGTAGTATTTATTTTTAATAGAAAGTGGAGGATAGAAGTGTCAGTTCACAATTGACGAAATACTAAGATATCCATACTTTTGGTAAGCTTCACAAAATCCTATCTTATATAGGAGTATAATTAACCCAAGATCGGTTACAAGTGAATTAGATTTTTAGACTTCTATGGAAAATTAAACATTTGCAACTTTTAAGTGCTATAAGTGGACAACAATTTGCTGGAAAGTGGGGTGCCCTTTTCATGATGCATTAGGATTTGAAATGCTTTGCATAATGTTTTGTTTGTGGAAAGACCAAAAGTTATTAAATGAGATAAATGTAACTTAATTTCACATTGAACTGATGGACTTTCATAAAAATATAAAAAGAAACTCTCCAAATCCTCATCACCTTTCCAGCTGCCAAGAAGTCCAAAAGCCCACTTTATTGCATAAAAAAATTATATAAGCAACACCCCTGCGGTTGCCGGTCTTCACACTTTCTTTTCTGCCTTGGATGGATTTTGAAACACATTTGTCAGAAAGTGAATCGAGTCGTTTAACTGCTTGAGATTGAGAAGAAGATCCATGAAGACCTGAAGCTTGTACTGATCAAATATTACTCATGAAAAAATGTCTACTATCAGAGATATGAAAACAGTAAGAGGTGTAGATAAAATCAGAAACATTTGCATCCATTTATGGCATCTAACTAATGAATATTCCCGTTGCCAATATTCACCTTTCGAGCTTTCAAATGTCGCGGTTTATAGTCCATATTTATCCCACCACTAACTTAAAAAACTAAATGATCACCTTGCACTAAATTAATTACAATTTTGGGTTAATTTGTACTTATTTTCAATACATAGTGTAAAATCAGAATTGGAACAGACACTAAGATATCCACACTTTTAGTATAGTATAGATTATGATTATTCATTTTTTTAGGATAGTGGTGGGATAAACATGGGTTAATTTGTACTCATTTTCAATACATAGTTGATGGTAAAAGTGTAAAATCACAATTAGAACAAACACTAAGATATCCACACTTTTAGTATAGTTTTATAACTATTCATTTTTTCTAGAAAGTCATAAGACACCATTATCATCACTTAAGTAACTTTACTAATTATATGTTATTATTTAGCTAGAAGGTCATAAGACACCATTATCAGCACTTAAATAGACTTACTAATTATATGTTACTATTTAGTAAATAAAATACATATAGGATGCAATCATGTGTACATGAGTCATGTTTAAGAAACTAGAAGGTCATTTAATGACTTTTCAACTACAATTCTTAAAATATTAGTTAAAAATGGTTATCAGAAAAATTAGACTTCCACGTGCAACGCACGTGCTTTGTACTAGTTTCAAGAAAAAGTCTTTCAGCATTGCACCTAAATAGCTTTATCCCATAAACTTCAAACATAAATAAAATAATATAATATAAAAAATATGGATCAATGAATTGATTACAATTGAAAAACCCTCTTTTTTATAGTATAGGTGTTTAGGACTAAACACCTATGAAAGTTTGATATCCATGTACAATGTTCCATGTCCAATTGGCAACTTCTTTTGGGAAGCTTGAAGACTCAACGACCGTTGATATTGAGTTCAAGAATGGTTAGCTTTTTTATTTCTATATTTTCTCAATTTACCAATGAAACTATAACCAAAAGGCATATTTGCCGTTGTTTCATAATATAAATAAGTATATCCTAAATTGTTTTAACATAATACTATTTTTTAAAAATAATTCCTCATGTCATATATTTTATTTTTTCTATCACTTTGTCCCACTTCCCTACAAAGTTAATGAGTAATATTCCAATTGTGTAATGTTAATCATACCCTCATTAATTGGTTTTTTTTTATTACAATAATCTTCTAAGCTTCCTTAAGAATATCAAAAGTCCAGTGATTAGTTACTTAATTATTTTTATTTGCTTTAGTCTTTAAACCGGCTTCATAGTATTAAAGGCTTTCATCCTTTTAATTTGCTTTTAGCTTTTGAACTTTTGCGACATAACATTTGATATATATAAATATCAATCCATATGGACGTGATGAGAACATATAGGGAATCCCAGATGGGTACGAAGCCTAAAAGTGTGGATAAGTTGGGTGTTTGTTCTATTGTGATTTTACTAAAAGTGTGGATAAGTTGGGTGTTTGTTCCAATTGTGATTTTACTTTCTACTCCTTGCTGATTATATTTATAACTGATAATAAATTATAAAGTCACCACCTACATGTAAAATCTTCCACTTCCCTACAAAGTTAATGAGTAATAAAGTCAACCCCACATTCCTACAAATTAATGAAAAATGAATGTCATTAACTATCTATCTATCTATCTATATCTTTAATCTATAATCTATAATCTATAACTATAACAAAAGTGTGGATAAGTTGGGTGTTTATTCAAATTGTGATTTTACTTTCTTATACTTGCTAATTATAATTATAACTGTTAATAAATTATAAAGTCACCCCCTACATATAAAATCTTCCACTTCCCTACAAAGTTAATGAGTAATATTCCAATTGTTAAATGTCAATCATACCCTCATTAATTGGTTGGTTTTTTTATTACAATAATCTTCTAAGCTTCCTTAAGAATATCAAAAGTCTATTGATTAGTTACTTAATTATTTTTATTTGCTTTAGTCTTTAAACAGGCTTCAGAGTATTAAAAGCTTTCATCCTCTTAATTTGCTTTTAGCTTTTGAACTTTTTGCGACATAACATTTGATATATATAAATATCAATCAATATGGACGTGATAAGAACATATAGGGAACCCCAGGTGGGTATGAAGGCTAAAAGTGTGGATAAGTTGGGTGTTTGTTCCAATTGTGATTTTTCTTTCTTATCCTTGCTAATTATAATTATAACTGATAATAAATTATAAAGTCACCCCCTACATATAAAATCTTCCACTTCCCTACAAAGTTAATGAGTAATAAAGTCACCCCCACATTCCTACAAATTATCTACATCTATATATATATCTATATCTATATCTATATCTATATCTATACTATACTAAAAGTGTGGAAAAGTTGGGTGTTTGTTCCAATTGTGATTTTACTTTCTTATCCTTGCTAATTATAATTATAACTGATAATAAATTATAAAATCACCCCCTACATATAAAATCTTTCACTTCCCTACAAAGTTAATGAGTAATATTCCAATTGTGTAATGTCAATCATACCCTCATTAATTTGTTGTTTTTTTATTACAATAATCTTCTAAGCTTCCTTAAGAATATCAAAAGTCTAGTGATTAGTTACTTAATTATTTTTATTTGCTTTAGTCTTTAAACTGGCTTAATAGTATTAAAAGCTTTCATCCTCTTAATTTGCTTTTAGCTTTTGAACTTTTGCGACATAACATTTGATATCTATACTATACTAAAAGTGTGGATAAGTTGGGTGTTTGTTCCAATTGTGATTTTACTTTCTTATCCTTGCTAATTATAATTATAACTGATAATAAATTATAAAATCATCCCTTACATATAAAATCTTCCACTTCCCTACAAAGTTAATGAGTAATATTCCAATTGTGTAATGTCAATCATACCCTCATTAATTGGTTGTTATTTTATTACAATAATCTTCTAAGCTTCCTTAAGAATATCAAAAGTCTAGTGATTAGTTACTTAATTATTTTTATTTGCTTTAGTCTTTAAACCGGCTTCATAGTATTAAAAGCTTTCATCCTCTTAATTTGCTTTTAGCTTTTGAACTTTTGCGACATAACATTTGATATATATATATAAATATCAATCCATATGGACGTGATGAGAACATATAGGGAATCTCAGGTGGGTACGAAGGCTAAAAATGTGGATAAGTTGGGTGTTTGTTTTAATTGTGATTTTACTAAAAGTGTGGATAAGTTGGGTGTTTGTTCCAATTGTGATTTTACTTTCTTATCCTTGCTAATTATATTTATAACAGACAATAAATTATAAAGTCACCCTCTATATGTAAAATCTTCCACTTCCCTACAAAGTTAATGAGTAATAAAGTCACCCCCACATTCCTACAAATTAATGAAAAATGAATGTAATTAACTATCTATCTATCTATCTATCTATATCTATAATCTATAACTATACCAAAAGTGTGGATAAGTTGGGTGTTTATTCCAATTGTGATTTTACTTTCTTATCCTTGCTAATTATAATTATAACTGTTAATAAATTATAAAGTCACCCCCTACATATAAAATCTTCCACTTCCCTACAAAGTTAATGAGTAATATTCCAATTGTTAAATGTCAATCATACCCTCATTAATTGGTTGGTTTTTTTATTACAATAATCTTCTAAGCTACCTTAAGAATATCAAAGTCTATTGATTAGTTACTTAATTATTTTTATTTGCTTTAGTCTTTAAACAGGCTTCATAGTATTAAAACTTTCATCCTCTTAATTTGCTTTTAGCTTTTGAACTTTTGCGACATAACATTTGATATATATAAATATCAATCCATATGGACATGATGAGAACATATAGGGAACCCCAGGTGGGTATGAAGGCTAAAAGTGTGGATAAGTTATAGGTGTTTGTTCCAATTGTAATTTTACTTTCTTATCCTTGCTAATTATAATTATAGCTGATAATAAATTATAAAGTCACCCCCTACATATAAAATCTTCCATTTCCCTACAAAGTTAATGAGTAATAAAGTTACCCCCACATTCCTACAAATTAGCTACATCTATATCTATTTCTATACTATACTAAAAATGTGGATAAGTTGGGTGTTTGTTCCAATTGTGATTTTACTTTCTTATCCTTGCTAATTATAATTATAACTGATAATAAATTATAAAGTCACCCCCTACATATAAAATCTTCCACTTCCCTACAAAGTTAATGAGTAATATTCCAATTGTGTAATGTCAATCATACCCTCATTAATTGATTGTTTTTTTATTACAATAATCTTCTAAGATTCCTTAAGAATATCAAAAATATATTGATTAGTTACTTAATTATTTTTATTTGCTTTAGTCTTTAAACCGACTTCATAGTATTAAAAGCTTTCATCCTCTTAATTCGCTTTTAGCTTTTGAACTTTTGCGACATAACATTTGATATATATAAATATCAATCCATATGGACGTGATGAGAACATATAGGGAATCCCAGGTGGGTACGAAGGCTAAAAGTGTGGATAAGTTGGGTGTTTGTTCTAATTGTGATTTTACTTTCTTATCCTTGCTAATTATAATTATAACAGATAATAAAATATAAAGTCACCCCTACATATAAAATCTTCCATTTCCCTACAAAGTTTATGTGTAATAAAGTCACCCACACATTCCTACAAATTAATGAAAAATGAATTTCATTAACTATCTATCTATCTATATCTATACTATACTAAAAGTGTGGATAAGTTGGGTGTTTGTTCCAATTGTGATTTTACTTTCTTATTCTTGTTAATTATAATTATAATCTATATCTATATCTATACTATACTAAAAGTGTGGATAAGTTGGGTGTTTGTTCCAATTGTGATTTTACTTTCTTATTCTTGTTAATTATAATTATAATCTATATCTATATCTATACTATAGTAAAAGTGTGGATAAGTTGGGTGTTTGTTCCAATTGTGATTTTACTTTCTTATCCTTTATAATTATAACTGATAATAAATTATAAAGTCACCCCCTGCATATAAAATCTTCCACTTCCCTACAAAGTTATCTATACTATACTAATCTATATATCTATACTAAAAGTGTGGATAAGTTGGGTGTTTGTTCCAATTGTGATTTTACTTTCTTATCCTTGCTAATTATAATTATAACTGATAATAAATTATAAAGTCACTCCCTACATATAAAATCTGCCACTTTCCTACAAAGTTAATGAGTAATAAAGTCACCCCCACATTCCTACAAATTAATGAAAAATGAATGTCATTAACTAAAATTTAGGGATGGCAATGGGGCCGGGTCCAACGAGTACCCGCCCCGGACCCGCCCCTAATGGGGCGGGTATGAGTCCAAAAAAACGGGGCCGGGTCCGTGGCCGGGTATCGAAATTCAAGACCCCGCCGGGTCCGGGGCGGGTAACGAGTCCAGTCGATACCCGCCCCGGTCTATCAACATAATATTTTTTTTTTAGTTTTATATATCTAATTATATTAATATTTATTAGTATTTATAAATTATATCAAAAAAATGTTCTCAATCATTCTACCCTTCAACAACAAACCCTCAATCATTATATATTTAATTTTTTTGAACTTTGTACTTGTTTAATCATTTTGAATTTTTTTTTGCAGTTAAATATCGAATGACTTGTAGTGGATTTATTTACCTTGAATCATCAATTCGATATTATTTACTTATTTTATATGTTTTGAATGTGTTTTTGAGAATAAGATAAACTAAAAAAATTCCAAAAAATAAATAAATAAATAAAAAAGAGATTTCGGTCGGGTCTAACGGGTAGGACCCGGACTCGCCGGGTACCCGCCGAGTCCGGGGCGGTGCGGGTAATGACCGGGTCCGGGGCGGGTCCGGGTATTGAAATTTCTTAATGGGGCGGGTAACGAGTCCTGCTATACCCGCCCCGTTGCCATCCCTACTAAAATTATACACCTTGCAATCTCTTAATATGTGTAGAAAACTTTCACATTCCACCTTGCAAACATGTGTTCAGTTTTCATAACACATTTAATAACAAAAGGTTATTTCACCTTCTACAGAGGCAGACTCTTTAAATTTCATTATCCAATATAAGAAGGTTCATCCTCCAGTGTTCAACTCAAATACGTTAAGTTTGGATATGCTCTTATTGCATCTTGTTTCTTTCAAGCATGAGCTAGACAACTCATATAAACAAATTCATTGTTTCTCACTTTAGTTAAAAAAGATTTCAAAATTGGTTATTACTATTGTAAATCTATCTACTTAGTATATATAGTATATTTTCTGTATGTGTACGGTGTGTGCAACAACTTACTGGATAAAGCGACCCGAGCAAGGATCTACATGTGAAATTAAGGTTCCTAATAGAATATATTGCCAAGACACTTTTTTAGATTTGATGTAATTCCCTACTGAAAGGTACTACATTCTTATTATTTTTTGGTTTATCGTGTGTTCTTTGAGTTTATCACGCTGATAAGTGATAAGTAATTGCTAAATTTGAATATACTATCTACAACTTATATAGATTTACAGTAGTCATTCTATGACCAACAAAATTATCTTTGATTTTTGAGGTAGGGCTTATTTTTCGGAGGTGATTAGATACGCCATTGTTGAGTTAGTGTGCATACTCTACCTAAGCAATAAAAAAAAAAAAGTTGAATCTCTTATGTTTCTACGTGAATTAAATTATTTCTGCAGCTTTTGTTTGTAGTTATATATTATTTTCTTGAATGTATGGATTAAATGAGAACACCCAAGATCTTTTCTTCTTGACACTTTTCTTTACTTACACAATTGCTTTTTGCTCTTTAGCTTCTTCTGAATTCGGTAACAACGAAAAGCTAGCCAAACACTCTGGTTTGTTCAAGACTCCATCAAAGGGATAAAATAATATGAAACATAAATTAATTCATTTACATATATAACAATCAAGATTAAATGTTTTGCAGCTGACAAAGCATAAATGAATATGTTAACTGAACCTTACAACCAATTGATCTCCAATGTGGCCAGGGAATTACAACACTTTTCACATCCTTACCATTATTAACTTTATAAGCCAACCTCTCACCTTCCTATTATAATTCTATGAGTTTCGTTATATAATCAGTTGAGCATAACACTCTGTCTTACCCCTAAGTGAGTATAAATGGTGGTGCATCTACTAGAAAAGGATATCATCAAGAAAACTGCAAAAAAATTCAAGAGAGTCGCGAAGTGATTGTTGTGTTTCTATCTATAGTTGGATGGGTTGCCTTCTTTTACTCAAATGATTTTTACACTATTATTTAACACTATAATGAAATCAGTTAAAAATAAAAAGAAGTACAAAATGGAAATAAATGTTTGTAGGGGTTGCTTTGGATATGATTTAAGGGGCAAAAGTGTAAGTGAAATTCGGTGACCGACTGTGATTTTAGTATTATGAATAAAAATAATTAATTAATTCTTTTCAGATATTTTTCTAGACTAGATCGGGTGGCCCGTATACCATACACCATTGGATTCAAGGACAAGATAATAAAAACTAATTAAATCACTTGCATCCAATGATATTTAATAAACTGGCTCCATTAGACTCGGTCTATTTTTATTTCAATTTTGCTAGCATTTTTCTTGTGATTTGACAATACATGAAATAAAAAACTTAATGGGGAAAAACTAAATTAACACAAAAAATAAATGCATTTGAATTTTTATAATATAAACTCAATTTGGCCATACATAGACAAATATAAATTAATTTGTCATGTGAACAGAAAAGTGTTGGCCATTGGCCAAGCTAGATTTAATGAAACTAAAATTTATGTGTATTTTTTATGTGATCTAGAAATCAAGAGTTTTCGTAAAGTAACCAAAAAGAAAGAATAACAATGGGACTTCAACAGCCAAATTAACAGATGATGACAAATTAACATAATTTTCTTAGAGAAAATAATCAACAAAATATAAAAAGTGGATGATATCACAAAAAATTAGGCAAAAAGGTGTCTTATGAAATATAGGTTATATTTTTTGATCATTTGTATATATAAAAAACGGGTATATATTTACGTGCAATGCACATAATTTTTACTAGTATATCCAAAAGCAAAGGACCATGTTGGAGTAAAGAAACACCAAAAATCACCTGCATCGATCTAAGGCAAAGCCTAATTGGCTACTGAATACTAATATACATTGCCAGAAGTTGATGGGCATGAAAACTGAAGTTGTGCATGCCTATAAGTCGAGCTATTGATCGATATCCGTAATCTTGGATATTGCTGGACCTGACTCCGACGTTTTCTAGGGAGTTTTGCATCTGCCGAGGAAGAGGTTTATCGCCAAGTTCAAAGCTGACAGCACTGAGCCTTGTCCCGAGCTGCAGCAAAAGGTTTTCTCCTGTATGATTCACGTGACGCTTCTGCCATATTGCTACCGACTCACGTTTTCTATTTCACTGTTTATCTAGCAATGGGTGTGTGAGTGCTTTGCACAACTTAAACTTATTTTTTGCTGCCGAGAGGTCAACCAAGTGACAGATATATTAGCTAATGAAGTCGCACAACATAGCGAGTTCACACAATATTATGAAGCATGCCCATCGTTTTGGACAAGTTTTTGTAGTGATGATCTAGTCGAACGATAACAAGTAGTCACTTGCACTCTTTTGAATTAAGTCCGATGAAATTTTTATTTTGCTGTTGAATTTTTTTTAACGCAAATAACATAACAAAATAATTCTTTAATATAAATTTGAATTCTATCTCCACATATAAAAAGCTTTGAGCTCCATCCCAAACCCCACAACCTCATTACCACCACATCACCACCGTGCACCACCACCACCCAAGAACCCAAATGACATGGTATGATCAAGAAAATAAAATCACACAATGAAAAATCAGCAAATTAAATAGCCGGGAAAATTACCTTGTATCCACTTCATTGGCTCTCGGCCTACGAGCCACGCCACATCGAGATATTGGTATAATAATATCGATTATTCAACATGGATCTAGGGGTGAAAGACGAACCAAACTACTCGATACTCGGCTCGAGTTCGACCGCTAAAAGCTCGTTTGAGCTCGGTTCGTTAACTTATCAAACCAAGCTTGAACAACTTTTTGTGTTTGATAAGTTTTGAAGCTCAGCTCGAACTCGGCTCGATTAGTAAAAACTAATAAAAATATGTACAAAAAAATCAAACTACTCGAGCTCGACTCGTGTTTGGCTTGATTAAAGCTCGTTTGAGCTCGGCTCGGTTATTAATCAAACAAGGTCAAACATAAACTTTGAAGCTCGATTGTATTTCAAACAAGCTTGAACAACATCTCGTTCGGTTCAACTCGGCTCGTTGACACCCCTACATGATGGATCACCTTATATCAAAATATTAACATGCGATACAAAACTAATCAATGTTCAAAATATTTTAAAGATTAGTAAATTGTAGAACATTGTAAATAAATATAAGTCACTAATACATATAAAGCATTAATACATATAGTAAGAGTTCATTAATTACAATGAATGTAAGTAATGTTTAACATGGTGTTAATGTTAAACTTAAATTTGTAATAAAAGAAATAAAACCGACAAGGATTTATATAATAACACATCTAGTAGATGATACCACGACGCATGTCACTAGAAAAGAAATATATGACTCCATTATTGTAATAACATTTGAGAAATTAAATATTATCATATACTATTGTCTATAATATTCATATACATTTGATAATACCATGGTAACGATGATATAAGTCATTATTATGTTAAGCTAATATAGACTATACATGTAAAATTAGAGAAAGATAGAAATTTTGCCATATTATCGGATAAATTTTTTTGCTGTAGATATGTGTTGATCGATCGATACTTTAGACTATTGTTCTTCAACCCGAATGGCTTGATAACCTAGCTAGGGGCATGTTAGAGAGTAGAGACCATGTCTTGGAGGTATGTGACATTTTAAATACGCCTAAAAGAAGCTTGCTTCTCTCAGGACATTGAAACTGCTAATGAGTATGTAAATAACTATATGCTTGATGCTGTATATCACCGTTTTTATACCACTCTTTTTTCACTTTCCCTTGATGTAGAAAGTATAGATTGACTAAATTCATCAAAGTCAACCGATTTATAACAATTTCTTGCCAAATCAAGGGGATGTGAGAAAAGGGTGGTATGAAAACGATGGTATATAGAATTTTCGTGACATATAGCTGAGATATACTGTTTAGCATTCATAATGAATAAGAAGTTTATTAGATAGAAGTAATATATAAAACTACATTATTGTATTGTATGCAAAAGAACTGTAGAACTTAAATGGTATGAACTTTAGAATTAATCAATATGCCTTCTTCCACAATACAGAAAATGAAATACACACCTCAAATGATCCATGTCAAAATATTATTATGATTTTACTAGCTTAATATGCTTCTCTGGTAATATTTAATGAGGCTACATAAATAATTAAAAAAATATATTGCTGCATAAGCTTTTCATCTTTTATTTCATATATATATATATATATATATACATATATATATATATATATATAAATATATCACATATATAGGCCAAATATAAATTAATTTCTCAAATACTAAGTTGACATACATTGAGCATCCATATGTAATACAATATGAAACATGAAATTGAAATAGAGAACTCCAAATTAGTTATTTGCGCTCACAAAATGCGTCAAATGTTGATCATATCAACACTAATTAAATAATTAATACAATGCAGATTCCATACATAGCATATATACATATATATGTATAGATGTATAGATGCTTCTTGCCCTTTATGCATGTCATCTTTATATTATGAAAGTAAGTTTTAATAAGTTTTTTTATGCATCTCAAAAAAGATTTGGTTTTTCCTTACAAAATATGAAGAGACCACACAAAAAAGAAGAAGAATTACACTTCTAAAACAAGAGGTACGTACTGAGGAAACTTACTTTCATATTATGTTCCATTAGGCAGGTCGGACGACGGACATCAATCTATACATCATAGCCATTACAATGATCTACATCATCATAGATCTAACATGTAAATACGAGATCGAAACGAAGCCAAAGATAACTTGCCGATTCTCCAATATATATAACAGAAATAAATCAACAAATCAAGATAGATATTGCACATTGGGGTTTCCTAATTTGAGCAGTGTAAATTCTTTTTTTTTCCTTTTAAGTTTACGTTTTTTAAAAAATTCATTTACTACGAAAAAGGGTTTTCCGGCAAGTCATCCTTGGCTGCACCACATGTACATCGTATACACATGGAAGACCTAAGGTGATTACGTTCTTCTTGCAAAAGGAAATGAAGAAATTAGGGTTTTTTTTCTTTGTTCAAAAATAAAGAAGAAATTTGAAATCTTGAGGACAGGGTTTTCTCTTACTATTTCTCATTTCCCTTTTTGAAATGGAGTAAATAAATTTGAGGAAATACAAAAATACATATAGAATCAATAGAGAGAGAAAAGTGCACAGGAGATGTAGCTTCCTGAGTACCTTGAGTTATATAGCTATTTTTAGGAGCTTTCGAGACTTCAAATCTCAATATAATACGAATAATAAAGTATTGATAACACGATTTCTGAGCAAGTTCAAATTTCGATGCTCCTAAAAATTAACAACCACTACGAGGGTCAGTATTTCATTGCTAACTTGATTCTATAACATGAATCGCGTTATATGAATAATAGTAATTTTTGTATAATTTTGAATTTTTGAAAACTCTTAGAATGACCAGGGTCAGCATTTCTATGCTGTTGAGAATAGCCAGATTTTGTGCATTATCTGTTGTCGGATTAGGATTTTGTGCAGTTACAAAGGTGGGTATATATCTTATCACTTATTAACAAATTTGAATTATGGATAAGGCATGGGAAGTGATCACTTCTAGGCACTTTTGCTACAGTTTTATCCACCAATTGTAGCTATCCATCTCTGGAGGGGGAGCCTGTGTTTGCTTCACAACAAAGTAATAGATACATATATATACTAATTATATCAACTATATATTTAGACCTACAACTGCCATAAGACCACTATAAATTTTCATATTTAAGTGACTCTCAAATGTAATTGTAAATTATCAAATATATATATGAGATATAATGAAAAGAAATATTAATGTCAGGATGGATAATGGTTTAGGACATGATGAGTCGGGGTCGATGAGAAACCTAGCGAGCTGGCCGACTGAGGCTCGACTTGAGCTCGGGCTTGTGACACGATCCAAATTTGAACATATAAGTGTTTGAAAGTCCTCCATATTTTTCTTTATTATGTTTTCTATTTTAGCTATACTATAATTTAGATAATAACAATAGTTGTAATAATAATGTCCTTAATAGCAATAACCATGATAATAATAACAATCATATTATATGATAAGCATATCAATAATTCTACATTATTATTGTACATTTTCATTGATACTATTGTAATAAGAAAACTTTATGGGTAACAAATAATTAAGTATTATAATCCATCTTAATTCAAGTAATTACATATTTATTTAGTCTAGGGGAGCTCAAAATAGGAGTGTACACGAGTCGAGTCGAGCCGAATGAGTTATTGTTCAAGTTTGTTTGAATTACAATTGAGCTTCAAAATTTGTGTTTAAAACTTGTTTAATTGTTAATCAAGTCGAGCTCAAACGAACTTTAATCGAGCTGAACATGAGTCGAACTCGAGTAGCTTGACTTTCACTATTGATACACATGTATAGTTTTGATATAATTGTTGTCACTATTATTAAAGATTGTCAATCAATAGACAAGCTCGAGCAGAGTGACAATTCAAAATTTATCTAACATATTCTTGTGACAAAATAAATATTCTTGTTGTTCAAACTTGGTTTGATACGTTGACGAATCGAGCTCAAACAAGCTTTTAGCGATCGAGGTCGAGTCGAGTATCGAATAGTTTGGTCCATGTTACTAGCTCAAAACCATCACTTGAAAAATAATTGGGCTTCATCTAATATTAGTCGTCAACTGATAGATTCCATAAGGGGGTCCCCCAGCCCAAAAGCACCACCGAAAACGCAGATGCCAAAAATGACACTTTATTCCATTCCAGAGTGAATTAAAATGAAAAACGCAATCTTTCTTCAAAACATTCTCCAAAATTCACGGAAAATTTATCTAATCAGTTTCAGGTAATCATAATATTTTGATCCTCGCAATCAGAATCAGTTTCCGATCATACAGAGATCAGATTTTTTTATTTTTTTTAATTGATACAGAGATCAGATTCGTTACTGTTTTATCCATATATACATATACATATACATATATATATATAGCAAACTCTGAAGCTGACATAGATTTTACAGAAATTAACTAAGCAGTTCTTCAATAATGGCGGAAAGAAATGATGAAGCAGCACAAGAGCAAATAAATACCGTAAACGACGCTACGCCGGAAGCCTCCGTAGAGGCGGAGGATTCGCCGCCGGAGGAAGATTCAAAAGATTTGAATAAAAATGAGGAAAATCAAATTTCATCCATGAAGCAGGATCAGGTAATAGAATAGATAGGTTTTTTTGCGGTTTTATTTTTTTTATTTTGCAATAACTATATATGTATGGTGGTGATATGTATAAGCAGGAGGAAGTTGTAATCAAGAAGAAGTATGGTGGTTTACTGCCAAAGAAACCTCCATTAATATCCAAGGTGATTGATTTCATGTTCTTCGCTTATATGTATATATGTGTATGTGTGTGTGTGTATGTATATGTATATGTATGTATTTGGTTCTGTTGAAGAAATAAAGTTTCAGTTATTTACCGTTGCTAATTACATACTTTTTTCTCAGGACCATGAACATGCTTTTTTTGATTCTGCTGATTGGGCTCTGGGGAAGGTAAAATACTCTGTTTTCACTTGATTTCAGTGTGTAAAAAGACGAAAATCGGAAAACACTTGCCTACACAATCACGATCATGTCACGTCAGTATAAAATGTATAATGTGTATTTTGACATCACTTGAGTTTCATGCAAACTTGTAACAAATCAATAAAGGATTTATACACGCCACGAGATTTAACGTAACTCGAGCAAAATAATGACTATAACAACGTCTACGTCAAAGTTCTTTCTTCTTCTTTGCCCACGTACAAATCATAGGGATGTACGAGTCAATGTATATCTGAGAACTAAGGATACAGTAAAAATACACAAACCGTTGTAAACTGATCAAAATACCCTTGTTGCAGTAACCAAGACGTAATTCTAAGTACAATACTTCTCTTTTATCATACTTGGTTCCAGGATGGAGGCAGGGGTCTAGTGGGAGCACCCCTCAACTTTGAATTTTTCCTCTACAAATTTTTTAAACATATTCATTTGTGCCTCTTTTATTTTGCATTCGCTCCCCCAAATTTTTATTCATGGCTCCGTCCCTGTTTGGTTCTTCAAGTACTTAAACCGTCCTCGGTTTTGTTATTCAATTAATCAATATTATATTTGTATATACTCCATACTTCCATCAATATAGTAAGAGTTTTCAAGCTAAATGACAGTAATCATGACATTTCCGTTTAAATGAAACAGGCAGGGGCACAGAAGAGCAAAGGACCACTAGAAGCTCTTCGCCCTAAACTGCAGGTATAATCTGAAGCACCCTTTTCACACTTCACCCAAAATTTATCTAGTTTGTGTATAATTTCACTAAATAAACCAAATTATACAAGTTTTTTTTGTGTTTGATTGAGCCTTAAAGATGGTAGAGGCTTAAATAATGTCTAAATCTTTTCCTGAAATTTTTTTACAGCCCACCCCGCACCAGCAATTACGTTCCCGATCAGCTTATGCACCTCCAGACGATGGCGAAGGTAACAGTTCTGATTCGCAATCTACGACAAACTTTAGAGTTCTACAATTCTCCTTACAATAGCTTAACTCTGTTTTTACTCCAGATGGTTGCGAGTTTAATATCGTAAACCCCGAGAACCAGGACACCATGTCCGATGATGGTGTAGAGAGCAATGAGCATTGTCCAGATAATCAAAATCACCAAAAAGATCGCGTTTGAGATGACAGAAATCAGAAATCACGAACTTCTCATATCGAAATATATGTTCTGATGTTTTATGATGCAATATTAGCCCTATTTGCAAAAACTTCAGAAATAAAAATACTTTTGAGAATTATGATAAATCTCAGTTATTTTTGTTGTTTGATTTCGCTGATTGTGAATCTACTTCTCTAAAAAGAAATTGAAATTGAAAATAGAAGCAAGTAAAAATGTACTTCTACCGTTCTTCCAACTATTTTCTATTCTTTTCTACTCTTTGGCAAGTTTTGCAAACAAACTTAATTTTGATTTATTTTTTGTTGGTACTTTCACAATTTTTCCTAAAATGTTGCATTTCCTCAAAAGCATAAATTTCTACAAACAGACTTAATATCATGGTCTTAAATATCCTCCAAAACCTCGAAATTTCGGATTTTCAGGGGTCTTGAAGCGAAACCTTACCTTCGATCCAATTTTACAGAATATCTATTGAAATTTCCCGATATTTACCGATATTTCCCGAAATCTTGAATTCTTAATAAAATTACTTTGTTAAATATCTACCGAAATATTCCGAAATTTCGGCCAAACTCAAAATATATCAAAATTTAAAATAATGTAGTTTTAAATGATGATTTGTATTAAAATTGTGGTATTTTATTTTAATGAAGTTTCTAGGAAATTTGGTTATTACTTTACTATCAAATCATATTTATTTTATATTTTTCGCCATAAATTTTAATCATACTACTTAACAAAATACACTATACATACATTATCTATACAATATTATTTATGTAAAAGATGCATAATTATGATATTTAAAGTTACACAAAATTTCGTTGTAAATTTTCAAATATTTCTATAAATATCCATGATTTCTTTAAAATCAAAATCGAAATTTTGAATATCCCCGAAATTTCCATTGAAATTTCCGTAAATTTACTACCCCGATATTGATACCGAAATTTAATACCTTGCTTAATATACATGTTATCTTTATGTCTTTAATCATATACATATACAACATGAAAAAACTGCATACCTTTGCATATGTTGAGAGCAATTTTCTATTGCTCTATGATTCACACTGCTTCCAAGATTCTGAACACGTCTTTTCTAGATATATATAGATACGTAGCAAGGGCGAAAAGGTCAATCAACAGATACTCAGCAAAGTTCTATACAACAGAACGATTAAAAGAAGCCTCGAGTCTATCCAGAAAAGATTACTGTACCAAAAACTAAACTTCTGTTGCTAAATTGTTCGATCAAAACGAAACAAAACATTCAAAGAGGTTTTAGCAGCAAAATAGAGAGTACTATCACGTCCGTTCATCTGGTTTTCTTGCCTCAGCGCTGCAGGCATCATGCACTGTAGAACAGGGAGATTGAGTTGTAAGGGCATAAGCGAAAATATTAGACTCGACAAAATAAGGGCGGTATGGTGTTACCTATATTCGGTACAGCCAAACAAGTCCTAATAACCATAAGATCTTCTGGAAGGAAAAGTATTCGAGTTAGATAAGCTGGTATGAAAGAATATAACAACGAGCTCAGATGAGAGATTATTAACATTTGCGCTCGGATTGAAGGATTTGGAGCTTAAGGTCTTCAAATCACTCCAACATAGATTGGATTTCTAATGCTTCGAGGTTATTCAAGATATCACTCAAAATGGGTAGTAAAAGACAGTCGAAATCTCCTGAGTAACAATTTTTGTTACCCGCACGGATGTGCAACAAGTGTATACACAGCAACCGCAGTTAGGTTATAAATGGAGAAATTTCAGTTTTTTCTCCATATCAAGATTTTATTCTCTCTCCACATTCTAATCACTCATGTATACACTTGTCATATGTGTGAGCATGCAACAAAAAGTGTAACACAATTGTGTTACAGTAGATGTGATCTGAGTAACACGTTTGAAATTCATAGGAAGTACAAATTATCCAAACAAGTGAAAGAGGTTCATTATTGTGGATTTGAAACGTGGCCAAATCCTCCAATCCAAACGCAACCTAAAAGCATAAAACAAAGCAAAACGAACATAAACATTTGTCCTTTATTACCCGGAACCAGTAGAGTGACCGGCTGAATAAACACCATACGCTCCATAACCACTTCCACCGACAATCTGAAGCATTAGAATAATTGTTGTTCAAATATGGAAATGCTTGTATCTCATGTCTTAATTTGAAGAACAAATTTAGCTCCTCAAACAATGTCGTCAAATTCAATGTAATAAATTCTAAGTCGAGACTACCTGTGAATTTTCATCGCTCCCGTAATTGTCATCTGGAGGCAAGTTTTTTGAATTGTAGCCATCAGAGTGGGTCGAATATCCTTGATTACGGGTTCTATTATCATGATTTACATACTTTGGGCCATCAAATTCATCTGCAGCCGTTGGATGGTATGGAGCAGATAAGGGATATGCTGATGAATTTCCCTCAGACTCAAACATATTTGCTCTCAAACGCTGCATTACTTGTAATAATGCGTTTTTAGCAGCATTTATATCCCCAGTTATCTGTTCGGCATTGTATGAGTGATTTTAAGATATCATCTGTTACTCATGTCAAGAAGAGGGTCTAGTTCATGTCGTCGAAGCGGGTATTTCTGAGCCGTTGGATCATATATACAATGACATCATCATTTTACTTTACAATATCATCACATCCAACTGTGCACAACTCAATATGGCACAAGCCGATATTCCTTAGCCGTTGGATGATATATATGATGACATCGTCATTTCACTTGATAATATTATTATCATCACATCCAACGGCTCAACACTCAATCTTGAAGTCAGTCTAGCACAAGCAAGCATTTCTGAGCCGTTGGATATATGACATCAACGTTTCACTTTATTATATCATAACATCTAACGGCTGACAACTGACAACCTAGTGGGGCACCCACTTGGGCGGCATGAACTAGACCCTACGTATGTAGTCAAAACAATCAAAAATAAGATGGACAAACAAAAAGCATGAGCACAAATTTGTCACCTGAACCATCTCGTCGTCTTCAAATGCAACTTTGGGAACATTTTCATCGGCAAAAATACGAATATTCGCTCTAGTGGTACTTCTCATATCTTTAATGATAGCACCGCCTTTACCAATTATACAACCAATTCTCGAGCTCGAGACAAGCAAACGAGTCGTGATCACAGATTCACCAGAATCTTTTTCTATTCTCTCACTGCACCTTGGTTGCAACCGCAATATTCCATCAATTGTCCGAGAAGGAGCTTCAAACATCTTAAAAAAATGGATTATTTTAAAAAATTAATCTTACCTCAGTTAATGGTTATAACTTTATGAACAGAATTATGTAAAGTTCTCTTACCTCCTTTGCAGAAACTGAAATGATACAATCATCTTCATCAGCACCAGAACTATCAACTACAATGAACGCCCCTGATTCCTGTCTAATTTGTTTTATAATGGCACCGCCTTTGCCTATCACGGCCCCGAGATTTTCGGTTGGACAAACTAAACGAAGGGAGAAATCCTTTGGCACAGAAGACCAATCTCTACCATCATTTCTGTAATTCCCGTACGAGCCCATTAGTGAGGGCGCGCCAACAAGTGGACCGCCAGCATTTGGATTATTAAATGCAATTCCAGATCTATAAATGCTCGGCAAACTCAATAGTGAAAGCTGTGACCGTGAGGGGTTCTCATGAAGACGAGATGCTACTTGGTAAAGAGCCTTTTTCGCAACAGTGGCTTCCCCAGTTATCTGAGATTTCAGAATTTAAAAAACAAAAAAAAAATCATCAAATTCATTTAATCATTTATTATAAAGGATAATGTAGAGAACACCTAGCTAATGCAAGTTGTGAGTATGAAATACAAGAGCTCAGATCACGTGACGTGGACTAGGGGTGCACACGAGTGGAACTCGAGCCACAAATTTCAAGCTCGTACTCAAAATAATATATATATATACATGTGTGTGTGTGTGCGCGCGTGTGTGTTATTAAATCACACATATATATATATACACACACACACATATATATATATATGCTATTCAATTTATCATGATAAATATTAAATGAAGAGGAAGGGGGATACCCTACATATCTAGCCTGACAAACCCAGCTTGACAGTTATGATAAATATTATATACATCATTATATATACATATATATTAAGAAATAAATAAATCATTTCTTCTATTTACAGGCTTGCGAACAAGCCGGCCAATGTGTATAATTGGGCTTGAGCTTGGCTTGTTAGGCTCGCGAGCCGGCTCGACTTGATGCCCACCCCTAAAGTGGACCACACTCCACCAATTTCAACAAGAGGAAGTGTCAAATTATCTTATCATACCCAAACTAACCATTTCGGGACATCAAGAAGACGATTAGTCGATGTTACATATCAAATAGGCTAGCTACTAAGTAAGCACAATAAACTCAGTTTGCGAATGACTTGGACTAGGAATTTAACACACTTACGTGTAATCTCCAAAAAATACCCAATAGAATAATGAAAGACAAACTTTCCCATTTGCAACCAAGTAATAAAGAAAGAAAGTGGCAAATTATTTCACGAACCTTAGCAACATAATTATAAAACATTAAGTACAATGCTTAAATGTACCTGAATAAGCTCATCAGAACCCAGAGCACAAGGAGGCAAATGCTCACGCCCCAAAATCCTGATCTGAGCATGAGTCTCGTTCCGTATATTCTGAATTATTTGCCCCCCTTTCCCTATCACACAACCTATCTGATCCGACGGCACAAGCAAGCGCACAAACACTTGCAAAGGTTCATCAAATGCTCCATTCACAGGCACCTCCTCAGCCACCACCAAGTCATGAACCCTGTAAAGGGCATCCTGTGCAGGTGAAATGGACTCGTTTTCATAACTATTGGTTTCTTCGCTTGAACTATAAATGGTGACAACACGCTCATCACATCCTGGGATAGTTTCACTAATCCTAATCCTAGCATGAGTCTCGGCTCTCAATTGCTTAGCAATGTCCCCACCAATTCCTATAATGCTACCAATTTTTCTCAATGGGCATAAATAACGATAAACGGTATCATCTGGTCCAATGGGGTTTGATTCTTTTTCATCAGTTGGATTCCTTCTTCTTCCTACTTCGTTTCCTGGGTAATCAGATGGTGTTTGTGACTGTTTTCCGTAATCACTCCGCTGGACCATTTTTTAATAGGGCTGTAAATACCTATTCCTACAATAAATAAATAAAAAAATCCATTATAAAAGGTGACAGTAAAGAAGAATCCCATCTAAATTGACATGCAAAATTAAGATACAAAAATTATTTTCCAGTTTAAGAATGAACCACCACAAACAGATATAAAAAAGAGAGAAGAAAAGAAAAGGGTATAAAGCATTTTCGACCCCATCATATGTCGTTGAGAGCACTTTAGTCTCCAACCCATTAGTTTTGACACCCGACTACCCAACCTTTGTCAACTGTGACACTTAAAGTCCATTTGACCATCCCGTGAAATCTTTTGAAATATTCCATCTAAAATTGTCGAAAATTGTGCACTTTGCACCCTATCATATGACATTTCTGCACTTTGCACCCTGCCTCGGATGGAATATTTCAAAAGATTGCGCCACGACTGTCAAACGGACTGAAATGTCACATTTTACATAACTTGGGGAGTCGGGTGTCAAAATTAATAGACAGGTACTAAAGCGCTCTCATCGACATAGGTTGGGGTCGAAAATGCTTTTGATGCAGAAGAAAATGCTAAGTCCTCACTAACAAGCTAAAGAACTGTTCCTGTTTTCTAGTTTTTTTTTCTTTTTAATCTTCGAAGACGCTTATATTTCAACCAAAATTGAACCATACCCATTAAAGTAAAAACGATAATTTCAACACAGAACCATAAAACAGAGAGAATAATTACAAAAACACATCAAAAAATTACAGCCCAAAAACAAAAACAGTTTACTGAATAATTTCTCAAATTTAATAATTCCAAAGCATTACAATAAATCGTAAATGAACGAGGAAATAAATAATGCAGGGTGGAAATTTACAGTCGAAATTTGATAGTGAATGCCGCAGAGAGAGAGCGGGAGAGAGGGACGAGGGTTCTTCCGCCGTTCAATTGCTTCGGAGCCGCAAAATGTTGTATGGTTGGTAGTAGAGTATCTTTCTAGTGTGTGTGTTTGTGTGTAAAACCGCTTCGGAAGTATTTAAGGGCATATATATTATATATGTATTTTTGTGGAAATATTCAAAGAAATATCTAGGATTTATCCTAATAATTATAAGGGAAAATTAAAAAAAAACCCTTACAATCAACTTTTATGTCCAAAAAACCCATGATAATATTTGCCACTCTAGAAAACTCACTCCATCTGTAGGAGTAACCCATTACCTTCTGGGTGGAATTGCCACAACATGGGCGTCGACTTTTCATTCCAAAAAAAATTAATATTTAGGGTTAATAAATTTATGGACTTAATTGTCCTTAGTCTTCTAGATTAAAAATCAATTAAATGTAGTTTTGCAATGAAATTTATTTATTTAAAAATTTCATATTGATAATTGTTACTAAGTATGATTTTTATTTAAATTTTCAAATTTTTTAAACTTTTTAAAAAACTCAAACATTATAATTACATATTAAAATTTAAATAAAATATATACAAATATTTTAAAAAATTAATATTACAAAATAAAATCCGTATTTTATGATTCATCAATTTGAAAAAATTAAAACAAAAGAATTCCAATAAGAAAATATAATTGATAAATTATTAACTTAATAAATAAAGGGTAGTTTAGTTAAAAAAAATTGTTAATCCTCATTATTAGGGTTTTTGGAATAAAAAGTTTGTAAAATGGATTTTTGAGATTGAAAATATTTTCATAGGTTTTTTGGATATGAAAAATTATTTTCAAGGGGGTTTTAGTAATTTTCCCTAATAATTATAAGGGAAAATTTGGCCAAAGGAATTTACAAAATACGAAATGTGGAATATCCGGCTAGGGGATGTCGTAAGATATGATACACTGATACTCCTAAAAATGCTCTGATGTTGTATCGTATATGTATTTACTACAGATATTTTCGGATACCATATTTTAAATTTTTTTGAAGTGTTCAAAAAGAAAGAGAAAAGATAAATTCTGGACAACATATCTTAAACAAAATTTAAAGTATTTAACAAGCATTGGATATCAGGCAAAGTATATTTTTGATATTATACAATACTTTTGGGGCTAAAATAGAAAAGGAGATAATATTTTCGATCTTTTGTTAAATAATTAAATTTAAAAGTTCAACAGATAACAAAGAAATTTAAATAATTTGACGAAATTTTATTTAAATACATGAATCTATTGAAATAAATTTTGTTTTAAGTATTATTCGCGCATATACATAAATGTATTATTGACATATCGTATCCTAAAATTTTAAAATTTGTCGTATTTTTTATCCGTGTTGTATTGCATCTGTACACTCGTATCAATACTCATGTATCACAAGTCGTGCTGAAATTGGATCTGGTCTTTAAGCAAAATATATCAAGTTTGAGATTCATCACGGACGCAGAAAGTTTCTTCAAGGGGGCCCCGCAATTGCATCGACACTTAACTATTATATGTGAATTAGGTTGGATAGAATAAAGTATCGTTAAGCTTGATCAAAATCATATTAAGCTTCAAAAATGCATTCGAGGTTAATTTGATTGTTCATCAGACCTTATTTGAACATGTTTTAACTGAATCAAACACAGGTCTAGTTTGAGCAGATTATGCAACATTTCATCCCAAAATCAAAAAGAGGAAAATAGGAGGTTTCAATTATTATCGAAATAAAATGTAAGGACTGAATATAGAAATATTATCTAAATGAGGGGCAAAAGTGCAAAATAACAACTTAAACAACCGCGCCTCTTTCCGTCAAATTAGGGTTCATACTCCCAAGCGCGGAATCTTTATTCCTTCAACACTTCAGCTCAGTCTATTCACCAATTAGTAAGCTTTTTTTCCATCTCTCTACAGATAAAACTTCATATTTCTATGTGTATCTATACATATACATATATCTCATTTTGTGGGCTGGTTAAGTTTTCTTGCATTTCTTTCTAATTTTTTAATTGCCCATTTCTCGTGTTAGATGTTTTGATTGTAGGGATTTAGAATTTTTAGAAAACTTATGGTTTTTAGCGAGTTTATTTTATATATGGGCTTCAATAATTATAAATATATTAGATACACAAGACCATTACTCTGGTTGGCAATTTCTAATTTTTTTTTTTTTAAAGATTATGTACTCATGTAAATATTTCCTTATGTAGCTCAAATGGGCTTTTAAGAAATCCATACATAATTTATGTATAAGAAATTCCCATAATATGTAAGGAGGAATGCAAGGGTTGAAATTATAAAAAATAAATGCTTAAATATTTCTACACTGGGTGGTGATCTTCAAATTATTAAGTGGAATCAAAATTGTGGTTGCTTATTTTGGCTATATTTCGGGTACTTTTCTCGTTCCTTCAGGTTAAATACGTTACTTTCTTTTTTCAATTCAGAAGGATATTCATTTTTTCATATGTTGTTGATTTCATGTTACATTTTGAATATAATGTATAGCAGTATTTGAGTTTGATTTAGTTTATTCTTCTTAGGTCTCAAGCGTGTGGTTTTGAGCTTTGAACTACTCTCGGTCGGGGGAGAAAATATGTGACGGGCTATGGTTGCATTATGCTTTGTTGTCCTTGTAATTGCTCGCATACTGTAATTTACGTCTAAGCCCTTCTCCAATTGTTGAACATAGTGAAGACGAGGCTTTTGGTGCTAAATCTCACGTAGATTTGTTTGTTCTTACTCAATACAATGATCAAAATCAATTTACTCAGAAAAGCCTGACTTACTGTAGTAATTAATTGTAAAGATTGTGAAAATTGATCTGAGGTTTCTGGTGCGTTATACATTTCTAGTGAGTTTCTTGAAAGATAGCTAAAACGGGGTCCCTTTGTTGTGTGGCCGCAAGGCCACATGGGTCGAATGCAATGATCCGGGACCCATCAGTGGGCCCAAATGAGCCCTACTGGCAAACTAACACGAGCTTTTCACCTCGACCATCGACATGGGATTTTCGGTTCCAATCCGAGGCATTGTCACAAAGTGGAGAAAGTAGAAATTCACTAGGAGAAAATAATCTTGCTGATCATCGGTTTTTGGTGTCTGATGGCGTTGGTCCATATTTTAGCAGTCCACCTGACATTTCTCCTGCCCAGCAATGGACTCCCCCACCAATACAAGAATTCAGCAGTGATGATTATGGTACCTCAAAGAGAGGTATAAATTTTAATTTCTCGGTGCTGTCCATATACTTTTGGGTTGTGTTTGGATTGATGGATTTGGATTTGAATAGTGGATTTGGAGTGGAGTCATTTGAAATTCACCATAGCTCAAAATGAGTTCCGATGGATTTTAAATCAATTGTAACTTGAAAACATCCAAACGAGCTCAATGGATTTGTCAAGGAATTTGAAATCCATGGCTTTCAGATCCTTTAATCCAAACACATCCTTATGTTTTCCAATCCAAGCATCGAATTCTGCCTTTGGTTTGCTGCTTCAATGTGTTTATTTTTTCTGTAAGAGAAATGTTTATCTTCAAGAAAAGGTTATGTCTAATATGCTGGCCTCCTTGTTGCATACTTGATTGGTCATTATAAACTTGTTCTCGTTATTCTTTTGTGACGTGGAAATTTGTCTAGCTCGCTTTCTTTTTTCCATTTTGTCATTGGTGCTCTAAATTTTGTGAACGAGTTTTGTCTATTTGTACTTTCTCTTCTACACTTATGGTGTGTTTAATATTAATACCATTAGGTAAGATTTGATCTGAAATTTTGTTAGTTTGGTTCTTACTTTTATCTTCTATTTCCAGATGTAGTTTCAAGACCGCTAACCTTATCACCAACAATGGAGGTATAATTACTTCTATATGCATATTTATTTAGCTCAAATGTGTCCTTTTACTGAACCGACAAATTTATAGGGAACATCAGCAGCTCAATACAGCAGAGGCTCTACCCCATCCCAATCAGACAGTAGTTGTGATTATGAATCCATAGCGAATTCGCATTCCTCTAGCTGTAACTTCACCACTGGCCTATCCTTCACATCCAAGCCAATTCATCCTTTCTCGTTTCCATCAGATTTTGATGCCAGAAGAGACGGACATCCTTTGGACAGTACTAGTGATAATGTCAATGTGACTCAAACACCCCTACCATTGGAATATCATCTTTTCACCAAGTCCCGGGGAGGCTCATCAGATCATCACAGATGTGGATTGTGTGAAAGGCTTATTTCACGGAAATCACCTTGGAATTCTCGTTGTGATATGCCGGTTGCTGGGGTCCTCGCGTGTCGGCATGTGTTTCATGCAGAATGCTTGGAGCAAACGACACCGAAGGGACGTGGGAATGATCCGCCTTGTCCCGTTTGTGCCAAAATTGATGAAGAGAACTCCCAAGAATGTCGAGTGTTTTCCAAGTTGAGTAAGTTGACTAGTGTTAGATCTCTTCATGAAGAGGGGCCGTCCAAGACTTGGGGGTGTGCTCGGGCTGGAGATTGTGTTGGAGGGGCATTACGGTCACCTACTCGGAACAAACTGATGTCCCTTAGTACGAGCCGGATCAGAAAGAATCTTTTGGTAAAATGCAACCCGGGTCGGGAATTTCCCGGGAAGTTAAGAATAAGTGGCTCCTTTTCTTCACGGTTATTTAAAGGATCTGCTGAACATGGAGATGCTGGTTCATCAAAGATAACGGGTGGTTCGGATTTGAAGTGATTGTCACAATTGTATAGAACCAACAAAGTGTGGTTGTTTATGTTGTCTTGAGCATAATTGTAAGGTCAATTGATGTTAAATTATTGCAGAGTGATCGATTTATGGTGTCGGTATAATCACAACTGTTTGCTTATGGTGAATCACATGTGAGCCCCATCACGTGAATAGTCGTAATTGTGAATAGTCGTAATTGTTACGTTCGACAAAGACAAATCTATTTTGCAGGTATACCCTATATCCAAAAGAAATCCAAGATCCAAACAATTCCATTACAGAAATAGCTTGCTTGTAATTGTGATTTATGACTAAAAATTATGATAGAATTTAAAAATAAATGCATATGGAAACATAATAATCCCTCAATCATTCAATTTCATCTCTTTCGAATTACATATGAATCCAAGTAAGTGGATCCATCATAACTAAAATTTAGCATTATTTGTAGGAAAGGTGGAGTGATTTTTAAAAGCTCTCATCACGACTTTAAGCTCCAAAATAATTATTTTTCCATATCTATGGACCCCTACCTAAGTATCACCACTTGAATGATCGTAACAACTTCCAAAACTCAAACTCATGAGAAGTCCTAAAAGTGATATCATAAGTATTCATTTATTTGTGATTGTCTACCCCTGATCAAGGAGTGTCAAGCCGAGGAGGTCTCTTTAGGTCCTTTTGACCCGTTGGTGGACGATATTCGATTGCTTACTTTATCTTTTTTATCATGTTCGTTTTCCTTTGTGAAGCGTTTAGGAAATTGTGCGGCGCACTTTTTGGCACGTTTGGCATTGGAGGACTAAGAGGGTGTTCTTGGACTCCCATCTCGTGTTTTGGACTCTATCATTTCTGATTTGGTTAATTAATATAGTCTCTACCGTTTTAGTCAAAAAAATAAAAAAGTATTTATTTATTATCTCGCAATAAATTTTGAAACCTTAAAAGGATGAGGTCTAATATTTCTCAATCGAAATTATCAAAATAATAATAATATTTCTCAATCGCTCTCAAGATATGAAGGGGCCATTAAACCCTGTTCAAAATCATGTGCAGTGCTTGCATCGCACAATTGCACACTAAGTGAAAACAAGACAATTAATACCTAAAATAATCTTTCCGGTGAAGATATTCGATTGGAGTCTTCTTATCACCACATAATATTTTCAAGTCATTCTCAGGAGTTAGTTCTCGTATTTCTAGTTTCATCAAATTATTCATATGGTGGAGCCCATATGGAATGAATCGTCAATTAATGATTGTGATTATATTAGAATTTAAAAACCCGAGACTTTCTAAGTTTGTGATACTTAGGGAGTGTTTGCAAACTCTACTGATTATACAAAATTGATTATAATTGAAAATAATTAGAATTGATAAAAAATCAAAAGTTGATAGTGTTTGCAAATACATGTGAAAAGTGAAAAAAAACTGCAGATGATTGTTTGCAAAAAAAGTGATTCATATATCTAAAATATAATTATTTTAATTACAAAAATACCATAATCACTTTTAAGCACCCATTTACCAGCTTGTAGATTATGGATTAATATCACTTAATTTAAGAGAATCAAAATCACAATTTGAGTTTGCAAACATTTCCAAATAAATTAAGTTAATCCATAATCTAATAAGCACTTAATTTAAGAAACAGTCCCTTAGAATATTTCTTGATGAATGGAAAATGAAATTAAACTATTAGATTTATAGTAAACAAAATTATCCGCTTGAGGAACCTTATTATTGGCCAACCAAAGGGTACTAGAGCCCCTTTCTTTAAATTTAGTAGCATTTTTAGTTTTTTCTTCATTAGTACTAAATCAATACATTCTGTATATGCTCTCTTTTGTATTATATATAATGATGTGAACCAATTTTACTTAGGGCATAATTGTCGCTAGTTCACCTATGGATTTGGACCGGGTTATCACCCCGGCATAACTAGTATAAATCATATGGGCGAGCCTACTATGCCCAAGGTATTTTATGAAATGAGTCCATTCTGTCAAAAGGGCCAACAATAATAATTGGACTAATAAATATGAAAAACATATTTATTAGTTTATTATATATTCTAATGGATTGAAAATAAGACTTTAGCGCAGACCCATAACCAACTCTATAAATACTCTGAGGGTAACCAAAAATGGGGATATGCTCTCCCCACCAAAAAAAGTGCTAGAGAGAAAGTAGCTGACAATTACAGAGACTAAACCCACCGTTGAACTACGAGAAGACTTGATCCCACCAAAGTGGGTACGTAGGCAGTTCGCCTATAACGAGTGCAGTCTAAACAATAACAACCTTAGCACCTAATTTGTCGTGTGTTGGGTCAGATTTCCTCCCCAAGTGGCAATCATGTGACAATTTCACATACTAACAATTTTACCCCGCATCATATAATATATTAACAATTGAGGATAAGCAGAATATATCAAATAACTTGGACGGAAAGTTGTTGGGGTTATGAGTTATGACCACTACGCCAAAAAGATGTTGTTGGACCACATTTATATTTTTTTGGGTCTAAACCATAGGTAGCCCTTAACAACATTTATATCTTTCTAGCTAAAATGTACATACAACCAATCAAGAGAGTCTCACAAGTCTAAACTCTGCAGCTCGTATAATCACCAATGTATGATGAATTCAACATGAATTCCATCACATAAATTACTTTAATTATCTCATAATCAAAGTGCCCAGAGCTCCTAAATATGACAAAAAATGGTTTTAATTATTATAATTAGAGTGTCAGTGCGAGAACTCCAAAGAATGACTCATGCTTGTATTGTTAGAAACATCAAACTAATTATTCACTATTCTCATGGACTCAAAATTTATTGTCCCTGAAAGATCGATCTAATGCAATATAGTTTCAATACTATTAGAGCTTGTTTGGTTGCTATGTTTAGGGGGGTTGGGCTAAATAAACCCAAGTAACTTCATGTTTGGTTGCATTTTGGGAGGTGGGGTTTGTAACCATTCGGCCCGCAAGGCCCGATACATATTCCCTAGTTTGGCAGGTTTGTGGATCCCTTTGAAAAAAAATGGATTTTAAGAGTTTTACAAAGTGTGTGTTCCACCACTTTTGTGTACGAAATTCGAACACCGTACGTATCCGGAATACAAAAGATTATTGGATAATCTTAATCTACGTTCCAAGTAGATGAGATTAGCATTTCGAATTTCTCAATTCGGACTTGTAACGAATGAGAAATTAAGTGCTAAAGTGAGGTGTTTGAACTTGTATATCCCACATAGGATATAAATCACTATTCAAGTGGGTTTATAATTCCTTACCTCAAGACAAGGGTTTGGCCCTTGGGTCATCCACTTTGGGCCTTTGTGTGAAAGGGGGAGGAGCTATGCAATTGTGTCTATGACCAATTTCTTAGCTCCTCACTCGGGCGGTCCGATGGACCGGACCACGGGCTCGGGTCGTGGGCCTTGGCCTTGGCCTTGAGGTGTTTCTTGTGGGCATGGGCTTGGGCCTCTCTATTATTCTTTTTGGACAAAAGTTTAATTGGGCTTCCCAGAAAATCCAACAAAGCTAAATTTGATTTTATTAAATCAATTTGAATTAATAAAATGCTGGCCACATTTTTTTTAATTCGAATTAAATTTAATTCAGCCTTCTAGAAGACTATTTCATAACAGCCATAACATCTGATTTATTTGTGCTGTTACAAAATGGTTAATGGCAGAATTAAATTTCTGATTTAATTCTATCAGGTTTTTCACCTATATAAAGGGGTCCTCCAGCATTCTGAAATTCACACCAACTCAAACACATTCTCTCTAGTGTTCTTGAGTTCATCATATCATCATCAAATATTTCTTAAGTTTTTCAGTAGTTTAGTAAACATTCATTATTCAACAAACGACTGCACCATATTCACCTCAATCAAATGGTGTTGCTGAACGAAAAAACATACTCTTAAAGAAATGATGAATACGATGTTGATAAATTCTGGATTACCTCAGAATTTGTGGGGGGAGGCGATCCTCTCTGCCAATTATATTCTTAATAAAATTCCCCACAAAAGTCGGAGTGAGACTCCTTACGAACTCTGAAAAGGTCACAAACCTTCGTATAAATACCTCAAAGTGTGGGGGTGTTTGGCTAAGGTAGAAGTACCCAAACCCAAACAAGTTAAGATAGGGCCTAAAACTATTGATTGCATATTCATCGGTTATGCACTCAATAGTAGCGCCTATCGATTTCTGGTACATAAATCTGAAATTTCTGAGATTCATGAAGGTACCATCATGGAATCTAGAAATGCTTCGTTCTTTGAGGATATCTTTCCAAATAAGGAAAGAACTGAACAAGATCTTCTTAAAAGAACACATGAAGCATCTACGAGTAGTTCTAATCCCGAGGATGTAGAACCACGGCGTAGTAAAAGGGCAAAAGTTCCTAAATCATTCGGTCCCGATTTTGTATCATATACATTAGAAGGGGAACCTAGAGCGATTAAGGAAGCTTTGAACAGTCCAGATGCTCAACTCTGGAAAGAGGCTATCAAAAGTGAAATTGAGTCTATTATGCACAACCATACCTGGGAGTTGGTTGATCTTCCAAAGGGAAGTAAGCCTTTAGGCTGTAAATGGATTCTCAAATGAAAATATAAGACCGATGGATCTGTTGATAAGTATAAGGCCTGTCTGGTAGTCAAAGGATACCGACAAACAGAGGGTCTAGATTTCTTTGATACTTATTCTCCAGTAACGAGAATAACATCCATAAGATTATTCATCGCTATTGCCGCGCTGCATAACCTTGAGATACATCAAATGGATGTTAAGATTGCGTTTCTGAACGGAGAATTAAAAGAAGAAATATATATGGAACAACCCGAGGGGTATGTTGCTCCTGGACAGGAGAAAAAGGTGTGTAAACTTGTAAATTCCTTGTATGGACTTAAACAAGCGCCAAAGCAGTGGCATGAAAAATTTGATAACACTATGTTATTAAATGGTTTCAAGATAAACGAGTGCGACAAATGCGTGTATGTTAGACAAACACATAACACATATGTTGTAGTGTGTCTCTATGTCGATGACATGCTAATTATGGGTAGTAATCATGAAATCATCATGAATACTAAAGGAATGTTAAAAAAGAACTTTGACATGAAAGATATGGGGTTGGCAGATGTTATACTTGGGATTAAAATCTTAAGAACATCTGAAGGAATCACACTGTCACAGTCTCATTATGTTGAGACAGTTCTGGAAAAATTCCTTCCCAACGACAGTGCGATTGTTAAGACGCCAGTAGACATGAGCGTACACCTAAGTAAAAACTATGGCGAACCCGTGTCACAGTTAGAGTATGCTAGGGTCATTGGGAGTTTAATGTATATCATGAACTGTACCCGCCCTGATCTAGCTTACTCTATGAGCAAGTTGAATAGGTTCACAAGTAATCCTAGTTTAGACCACTGGAAGGCCTTAACTAGAGTACTTAAGTACTTAAAGTACACAAAGAGCTTTGGATTACACTACTCAAGATATCCAGCTGTAATAGAAGGATACAGCGATGCTAATTGGATATCAGACACAAATGACTCTAAGTCCACGAGTGGGTATATTTTTACCATCGGTGGTGGAACGGTGTCATGGAAATCATCTAAGCAAACTTGCATAGCCCGATCCACAATGGAATCAGAATTCATAGCTTTAGACAAAGCTGGTGAAGAAGCTGAGTGGCTACGAAATTTCTTAGAAGATGTTCCCTGTTGGGAAAAACCAGTGCCCCCTATCTTAATTCATTGTGACTGTCAGTCGGCAATTGGTAGGGCGCAAAATAGTATGTATAATGGTAAGTCTAGACATATTCGTCGTAGACACAATAGCATTAAACAATTGATCTCTAACGGAATAATTTCCATTGATTATGTGAAATCAAAGAAGAATATTGCAGATCCTTTGACGAAAGGATTGCCTAGAGATCAAGGAGAATACCTATCAAGAGGAATGGGTTTAAAGACTACAAATTAAAGAATGGACACAGTGGTAACCCAACCATGTTGACTGGAGATCCCAAGATCTTAGTTCAATGGGAAAACTAAGCTGTGAATATTCGGTGAGGCACTTAAGAGTTTAATTCACATAAACTCTAAACCCATTTCTATGATAAAGAAGCGCAACCTGCAAGTTGTAGCAAAGGTTAAGTTGGGCTTTTAATGATTCCTACACTGTCTAAATGAAGTGAAGTATAGCAGGATACTCTTAATTAGGAAGTCACCTATGTAAGTGTGAGGTGTAGGCCGCCTCAACATTGAGTAAAATGTAAACACTACTGAAACCAAGAGGGGGTGTCACGGCCAAAATGGACCCAACCATGAGAACTGAAAAACTGTTGAAAGTTTATTATGTGAATATCGTTGCCTGGGTTTACACGAACGGCTGACCAATTCAAGACATCACGTTCATTGGGTAGCCTAGTAAATCCGATGATATTTCACTAAGAAAGGTTCAAAGCCAAAAGCTACCTCTTCTGATGTGATAAACTTTCAATCGAAATCTCAAGAGCATGCATTGCATTAATTTCATTCGTGTGGGGGATTGTTGGAAAAAATGTATTTTAAGAGTTTTACAAAGTGTGTGTTCCACCACTTTTGTGTACGAAATTCGAACACCGTACGTATCCGGGATACAAAAGATTATTGGATAATCTTAATCTACGTTCCAAGTAGATGAGATTAGCATTTCGAATTTCTCAATTCGGACTTGTAACGAGTGAGAAATTAAGTGCTAAAGTGAGGTGTTTGAACTTGTATATCCCACATAGGATATAAATCACTATTCAAGTGGGTTTATAATTCCTTACCTCAAGACAAGGGTTTGGCCCTTGGGTCATCCACTTTGGGCCTTTGTGTGAAAGGGGGGGGAGCTATGCAATTGTGTTTATGACCAATTTCTTAGCTCCTCACTCGGGCGGTCCGGTGGACCGGACCGGACCTCGGACCACGGACCACGGGCTCGGGCTCGAGCTCGGGCTCGGGCCGGGTCCGAGTCGTGGGCCTGGGCCTTTGTCTTGGTCTTGGTCTTGTAGCTTGTGGCTTGAGGTGTTTGGTGTGGGCATGGGCTTGGGCCTATTTATTATTCTTTTTGGACAAAAGTTTAATTGGGCTTCCCAAAAAATCCAACAAAGCTAAATTTGATTTTATTAAATCAATTTGAATTAATAAAATGATGGCCACATTTTTTTTAATTCGAATTAAATTTAATTCAGCCTTCTAGAAGACTATTTCATAACAGCCATAATATCTGATTTATTTGTGCTATTACAAAATGGTTAATGGCAGAATTAAATTTCTGATTTAATTCTATCTGATTTTTCACCTATATAAAGGGGTCCTCCAACATTCTGAAATTCACACCAACTCAAACACATTCTCTCTAGTGTTCTTGAGTTCATCATATCATCATCAAATATTTCTTGAGTTTTTCAGCAGTTTAGTAAAGTTCGTTTTTTTTCTGAAATTGAAGTGGTTCAATCTTCAGAAAAGGTTTCGTTGTATCTTGGGACACGTTTTGTCAAAGCCGGTACCACCTATAGCCGAGGCAATTTCGTGTTACGGATAGAGTTAATTTTCGCCTCGAAACACTCTCATCCTTTTCTTTCATTTTTCAAATTGTTCGTTAAATTTGTTCAACAGATCCCACCTATGAGGTGGGATCCACAAACCCACGTCTAAATCCCATAGGGTTACAAAACAAGGTGGACTAAAATACCCCTTATTATCAATACACAACAACACGTGTATATTTTTCAGAGCAGAGTATTGTCTTCCTTTCTCACATGCCCCGGTGAAGCTCTCTTCCATAACCATAACTGCTCGCTGTGAACCTTCAAATCTTCGAAATCCGTTCGAGAAATCTGAGATCCGATTTTCAACACATGAGTAAGCGAAATTGGGTCTTCATCAATCATCTTACCGTTCAAGCAGATTATTTTTCCACGGATTGTAATTATCATCTCTGACGCTCCATCCCACTCTCTGAAGCAATCTCAACAACAATATTGGGGAAAATATCGCCTACCGAATTTTTCCATTTTTGAACTCTCAGATCTATTCACATTTCATGTTCAATTGATTTCGATTCTGGTGCGTAGATATCAACTCATTTTCCTGATTTTAGTGCTTGACAATTTTGTAATTAAATTGAAATGCGTAATTTTTTCTGTTGTTGTTGTTGTTGATCATTTTAAGTTATATTTTGGGGATAAAGAAATTGCGATTTCAGAAATCGTCAGTGGAAATTTGATGTCTACCATGAACTGCATAAGCTAGAGGCCGGAGTTCTGGGGCGAAAGAGAAAAGACGCAGTTTCTTTCCCAGTTGGAGTGGAGAGTTTTTTTTTTTTTTGAACAGTAGTCGAGAGTTTTTTTTGGTTTTGAGGGGAGGAGGGTAATTTTTGGAATTGTACTTTGAGAAAAAGGATAATTTGGTAAATTATTAACATTCCCTCAATTAATTTTTTTTCAACCAAACATCAGTTATATTGAGCGTGTGCATATCCAGGCCTAGTTTTTCTTCAACCAATCAAAAATTGGGATAGGATTATTGTGCCATGCCAAAGGATTAAATCCTGTTGGGATTGAATCCTATATAATCCCAACCCTCCAACCAAACGAGGCGTTAATATTATATGAGTTGAATGATAAAAATCCAACTACCTTACCGTGACTTGTTTAAAACCCTACCAAAAAAAGAAAAGAAAAAGAAAATCCTACCATAATCTAATGATGAAATATTGATCGAGTTTATTACACTCGGTCGGTTTACCATGAGATGACTTTAGCAATTTACAGTTTGTGACTTTTCTCTTTATATTTTGGAGTAATATAGGGTCTGGTCCATGATTAAAAAATTATCTGTCCCAATTTGTCGGGTAAGGGTCCCCTTCGTCTAGAATTTTAAAAGAAAAATTAAGGAGAATGTATTGCTTTTTATATCTGTTAATAATGCTATCTACATTCCATGTGTGTCATTCAATTCCTATATATGCCTTTTCAAATATTATTATTATTATTATTATTATTTGTCTTCTAATTTATATGTGTGTGTTTTCACTTTAAATTATTCCGCAACATGTCAGGTGTGATTAAAGTACAATTTATGGTTCTAATTCGAGTAATTTTTCAAAAGCTTACGAATCACAATTTCTATATAATGATTTTATATATGAATCTTAATATATGAATAACTGTAGTTGTCTTGTAAATCAAAGGTGGAAGGTTGAATATTGTGCCGGTAGTTATGAATATTTTTGAAAAGAATTAAATTCTACCTAGCTGGCAAATTAAGCCAACTTGTACTATGGAATCTGTCATATTAATAGGAATTTGAAGTCCATTTTGATACCTCCTCTACCTGAGAAATTTTAACTAACAATTACATATATAAATATTATCTAAATCATGTTTCCTCATAGTTCTCATTTTATTTTATTTGTGATTTCTTCTTCATATTCGATCTCTCGTATTGTCATGATATTGTTTCCTGTCATTTACTTTAGGATTAAATACAGTTAATTTGCACCCCTGGAGTATAGTGCATATATCAAATACCCCTTTTAACTATCAAAACTTTCAATTACCCCTGTTAGGAATCAAGGCTTTCAATGGTGAAATAACGAGAAAATATAAAAAATTATGGGAAAACTAAAGCAATAAAGAATACAAAGAATTTCTGGTGGAAACCCAATCAAGGAAAAAAATCACCTCCAACTAAATCTTTTATTTCAACCCTCAAAGTGATTCAATATTTACAAGAGTGAGTTTTAATATTTATAGAGTTACAAGAGTCAAACCCTAATTTAAGTAGGGAAACTAATCCTAACATGCTAGGGAATACATCCCAAACAATTAGGAAATAATTCCATACAAGATAAGACTCAAAATTATGTCAAAATCCACCAAAATAGGAAAAATCGTCGAAAAAACGTGTTGCTAGCGCCCTACCCGCCCCTAGGCGCCATACAATAGCACCTGGGCGCTACCCTTCTATCTGGAGCGCCTGGGCGCCATCAAGGGGTGCCTGGGGGCCACCATGGAGGCGTCTGGGGGCCACGATCAATGTCTGCGCCCCTCGACTTCAATTTTCCGACTCCTTTTTATCCTTTTGCGATCCCGGTCAACCCCGACCCTTCTTGACTCTATTTTGGCTCTTCTTCTTGACCTTATTTTGATCTGAATCCACCAAACTCATCAATCTCCCACTTGGAGACTAATCAAAATAACCCGAATTCAAACTTGAACAAAAAAAACTTTTTCACTTCTCCTAAGTGAAAAGACCCGATCTAGTTCGAACATCTCCAAACTCAATGGAGATCAATTGAGGCATCTCCATGCCCCATCAATTCGTCCGGCTCAAGTGACCCCCTCTTGATGGACTCTCTCTTCTTTTTCAACGTGTACAATGTTCCCTTTCTCGAACCATTTGCCACTACTCTATTCTCTTTGGTGATCACCCAAGATCCACCACTGAATACCGTGGTATATCCCTCTCGGTCTAACTGACCCATGGATATAAGGTTCCTCCTAAGATCTAGAACATGTCTCACCCTACTCAACTTGAATCTCACTCCATTGGCATCCTCGATGTCAACATCACCCTTACCTACTGTGTTCAAGGTTTCGTCTCCTCCTAGACAAACCTTTCCAAACTCACCGGAAACATAGTTGGCCAATATTCTTTCCCTCGATATAGAGTGATAGGATGCACCTGAATCCAAAATTCAAGTACCCCTTGGATCCTTTGTACAACAAACCAAAGCATCACCATGATCCTCTGTCACGGTACTCACGGATCCCTTATCTTGTTTTTTCTTCTTATCTTTCTTCGGCTCCTTGCACTTGTTTTGGTAGTGCCTGTATTCCACGCAATTAAAGCATTCTACTTCCTCCTTGCGTTTTTCCCGGTGACTCTTTTGACTGCTTCTTCCTCCGACACTTAAGGCTCTTGCCATAATTTTCCCAGATTCTTTCCTACGAATATCCTCGCTCAGAATCATATCCCGGATTTTTTGAAGTTTCAGAGTCTTATCCCCGGAAGAACTACTCACCGCAGTCACAATTGCACTCCAACTATCAGGCAAGGATAAAAGTAGGATCAAAGCTTGGATCTCATCATCGAACGTGATTTCTATCGAACTCAACTGAGTTAAAATCACATTGAATTCGTTGATGTGATCCATCACAGATCCACCTTCACCCATCCTCAAATTAAATAATCTACGCATCAAACATACCTTGTTCGAGGTGGATGGCTTCTCGTACGTATCTGATAGCGCCTCCATCAGACCCGATGTAGTCTCCTCTTTGATGATGTTGAAAGCAACATTCCTTGCTAGCGTCAACCGAACCACACCCAGAGCTTGGCGATCTGGCAATGCCCAATCTTCATCCGTCATCTTCGCCGGTTTCTTTCCCGTCAACGGTTCGTGTAGCTTTTCTGATACAAATAATCCTCTATCTGCATCTTCCAAAAACCAAAATCCCTACCATCGAACCTATATATCTTAACTTTTCCCTCATCACCAGCCATAGCTCCCACTCGACAAAAAACTCAAAGCTAATCTAAGCTTTCGTGTTTACCCTCAGATCTAGTTCTAAGACGTCTTCTAACACTTAAACCCTAAGCTCTGATACCATTTGTTAGGAATCAAGGCTTTCAATGGTGAAACAACAACGAGAAAATATAAGAAAATATGGGAAAACAAAAGCAATAAAGAAAACAAAGAATTTCTGGTGGAAACCCAATCAAGGGAAAAAATCACTTCCAACTAGATCTTTTATTTCAACTCTCAAAGTGATTCAATGTTTACAAGAGTGAGTTCTAATATTTATAGAGTTACAAGAGTCAAACCCTAATCTAAGTAGGGAAACTAATCCTAACATACTAAGGAATACATCCCAAACAATTAGGAAACAATTTCATACAAGATATGACTCAAAATTATGCCAAAATCCGCCAAAATAGGAAAAATCGTCGAATGCGCCTGGGCGCCACCATGGCCGCGCCTGGGCGCCACGATCAGTGTCTGCGCCTTCCCGGCTTCATTTTTCTGACTCTCTTTTATCCTTTTGCGATTCCGGTCAACTTCGACCCTTCTTAGCTCTATTTTGACTCATCTTCTTGACCTTATTTTGATCCGACTCCACCAAACCCATCAACCCCCTTATTGTTCCTCAATCAAATTCTAGCGAGACAAAATTGCCCTCAACTTATTACTCAATTTACATTCTTCAAGCCTAATAAATTACATCATCTACTTCTAATTCTATACATTAGAAACAAAACCAAACTTAAGCAAACAAACACAAAATCGAATTTGATAAAAAAAAATTTATGAAAATGTTAGGAAAAAAAAAAGGTCTAGGATTTTAAAATTAAACTCCTCCACCCGAGGGGATAGGAATTTTGGATTATTTGTTAATCAATTTAATTATTTTTTTAAGTGCAATAATATATTTCTTGATTTATGTTTTCAATATATTGAATAGTATTTATATTAATTTTATATGCTAAGAAAATTTAAGTAATAAGAAAATTATTAAAAGAACTAATTTTATAAGTTTAAAGATTAAATAGTTCGACTTCATTTAGCCAAAAAAAAAAATGGGGTTTTAGAGTACAAAGAGCATAATTTTGGGGTAATGAAAGTAAGTGAAAATCCAAATTACAAAATATTTTTCGATAAGATTTGTAAGCATTGCATTATCTTTGATCCATATCTTCCTACTTATAGAAAAAATACATCGAATAGTAATTACATACAAAATATAAACTTTGAGCAAAAAGAGTGCAATATAGCAAGAAAAGAAGAGTATTGGAAGAAAAAAACTTGAAGACAAGTCATTACAATTTTTTATTGAGAACTTGTCATACTTCCTATTTTCTCTTTATCTTCATTTTATATAAAAAATTATTATCTTCATTAGGTATTGAAATTTTTGTCACTATAAATTTATTACCCCAAGTTTGAATGAAATTTATTTTATTAAGTTTTGAAGTTTAATAAAGGTAAGAATATCATGCTCGGATGCAAACTTTATAATGACTAAGGACGTTTATGTCCAACAAAATATGGTTACTGAATATTAGAGGTGTATTTGAATGTTTTGATAGTTTAAGGGTGTATTTGATGCATGTTCCCTTGTTTATCCATATTCTTTTCTTTTTTAATGTTCTCTTTCTTACCTTAATTTCAGTTTGTCACTTAGAGGGTGTTTAATTTGGCTAAACTTATTCTAAAGAGCTTATAAGCTCTTAGTGATTATAAAATATTTTTGGAGTTTATAAGTTCTCCAACTTATAAGGTCTTAAAAAATAAGTTGGGATCCCCTTACTAATTTTTTAACAGCTTATAAGCTCCTAACATCTTATTTTAAGAACTTAAGAACTTATAAGCTGTTTCACTAAAAAAATTATCAAACACTTTGTAAGAGTTAATAAACTCTTAAATAACTTATAAGATGTTTTAAATAGTTTATAAGCTTAGCCAAACTTTTAGGAATTTATAAGATGTTTAAGAAAAGTTGGGGGTGAGTTATTTTTTTAAAAACAGTTTATAAAACTTAAACATCTTATTTTTTAGTCTTATAAGTTCTTTTTTTAAAAAAAATTACCAAACAAATTGAGCTTATAAGCTCTAAAACATTAAGATGTTTAAAGGAGCTTATAAATTTAGCCAAACATCATCTTATTCATCCTCCATCATTATCATGTAACGCTGCAAACCACATAGTCCCTTCTATCATATACTCCCAAACTGCAATCCCATTTATTGGGATAAGTGATGTTTTAGCCCAATTTCAGGCTTGCATACATTCCGGACACAATATTCATATTTTTCTTATTTTTAGTTTTAGTTTTAGTTTTTTTTCTTTTTATTTTTTATTTTTTGATAGGTCAAGCGACGTGTCAAATATGTATTGGTGTTGTATGGGAGATGTTTCGATGTCCCACGAATATCTAATACTGCATCATGTCCTTTTTAAGAGTATTCCTTTTTAGAATCATGCCAAGTGTCTTATACTAAAAGATACACTTAATGAATTACGACTTACGAATGTTAAACAATTGACGTACATATATAAAATAATAGAACACGAGGAAAGATTTAAAATAATTAAAGGATCAATAATGGTTTCAAGTCGCCCTCAACATTAATACGAGGAGGAGCTTTTGTTTGATATAATTTTTGGACCCAATTTCCCAATGGACCAAATTGGAGTTAGGATCACTTTCTTATCAATTATAACATGGGCATTTTTTTACTCAAAGTCTCATTTTCAATTACGTAACAAAATTTTCCAAGATTTTCAAAATCTTTGTGGAGCGAGACATTTACATTAATCCCTTTAACACTTGCGAATATTGGGAATTATTAGCAAGTCCATAAAAAATCATGTCCATAAAAACATAAGAAACAAATCAAACAAAAAGTTGGAACTAAAAATAAAAAGGTGTTCAAAGATAATAGATCAATATGAAAGGAAAAATTAATAAATATTAAAATTTAATAAATCAGTGAATAATCGAATATAGAATAAGAAGATTTAATTAGTTAAAATGAGAAATGAAAACAATTTTATTCAAAGAGTATTTACATATGAAAGAGTTGAGGAAAAAACGCTATGAAAATGGATGAGGAAGACATTGCAAGCGTAAAAATAATAATAATGATATCCAAACCATAATAAAGTGAGTTGTTACTATCCTTATTTATTGGCAAGTCAATCACGAATGATATTTTTGAAATCAAAACTAAAATTGAAGGAAGGTAATTTACTTTTTTTTTTGGATCCCTTAATTATTGACATGAATTAAAGGATACATATGAATTACTCCATGAATGTAGGGATCTTTACAATTTTAACTTTTTACAATAAAAAAAAAATTAAACTTTGAGTTCAATTTGGTAAGAATGGAGTCAAACACTCCCTTCAAATATATAATAGTAAAGATTCGTGTAAAGCATAAAGATGAAATATTCTAGTTTAAAGTTGATTTTGCTGAATTTAATAATCTCAATTATAGTTCATAGTGTAAGTGAATTATACTTGTCACGTGATTGATCCCTTGTCAGATGAAATACATTTGTTTGGTAAATTACACTTGAGCTCGAGTAAACTAGGTTTGGACTAATTTCCTAAGAATACTTGACTTCACATTATCTTGAGATTGTACATCCAACATTTATTTAAATTACAACGCTCCAATTAATATCATTAAAAATCTACTAGACTTTTCAAATCATTAACTGATAAATTTATGGTGAAAAGGAATAACAAATGATCTCTTAATATATTTTTTTCACTCCGAGGGGAGAGGGGGGGGGGGTGGTTACCCAAAAGTGTCGACAAACCTGAGCTAATGATTATAAAACGAGGCCACGTATGACCATCTCTATCGTTCATTAGACATCAGACAACTAGAAAAGCGCAAATTCAGTACATTAGTGTAGTGCAAATTGGTACTAAATCCAATTTTAGCTAATTCATCTGCCACTCGATTTGCTTCTCGCCGGGGGGGAGGGGGATGGGTGGTTACCCAAAAGTGTCGACAAACCTGAGCTAATGGTTATAAAACGAGGCCACATATGACCATACAACTAGAAAAGCGCAAATTCAGTACATTAGTGTAGTGCAAATTGGTACCAAATCCACTTTTAGCTAATTCATCTGTCACTCGATTTGCTTCTCGCCATAAGCATCAGTGTCGGCAAATTGGAAAAGTTTGGTAATAATTATTCATAATGGAAAAGAAAAATGTCATTTAAATAATTATTTTGATTATTATAGGCATTTTAATTCTACGCAATTAAAACTCCCGATGTCATTTAAATAATTATCCTTAGTTCGAAATAATCCCACTAGTGACGTTTAACATTTCTTTTGCACATTTGCGCATTTCTTGAGAGATTGAATTGCTAAACGTAAGTAAATCTTTGTCTTGTACAAATCGATGAAGAGAATATTGATTTAATCTAACCTGATTATATCTCTTATTTATTTTTAATTAAATTGCCAATTAATTAATTTTCTTGAATGCGAGTACATAAATAATGCTATGTTAGTTAAAATTCGTATTATACATATATAGTACACGTACATACGTATAATTGAAAAATACTTTTATTTCACATATGTATTTTAAAAATAACCAATAATCGTATTTTTACGTTGAACAGTTTAAAACACGTACTTTACATATCACATATTATACTTGACGAATAATACTCATTATTTTTATTTAAAAATTTAAAAATTATAATTAATCTTTATAACTAGTAAAGTGAGTATTATATAAAAAAACTACGACCATTAATAATTTATCAAAACAATAATTGTTGTCAACTAGCTAGTGACTCAAATAACATATTATTTTCATAGATTAAAAGCAAATATAAGCAATATACCTTATGAATTTATGCGAAAATAAGCCGTATTCTTAATCACGAATAATTCATTTACATTCATACTATACTCGTACGAATAATTCATTTATTTTCCATTGTATTTTTTAGCCGATTTTTTGCTGGAGCTTTCAATAAAATTTCTTAATATATTTGTACGTATTAAATGATGAATTTTTCCCGTCTTGTAGTTAAATAATTAGAAAATAATGCCCTCATAATATTGCTAAATTTTGTGTGTGTGTGTGTGTGTGTGTGTAGGAGGATTTTTTTGGTTAATTTCAAGTTCCCTTCATATTTTAAATATTTGTTTGAATCACCATGTTTTAATGCATGGGCTTTGATGTTTGTTCATTTATCTATTTTTTCCTTGATTTCCTCCAAATTTTGAAATGACGAAATAAATAATTCTTCAAATTGAGGAGCAAAATGTAATTAAAGACAAAGCCACACAAAATATTTCTTTTTTCTTTTTCTAATTAGAATCACAATTGAACCCAAATGAAAGTGACCCAACATGGTGTGTAGTTGTAGAAAGTGAAAGCCATTTTGAATATGGAAGTCGTAGACAAGTGGGTACACGTAAACATATTTAAATTAAATGAATGATTACGTACAAAATAAAACTTATATTACTTCAAAATAATGTTGGGAAAATTATAATTAAAGGAGTAGAAAGTTTTCAAATTAATAAAGACACAATGACTTTTAATTAATTAAGGAGAAGAATTTACTACACTTTGCAAATTATTAGAATGTTAACTGTAATGCAAATCTCCATGTTACTACATGAGAGGTAACTTATTTATTTTTTGTGAAATATTAACTACAACTCAAAGAAATGTACTATTTATTTGTAGGTTGAGACTCGAGCTAAAATGTTAATTAGTATATCTTTTTACAATTTTATTTTTTTAATCAGATTTTACAATTCCATCGATATCTTCACGGATTATGCATATGAAGTTGTAAAGCCTTCTCCATAAATTTAATCAGATTCCTTTAAAGGTTTTTGTAATCTCTCTCGATACATTCAATTTTTTCTTTTCTTTTTTTTCTTTTCTTTTTTTTTTTTGGTGTGATAAGTCTTAAATTTCTAGGCTCAAATTTAGCAGAAAATCTATGATTAAAAAATATGTTATGCATATGTTTTTTGGAGAAACTTTGTAGTTAGGTTTTGGTCTAAACTCTGAACCTTCTCGATATATTTTGTATTCTTTACTTTTTTGGTTAATAGTGAAATTCTTTCAACCTCTCTTGTGGGCAATCATAGACAATTGATGAACTACGTAAATTGTTCTATCATTTATTCTTTTATATTATTATTTTCGTGTTTGCTCTAATATTTTTTCTGTTTTCTTTATGTCATCTTTTAACAAACAAGACAAACTAAGTCCAAAACTCTACACTAACATTGAGTGTAGTTAATGTGATGTCACATCTAGGGGTGCCCACGAGTCGAGTTCGGCCAAAATTTTGGGCTCGAGCTCTAGCTCGTTCGTACTCGAGTCTGGGTCAAGCCAAGCCGAGCTCGAGCTCAAAATTTTTTATTTTTATTTTTTTATAGTTAATATATATGATATTATTAATTTTGTATTAACATATATATAATTAAATATAATCACCATAAATATTGAATATTTAATAACTAATAACTAATACATATATAATATTATAAGATATTATATTATATGTATGTATATATTAAAAAATAAATAAAATAGTATATTATATATATTAAAATAAATAAATAAAATATTATTTTTTTATTCAGCCTTGCGAGCGGGCTTGCGAGCCTTCGAACAGGCATAGTCAGACTCGAGCTCGGCTCGAGATAAAAACTTAGCTCGTTAAGCTCGGCTCGAGCTCGAGTCGAACTTTTTTCAAGCTGGCTCGCCGAGCTCACGAGTTGGCTCAGCTCGGTGGTCACCCCTAGTCACATCCCCCCATTTCCCCAATCTTTTTCGTTTTTAAAATAAAAGGGTTTGCTGTGATTTTTGAAAAGTTATTAATAAAGAACTCTTGGTTTAGTGATATCCGCCTCCCACTTTATGTGATAGGTGCTGGATTTGAATCTAGGCTGCTACAAGTTGTAGCTCTCCCTTCTTTTATGGAGTTAGATAGAAACTTTATGGCTCAGGATTATGACTATCAACCCCGGTTTATCGGACTAAATATTTAGAATATCTCCATTCGTCTTGAATTAAAAAAAAAAAGGTTAATAATATTGTCTCGAAATTTCTAGAAGATACTCTAATAAATGGGTGTTGTTTAAAGACCTTAATACCGACATGGTCTTTAACTTTCGGTCGAAATACCGAAATTTCGATCGAAATTTTGGATTTCGGGGGTTTCCGTAGCGAAATCGAACCTTCAGTCCAATTTTGCAGAATATCTTCCGAAATTTCGACCGAAACCCGGAATTTTTGTTGAAACTTGAAATTTTCGGAAATTTAAAATATTTTTGTCAAATATCCATCAAAATTTCGTCCGAAACCCGATATTTCCCGAAACATTCACCGAAACCGAAATTTCGGCCGAATTTTTTTAAAAAATTTTTTCAATAATTTTTTGTTATATATTTTTAAATATTATATAATTAAAAAGTTATATTTATATTTGGTAATGACCATGCCTACCACTTACCCCTAACCACAAGAAGCAGTAAAGCAAAAAAGTAAAAATGAATATGATTGAAGAAACTGTACTACTCCATTGGGTTTTTTCAAAATTCAACACCAGAAGAATATCATCATCATCATCATTATATGTAGTACTACCAACATTCCATGTCATGGACGGAATATTGTCAACATGTAACTAAGAATTTTCACTTGCAATATGAAAGTAGAGGTAGTAATAGCGATTTTGATCCTCCAAGAAATTCGATGTGGTATTGAATAATAACTTTTAGTTAAATCTTGGTATATTTTATTTTAATGAAGTTCTCATATAATTTGGTTATTGTTTTACTATCAAATTATATTTATTTCATATTTTTCACAACAGTTTTTAGTGATATCATGTAACAAATTCATTATCCATATATTATATATAGAATATTATTGTTGTAAAAGATGCATAAATATGATATTAAAGTTACTTCAAATTTTATTTTAAATTTTCAAATATTTTTATAAATTTTCATGATTTCTTTAAAATAGAAACTAAAATTTTGAATATCCCATAAATTTCCATCGAAATTTCCGTAAATTTACTATACCGATGTCTACCCCGAAACCGAAATTTAAGACCTTGAATACCGAGAATCACGGCCCTATTATTATGCTAATTATGTCAATAATCAGATTTCATTTTCCATGCAGATATCATATATATTGCAATCAAATCTTGTACATTTTCTTGATATAAACTAATCCTTGACAAGATTAAGATGTTGATATTTCATGTGGTTAAAACTTAAAACTTTTACTATTGGTATGAATATGAGGCTGTGAGCCTACTACAATGAATTTGTGATACAATTATAATCTTGATTAAAGTGATACTCATTGTATATGAATTTTTGTAACTTAGTGTCCTGAAAACTTCTAAAATTCACTTAGCCAAATACTTTTATTAATAAATGGATCGAGAAGTTATTTCTTGAATTGTTGCAAGACCAACTCTATTTAATTGATCTCTTATCAGAGGCGGAGCCACCCTATGATGCACGGATATGGATATGAGGATACCGGGACGATACGACACGGATACGAAATACGGCAAACTTCAAAATTATAGGATACGATACGTTGGGGATACGAATGTGTATATCTATATATATATATATATATATAAATTAAAAATAAATTTGAGTCAGTATGTTCATTAACATAAATAAAAGTGTAATACTGACATAAGTTCATTTTTATTTTTATTTTTATTTTTGGCAGAACAAAAGTTTAGGTAGGTTCGGCTCCGGTCCCCTACCAAGGTCAGGGCATACTACGAATAGACGGTCCATTTCAGGGGTGTCTACTTGGGAATTTATAGATCGCCCACCTACATAGCCCTCATGTGGGAAGAGGGATTCGAACACACAATATTTTGAGGGAAAGTGGCCCGACCTTACCAACTGAGCCAATATGTGTTGGCGCACAAGTTCATTTTTTAAAAGTTCAAAATATTTCGATTTTTTTTTCCTGAATAGATTCACAATTGAACCCAAATGAAAGTGAACCAACATGGTGTGTAGTTGAAGAAAGCGAAAGCCATTTTGAATATGGAAGTCGTAGACAAGTAGGTACACGTAAACATATTTAAATTAAATGAATGATCACGTACAAAATAAAACTTATATCACTTCAAAATAATGTTGGGAAAATTATAATTAAAGGAGTAGGAAGTTTTCAAATTAATAAAGACACAATGACTTTTAATTAATTAGGAAGAAGAATTTACTACACTTTGCAAATTATTAGAATGTTAATTGTAATGCAAATCTCCATGTTACTACACGAGAGGTAACTTATTTATTTTTGTGAAATAATAACTACAACTCAAAGAAATGTACTATTTATTTGTAGGTAGAGACTCGAGCTAAAATGTCAACTTTAATTAGTATATCTGTTTACAATTTTTTTTTTATCAGATTTTACAATTCCATCGATATCTTCACGGATTATGCATATGAAGTTCTAAAGCCTTCTCCACGATCTCCTCCTTTAAAGGTTTTTGTAATCTCTTTCGATTCATTCAATTTTTTCTTCTTTTTTTTTTTTTTTTGGTGTGATAAGTCTTAAAGTTTTAGGCCCAAATTTAGCAGAAAATCGATGATTAAAAAGTCTGTTATGCATATGTTTTTTGGAGAAAATTTGTACTTAGGTTTTGGTCTAAACTCTGAACCTTCTCGATATATCCCGTATTTTGTACCTCTTTGGTTAATAGTGAAATTCTTTCATCATCTCCAGTGGACATTGACAATTGATGAATCACGTAAATTGTTGTATCATTTATTCTTTTATAGTATTATTTTCGTGTTTGCTCTAATATTTTTTCTATTTTCTTTATATTATCTTTTAACAACAAGACAAAGTAAGTCCAAAACTGTACACTAACATTGAGTGTAGTTAATGTGATGTCACATCTAGGGGTGCTCACGAGCCGAGCTCAGCCAAAATTCTAGGCTCGAGCTCGAGCTCGAGCTAGACGAGTCTCAGAAATATGAGCTCGAGCTCATTCTTACTCGAGCATGGGTCGAGCCGAGCTCGCACTCAGAAAAAAAAATTAATGTTTTTAAAAAATTAATATATATATTATATTATTAATTTTGTATTAACATATATATAATTAAATATAAACACCATAAATATTTAATATTTAATAACTAATAGCTAATACATATATAATATTATAAGATATTATATTATATGTATGTATATAATAAAAAATGAATAAAATATTATATTATATATTTTTAAAAAATAAAAATATATTATTTTTTTATTCAGCCTTGCGAGCCTTCAAACGGGCATAGTCGGCTCGAGCTCGGCTCGAGCTCGAGTCGAGCTTTTTTCGAGCCGGCTCGCCTAGCTCACGAGTTGGCTCGGCTCGGTGATCACCCCTAGTCACATCCCCCCATTTCCCCAATCTTTTTCGTTTTTAAAATAAAAGGGTTTGTTGTGATTTTTGAAAGGTTAATAATAAAGACCTCTTGATTTAGTGGTATCCGCCTTCCACTTTATGTGGTAGGTGTTGGGTTCGAATCCAGACTGCAACAAGTTGTGGTTATTCCCTCCTTTATGGAGCTAGATAGAATCTTTATGACTCAAGATTATGACTATCAATCCGGGTTTGTCGGGCTAGATATTTAAAATAACCCCCTTCATCACGAATTAAAAAAAAAAGGTTAATAATATTGTCTCGAAATTTCTAGAAGATACTCTAATAAATGGGTGTTGTTTAAAGACCTTAATACCGAGAATCACGGCCCTATTATTATGCTAATTTTGTTCAGATTTCATTTTCCATGCAGATATCATATATATTGCAATCAAATCTTGTACATTTTCTTGAGATAAAACTAATCCTTGACAAGATTAAGATGTTGATATTTCATGAGGTTAAAACTTAAAACTTAAAACTTTTACTAATGGTATGAATATGAGGCTGTGAGCCTACTACAATGAATTTGTGACACAATTATTGGTGTGGGCCAAAAATGTCTAAAGGGCATTAAGGTAATTTATCACGTCACCGGCTCGGGTCGGGGCGTCCCCCGCAGGTCAAAGCCCGTGGGTAATCTGTTAGTCAAGCCCAAAAGGGTTGACGGCTCGCTAAGGAGTATGTAGGCTATTTTATTAGTCTCAAAGTAATATTATTAGGCCTAATGGACTACTAACAAAGTAAAGTCCACGACCCATAGCCCACTACCAGCTCCCTATAAATGCCTCATAGGAGCTGGGAAAGGGTCATGACCTGCTCTCCCCACCAAAAAGGGTGCTAGAGAGAAAGTATCTGACTATCATATTATCGACCCCCAGTAAAAACACACTGGTAATCGAGAGTAACCTCAATAACGAACTACGAATTGACTTGATCCCACATTGCTTGGGTACGTAGGCAGCTCAAAGTTACCGAGTGCAGTTTATACCAAGATCCACCTCTAACCTAGTTTGTCTTGAGTTGAATCGGTTCTTCCACCCCACGTGATTGAATACGTGACAATCATACTCTGACGATTTTCAGCATCATCAATTATAATATTGATTAAAGTGATATTCATTATATATGAATTTTTGATATTATCGAACTTAGTGTCCTGAAAACTTATAAAATTCACTAGCCAAATACTTTTATTAATAGATGTATCGAGAAGTTATTTCTTGAATTGTAGCAAGACCAACTCTATTTAATTGATCTCTTATCAGAGGCGGAGCCACATGGGGCTGGCAGGGGCCTCAGCGTCGGAACAGATCTTTTATACCACAATGGTGTCATATCATTGTGAGATTGACAAGTGTCCATTTATTTTGAATTATTATTAGCAATTTTTTCAAAATGAACAATTGTCAATTTCACAATGATGTGACACCATTGTGGAATAGAAGATCATCTCCGCCCCAACGCCCCCCCACCCACCCACGCACCCACCCACCCAAAAACCTCCCCCCAAAACTTTGATAAAATAAAATTTTGCCTTACAAGCTTTTGAAATTTAAATTTTTGTCCCCCTTAAAATCCAAAAATATTTAGTTTTGACCCCTTTTTTTTTTCATTCGCCTCCGAACCTCAAATCCTAACTCCGTCCCTGTCTCTGATCAAAAAAAATTTCTCATTTAATTCACTCACGTAAGAGCTTGTGTGAACGGCTGAAATGAGCAGCCAAAAGTACAATTAGTGGGATGAAATTTGTCCCTAATGGGCATATAGTGATTATTAATTATTTTCAACTATGGTACCACAAATTAAAACAATCAATAAATTGAGAAGGCATAAATATATTGAACTTTTATCAAAAAAAAAAAAAAATGAACTTGGGATTGTACAGTAAAACATATTAAGCGTGATGGTAATATATGTGCCTATAGCTTAGCTAAGTTGGGCCACGGTTTATAGAGGGGAGTTTACTTTTGGGACTCCATCCTTGCTTGTATTTCAAACTTAATTAATAAAGAAGGATGAGATACTCATTCCCCATTCAGACCAAAAAAAATTAATGTATAATGAACTTCAATGTTTAGCTTCGTGTGCATAACTTAGACTACATAACATAATGGTGAAGATGGTGGACAAGAACTAATTAACTGATTTATATATATATATATATATATATATATATATAGTGATTAATTTATCACAATTCACAAGATCTTTTAAATGGTGATTCCTATTTCACACCCATTGCAATTTATATATGGTGATTAATTTATCACAAGATCTTTTAAATGGTTATTCCTATTTTACACCTATTGCTTAATAACTTCATTGATTATTTTAATTTTTCCAGTAACAATTTCGATATTAACACAAATCGTATGACTCGTATTATATTAATGAATGTATAATGCGTGTATTATTAGGTGGAGTTATAAATACCCGATTGTTCACATAATTGCAAAATTTTCAATCTAGGATCGAGCTGTTATATGATTGTGACAGAGAAGTCTAATCATGAAACTTAGGGCAAAAATCACAAGTAAATTAGCTCATTGACTATTTTATTTTTCTCTTAATAGATGAAAAGGAGAAAAGAAAACCATTCGTGTTTTTTTGGGAAAATTTGAAGTCGAATAAGACTTTTGTGATGGTTCTTATATTAGCTTAATATTGATTCGTCAGCAAATTAGCCACGGTATAACAAGTGATAAATGAATTATTATTTCTGGTATATAATTTAGAGAAAATTGCACTAACACCCACGGCTATAATAAGTAATTACACAAACTTACCCTCTTATAATTGAAATTATAAATACCTAATTTACTATAATTGAAAATTACATTTAAAATTACCTATTATAGTGGGTTAGGTATTTGTAATTTCATTTATAAGAGGGTATGTTTGTGTAATTACCTATTATAGCAGTGGATGTTTGTGTAATTTTTCCTCTAATTTATTGTCATATATCCAATTTTAGGAGTATCCAGAAATAATGTTTCAATATAAGGGTAAATACCTTTTTTAGCCTCTCATTTTTAGGAATTGTATCACTTTAGTTCTTCATATACAAAAATTGGCACGTTGACCCCTCACATAACAAATTTGTAGCTAGGTGATCCTTCACTCCAATTTTCGGTCATTTTTTTCTGTTGATAATGCACGTGATATGCACATATTTTTACCAGGGACATGTTCGTACTCAAGCCCTTATTCTCATCCAAACCAAATTTTGTGTCACTTTGGTCCTTGATTATGGCACGGGATAAAAGTAAATAAAAGGAGGGGAGGGACATGAAATCAATACAAGTAGTAAACACAAAGTCCACCTAGGTAGTAAAAGGCATTCTAGTGACAAACTAAACACTGCCGCAAAAAGAAATAAAAAAAAAAGCAAAGATTCTTGTTCACAAGAAATAAAAAGTAAAGTCTAAAAGAAAAGGGAAAAAATATAAAACAAACACTACAAGAAAAGAGGAATATAGAGATAAGATAATTAAAAGTATAAAAAGCAAAAGGGTCTTTTCGGCAAAATGGACTTTGGTTGCACATGCTAAAGAATTGACACATTTTCTAATCCTAGAGATAAATTCATTGGAACCACACTTGGAATCTTTCAAAAGCCCTCAGCAAAAAATCGAAATGAATCTTCTATACCATAATGATGTTACATTAATAAAAAATTGACAAATGTTTACAAATAGAAAAAATTAATAATAATAATTCACTCGCATATTAATTAAATAACGACTTATCACTTCTTCGATATATGACAACATTGTGAGATAAAAAATCTCCATTTAAACACCTTTAATAAAAATTTGACATGTGGTTTCTATCCTGGCAGTTTTTGGTCCCCCAAGGTCCTTAAAAGTTTTAGTTAGTTGTGTGAGTAGTTGGGTGGTCATACTTGCCATCTCTCAAAACTTTAGAAGGATGACCTCCATCATCACAAAATATATGTGATGGTGGACACCCAACATGTATATCTACACATTTGTTGAGGAGACTCAATTCAATATCACAACAAATTCTCTATCATATAACAATGTAACACTTTCTATTATACATATAGAGATGTGATAAGTATATATCCAAATAATTAGAATGTAAAAGAAAAAATCGAAATTATCTTTAAACAATCCAATTGTTAGATTAGAGAAAACCCCATAGAGAACTTGTATTACTGAGTAACATATTTATAAAGATAGATGTACTTGGTAAACAAGAAACCCTAACTATAATCAAGGTTAAGATAAATAAAAAAAAACATAAAAAACCTAAATTAACATAAATATTAGAAAGATGTGGAAAAATATTATATTATCTAACACTTCCTCCCAGTCGCAATTGAGAGTCTTGAACATTGAGATTGGACCAAGAAAATTCGGTCATAGAGAATTTGAGAAGAAGATGGCGACAAAGATAAAAGGTGGTGGCGGCCTTAAGAGGCGACGGTGGTGGCGGCGGCTCCAAGTTCTCGTTTTTCAAGAGTGAGTGGCGACAACTAATAAAACTAAAGGCAGTAGTGGCTAAGCGCGGCGACATAAAATAAAAAGGCGGCAGCTTCAAGTCCTTATTTTCTAAGAATGAGTGACGACAACTAACAAAACTAAAGGCGGCGGTGGCCAAAGATGGTGTGGAGGTGGCTAAGCGCGGCGGCCCCTAGCTAAAGAGAGAAGGTAGCGACAACGGCCATAGGAGAAAGAAAGGAAAAAAATTAAATAAAGGAAAACTAAACTAGTTAGATAAGGGGCGTCGGACGGGGACGACGACTTGAGGGTGGCGGCGTAAGCGAGAGATCGAGAGACCATGACTCTGATACCATGTTAGATTAAAAAAACCTCCATAGAGAACTTATATTACTGAATAACATTTTCATAGAGATACATGTACTTGGTAAATAAAAAACCTTAACTATAAACAAAGAAAAAATAAATATAAGGAAATATAAAAAAATCTAAATTAACATAAATACTAGAAATATGTGAAAAGATATTATATTATATTATCTTTTTTTTTTGGTAAATAGAGATAAGAAATAAGAAAAGATATTATATTATCTAACACTAACCACATTTGTATTACGTATTTATATATGTAATAAAAAGTAATACACCATTATGTAATGAAAAATGTGGGTGGGGATTCTTGCCCAACCCTTTAAGCTCTATTTATATCTCAAACACTACTTCACATTCTTCTCATTCAACTTCCTCAACCTCCTCATCTAGGGCCACCATTTTGTTATACAAAAAGCTCAAAAGTAATTAACTAACATTTCATTTCCTCGCATTTTTTTCTCCTTTCCTATAACCATTCATATTTAATCTAGTATTTTCTTGAATTACTATTTTTTTCATTCTGCAGAGAAAATGGCTTTTTTTGGGCTTTTCTTGATTTTGTCCCTTGAAATGGTGTTACATGTTCATGGCAATGATGGAGGTTGGATAAATGCTCATGCAACCTTCTATGGTGGTGGTGATGCTGCTGGAACAATGGGTATATGTGTGTGTGTGTATATATATATATGTTAGTATGTATATACTTGATATATTATTTAGGGAAATTTACATACAAACCCCTCACTTATTGTGTAATTACCAAAAATTCCCTTACTTTTTGGAAATTACATATAGCCCCCCTCACTTTAAGGAATTCTTACAATTACATCCCTATATATTTATATTCTTTTACAATTCTAGCTCATATAAACTTTACAAATAGGCTAGACCCCCCTTGAAGGGGCGTGTTGGTAATTTCCAAACGATGAGTATTTTTTGATAATTATACAATAAGTGAGGGGTCTGTGTGTAACTTTCCCAATCACATATATATATATATATATATATATATATATTATTTATTTTACCATTTTTCGCTTGGTGTAACTCTAGTAAAAATGTTGAACAGGTGGTGCTTGTGGGTATGGGAATTTGTACAGCCAGGGGTACGGTACAAACACTGCTGCACTAAGTACAGCACTATTCAACAGTGGGTTAAGCTGCGGTTCGTGCTATGAGATTAGGTGTGTGAACGACGGTCAGTGGTGCTTGCCCGGGTCTATTATGGTGACCGCAACTAATTTCTGCCCGCCAAACAATGCCTTACCAAACAATGCAGGGGGGTGGTGCAACCCACCCCTCCAGCACTTTGATTTGGCTCAGCCTGTTTTTCAACTTATTGCTCAGTACAAAGCTGGAATTGTCCCCGTTGCTTATAGAAGGTAAATTTAATTATTTTATAAATTTAGTTCATTAATTTCTCTCTGTTTTTTTTAGACTTAATTGTTAGTATCGGGGAATTCTAGCGCGGACTCTGATTTGTTAAACTCAAATTATGAAGAAGTGAATTATAATTGTCTTGTGATTGCTGAAAATTTCAAAGAAAGTACTGATCAATCACGAAGCAAGTTTATTGACACTTGTCATATGATTGATAGGGTTCGGCTGAATCAAGTTGAGTCCCTTTGTGTTTCTTAGAACCTCTCAGAAGTTATGTCAAACTTATAATATGATTACAATCACTTTCTAAGTGGTAGAATAATAATTTAATTATATAGTTACTAGGGAGTCGTACCGGAAAATCCTATTCTTTCATGTATGCGCCCTGCAGCTTAGAGGACAATTTTGCCCCTCATGTTTTGACCCCCTCCTAATATTGCCCCTCTCAGAGTAAAAACTAAAAAGGCTAGGTGAATTGAAACAATTTTTTAGTCTTTCATTTTACCATTTGAGGTCCTTCATTTGTTTGAGTACTTCACAAGTACCCTCCTGGAACTACGGAAATAACTCTAAAGTTTCTCAATTTGACCCCTCAACTATGTCAGAAATGTAAACTTACTCCTGCAGTTTCGATCTTGGTTCTTTACATTAGTATAGTCACTCTCTTAAAGCCAATTTAGTACAAATTTTCAATACTCTATATGATTGTACTTAAGTTTCTATCACCTAACTAACTGTTTTAACTTCAATTTTTTGTAGGGTAGCTTGCAGTAAAAGAGGGGGAATAAGGTTCACCATTAACGGACATTCCTACTTCAACCTAGTACTCGTAACCAACGTTGGTGGAGCCGGTGATGTCCACGATGTTTCCATCAAGGGATCCAGGACCGGGTGGCAGCCCATGTCGAGAAATTGGGGGCAAAATTGGCAAAGCAATAACTATCTCGACGGGCAAAGCCTCTCGTTTAAGGTTACCACGAGTGATGGCCGCACAATTGTCTCCAATAACGTCGCTCCAGCTAGCTGGTCTTTTGGACAGACCTTTGTTGGAGCTCAATTTCGTTGAATGACAGCTTAAACAGTTTCGAGATCAATTAAGAATAATATAAACACTCCAGTGATATTTAATTAATATAAGTTAGGTGGTCACATAAGTATTAGTAGTGTGAATTTCATAATTAGTATAAGTTAGGTGGTCACATAAGTATTAGTAGTGTGACTTTCATACTATAGTACCAAGTTGGTATCTAGGGTCAAAATGAGGGGGGCTAATTTTGAATGGTCCCTTTTTAGGAGGGCACTCAATTTATGAGGGTTTTCTTTCTCCTATTTCATGGGCTATTATTTTTGGGTTTTTTGTTTTACTTTTTAACCCTTTCTATTGTGAGGGGTAGTGCTAGTAATTTTATATATTTATTTTGCAAATTGTATTTTCTTTTTTTACTTCAGCATGTGGCTGGAGTTGTACTGTATGAACCTTATGGTGTGGTTTGTATGACAGGAAGATGTGAATTTAATTCGACTAGTAATGAAATTGCTTATTTGTGTTTAGTACATTTTACTTCATTAATATTAAAGATAATTACCCACACCCTCTCTTATGTTCAATTACCAAAAGCCCCTCTAATTTTTTCGAAATTATATAAAAAAATTCTCGTATTAAGTCATTTTTACAATTATACATCCACTGTTTATTTGAAATTTTTATAGTAAACTCTTTATAAATATTACAAATAAACCTTTTAAAAAAATCTCGTTGTAATTATTTAAATAAGGTAATTTCGGTAGAATGTATATGTAATTCACCCTAAATATTAACTCTAGTTTTGTTTCCCCAAAGCATTTGTCTCAAAATGCGACCTTAACCTTGGGAAATGTGAGCTCAAATCCTTATTTCTTGGAGATAAGAAGAAAACAAGTCCAGCAACTTGTGTCTTCCAAAAAAAAGATTTTCTTGGACTTTAAAAAGATTTTCTATCAAAAAAGCAAGAAAAAAAACAGAATAATTCTTTATTTCCCACGGACTAGAGATGATATTATATTAGTACTCACAAAATATCTAGGGAAAATTGCACTGGAATCCCTCACTTATTGTCTACCAAAAATTTCCCTTACTGAAAATGATATTAAGTCTCCTTTACACTAAGACATTTCTTACAACTATAGTCTTTGTGAATTTCAAAATTTTTATATTTTTACCACTGTAAATTTTACAGATAGACCCCTTGAGGGGCGTATTGGTAATTTTCAATTAGTGAGACGGGTTTTTTTAGTAATTACGCAAGGTGATTTTGAGACCTCGGACAAGGGGCTCAGATATAGCCACGTTATAGGTGATCTCGAAATTCAACTTCATTACAAATTTTTTATGAAAGATACTGAAAACTCTAGTTATCACTACTTTGTTCAATTTAGACCGAAGCTCGACCCATTCAATATCGATACGACACAAATAATTTGCTCTTAATCTAAATTGATTTCAAGCTCATTTGTCTTTATTCGACTCAACTCAACCTATTGAAAAATTGAACCACAAATATTTAATCATGTACGTCACCAAGCTCAAGTGTTTACCTACATCAAAATATACATGATATACACAACAATATTTCATGCAAATTATAGGTTTGCATTTCCCATGCCTTGTTCTAGAAATCAACCTAGCTCGTGCAAGTCCAGTTAGCAATAAAATCTGTTAAACTGAACCCAACCGTTTTCGTTACATTGTAATTTGAAATTGAAGCGCAGTCGAGTCAAGCCTGAGTTCATAGTCTTGAGCCCCGTGACCCTCGAAAATTTGTTATTCTTAGCAAACAAAGACTCATTTCCAAGACAAGAAAAGACAAAACGAATACTACTTTCTTTCTTTTTTGATAAGAAATCGAATATTACTTCTTCTTCTTAATTTCTTGGATTTAAATTTAACATTGGGATAAATACTTATAACATCAGGTGATTTCTCGAATTGGGCATTTACCCCCCGTGAATTTTATTTATCAAAAAACCCCCTTATAAAAAAAAAGAGACAATTAACCCCCTACGCGCTTCATTTGCGAGTTGTGCGATTGGTTATAATTTTTTTGACCTTTTTGGACTATTTTGCCCCTGATCTAACAATCATTGAATCAAATATGATGAAATCGACTGTCCAGATTAATAAGTATATATTGTCTAAATTTGATTAATCACATTCATAGATCTAAAAGATATCAACTGTTCATATTAAACAAATTATATTTAATTATTTATTTTATTACAAAACATATTTTATATATAAATATATACTTATTAATTTATAATTTATAAAGATTTATTAAAAATATATAAATAATACACACACACACATAAGTATATGTATGTATACTTGCAACATTAACATTGGTCACCATCCCACGCCACCACTCATCCTCACGCCGTCGGATAATCGCCGATCTTCACCACGCCCAAAATGCCATCGCTGCCTTCTTTAAATGTCATCGTCGTAGCCCCCTTCTGCACATCGAAAGTGACTTGATTGACGGACTTCAATCATAATTGAGTTAGTCAAATAAGAATCAAACTCTTATTATTATAGTAGAAAAGAACACAAAAAAAATACTAATTCACTAGGATTTAGTTAAAAATATAAATTCAATAGGAATCAAATAAAGAAAATTGAGTGATAAATTCTATTAAATAATTCCTAAATTCATAATTTTTTTAAACCCTCCAAATCTAACATTAGTTGTGTAATAAATTTGATTCTTAGAACATTTGTCCCTATACGTTCTATAAGTTTCTTTAGTAGAATCACTTATATATAACATGAATAAAGTATATAATTATCATACATAATATACGATCCGGTACCTTTTTTTGCCAGTTAAGAATTTCTAAAACCAAAAACATACTAAATAATCGGTGTTGTCTCTCCTTATACCAAAATCTAGAATTTTATATATATAAAAAATGTAACTTCAATACGGTACAACCGGTATGGTACGATTTTGAAAAATCATGAACACCCCTACTGAGCGGGGTGATGATGGCAGGTCTGTGGTGATGGTGGCGCCGTGAAATGAAGTGGGGTAGTGGTGGCGGCGTGGTGGTGGAGGTGGGTAGGGAGGTTGTGGTTATGGTGTTGGTGAGGGAATTGGTGGAGAGTAAAAATTAGGGTTTGGGTTTTGGTTTGGGGGGGAAGAAGATGAAGAAAAAGAAAAAGAAATATAAAATAATCAACAAAATAAAAATAGAAATAAATATATGTAAATACCTTAATTTGATAAGGGTATTTTAGTTTTACAAAAAATTTGTAGGCTAAAATGCTTGGGTGAGGCTGTGTGTATAATTTAAATTTTCTTAGGTTTTTTTGTAGTTCTTTTTTCACAGGCGGGTAAATGCCCAATTTCATAAAGCACGTGGGATTATATGTATTTAACCCATTTAACATTTGTTGTTCTTTATTTTGTGGTGTCTACCTTGGTTTTAGGACATTGACTTTGGAAATAAGTTTCAAAATTTCATTAAATTATTATTTATTTCCAACATTTTATTTATCATAATGTGTCATTTTAATTTATGTTTATTTTCGACTAATATCTCATTAATTCTTTTTTAATGAGATATTGACCACTTTAATTTCCTCATTAGTGGGCCAAATTATATAGTGTTTACGATGATTTTATTATATTGTTAGTGGTTCATTGATCTCTTATAACAGTCAAACTCTATTTTACTATATAAAGAGGTCATAGCTCTTTTGATTGGCACAAGTGATACAAGTAATTTTGTGAGAATATATTTTAGGGTGAATTACATGCACACCCCCTCACTTCAATGTTAATTACCAAAAACCTGCTTGACTTTGATAAATTACAACGAGACTCCCTCAAATGATCTATTTGTAAAGTTTATAGGGGTGAAATTGTAAAAATATTTAAATACACAGGGGGTATAGTTGTTAGAATATCTTAAAATAAGGGAAAATTTGTGTAATTTCGAAAAGATCAAGGGTTATTTTGGGTAATCTTGTACTAAAGCGAGGGGATGTACATGTAAGTTTCTCTATATTTTATACTCCTCACAAGAGTATTCGTGTTTTTGCAACGTGATGGTGGATCGGTTCCTAGTCTCCTCGAGGACGTGCATCCGATATGAGAGAACACCGTGAGCTAATGGGTTTTATCTTGGAGTCGTGATTAGCCGTCAAAACTTGCACTTATGGAGGCAATCGTGACTTTAGAACAGGGACACCATTGTGACTCACCATTGTTTTAGCGTCATATTTACCGAGTTTTGTGCAGTTTTATTTTTTATCTATATATTATGAAGCTATGATTATTCTATTGAATATATTGTTAAGATTATTTTATTATTGCAAACACAAATCACAAAATTATTTACAATAATACTAGCAATTTAAGATCTACTAACATTTATTATGAAAGTAGAGAAAACAATCACACGTTATCAGGTGAGAGTAGAACCCAAGATCGTTAATATCTTGGTGCCTCAGTTTTGTCAGTAAAGCTGGGCTTCATCGGCGGGAGTAGACCCAAAACATTTAATGTTTTGAGGCGGCAATTTAGTCATTAGGACTAGGCTTCATCGGCGGGAGTAGAACCCCATACCTTGGTCTTTTATTGCTCTAACTTGCTTATAATTATTTATTATAGAAATTGCTTAAAACCATGTTTTAAACAATAAGTTACATTTGTCACGTGATCAGTTACAAAACATGTGAATTATCCTTGAATTCGCTAAACTGGATCCCAAATTAATTTTCACAACTTAACAACTGTTTTAATATAAAGTTGATTCTTTTTAATTATTTCTCCAATTTAATCAGACAAACGAGTTATTTCTAAGAAGTCAGATAATTTCAAATTCTAATATAATCACAATCATTATTGTACGACAGACTTCATATGAGTCTCACTATATATGGAAATACATTTTTGAACATTTCTACTCCTGAAAACTCCTAAGAATGACGATTACGACCTAAAGGGCTCAGCCTGCAAGACCTGATTTGAAGTTGTAAATTGTAATAGTAATAATTTTTATGTTTCCTTGTGAATAGAAGTTTTTGTTTCTAAAATTGTTATGGGCCCATGGGTCCAAAGATGAAGCCCAATCTTATACGATTAACCTAATTTCATGTAACACCATTTTGTGTTCATTCATTTCTCATTGGCCCATTATCAACTTCAGCCCAACAACATACCCAAATTTAGCCTGAGAAACATTTTGGGCCTTGTCAAGCCCAGCCCAATTTGCATAAATCAAAAACAGAGTAGCAAAAATTGATTCCTACATACAGTTAATGGAGATGATCCTCCAACTGCAACCCCTCTTCGCGCCCAAACCCTTAAATACCGAAAATACCCTCAAACGCCACCGCTCAATTCCGACCACCACCACCCCCGCCGCCGCCGCAGACTCCGGCCTACAGTTCCGGCAGAAGCTCCTCTACCTCCAATCGCTCAAAGTAAATCCCACAAAAGCCCTCCACGTAAACCCTAATTTACGCTCTACCCCTCTTTCAACCCTTCAATCAATCACACAATGCCTATCTTCAATGGGCCTGGATCTAACTTCGATTGGACGAATCCTAGATATGTACCCTCAATTGTTAACCTCCGATCCTTACACTGACATTTACCCAATTTTCGATTTTTTACTAAACACTGTTGAATTGCCGTTTTTCGAAGTTCGAAAATCGATTAATCGGTGCCCGAGATTACTCGTTACCGATCCCGAGGCTCAATTGAAGCCGGCATTTGAGTTTTTGACTGAATTGGGCTTTGTTGGCCCGAATAAGTTGAATTCACAAACCACATTGTTGTTGGTTTCGAGCGTTGAGTGTACGTTGATTCCGAAGATCGAGTATTTAGTGGGATTGGGATTTGAGTATGATGAGGTGAGGAATATGGTGTTGAGGTCGCCGGGGTTGTTGACGTTTAGCGTGGAGAATAATTATAGGCCGAAGGTGGAGTACTTTTTGAAGGAGATGAATGGGGATTTGGAGGAGATTAAGAGGTTTCCGCAGTATTTTTCGTTTAGTTTGGAGAGGAAGATTAAGCCGAGGCATCGGCTTTTGATGGAGCATAGGTTTTCGGTTCCGTTGTCTGATATGTTGAAGGTTAGTGATGGAGAGTTTAATGCGAGGTTGATCGAGAAGTGTTTGCAGATGATGGAGGAGGAGAGGCAGCTGTGATGTTTATGTAAGTTGTTCTTGTTTAAATTTGTATATCTCTGTATGGAAATATTGTATCGTTGTAGATTGATTGCTGTTTTTCTAAATATACATGATTTGTTGGAATATAGAAGTTTCTTTTTTATGTCCACATTGTTATGCAAGTGATGGTGATTGCTAGTTACTTGTATTGAGAATTTATATGTATGTTCAGCTTTAGTTGGAGGCAGAGACGGCGCTAGGGATTATATTAAGGGGGTGCAAGATTGTTGTGATATACATACGTTTTGTTTGTCTGGTAGGCGAAGGATTGCACGGGGGTGCGGAGGGCTTGTTGTTTCTCGATCGTTTTCTGTTCATAAGTTTCTTTTGGATATTGGCTAGGTTATTTGATTGGCTTTGTAAGTTGTTAGTTTAGTACACAAAAATAAAAGGTTACTGGTATATTGGAATTGAAATAGAAAAGAAGAAAATGGCATGAAAAGAAGGCAACAAGACAGCAAGAAGAATGAAAAACAAGCATAAGAAGAAAATTTATAGTAATCATGGTATATTAGTAGATGTGCGGGATAAAGTTACTAGTTGAAGCAAATTGGCAGAAAGTGTTGAAACATGAATGTTACAAAAGTATATATTAGATCTTAAGCAATATTTCTTCAACAAGAAAACAGGTTCGACTCTAAATTGGAGCTAGCTGATTAATTAACAGCAGTAAACCTTAAATCTAAATGACTATAGATTCTGATGCTTCGTATTCCGCCTCATTGTTCAAATCCGGGAACTCGAAACGAAGGGCATATTCAAACTTATCTCTCATGGGGCTCTCCAAAATGATTCAAACCCCACTACGCGTTGATGCTATAGTAAACCTGGACCATTGATTCATACAATGTTGAATGCAGGAGTATGATGGTAAAAAATACTTCAATCACTAATTCAATAGTGTATGGTGGGCCTACTCTATTAGTCCTATCCACATACAAACTTGAAGTTGGCACGTCTAGCTGCTCCTCCTTCCCGCCACCAGTGGCACTCGGAAGTTGGCTAGGACTTGGGCTTTCATTGCTGGTCTGGAAGCAGTAGTCCAGCCCATCTCATAACCTTCATTGTAGGAATCGGAATTTCTTTATTTTGATATATGCAGAAGTATTCCCTCTTTAAAATGTTTACACGGACCGTCCTTGTATGGGGGTAGTATTCTTGTATTAACATCTCTTTTTACCGAATCATTGCCATTTAGAAATGTGTTTTATGATCCCAACAAAAAATTGAATTTGGCATGACTTATAATCGGGATAAACAGGTCAACATGTAAATCATTGGCTATTATTATTATAAATTCACTCTATATTCGATAAAAAAAAAGTACGATCCTATTGAGTCATTGTTCTTCTAAAACATACATTTAAGAATCCACTACTAATGCGTACTTCATCAGATGCCTTGATGCAAATAATCCATTCTTGATTATCATAATGTTTTGTTATGTGTTCTAGCAGCATGAGAATTCATTTTGCACAATACTTAAAATGCAAAAGAAATAATTCAAAGCTTCTTTCTGAATGTCATTTTCACAAGTTATCTACTTGAGTGTTAAAATTTCTGCAGACTCTTACACCAATCTATTAACATCAAACAGTAATAATTTTATCTATTTTATTATGTATGTATATATATATATATATATGCTATAAATAAATATTAGACTTGTTAAATTTAGTTGTTTAACTATATACAACTGGAATCCATGAAGAAGGGAATGCAGTCAAAGGGTGATTTTCAGTTGTTACAGAGAAATGGCTGAGTTTCAGGTAAGAGTAGATCAGAGGGTAGCTAGGGCAGAGTGGCGCCAGTAATTAGACCTTTTTTTGCTGTGCATTGCATGAACTGTACCAATGGTGAGGTGTGCTTAAAATCTGTCTCTCCAGTTGCAACAAAGGACAAACCCTAAATTCATTTCTGGGGCTTAAGATCTGATTCTGTGATGCAATGCTTACTTGAACCATCTGACACACTGTGTCTTGCTGAGTAAAAGCATGCTTCTTGATCTTGGGAATGATCAAATGGAATTGCTTGTAATTACTCCTGAGACTGGGGTAGTACTACTGTGCGTCGAGAGTGTTGCTCTCGGTGCACCATAGCCACACATTCACCACCCCACACCTCCTATGTAAAAACCACCTCCACCTTTGAAAGTGTGGTATTGGATGCACCGGGAGCAACACTCTCAGTGCACCATAGTATTTCCCTGAGATAGGGTTGCTCATTTAAAAATATAAAAGTCCTGCCTCTAAGAAGAAAGACTTGCTCCCCTTCTTTCCTTAGTTTTGTATAAATACACTTATCCGTGTATAGTAAACTTTATGTGGGTCGATGATTGTAATTATATTAGAATTTGGAGTCTGTGAGCTCCTAAAAGTGACTTGATTGTAGTTGGTGCTTGTGAAACCCTCCTTTGAGTTTTCAAAATATGCATGTGATCTTGTTTAATTTTTATACCAAACCAATCTTGACTACTTGACCATGTTAGACACCCTCGATGGCCTTCAATCTTCTTGTGTTATTAGCCAGTGACTCGGGTTTCAGTCTGATTAACACCTTAATGAAGTTGGAGTGACAAATTCACCCTTTATAGGCGCACCTTCGCGCAATAGCAATGGTTAAATTTGAATATTCCACAATGGTAGAACCCTCACCCAAGTGAGAGTTACCAGGTTGGTCGTTCACTCGATATTTTTCTAACCATGAATGAACTAAAACCCTTTCTTCCCACCACCACCTAAACAAGGGCATAGAAAGAAGAAAAACGAATAACAAAATACAAATGAAAATCTGTCCCCCAACCCCATCACATACTCTAGGGGCGCACACAAGCCGGACTCAAAATTCAAATAATATATATATATATATTAAATATGTCATGATTAATATTAAATACACAATTATAAATATTATTAAATATAATATTATATATATAATATATATATATTAAATACACAATTCTATATATTATTAAATATAATATTATATTTATATATATACATATATAGATATAGGCCTGCAAAGAGGTGTAATTTGTCTTAAGCTCGACTCATTAAAATTGCTCGAGTCAAGATCTAATCGAGTCGGCTTGCCGTGCCCATCATTATATGAGTATACACTTCTTAAATCTTTACACAATTGTACCAAACATATCTAAGTACCACATCTACCCCTACCTTATTGATCATTAACCTATCAGTGTATCAATCTCTGATAGGGGAGTTCAACAAAAGTGAGTAAAAACAGAAACGATGACTGATAAATAGGGAAGAGAGCTATAGGGTAGGGTCACAACGACAGTAAGTCTTCTCACTTATTCACACAAACTCACTGACACTGAGTTGTTAACATCTACAATATCATGGGAAAGTGTGGGAAAAAACCCAACTTTTTTTTTTTTTACCACTTTTAGGATATTGTTACAGCTACAACACTTACTGTCAAGAGATTAGAGGACAGTTTTAACCTCTTTAGTCTTTACCTTTTACTATATCTATATTTGGTATTAGATGTCTCTGAAAATACACCTACTTCTTTGGATACTTCACAAGAGTCGGTAAAAATTGATTCATTGTCAAATCTTTTTTACTGCTCTTCTCCCTATTTGCTTGTCTACTTGCTCTGCTAGTCCTACCACTATAGTTAGGGTTAGGTTGGGTTAAATAATGGTGAATGACAAGTGGGAACACGTAGGAAGTGAACACTCCTTCTGCTATGAATGTTCGGATTGAGTTATAGATACTGACCATGAGACGAGCCCGCCAATAGGATGCATAGTGGTTTTAAAGATTATCTTCATAGATATGGCTTCCAATTTTGATAAGTCATGAAATTTTAAATTAGAGCTTAAGTACGTGAAAATTTGATTACATTTACGATTTTGCTTTAATATTAGTGGTTGATAATAGTGTCATAATGTTTTACTCAAATACCAAAAGAAGATAGCTTGAGTGGAAGAGATTTTGGTTGATTAACCAAGAATTGGATGCGTGCACTCGTGTATGTATGAAACTTCTTTTGGTGTAGGGGCGGAGCGAGGGGGGCTGATGGGGGGTTTTCCCCCCCCCCCCCCCCCTCCTCCAAACTTTGACGAACAATTTCTTTTTTTTTTTATTTTCGACTCCCCCTTCCCCCCAAAAAAAAAAGAATCTAAATAGTTCAAGTTCCCCCCTCCCCCCACCCTATTTTTTTTATATTTGTCCCTCAAATTTTAAAGTTTGACTTCGTCCTTGCTTGAGAGATGTCAATCGAATTGGACACTATCACGAGGAATTAAGCATTCAAACTTGAGAAACTAACAACGAAATATTTTGTTACTCAAATTAAGAAGGGGGTTATTGGAGGGAAATAGTGAAAGTAAAACAATAAATTTGGAAATATTTATCTTCGAACTTATGAGGCATCCTGTTTTTTAAATACTTGTACACATGACACTGTTTGTACAATTTGTACCTGCTTCTTAATTGATTCTAGTACGAGCACACGCATGGGAATACTAATATTTGAGTAGACAGGATTACGATGCAGACCATAAATTGCTTATGGTCAAGCATACTAGACTTGGAAACAAAAATGCAAGATCTTGAAAAAGTAGTCGTAAATGAACAATGCTTTATGCCCGTCTCAAGAATGGTAAGTCTCGAAACATCACGATAGAAAACTTAGGGCACAATCGTGAACTCCTTTTTTTGTTAAAAATATCCCAAGACAGGTCAATTTTGGCACAGCTTGACCGTCCCAAATGTAGAGTTTCGAGACATTCTGACCATTGACTATCTACCACGTGAAGTATAAGTGCGAATTCCAAACATAAACGAGATATCATGGAAGCCAATCCTCGGATCGCCAACCCAAATCACATATCATACTTGATCCATTCTAGGAATGTTGAGTCTCGAGACATTCTGATCATCCAACATTTGGGGTACAACTGCGAACCCCACTAATAAATTGTTGAAATATTTCGGGACAACCTAATCATAGATTACCAAGTGTGCCAAATCGTATTTGGCCGTCCCAAATATGAAGAGTTTATAGGCATCAAAACATGTTATACAACTTTGAAATGTGCACATATTCCAGGGCGATTCAATCTCGAGACTTACCAAAAACCACTCTTGAAAAATGAGCATGCACATGAATAATGAAAATATGTCCTTCGATTTGATGGTAGCAAATTACTTGTTAGGCTTTCGTGGAGGTAACTACATACCCCATCAAAAAAATTTATTACTGGAGGGCACCTAATTGGTATTATTTCTTTATTTATCCTTGTGACTTCTGTTTCTTCCTAACGATGTTTTGTCAGGTTACTGTGTTTGACTATGTAACACTGTTTATCTACAGTATATATATAGACACATATATATCATATAATATGTATGTGTGGTTTTAATGTGCAACCCACCACCTGTCTTCTCAAATATAGTACTCAATGCTAATAAAATAAGGAAGGAAAAAAGTCTGATTTTAGATTTGCTGGAATTCCTGTCTAATATTTAATGGCTTCATCTTGTCATTCCTTTGCACTGTTTTATATCCTCCACCCACCCCCTCGAATAGGAGCAAATATATTTCTTTTGGTGCTTAAATAGAAGCAAATAGAATAGCTAGATTTTAATCTCCAAATATATATATATATATATATAGATTTTAGTCTAATATTTATAAACAATAATAATGAGAATTTTTTTGTTGATGCAAATAATAATGAGACTTAGTCTTAGAAGTTTTAGTATTATGTATGATAATCTCAATAGGTCAAGTTTTATTGATTCTTGGCCATCTTCGGATTCACAAATTTCGAGCAATTTCAAATTTCAGTTGTCTAACACGTATGATCCACTCGTAAACCCTATTCCTACACGACAGTGACGTCACATGTTAGAATCATTTTACGCTATTTTGAGTTCTTTGTGAGCATCCGAGAATAAGAATTTATGATAGGCAATGGAGTTACTGTCGATGACGTTCCACCTTTGCAAAGACTCAACAGAAGTGTTAGGTGCACGAATCTCAAAATTGATCAAGTATGACCCTGAGGATCGAGTCTAAGGGTTGCATTGTAGTATTTGATCTACGATCCATTTTCGACCTATCAATTGTCCTAATGATTATAAAATTTGTTTAACTAATTTTCCTAATTAGAGAGGATTAGCTTAGAACTTTGGTATCCACCCTAGCAAACTTGCCAGGTAAAACAATAAGACCAATTGCCCACTTGGCCACTTGACCTTTTGGACAAAGTTAACTGTCTTTCATGGTTGATATTCATCTTGACAATATTGTTGTTTGAAATTTACACTAGAAATTTGATGATGTTTTCTTGTTCTTTCATACTGTGTGTTTATGTATGTGTGATTGCAATCCCATGTTACTAGGCTAGATTTTGTCTTTGTTGTTGAGTGGGTCTTTGGTGGTGGAGCCCTAATGCCAGACCCTAAGAGTCAGCAATAGCCATAATTCATTTCCCTATCTATGTAGTTCATGGGGAACACACCCAACAGAATCTCATGGAAGGTGTCCTAATTTTATTTGATGGGTCGGGTCATTCTTAGTACATAACTCGAGCCCACTTCTTTATTTGATGAGTTTCATATGTGGGACTCGTAAACAGGAAAGGACTAAGGTCTTTCGAGGACTTTCTAATCTCAGAAACAATGACCCGCATCCCATGAGGTCATCCTTCTTTATTGCGCTCATAAGTAGGACCCGTAAATGGAGGAGGACTGAGTTCTTTCCAGGACTTGCCCATCTCATAAACAATGACATGGGTCCAACGAGGTCATCCTTCTCTATTTGATTGGGTTCATATGTGGGACCCGTAAGCTATAAAACCCGAAACTTACCTCTCACCAAGTCTTGAGCCAAAATATCAAAATCCACCCTCGAACCCTACTTACTTTACCCGGACTCGCCCCTAATTGAACAGGTTCAGGACGAATACCAATTTTATTGGAATTTATTTCAGATTTATTATCTAGGGATAATAAAGGGGAGAGTCTGGCAAAACCCATAACCACCGCAATAAATTTTCATTAAACCCAAAACTCGTCCCATCGCGAACATAGCCAAAATAATAAAATTGACTGTGTTTAATTAATGCAAACCAAACTTAAACAGGTCGGGTCCATGAAGAGTACATATTTCGCCTGAATCCATTTTCTTCTCTAAGGGTTACATTTTATCTGAAAATGTTACGAAAATGACTATCATCTGCAATTTATTTTCTTTCTTTTTAATTAGCAAAATATTTATTGAACTTCAAGAATAATTCTTTAAAAATTATTATGTATATGTCCAATCATATATTTGAATACAATAATCATGCATTATGTAGGTCCAATTCTGTGAAACATATGTTTCCATGTCCTAGGACAATAATTTAATTTATGGATATGCATGTTTTATGTGTTCTCCTTAATTTGTGCACATAAAATACATCTAACTAATTTTTTGATGGACTAACAAACTAACTTGTTTGGTACGAACATAACAAACATGCCACCTTATTAATAACTAATTTCCTCGTTGCTTCTTGGTAATTAATCCTGTCTCGTATTTGGTTTGTCAATCAGTTTTGGTTTATTATAAATTTTTAAGACATATATTTAATCTTTGATTAGTACAAGAAGCTTAATTTACATAGTGTAAATTAATTGTGGTTTTGAGTGAATAGGTTAATTTGATACACAAATGCACCACGAAATTAATCGGTCAAGAAACATGAGTTTATATATATATATATATATACATATATATGATATATTTATTTATTTGATCTTTCGATAATAAAATGTGAATGATGAGAGCAAAATCAATCAATACAGATATTCTCTGGCGCATACAGAGAGCTGCAGCAGCCAACGTTTTTTCCGATTGTAATAATATATTACTATGTAGTATTATACTATACATATATATTGTGTGTATATATATATATATTGGTTCAGAAAGATAGAGAGAGCAGAATGGTTGATTGTCCTTGACTGATGCACACACGGATGGCCCCTTTTCTGCTCCCAACACCATATTTTTTGTCCTTGCTCGGCTAAAATCTACCACATTATCTAAGAAGTTAGATCTGATTTTATTTTCTTTATTTATTTTTTTCAATTAATTTTTACCTTATGATTTATAAGGGCTTAAATCATCTATCAAGAAATAAAGCTAAGAAAGAAAAAGAATTAATAAAGCACATGTAAATTGCTTAATATAAGGAAATGAGTTTTATCACGGATAAATATATATATATATATATATATATATAAATAACATATCTTGCAAGGTATACTTTATTTTCTCTTCCTAAACCCTAATACAAGGTTTTACATGCAATTCATTTATTTCAAGAAATGGTACTTTCATATATAAGAAAATTGCATATAATATATTTTTATTAATTCCTAACAAAAGATCAAATATGAAATTCTCCTTTTTTTTCTTTTTTGGCTTTTCAAGGTATTATCAAGCCCGAAAATCCAGACTAATACACGGACGCAATTGCTAACAAATATGACATTCTTTGTGGGATGGACAAAAGTATATAAAATCACATGTTATTTATTTATTGAAATATAGTCTATATACAATTTGGTGAACATTAAATGCCAGCTTGAAGTAGAAGATCAACTACTAAGGTTGAAATTTGGAATGTTGCTTAAACAAAGAAAACTTACCCATTCACAACACCGTGAATCGATCCTGGGAGCTCCAACATCGACCCAAGGTTGTTCTAATGACAACCTTATACTACTAGGTCAAGAGGCTTGGTTAACAATATTATATACTTTTTTTTTTTTGGTTACAACAATATTGTATACTAAATTAACACAAATTGACTATATCCACCATAAAATACCTGAGACAGGAATGGTCAAAGGAGGTCAAACGTTGGAGATGGATCTAGAAACCGGTCAAATCCATTATTTATGCCTTTTTATTCTCAACAGTATTTTGAATTGTTGTACAATGTAAAGTTTCAATGTTTTAGACTAAAATGTTTTGAATTCACTGAAAATATAGTACATTCCTGCAACCATTAAATGAAAACGTCTGCAATTGGTTTTAGTGACTGGCAAAATAAACAATAAAAATCCGAGGGTGATTATTACTGCTTGATTTATTGCTGAGTTTCTTATTTAAATAAAACTTATTGAATATTTTTTTGGGAAAATTGCATATAACCCTATGTGTTATCACTTTTTTACTGAAAACTCCCTTGTGTTAATTTTTTTGCACAAAACCCCTTTGTGTTAGTCTAAACTCTGCACGAAAGCCCCAACCCTACATCAAATACACTGCGCGTGCATGGTACTCTCTGCGGATTTAACACGAATTGGGGGGTTTTTTGCAGGGTTTAAGCTGACACAAAGGGTTTTCGTGCAAAAAAATTAATACAAGAGAATTTTCAGCAAAAAAATAATAACACAGGGGGTTATATGCAATTTTTCCTATTTTTTTTGTATAAAAGGAAAAAGGGTAGTATTGTTTATTCGCCAATGAAGTAAATAAAGTTCTCAGAACAGTTTAGAATGATTTTCAACTTGGATCCAAGTAAAGACTATACCTATTTTTGTTTGATAGAAAAGTAAAGACTACCTTTGACAAGACATGTAAAAGTAAAGAAATGAAATCTCTACTGTAAGAGACTTTTTTACATTGAGTTACAAGGTATTACCGCATTACTAATAGCAACGGTTTAAGTTTTTTGTTTTTTGTTTTTTTTTATTTTTTTTTTATTTTTTTTTATACACTCGATGGTTAACGTGAGATGCACCCACCATGGTGGCGCCAAATAGGGTGGTTAGTCCTACCCTAAATTCATTCTCTCAAGTCAAAGGATGGTGCTAACAATGAATGCGAAACCTTACACATCCAGGCACTAGCTAACTTGGGAGGCTCGAACCAAAGACCTTACTCTGGTACTTATTATTGCTAAAATCTATAGCTGATAGCAATTGCACAATTTTTTTTTTTTTATACACTTGTTTGTGCAAAACACCATTCTAGACGATGGTTGTGTCCTCGTACACGTCATGGCCCGACAATTAATTTCTCAGCCAGCTATGTTGTCCAAGTCAAATGATGGATTTCAACAAATGCACAAATTCTATGCTAATTCAATCGCGAGCTATAAATAATCTTGAGATAGGGTGATATGTTGCTACTTATTATTTTACATTGGACTCCTCATTAAATGAGCCCATTTTAATGTACTTTGCCCTGCCATTCAGTGTCCAAGTCAAATGCAACAAATGCGCTAAGCGAGCTAGAGCTATTATTCACATTGTACGATCAGTAATAGTCATTATCACTTATGACGTAATAAATATAATTATGTATTTGATCGAGTGAAATTGTCAAGGTATAAATTTTTTTTTCAATTTATCAAGGTATAATTTTATTTATTTATTTATTTTTTGGAAATCCCAGGGCAAATCTCCACCGGTCACCCAGCAGAGCAAATCTGTCCATACGCAATAGCCCGCAAACCACGTATGGAGGTAAGCCGCCCAGGTTACCCATAGGCGACGGGCTTGATAAACGCAGGGGCTCCAAAGGGAGGATTTGCGGGAGGACGAAGGAGTAAACTCCCCAAACTATCCCCTTTCTCCCAATCCACTACACCTGGGTGAGAGCCCACCGGGTGGGCTCTCACGGCCAAAGGCCTTGTGACCACTTCGGCCACACCCCCTTGCTTGGTATAATTTTATTTTGAATCAGGACAAGTTTAACAAAATTGTTCCACTCATAATTACTCGTATGGTAGGAGTTGGAGATTTATTCTATGTTGTATTTGGTGGATATATAATAACTCGATGAATACACAAAAAATAATTTCCAACTATATTTATATTCACTAATTATGAAATTTTGTGACATTAGTTATATGTACATCTAATAATCCAATTCATTTTCGTCGGATGTGAAATCTAATAGTTAGATTTGATAAGATGATCAATAAAACCACTCACGTATCATTATTTATTGATGAAAATTGAATCGACTATGTTAACAATTAAGTTCTGTTTGGGAGGATCATAAATATGACAGGATTGATGGTGATAGAAAGAGAGGTATAACTGCATAAAGTTAACTAAGCAATGTATTTAGGTTGGGTGTTGGACTGTTGGGGGAAGTTTGATTAGATTGAGGTGAGTGTGTGTGAGTGTGTGTAAAATCATGAAGCAATGCAGCAAACATCACGTTGGATTTTTTCTTGTCATTGGTTGAGACAGAAAGAGAGAGAGAGAGAGAGAGAGAGAGAGAGAGAGAGAGACAGCCTAAACCCCTCAAAACCCTACTACTATCTCTGTCGCTTATTTGGATTGGTGGAAACTAGCTAACAACACAAAGGTTCCACTCATTCACTATTTCACCAATGTCAATTTTTGTAATGAATCGATCACATGTTAGTACAAATTACAATCAACTAATAATTATTAAAATTCAGCTAATATTTACTATATAAATAGAGAAAGATTCTCGCGCTTTTGATGAGAGTCGGACTCAAGACCTCTAATAACGGCCACTAATGTAATTTTTGAAAGCCCTTGAATTTTGGATTTCGATCTTTTTTAAGTCATGAAATGAAAGTAAGAGTAACAAAAGTGGCAAAAAGCAATGTATATTTGTATGTTGCATCATCTATCAAGATCAGTAGTTATATCTCAAGCTCATTTTCAAGTATTAGATAATATAAGATAAAATAATTCAAAGGTCTAAAAATAATTTTTCATAAGTTCCAGCTAATAATGATCAATTACACTTTTTCTATAAAACTAAATATTTGTCCAGCGAAAAGACATTGTTGCCCTTTCCAATCGCGAGGAGCTTACCGATAATTATAGGCTGGAAATTGAGTTGTGTTCTCTTTGGATTCTAATGAGCCAACTCGAGTGAGACTCAACTCAAGTTCGAGTTTAATGTCATTGTGTTCGAATACTTGAACTTCTTTTTATTTTTAATATTTTAAAACTATACTACAATTTAGATAATGTTGATAGTAGGTGGTAACAAATACAACATTTTCATTTTTAGTAATAAAGAAAATTATTTCACAATATCTTCATATCAATAGTTTCAAATTAAATAAATTAAAAATTTATATGGTGACATTGTAATAACCCTCCATATGTAAGGATAAACGTATAACATTATTTAAAATAACTAGATAATATAATTCCTACTAATTCAGCCATTACAAATATAATGGGAAAAATAGCAAATTTAGTCCCGTAATTATAGGAGTTTGGCAAAATTGGACATTATTTTTTCGAGGTCGCAAATGATGGGATATGTAGACTGATTGGAAGCGATTTGAAGTATAAGGAAGGAACAATAGGCATCGCCGCGACGTTCAAAGGCAGTAGGGTCATCACCGCGGCGTTTAGGTTCCAACGTCGCGGCGTTCGAAGGCAGTAGGGTCATCACCGCGGCGTTCAGGGTCGAACGCCGCGGTGTTCTGGCGGCGTTGACTGGCGTGTTGACCAAGACTCGTAAAAAGACGCATTTTTGGAGTTGTTTAAGGCTGGATTTTGTTTCCTTATCTAATTATAAGTCTTCCAAGACACTACAAGAGTATATATATATACTCTTCTCTTGTAATATGTAATCCATCATCATACAATCAATAAAAACTCTAGTGTAGACCGTGGACGTAGGCATTCTTGGCCGAACCACGTAAATTTTGTGTCTCTATTTTTCTTGCTTTTTTTTTTACTTTTATTCGTTTTATGCGCATTGATTCCTAACAGCAAATTGGGACATTAACTCATTTAGCAATTTGAGGACAAATTTGATCGGAATTTGTCATGTGCGTGTCATGTGACCACCCTTTCTCCCCCAAATCCCAAAGATAAAAATTGGGGATTTTTAATTTTTCGGCTAGACTTTCCTAGGTACTGGCTTGTACGTCTTCTTTGGAACTTGATTGAATAGAGTCTATTCTTCCCCTACAATAGTCAGTTGACTCATTTTTTTTCTGATTCACCGTAATAATGTCTACTTTGTCTCCACCTATGATGTCTTAGCCTATTGGTAAGATTGAGGCCACATAACTTAAAGGTCATCGGTTCGATCCCACTAGATATGTGTGTTATTTATCTACTTATATAGTAATTCTTTGTTTTTAGTTTGTAGCTCGTTGTTACTAATTTGTAATAGAAAATTGCTGATTACGATTATTGATTTGATATCCGATGTAGTGATGTAACCGTTTCATTCAAAAATATCTTTTTCTCTTAAAAAATGAAATAAGTCAATCGGGAATTTAAGTTTAAATCTACAAAAAAATGGTCTTAATTTAAGCTCCTAAATACCCCATGAGATCTTCTATTGCAAATTGGTGTTGCATCTCGTATTGCATAACATGCTTGAACGACAAGTGTATATAATCTATATTAAATTTATATTCAATGAAATATTTTAAATACCTGACGTTTGGGAAAATCTCAATTTTAGTACCACATGACAGACCAATTTTGCTTTTGGTACCAAATCAAATGTTTTGTGTTGATTTTGGTATTGGCGTTAGTCAACTAATAGTCAAAACTAACATATTCATTAGCTTTGACACTTGCGTTTTGGCCAATTTGAGGGAAAATGATTGGTCAAAATGGAGGGAAATCAATTTTAGGTCTTTTAAAGCAAATTTTGGGGTTTTGTTCATTTTCAGCTTAATTCAAATTTTCCCGCTCTTCTTCATTCAAAAATAGATTTCGCGCGACAAAATGCGACTTGTGCTTGGGGCATTCGACCTTCTTCTTCCCTTGTTCACCAGTTACAGACGATTTCATGGGGATTTCTAGGGTTTACAGTGAGTTTGAAGTTGAGAACTTTTGGATTTTTTAGAGAGAATTTTAATGGGCATGAAATTTGGTGTGAAATTAGAGTTAGAAAATAGTTGTAAATGAGCGAACCCCCCAAAAATTTGCTTTCAAAAGAAGTAAAATTGATTTTACCTCCATTTTGACATGTCATTTGCCAAAAATCAACCCCCCCTGTCAAAACTAATGGACATCACTACAAGAAAATTGAGTATTAGCAATGTAATACACGCTATGACCTGAAGCTGTGGTCTATAACAGTCTAAACTCAAGATTAATTTGGCGTGATAGACGTTTCATGTAATCACGTTAAAGTCAGTCATTGTAAAAAAAAAAATGCTAGATATTTTAAGCTCTAACTAGTCGTGATATGAGAAACGTTAATCTAGCACATTTTTACAATGGCTAAAGCCATTATCTTTATAATGAACAAAACATTAACTATGACTTATTAGTCATGGCCAATGCTTGCAAATACCATGGCCGAAGCCGAGACAAAAGCCTTGATCAATTGATTTTAACCATGGTAAAATGACTTTTCACCATAACTTATTGCCATATGCAAAAATTAAATTTTTTGTAGTGCATGTTAGGTTTGACCGCTTGTTCACTAACGAAAGTATCAAAATCGACACGAAAAACTTGATTTGTTATCAAAAGTGCTATATTATAAAAGTGTAGTACCAAAAGCAGATTTGGCTTGTCATGTGCTACCAAAATTGAGATTTTCCCCTTACGTTTATATTTGAAGTGTAATAAGAGATCAAAACACGGTTTGGAACTGGACATCCAAACTGAATAAATACACCCAATATCAATAAGCATACCCTACGTGTGCAGTCCAAAGGAAACTCCCTTTTAACTTTCTCCTTTCTCTTCACTTCCCTTTCTGTCAAAACTCTACTCTCTTCTCTTCTCTTCTCCCCAAAAATCTTTTCATCATCGCATCATCAAACATGGCCCATCGATGACTTCTTAACAGTATCATATCATCACCATTTGTCCCAACCCCAAATATATATATATATATATACACCCTATATATACATATACATATACATATATAATACACCTTCTTCATTTCAATCTTCTTCTTCTTCATCACCTCCTCCAATGGTGTTTACAGATTTAAGCTGTCTCTCCACTAACCCTAATACTTACTCACAGCGAAACGATAACACATTTCTCCGCGAAAAATGGGCTTTTCGGGAAACAAACGAAAGTGGGGAAAAAACATCTGATTTTTCAAGTGAGATGATGATTGATTTGAATACATATATGAACGAAGAAGACGAAGATTCAGACATGCATGGAAAAGAAGGAAATAATGCAAATGGACAATCAAAGCTTTGTGCAAGAGGCCATTGGAGACCTGCTGAAGATACAAAGCTTAAAGAACTTGTAGCTGTTTATGGCCCTCAGAACTGGAATCTTATTGCTGAAAAGTTACAAGGAAGATCAGGTACAAAAAAAGTCGGAGGTGTAACGTTATTGTGAGATTGAGAAGCGTTTTTTAATTTGAATTATTATAAGCCATTTTTTCTGAATGAACACTTATTAATCCCACGATGATGCGACACTATTGTGGTGGGATAGAAGATCGGTTTCCAAAAAAAATAGTAATTTAATTTTGGGTTATTTGCATTTTGCACACTCGAATTGGTATTAGTTGGTATAATGCACCTTGAAATTGCAAATTCTAACAGGTTACATCATGGAATTATACATGTTATCTTGGTATATGTCGCACTTTAGGAGCAATTTTTAGACCATGAAATTTCGTGGAAAATCGAGTTGAATCAATTTGAGCGGGGTATAATATAATCGTCAATGTCCTCTTATGTTTTTCTTCTTCTTTGGTTTCATTTATGTGCCTAAATTATAATTTTTCGATAGCAAAATCATGATAGAAAATATGCACAAATAAATAGTTTAAGAAAATGTGAAAAAGTTAAATGTCACAAGGATGAAGCAAAACTAATCACCGGAATTCACACTTTAATTATGCTTCTTTGTAAATTCAAAGAATTCTAATTAGAGTTTTTCTTCCCATGATTTTGGTTACATAAGTTTCTGATATTTTATTTCTCTAAGCAAATGTATGAATTTGAGAGAACAAAAAAAAATTAGGTGAAAATTGACGATCATACCCTTACTTAAATCGAGTTAACTCGGTTTCCGACTAGTTTCATAGTCTAAATGAAGCTAGAATTTTAGAACCGGAGACGAATACAAAAAAAAAAGGTGCTATACTTAAACTTTGAAGGGGGGATTTCAAATATCACAAGTATGCAAGACTATTTTTTTCTCAAAGTTGAAAGGGCGGATGCCATCACCCGCGTCCGCCTCCACGTCCGCCCCCGCGTCCGCCTCTTCTTCAGCCAAATGGTGCTGATTAAGGATGCAAAGTGCCAATTAGGGAGAATTGCAATATTAGTCCCACAAAATTAAGTCTATTGTACTTTTAGTCTCATTATTTACAGGCTTGCAAAATTAATCCCGTAGGTTGCAATTTTGATCACGTGCAAGGCGCGCGACCAGGCTAACGATTTCCGTTTGTTTGTAACGGTTGAGAATAAACATGCCAAAAATACATTATATGAGGCTAATTTTGCACTTTTCCGTACCAATTACCCTTTTCCACGAAATTTTATTTTGTTTTTTCTGCATTTTATTTGGTGCGAAGGTAAAAGCTGCAGGTTAAGGTGGTTTAATCAGCTGGATCCAAGGATTAACAGAAGGGCTTTCACTGAAGAGGAAGAAGAAAGATTAATGGCTGCTCATAGATTGTATGGTAATAAATGGGCAATGATTGCAAGGTTGTTTCCTGGTAGAACAGACAATGCTGTTAAAAACCATTGGCATGTTGTAATGGCAAGAAAATATAGAGAGCAATCCAGTGCTTATAGGAGGAGAAAAATGGGCCAATTTGTATTTAAAAAAATGGAAGAAGATGATTTTCCGGCGGCCATGAAAGTCGAACCGCCATTGGTGGGCTATGGTGGTGGCGGTTACAGTGGCGGCGGCGGCGGCGGTGGAGGAAGTTTTGACAATAGTGGGTTTTGGGCACCTCAAACTTCTCTTGGTTTCTTTCCAGGTTTTTCTTTATATGATGATTTAGTTGCTTTTATTATTTTTTGTTAGGTTGTTTGCGTGTCTTAACGGGAGGTATTATGGTATTTCGATATTTTATTTATGTTAAAAAATGTTTTAAAATAATTACGTAAGAAAATAATAAGCTAGGGAATAGGGTTCGGAGAGGGAAATTTCGAAATAATAAGTGAATTCATCTCGAATTCGCAAAAATTAGAGACGGTTTGTGCTTCGTTGCGCTTTTTTGTGATGCTTTTGTTGTTTTGCTTTATTCTAAATTACTAGTATAATGTTATAGGCTCCTATCTTAAGTTCAAGATAAGTTTATAACTCACTTGGTTCGGGTTAATTTTGTAGGTCGATCTTTGTCGATTAGAGAGAATCAAGGTTAAGAAGATATGATCTTTTATCATTGAGATTTGATTTGAATTCTTATTCAATCCGCATACCTGTTTTATCCGAGAATTCTGGTCTATTCTCAACTATAGAAACTCATATCGTTGCGACCCTAAAGCTCCTATCGACGAAGACCATACTCACAAAATCGACCCCATTCACCACTCGAACTTTTAAAAAGTTTCAAAGCCCTTGTGAAATTTGAAGCTGAAAATGAATCCGTCCCTAATTTACAAAAAATAATGGAATCTTGAAAACGGAAAGTAAATTCATCTCAAATTTACATACTATCATTATTTCTCTTAAAAAAACATGTATTTAAACAAAATCTTTTTATTGATTTGAACCTTAATAAAATGGGATATTTTCATCTAATATATTTGTTCTTTTGTTTGTTTGATTTATTACAGGAAATGATCATATGATGAACATTTTCAACCACAGCAAATCTTGGGAAGAAACCAATTCTTATATGAATTCCCACAATTACCCTTCCTTGATGAGCACAATCCAACAACAGTCAAACTATCACTACCCTTCAGACTTCATCACATCATCACCAGTACTTCAAGAAGTCTCAGCAATTGAACCAACTGCAGAGGAAAGAATTGCACCACAATTTATAGACTTTCTTGGAGTTGGAACTTTGTGAAAACAACAACAACAACAAACAATTGCACTCAAATTGAAGTATATTGTATTCTTGCTAACTTGAGAGGGGGCCACATGCACCAATTTTTTGTTAACTCTTTTGAAGTCATTTCTCTTCCTTTCTTTTTCATTGTAACTTTATTAAATCCTAAGATGGGAACTGTTCAAAATGTGTAACATGAAATGTCTTGTCACTTTATCATTTTCACCTTTTTTATTTTATCTTTTGTGTCCAAATTGCATATAGAGAGATATATCCACCGCAAAATTTAGAGAAGTGAATGATTTTTATGAAAGAACGATGATGGTGAAAGTGCTATAAAATGTACATTTTTGACACAATTTGGGGCGGGGGGGCGGGGGCGGGGGCGGGGGAGTTGTTTATATGTGTTTTATCGAGCCTAGGAGCCTCATAGGTTTTTTATGCTTTTGCCTCATTAATTAGATAAGAGCTGTCAAAATCACCCGTAGAGATCACCGAAGTGGGTTTTGCCTCTCCCAACAAAGTCTTTTCCATACACACCGCTAGAAATCGAACTCTGGACAAATGCTTAAGAAACTCAGCTATCCACCAACTGTGCTGGACCTTGTTGGTGTTAAGTATAATATTGAATGCGAATAATGTGTTCTAAAAACTGAACAAATAAATCTTGCGTTCGATTTGAAATGTTTAGTACACATACTATATGTATTCAACATTATATTTGACGAAATGCACATTCTATTTTGACAAATAACTTATACTTTTTTTTAAAACCTCAAATTCATATCAAAATTAACCTAAGTAATAAATGAATACGATTTTCTAAAAAAAAAAAGAAAAAAAGAATACGATTAAAAGAAACAAAAATTAATTTATTAAAATTTTAATTGTTGTGAAATAATGATATTTAATTTATATTTTGGCATAAATAAACTAAATAATATAATGACATATAGAGCAAAAAATTTTACCTACATTAAAAGTGTGTACAATTATGATGTATTTATAGTAATAATGTAGTAGTTGTTATGACAATTCACGAAATAAGAGCATAAAGATTAAAGACACAAGAATTGCCGTGATTTGGCAAATTGCCTATGTCCACGGGAGAGGAAAGGGTATTTTCACTATTGATGAAAGAGGTACAAATTACAATGAATGTCAAAAGTATTAAAACTAAACCTAGCCCCTGATTTTTCCCCATAATAAACGTGTACCGTACCTTTATTTTCACTCTTTAGAACTGGCCCTTTGATAATGGGTCTTTTGTATAACTTTGAGCTTATAACAATAGTAAAGCGTATCTTTATTCTCGACGATTTCTTTTCATTTATAGTTTATCCAACTCCATATATTCCATTTAGTTAACTCATATATATAATCATATTTTTGGAGTCATATTTTGCCAATTGCCTTGGATACAAAGGAATCAGGTACTTAAAAACGAGCCCACCAAATACTTGGATACAAGTCGGGCCTATTTTAGCGCGTCTTAGTTGGTTTGGGATCAAAAGATGGCCCAATTAGTAATATGAGTTGAACCACCAGGCCCATAGAGCCCAAATTTATGCAACCCGACCCTAATAATACTGAAAATAATAGGGAAAATTACTAAAAACACACTAAAATATTTTTGTATATCCAAAAAACTCAGGATAAAATTTTTCAAACCAAATAACCCCATTCCACCAACTTTACATTCCAAAGAGCTCAAGATTTAGGCTTAATAAATTCATGAACTTAATAACCCTTATCCTTCTAGACTAAAAATTTAATTAATTGTAGTTTTATATAGATATTTATTTATTTAGAAATTTTATACTGATACTTGACAAAATATGAATTTATTTTAAAATTTTCAGATTTTTTAATCTTAGTAAAATTTTTAAGAGAATTTATTTTTTAGATAATTATAATAGTAAAATAAAAAATAAATTATGTAAAAACATTAAAAATATTTAATAGTAAAAATAAAAATCTGTATTGTTCAACTTATCAATTTGAAAATTTTAAAACAAAAAAAATTAGATAAAAAAGATCAATTAATCAATTCTTAACTTAATAAATGAGGGTAGTTTATCAAAAAGTTCTTAATCTTAACTTTTGGATTTTTTTGAATGAAAAGTTTATAGAGTGGGTTTTTTAAATTGAAAAATATTTTTTTGAATATAAAAATTTATTTTGAGGGGTTTTCAGTAATTGTCCCAAAATAACATAACATATAGTGTATATTATATGTATATACTATATATAATATTGTTGGAATATTATTATTTAAATAGATCATTTGAAGAGCATAACGGATCTTCTATTTGAAATTGACGTTCCATTTTGTATTCCACATCTATCTATCTATCTATATATATATATATATATATACACACATAAGTTTTGACATAGACAATCTGCATTTGGCTTGCATTTATAAAATATGATACAAAATTAAAATAAATTGAAATAGAGGATCTAAAATATTTAATCAGAGACAATAATGTTGGAGTTTTCCGTATTAATGCAAGTTCCTTTTATTTTTATTAGTATCTTTATTAGTATTATTATCTCTATCGACGCAAGTCCAAATATACTCATTTCCTGCACTTTATAAATACTTCCGTCTATTTTATTCTGATAAATTTATTTGTGAAACTCTAATAATATCTTAATGAAAGAATAATTCTCGACACAAAGTATCCAACAATTAATAATATCACCTCCTTTATTACCAAAGAAGTTGCTATCCAATGTTGTTGCCACTCACTTCAGAAGAAACCAAAGGAAAGATCATATGAAGATTTGGCATATCACCTAACTTTCTCTATAGATGCCAACACGTACTCCTGCACCCCATCCATTTTCATTTCATTATCTAATATTCTTAATACACATAATTATTAATCCCACAATATTATCTTAGACTTTTTGAAAAATATCAATTCCTAGTAAGGATTGCAAACTTAAGTGGCATTTTCAGCTTAGAAAAATATTGTAGTAACAATCTCAAATTTGAGAAATTCTAATTCGAACGTAATTTGATCAAAGATAAGTATAATTCAAAAAATAAGTGATTAATTATAAGATAAGTTCAACTCACTCGTCTTAAAAAAGATACTTAAATTCGAACAAATCAGATATAAGCTGTTATTTCCCTCAAATTCTCAATATATGTCAACTTTAGTTGCTCAAAGTAGCTACCCTTTACCATTTTGACCGACCAAAATGCACTAAGCATTTGCACAAGTGCTTTAGTAAGTCGTCATTCTCGGCTTTGATCTCTTGTAATGTATATATGTGGCACAAGAGATACAACTACATAATTAAAAAATTGCAAGAGAATAATATTAAGATTAAACAAACTCCAATGTGAAAACAACTTATCACTACTAGCTACAATTCTCATGTTCATTGAGATATTGTTGTGATCAGGGACGGAGTCAATAATTATATCAAGGGAATGAGATTGTTGTGATATACACGCGTTTTGTTTGTTTGGTAGACGAAAGATTGTCAGGGAGTGCGGAGTGTTTGCCCCCACGGTACGGTATGCTATATATGGGGAAAAAATCGAAGATTAGGTTTAGTAAGAAATAAGAGCTTTTGACATACTTTGTACTCTGTATCTCTTTTGTTAAAGTGAAATTAGCTCATCCTCTCTCGTGGACGTAGGAAATTGCTGAATCACATAAATTGCAGTGTCGTTTCCACTTTTATGCTTCTATTTAGTTTTTGCTCCAACATATTGAGTACAAAATAACATAAGTAGTTTATTATGTAATTTTAACGCTTACGTTTTTTTTTCTTATTCCGCCTTTTCTTTTTAAAGTCAATAAGTTATAAATGTTTAATAAAATGTAAACATAATATGTTTTACTAATTAAAAATATTTAAATAATATATGGTACATTTGTCATAATTAATCAAATAAAATGAAGTTTTAAAACTAAAATGGAAAAAGGCCCTAACATTAAATGAAATAAAATATAAAAAGCCTAACAAGTATGATTTGACCAATATTAATTTTAATCTTTCAGATTAAAAATGGCAATCATTGTTACATTTTATCAATATATCCAATTTCGTAGAAATCGACTATGAAAAGACAAAGCAAAAAGAAACAAAAATTATACTTATTATATAGAAGAGACGAGAAACGCATAAAAATTACCCAGATTAAGTGAAAAATTAGTTGAGAACAAAGATTAGGTAAGCAAAATAATATTTTTGGCCACCAGAAATGATTTATTAATATTTTCTTGGGGGGGCAAAACTTTGTATTTATAAAAAGTTGTATTCTAAATTTGCAAAAAATTGACGGGGGTGGTGCCCCTACTAACCCACCTCTACCTCCGTCTCTAGTTGTGATATGACTTAAAATTTTAGAGTTTGCGGTGAAAGACCCTTTCCAAAGTCAAGAAAAGGGCTTTATCAACTTTCTTAGTTATATTTGTCTATGTGGTTGGAGTGGTGGAGCGCCCTTGTGGTAAATTACAGTATAAACAACTTGTTTTCAGTGAGGTATTCGATGAATATGATTTTAGATTATTCGGGCATCTTTTCTTTGTAGAGTAAAGCTCGATGGTGAAAAGAAAATTTTCAAAAAAAAGTGTTTTATCCTGCTATAGACTGTGAAATCTAATATAAAGAAAGTAGTGCTCAAAGGACGTCACCCAATTCAAATCTTCTGTTACACATCCGTATAACACTTTCTATTATACGCACACATTTGTGACAAGTGTATAAACGGATAATTAGGATGTGGAGAGAGAAATTTGGCACAGTACATGATTTTCATTCTACACATCCTAGCCACCCGTGCATATACTTGTCACACATCTATGCGTATAACAGGAAATGTTACAATGATGTGTAACAGAAGATTTGAATTGATCACATAATCTATAACCCAAACATTAATAAGATTTTTTTGCATAATCTTGCATATATATCTAAACCGCGATACTTATGTGTTGAACCACGTAAATTTTGTCTTACATGCATTCGATCTAGTCTTTCAATAATATAACCTAATTTGGTTAGTTCCCAATAGCTCAAAACCAAAGTTGAAGACTTTAACATGGAAAGATGAATTTTGTAATTAATTCATCGGGAAAATCATATTTTTCATATCGTCATTGATTATCTGTACACTTTTGATATCAAATATTCTTGAAATCTTACTTTTGATACAAACTTGGCCATTTTTTCACATTTTTCATATCACCGGTAGTTTTCTTCATAAAAAAATTGAGGGATTTGGTGCGATTTCTTCACAAATTAGTAAGAAGTGGCCGATTTCTTCACAAAATAGTAAGTAGTGGTTCGATTTCTTCACAAATTGGTAAGAAGTTGCCCTTTTTTTGTGAAAAAACTACCGGTGGTATGAAAAATGAGAAAAAATGGCCAAGTTTGTATGAGAAGTGAGATTTTTAAAATATTTGGTATCAAAAGTGTACAGGTACTTAAATACGATATGAAAAATGCGAGTTTCCCTTAATTCATCCAATGAAAATGACATTAGATAATTATTTGGACAAAGTGCTAATCTTGAATTTAATTCAAACTATCTGATTAAGAGTATCTGATTAAGAGTTTATCCTACTACGACTTGACTTTTTGCTTCTTGGTGAAAAGGAAGAAAACTACATCTGATATGTTGTACTCTAACCCTTCAATCATTACTCTTTTGGGTGGGGATTGAATGTAAGTTCATATTTATTTTAAAGCATTGACTTAACTGTATTTCCTCGAAAGTACTCCATCAAATTAGGTCCATAATTTTATTATTAAACTATGAAAATGACAAAAATAAAATAAAATTGTCCCTATGCATTGAACTGAAGCTATAGTTTAACCTTAAACATGCATATTTGGGGAAAAATTTATGCTACACCCGGTGTGTTGGTCCTAGTGCCTTCATCACCACACATTTATATTGGGATAGATGGTTTTTATCACCCACCACCTATGTAAAAACCATTCATCCCAACACAAATGTATGGTGATGAGGACACCATCTCCAATAGACCGGGTGTAGCATAAAATTACCAATATTTGGTATCCCACTAAATCCCACAATAGGTACCTAAAAGCAAGACAAAAAATGCACATTTTTTACAAGAGAGTACAAATTGTTAGGTATCCTTCCATTACAAGATTCGTTTTACTCAGATAATTTTTGAGTGGATCGAGTTTACTAAACTAACTAACATCGTTGATTGTAGGGGGTATGATGATAAAATTCAGTCATTAACCTCAATCGAATCATGTATAGTGGACCAGCCACAAGAAAGTCGATCCACTCTAAAATTCGATTTTCCACAAAATGTGTTTAGTATTCCAACAACACATAATGTCATAAAGTATCTAAGAGCATCTTGTGTGTATAAATAGGGGAACTAGTTTTGCAGGAATATGACATGAAACAAATATCTTGCAAGAAAATGGCTGGCAATGCCCTTCATCTATTTGTAACTATGCTAGCTCTCTCTTCCCTTGTTTCCTTAATTCATCTCCCTACTTCAAGTAAATCTTCTACCCTTTTAGGAAAATTCTAGCCCAAACCGAGTTACAACACTTGTCACGAAATTTAGTCGAGTGTGGTTAAATTCGGTTCGAGCAAGAACTTTCCCCAATCTTTGTTATCTTATTAATGAATCCCACTCCTTAGTTTATATACTAAACCTTATTTTTGGTGTTACTACAGAGGCTATGCGTTTGTTTCATGAAACTCAAGCTATTTCTTCACCAGAGGATATATTACAGGTACATTCTTAAAATCAAAACTAATTAGGTGTAACATACACAATTCACTTTTCTTCTAAGATCATAGGGGCAAAATTAATATTTTTGGTCTTTTTGGATAGGTGGTTGAGCACTTCTAGTCCAAAATTTTACGGGCTCTATACTTTTAGCCCCACAATTACATTTTTCGTTCACTTCGTTAGATTCTGGACGCAATCGACCATGAGTTTCATGTGATTGTTAAGTATGTTACTTTGATGACGAAAATACATGTGAAAGGTACACGAGGGCTTCAGGGAAGACATACATTACATGAGTTTTCTCCACCAAGTGACGGGTCCCCCCCCCTCCACCCTGAAAGGTACACGAGGGCTTCAGGGAAGACATACATTACATGAGTTTTCTCCACCAAGTGACGGGTCCCCCCCCCTCCACCCTGAAAGGTACACGAGGGCTTCAGGGAAGACATACATTACATGAGTTTTCTCCACCAAGTGACGGGTCCCCCCCCTCCACCCCGTGACTATTTACATGAGTCTTTTCTCGCCGAGACAATATTATTAATAAATACATGACATTCACATAGCCAATTTCGTTCAAAAAGTGATTGCGTAAACCAAGTACACAATTTGTAGGATTAAATGTATGCCTAACCTGTTAAGTCTGAAAACGGAAGTTGCTCAAGCCCCAATTTAATGAGACCAAAAATGCAATTTCGCGAGATCATAGGGGTCGAGGGGCTTTCACGACCCAATCCCAATAATCTAGCAGTAATGGATGGATCGAAATTGTTGCACATGATCCATCCAATAGTCTTCCAAAAATCACCAATTTTCTTGATGAAAACAGGCAGAAAATTTGAAGGAAACAATGGAAATGGAAGAGGGTGAGTTCTTTAACAGAAGAATGGATTTTGAGATTAACAGTGACTATCCTGGATCAAGATCAAATAGTCGTCATACTCCAAATCAACCACCAGTTAGAGACTAAGTTCTATTGTAGTTCCTATATATGCAGCTTTTATTGTATGTAAGCCTAATCAAGTTCTAGTTTCCCTGTATTTACCTATAAGTAATTAAACTTCTCATCTTAAGTTTATTTCTACAAATTGTTTATTTGTACCTCATCCAATCCGTGAATTGGAAGACTAAAATGATGTATGGTTTTGGCTTTTGGTTGAATGCATATCTTATTTATCAAAAATAAATAAATTAAACCCTAGTATTGCATGTATTTGCTCCTTTGAGTTTGATGTTTTTTTTTTTGTATAAATTCATGGTACAAGTTGAAAGGGACCAATATTTTAATTTTATATTCTTGGGTAAAGAGTGTGAGAAGGACTTCATCATGTTATATTTGGGGCTCCAGAGATTTTGAGAGTTGGAATCACCAAGAATAACACCTAATTAAGCAAAAAAAAAAGGGATAATTGCATAAAACCCTCTTGTATTATTTCGAAAATGCTAAAGCCCTCATGTGTTAACGAAATAGGCTAATCATCCCCCTGTGTTCCTAAAAAGTGTGCAAAAAAGCCAAATTTTGTTAAAATGATAGATAAAAATATGTGGCTATGTTTGTTTCTATTTTGGAGGGTTTTTTTGATGAAAATTTTGGTGAAAAAGTTTATTGGGAATTGTGTACTTTGGTGAAAATGTGTTTGGTTTTGTGTTTGATTTTATTTTTAAAAGAGACAAAAGTTGTTGTAGCAGTCAAATCAAGAAAGTTTTTGTCTGAAAAGTTATGTTTATAATTAGTTAATAATTGAAAAATATAATATAAAATTTATATAATACAAAAAAGTAAGTCAAAAGTGGAGAAGGGTGTAGGGTGGTGTAGGCAATGTAGTTGTCAGAAATGTTTGGCCAAAAAATACCTGTTTGGTGAAAAATGGATAAGCCAAACGAGTTTTGACCAAAATTTTGGCCAAAATATGATTGCAAAATAGAAACAAACAAAGCCTGTATTTTTTGGGTGAATTAACACTATCTACCTTTTATAAAGTATGAAAAGTTTATAAATGACAAATGAGCATGTCAATAAAGGTGAAAAACATGAAAAAACGCGCTCGTTTTTTAATGGAATTTGGCTTTTTTGCACACTTTTTAAAAACACAGGGGGTGATTAGCCTATTTCTTTAACACAGAGGGGTTTTTAGCATTTTCAAAATAACACAGGGGGTTTTTATGCAATTACCCCAAAAAAATTTAAAAATATATCATGATTCTTTACATAATCATTCTAAATGACTTATTATTTTACATAAATTATATTAGGAAGAAAAAAAAATATTTTTTGCATGGAAAAATCATTATCTTGATTTTTTTAAAAACAAATCATTATCTTTATTTTTTACATACTATCATTATTTCTCTTAAAAAAATATATTTAAACAAAATCTTTTTATTGATTCACCTTAACAAAATGGGATACTTTCATCTAATATTTTTTGTTATTTTGTTTGTTTGATTTATTACACGAAATGTCTTGTTACAAACTTCTGCCAAACCAAGAAAGAACTAGAACTTGAATACGAACGAACAAACTGAAGGATTAATCGAGGCGAGAGAACATTCTCTATCCTTAACACAAAATTGCCCCGCTACAGGTGGTACGGGTTTATGCAATAGCGTCCCAAGATACAACGATTACAATTTCTGAATTACGAACCACTTCTAATTCAGAAACTCAAACGAACCAAGATCAACTCTTGAATATTTAGAGAGAAGATTTTAGAGTATATGAAAATGCTTGTGATTTTCGGTGTGAATATTCTGACTATGGAGGAGCCTATTTATAGGCTTGAAATTCAGACAAGGCATTAAAAAATGAAATGAATCTGCCATTAAATTCCATCTGTAACAGTAGAAATAAATCTGCCTGTTACAGATTGGAGACTGTTTGAATTCTGAATTTCAAACAGTCCTTCTAGAAGCAGGTTCAAAATTGAAATAAAAAGTGGCCAGCTTTTTATTTCAAAACACGTTTTATTAAAACCTTTCAGCAATTTTAGTAGTTGAATTTTTGTTAGGGGAAATAATTTGGAGCCCAAATTAATTAAATAAAATTCAAATAAATTTGGCCCAAAAAGATAATACATTTGAGCCCACAAGCCCAAATCACACAACCCACAAGCCCAGGTCCAGGCCCACGACCCACGGACGTGGTCCCGGTCACCGTCACGGCCACGGTCTGGTCCGGTCCGGACGGGTGGACGGACAGTGGCGGCGGCTCGTGCGCGTGTATAGTGAACCGGACCATGGCTAGGTCCTTTCCCCTCACAAAGCCCACAAAAATTTTATGACCCAAAAGGCCAACCTTTTACCTTAAGGCGATTGTATATAAACCCATTCAACTTATGGTTTAAATCCAATGTGGGATATCCAAATTCAAACACCTCACTTTAACACTTAATTTCTCATTCGTTACTACTCCGAATCGAGAAATTTGAAATGTTAAACTTATCTACTCACGGCGTAAATTAATATTATCCAATATTATTTTGTATCCTGGATACGTATGGTGTTCAAATTTCGTACGCAAAAGTGGTGTTCACACACTTTTCATACACACAATATCCAACAATCCCCCACATGAATGGAATTAATGTAATGCATTATTCTCTAAAAGTTCGGTCCAAAGTTTATCATATCAGAAGAGGTGGCTTTTGGCTTTGAACCTTTCTTAGTGAAATATCATCTGATTTACTAGGCTACCCAATGAACGCGATGTCTTGAATTGGTTAGCCGTTCGTGTAAAACCAGACAATGATACTCACATGATAAACTCTTTGAGTTGTCTTAGTTCTCACTGTTGGGTCCATTTTGCCATGCCACCTCATCTTGGATTCATAAGTGTTTACATTTTACTCAATGTTGAGGCGGCCTACACCTCACACTTACATAGGTGACTTCCTATTTACGAGTATCCTGCCATACTCCACGTCATTTCGACAGTATAGTATAGGAGTCATTAAAAGCCTAGCTTAACCTTTGCTACAATTTTCAGGTTGCACTTCTTTATCCTAGACAATGGATTTAGTGTTTATTCAACTATTAAGTGTCACTCTGAATTTTCACAACTTAGTTGTCCCATTGAACCATGATCTTGGGATCTCCAATCAACATGGTTGGGTTTCCGCTGTGTCCATTCTTAAGTTGTAGTTTTTAATCCCATTCCTCTTGATAGATAGTATATTTGATCTCTAGGCAATCCTTTCTTCAAAGGATCTGCAATATTTTCTTTTGATTTCACATAATCAATGGAAATAATCCCATTAGAGATCAACTGCTTAATGGTATTATGCCTACGACGAATGTGTCTAGACTTACCATTATACATACTACTCTGAGCCCTACCAATTGCCAACATACTATCGCAATGAATTAAAATAGGAGGCATAGGTTTTTCCCAACAAGGAATATCTTCTAAGAAATGTTGTAGCCATTCAGCTTCTTCATCAGCTTTATCTAAAGTTATGAATTCTGATTCCATTGTGGAACGGGCTATGCAAGTTTGCTTAGCAGACTTCCACGACACCGCTCCTCCACCGACGGTAAATACATACCCACTCGTGGACTTAGAGTAGTTAGTGTTAGATACCCAATTAGCATCATTGTATCCTTCAATTACAGTTGGATATCTTGAGTAGTGTAATCCATATTATTTAGTAAACTTTAAATACTTAAGAACTCTAGTTAAAGCATTCCAATGCTCTACACTAGGATTACTCGTGAACCTACTCAACTTGTTCATAGAATAAGCTAGATCAGGGCGAGTACAACTCATGATATACATCAGACTCCCAATGACCCTAGCATATTCTAATTGTGATACGGGTTCAGCATGGTTCTTGCGTAAATGAACGCTCAGGTCCACTGGCGTCTTGAATGGTGCACTATCGCTTGGAAGGAACTTTTCCAATACCGTCTCAACGTAACAAGATTGCGATAAGACTAGTCCTTCAGAAGTCTTCGGGATTTTAATCCCTAAGATGACATCTGCAAGTCCCATATCTTTCATGTCAAAGTTTTCCTTTAACATTCCTTTAGTATTCATGATAATTTCATGATTATTACCCATTATCAACATGTTGTCTAAATATAGACACACTATGACGTATGCGTTATGTGTTTGTCTAACATACACACATTTATCACACTCGTTGATCTCGAAACCATTTGATAACATCGTGTTATCAAATTTTTCATGCCACTGCTCTGGCGCTTGTTTAAGTCCGTATAACGACTTTACAAGTTTACATACTTTCTTCTCCTGTCCAGGAGCAACATACCCCTTGGGTTATTCCATGTATATTTCTTTATCTAATTCACCGTTCAGAAACCCAGTCTTAACATCCATTTGATGTATCTCAAGGTTATGCAAAGCTGCCATAGCAATGAGTAATCTTATGGAAGTTATTCTCATTACCGGAGAATAAGTATCGAAGAAATCAAGACCTTCTGTTTGTCGGTATCCTTTGACTACTAAACGAGCCTTGTACTTATCAATAGTTCCATCAGTATTATACTTTCTTTTCAGAATCCATTTGCAGCCTAAAGGCTTACTTCCCTTTGGAAGATCAACCAACTCCTAGGTATGGTTGTGTATAATAGACTCCATTTCACTATTGATAGCCTCTTTCCAGAGTTGAGCATCTGGACTGGACATAGCTTCCTTAATCGTTCTTGGTTCCCCTTCTAATGTGTATGACACAATATCGAAACCAAATGATTTTGGAACTTTTGTCCTTTTACTACTAAGTGGTTCTTCATCCACGGGATTAGAACTACTCGTAGATGCATCATGCGTTCTTTTAAGAGGACCTTGTTCATTTCTTTCCTTACTTGACAAGATATCCTCAAAAAACGAAGCATTTCTAGATTCCATGATAGTACCTTCATGAATCTCCAAGAGTTTTGACTTATGTACCAAAAATCGATAATCCATTGGAGGTGAATCTAGAGTGGGTGGAGTTTTATGTTCAGATTTTGGATCTTCCCATGAGCCAAATAAATAGAGGCATGGCTGAGTTTTTGAGGAACAAGATAGGGGTGTTTATAGAAGCTGATTTCCCGACAAATGGTGTTAGTTGGGATCCGAAATTGTGCATAAAAGTGGGTTTAAATGTAACTAAACCGCTGCAGTGTGCTATCAGTCTACGGATCTCTACGGGAGTCTCGTTTCGGGTTCGGATAACCTATGAGTGTCTGCCAATGTTTTGTTTCTTATGTGGAATCATAGGACACACAGAGGGTTTTTGCGAGTTGCGGTATGGGGGGATTTTATTGAACCGGAGTCCCTGCCGTTCGGAGTTTCCCTTCGCGTCCTGCCTATTTGGAAACCCATTTTTCAACGTGAGCTTAGCTCACTACCAAGAAGTGGTGTTAATACGGATAGTGGTTGGCAAAGGTAAACGTTAGCGGGGCAAGGGTCAAGGACTCCCTTAGTGGAATCAGCAGGGATGAAGCCTTTGCCAACACCTAGTATTCCCCCGGGTTTTGAAAGTGTCTCGGGTTTTCAAAAGTGGTCTCAAGGGGGGGGTGTCTCGAGTTTTCAAAATGTTTCTTGTCATGAAAGGTTTTTGAGTCCTGAAAATGTTTTAATGGGTAAACTAGCCAAGAGTGCTAGTGAGCTAGTAGTCTCTAAGGGGGGGGCCCTGATTTCAGCCGGTCAATCTCAATAAAAGGATCCCGCGATTCCAATATCTCTTCAAAAGTCCATAAGAAATCTGATAGCTCAATTGAGCTCATCACCTGATGCCCACCCACAACCACAAAAGCCATGTTTTCACATTTCTAACCACCAAATATCGATCCCAAACCCATTCCCATCTCCAAGATTCATCTCCACATATCTTCTCCGCCGCCTCAATCCCAGTCCAAATACAATACCCGCTCTCTTCGTAAAAAGCCAAAAACAGTCCCAAAACGAAAGATATTGGAGATCTCGGAACCTGTAGGTGAGGAGGATAACAAAGTATCTAGAACTCTTTCTTCAGTTTCGGCGAGGACTGCGATGTAGTCCCTCCGACCTCAATGAGTTGCTTAGTTTGGAACTGCTACGGGTTGGGGGACCCGTGGGTAGTTCGTCAAAAAGTGGATTTCATCCGCTTTCACAAACCCTCTATTGTTTTCTTGTGGGAAACAAAGTGCAAGAAGTCGAAGTTTGAGAGTCTAAAGTTGCTAACTAATATGTTTGGTATTTATGTTGAGTCAGTAGATATAGAAGGGGGGGGTCTTGGTCTTTTATGGGATAAAAATATTGATGTTTTGCTTCACTCATTTTCTAAAAATCATATTGATGCTCAAGTCTTTACGGGGTCGAATACTAGTGGTTGGCGCTTCACCGGTTTTTATAGGGAGCCCGAAGTGGCAGGACGACGGAATACGTGGAACCTTCTCAAACGTTTGAGCTCAGATGGGCAGGGGGCATGCCTTGTGGCGGGGGACTATAATGAAATCTTGGTTCAATCGGAAAAGGAAGGTGGCCCTCCAAGAGCAAATTGGCAATTGAGAAATTTTCGGGATACGTTATTAGAATGTGATCTTCATGATTTGGGGTTTTTGGGTTACAAGTTTACATGGAGTAATTTTTGGGACTATCCTCACACGGTTAAGAAAAGGTTGGATCGTGCTTGTGGGAACTCGGCATGGAGTGGAGCATTCCCAAATACGAGGGTGTCACACTCAACTTCGGCATACTCGGATCATGCGCCAATTCTTGTGGAATTAGCACCGGCCCAACAGTTTTTCCCTAAGCGAGGAAGACAGCCTGTCCGTTTTGAAGCTCTATGGCTGCGTTCCGAAAACAGTGAGCAAGTAGTGCGGGATTGTCAGAGAAAGGGGCTTGAAATCAGCGAACACATGGTGACCGAAGGATTGGTAGAGCATGTTTGGGATAACATAAAAAATTGTAGGATGGGGTTCTTAAAGAGGGATAATGAAACTACGGGACAACGGAAACGTAAGATCGAAGAACTTGAAAATTTCATAACAACCGCCCGAATGGCAGATTTGAATGGGGAAGGCAAAGTTAGGATAGCAAAAGCTCGGGCAGAGTTGGAAGAAATTAGAGCTAGGGAGGAGGCCGCTTGGCACCAAAGAAGCCGTGTTTTATGGATGAGGGACGGGGATCGAAATACTCAATTTTTTCACGCAAGAGCCTCGGAACGAAAACGTCAAAATAAGATCAGGGAATTGAAAGATTCGGATGGGATAGTTAGGAAAACCGAAACTAAAATCCGGGGAATTATTGTTGAATATTTTCGGGATATTTTCTCTACCATTCGCCCAACGGTTGAAGAGCTTGACTCGATTCTTGAGAGGGTGCGACCTCGGGTTACAGAAGATATAAACCGACAGCTTAGGCGTCTATTTATGGCAAGTGAGGTAAACTTTTCCCTTAGTCAAATGCATCCATATAAATTCCCGGGCCCCGATAGAATGTCTCCCCTCTTTTTTCAAAAGTTTTGGCATATTATCTGGGGCGATGCTACTCGGTGTGTTCTTCATATGCTTAATAACTGCGATCTTATGCCTAAAATGAATTTCACGCATGTTATCTTAATCCCTAAATGCGAGTCCCCTGATTCTATGTCCCTCTTGCGGCCCATTAGCCTGTGCAATGTGATATATAAACTTGCCTCTAAATGTATTGAAAATTGGCTTAAGCCTTGTCTTCACTCTATCATTTTCGAGTCTCAATCGGCTTTGATTCCCGGTCGACTAATTTCTGATAACATTCTTGTCGCTTACGAAGTGAATCATTTTCTGAAGAACAAAACTTGGGGAAAAGATGGTCATGTAGCACTTAAACTAGACATGAGCAAAGCCTATGACCGGGTCGAGTGGAACTTCCTTGAGAAAGTTCTAGACAGGTTGGGTTTCCACCGGGATTTTGTAGATCTGATTACGATGTGCATATCTTCAGTTTCATGCTCTTTTTTGCTTAATGGTTCTCAGTTTGGTTACTTGCATCCACAACGGGGACTCCGTCAGGGGGACCCGTTGTCACCATATCTTTTCTTGCTTGTTGCAGAGGTCTTCAACTCGTTATTGCAGGAGGCAGAGATGCGGGGTGAGATTGAGGGTGTGGCGGTTGCTAGGGAGGCTCCTCGGATTTCACATCTTCTCTTTGCAAATGATACACTTATCTTTATGCAAGCGAAGTCCTCGGCTTTCGAGAGCATAAAGAGAGTGTTGAGGACATACGAGAGGGTGTCGGGACAAAAAATCAACTTTGAAAAATCTTCTGTTTAGTAGGAATACGCCTTGGGAGGTGAGAGAACCATTGGCCAATATTCTAGGGGTTCGGGTGGAAGATAAGCATGATAAATATTTAGGCCTTTCGGCGATGGTGGGAAGATCAAAGAAGGAAGTGTTTGATTCAATTCGGGAGAGGGTCTACCAACGGTTCCAAGGGTGAAATGCTCGTTTTCTTTCTCAAGCGGTTAAAGAAGTGTTACTTAAGGCGGTGATTCAATCCATCCCCACATATGCAATGAGTTGTTTTCAAATTCCGGATGGGTTATTGAGGGAGATCGAGGCAGGTATGGCAAATTTTTTCTGGCATAATAGGGATACTCGTAAGATCCATTGGGTGGCATGGGATAAATTATGCAAAGGAAAGGAGGATGGGGGTTTGGGCTTTAGGGAGCTTAAATCGTTCAGCCAAGCGATGCTTGCAAAGCAAGGTTGGCGCATTTTGCAAAACCTGGAGTGTTTGTTGGGTCGTATTTATTGAGCTAGGTACTTTCCACATTCATCTTTCTTGGAGGCGAGTTTAGGGTCCAAACCTTCTCTTACATAGAAAAGTATTCTTGGAGCTCGGGACCTTCTTAAAAAGGGTTGTTGTTGGAGGATTGGCTTGGGACGTGGGCTGCGGATTTGAGGGGACCTGTGGCTACCACGGAGGCACTGTTTCGAGGTTATAACTCGGCCTCACATTTTTTACGAGGAAGCCACTTTCAATGAGTTACGAGTAGGGCAAGAGGGTTGGTGGAATGTCGAGCTGGTCCGGGGCATTTTTAGCGAACAAGAGGCCTCATCTATCTTATCCATTCCTCTCGGCAGTGCAGCGAATAAAGATAGCATCATTTGGCATCACACACAATCGGGTTGCTTTTCGGTTAGAAGTGCATATCATTTAGCTCAGGAAGTGAAAGCTCTTTCCCGTTCGTCAACCTCTTCCATTTCCAATAATCCGGAACAGCAAGCGAGTAAGTGGGGATTTATTTGGAAGTCTAACGTACCTCCGAAGGTTAAATTGTTTGCATGGAAAACGTGTGTAAAGGCTTTGCCTTCGGGTTTTGATCTTCAAAAAAAGAGAGTGGAAGTGGCGGGTTTTTGTCCCTTATGCGAAGAAGAAAGAGAGTCGGTGTTTCATTGCCTTGTTTTGTGTCCATGTGCAAGAGTAGTTTGGTGTCTATCCAACATTCCTTGGAGCTTGATAGCAGCAGGTATTACCAATATTGAACTATGGTTTCGGCACTTAACATCGGTTTGGACCCAAAAGATTACGATTTCTTCCTTGTGGTGAGTTGGTATCTTTGGTTCAATAGAAAGAAGACGTTGATGGAAAGACAAACCCTTTTACCGGAGATGATCATTCTTCATGCAAGGCATTCCTAGATGCGTTTCCAAGAGTTGGGGTTGCTTCGAAACCAGCTAACTCGCCTCCTTTTAGTGATCATTGGGCTGTTCCGGAGCTGGGAGTGGTGAAGATCAATTTTGATGGCGCGATGTTTCAAGAGTTTGGGGCGATGGGAATTGGGGTGATTGCTAGAGATAGCGAGGGGGGTGTGTTGGTTGGTGCAAGAAGCATGTTCCATTCTTTTCTTCTCCGGAACATGTGGAAGTGATGGCGGCGCGGGAGGCTTTGGAGTTTGCTCGTCGAAAAGGGTGGCCAAATGTGGTATTCGAGGGTGACTGCTTAGCTTTGATCAATGCTTGTCAAGCTGTGGAAGACTCGTTGGGGCGGTTAGCGGATAATTTACGTGCTCTTAGTTTGTCGTTTTTGTCTTGTTCTTTCTCTTTCGTTAAACGCTTAGGTAATGGGGGGGCGCATGCATTGGCACGTTTGGCGTCGGAGGACCAAGAGGGTGTTCTTGGACTCCCGTCTCGTGTTTTGGATACTATTGTTTCTGATTTGGTTATTTAATATAATTATACCGTTTTCCGTCAAAAAACAAAATCTTTTTATTGATTGAACCTTAATAAAATGGGTTATTTTCATCTAATATATTTTGTTCATTTGTTTGTTTGATTTATTACAGGAAATGATCATATGATGACCATTTTCAACCACAGCAAATCTTGGGAAGAAACCAATTCTTATATGAATTCCCATAATTACCCTTCCTTGATGAGTACAATCCAACAACAGTCAAACTATCACTACCCTTCAGACTTCATCACATCATCACCAGTACTACAACAAGTCTCAGCAATTGAACCAACTGCAGAGGAAAGAATTGCACACAATTTATAGACTTTCTTGGAGTTGGAGCTTTGTTAAAAAAACAACGAACAATTGCACTCACATTGGAGTATATTGTATTCTTGCTAACTTGAGAGGGCCACATGCACCAATTTTTTGTCTAACTCTTTTGAAGTCATTTCTCTTCCTAACTTTCTTTTTCGTTGTAACTTTATTAAATCCTAAGATGGGAACTGTTTCAAAATGTGTAACATGAAATGTCTTGTCACTTTATCTTTTTCACCTTTTTTATTTTATCTTTTGTGTCCAAATTGGATATACAGAGATATATCAACCCCAAAATTTAGAGAAGTGAATAATTTTTATGAAAGAATGATGATGGTGAAAGTGCTATAAAATGTACATTTTTGACACGATGGGGGAGTTTATATGTGTTTTATCGAGCCTAGGAGCCTCATAGGTTTTTGACGCTTTTGTCCTCATTAATTAGATAATAGTTGTTAAAATCACCCGGTCGAACTCAATTAATCATTTGGAGCGTACATTTATCAAATAATACGCCAATCACCCTTTAAATGACTTCGCTTCGACCAAATTTCATGTGTGTGGACTAAGATTTCAAAGTTTATTTTAATCACAATGATTTATATATGAAGAAATATAAGTTATTTGTCAAAATAGGATATTTTTTGTTAAATATAATATTGAATGCGAATAATGTGTTCTAAAAACTGAACAAATAAATCTTGCGTTCGATTTGAAATGTTTAGTACACATACTATATATATTCAACAATATATTTGATGAAATGCACATTCTATTTTGACAAATAACTTATACTTTTTTGAAAACCTCAAATTCATATCAAAATTAACCTGGTATTAAATGAATACGATTTTCTCAAAAAAAAAAAAAGAATACGATTAAAAGAAACAAAAAGTAATTTATTAAAATTTTAGTTATTGTGAAATAATGATATTTAATTTATATTTTGGCATAAATAAACTAAATAATATAATGACACATAGAGCAAAAAAAATTACCTACATTAAAAGTGTGTACAATTATGATATATTTATAGTAATAATGTAGTAGTTGTTATGACAATTCACGAAATAAGAGCATAAAGATCAAAGACACAAGAATTGTCGTGGTTCGGCAAATTGCCTACGTCCACGGGAGAGGAGAGAATATTTTCACTATTGATGAAAGAGGTACAAATTACAATGAAAGTCAAAAGTATTAAAATTAAACCTAGCCCCTGATTTTTTCCCATAATAAATGTGTACTGTACCTTTATTTTCACTCTTCAGAACTGGCCCTTTGATAATGAGTCTTTTGCATAACTTTGAGCTTATGATTTTAAGACATATCACAACAATAGTAAAACGTATCTTTATTCTGGACGATTTATTTTCATTTGTAGTTTATCCAAATCCATATATTCTATCTAGTTAACTTATATATATAATCATATTTTAGGAGTCATATTTTGCCAATTGCCTTGGATACAAAGGAATCGGGTACTTAAAAACCAGCCCACCAAATACTTGGATAGAAGTCGGGCCAATTTTAGAGCGTCTTAGTTGGTTTGGGATCAAAAGGTGGCCCAATTAGTAATATGAATTGAACCACCCCATAGAGCCCAATTCATGCAACCCGATCCTAATAATAATGAAAATAATAGGGAAAATTACTAAAAACACCCTAAAATATTTTTGTATATCCAAAAAACTCAGGATAAAATTTTTCAAACCAAATAACTCATTCCACCAACTTTACGTTCCAAAGAGCCCAAGATTTAGGCTTAATAAATTCATGAACTTAATAACCCTTAGCCTTCTAGACTAAAAATTTAATTAATTGTAGTTTTGTATAGATATTTATTTATTTAGAAATTTTATACTGATACTTGACTAAATATGAATTTATTTTAAAATTTTCAGATTTTTTAATCTTCGTGAAATTTTTAAGAGAATTTATTTTTTAGATAATTATAATAGTAAAATAAAAAATAAATTATGTAAAAATATTAAACATATTTAATAGTAAAAATAAAAATCTGTATTGTTCAACTTATCAATTTGAAAATTTTAAAACAAAAAACATTAGATTAAAAAGATCAGTTTATCAATTCTTAACTTAATAAATGAGGGTAGTTTAGTCAAAAAGTTCTTAATCTTAACTTTTGAATTTTTTTGAATGAAAAGTTTATAGAGTGAGTTTTTTAGATCGAAAAATATTTTTTTGAATATAAAAATTTATTTTAGGGGGTTTTTAGTAATTGTCTCAAAATAATATAACATATAGTGTATATTATATATAAACTATATATAATATTGTTGGAATATTATTATTTAAATAGATCATTTGAAGAGCATTTTTGAACAAAACGGATCTTCTATTTGAAATTGACGTTCCATTTTGTATTCCACATCTATCTATCTATATATATATATATACTGTTATGAAAATAACCCCAAAATATTATAAAGTTGAGAGAAAATAAAATGAGAGAATGGGAGAATTCTTTCATTGATATTTTCATGTGTTTCTACAATACAATGGTATAACCTATTTATAGGCACAAAACAAGAATATCAAAGGTTTATTACATAATAATAAGAGTAAATTATATTGATGAAAATTGAGGGGTTTTGGAGATGAAGAGTTTTTGGGAGTTGTATGGACATCCACAATATTAATTATTCATAACACACACACACACACATATATATATACACATATACATATATACATAAGTTTTGACATAGACAATCTGCATTTGGCTTGCATTTATAAAATATGATACAAAATTAAAATAAATTGAAATAGAGGATCTAAAATATTTAATCAGAGACAATAATGTAGGGGTTTTCCGTATTAATGCGAGATCCTTTTATTTTTATTAATTAGTATTATTATCTCTATCGACGCAAGTCCAAATATACTCATTTATTGCACTTTATAAATACTTCCGTCTATTTTATTCTGATAAATTTATTTGTGAAACTCTAATAATATCTTAATAAAAGAATAATTCTCGACACAAAGTATCCAACAATTAATAATATCACCTCCTTTATTACCAAAGAAGTTGCTATCCAATGTTGTTGCCACTCACTTGAGAAGAAACCAAAGGAAAGATCATATAAAGATTTGGCATATCACCTAACTTTCTCTATAGATGCCAACACGTACTCCTGCACCCCATCCATTTTCATTTCATTATCTAATCTTAATACACATAATTATTAATCCCACAATGTTATCTTAGACTTTTTGAAAAATATCAATTCCTAGTAAGGATTGCAAACTTAAGTGGCATTTTCAGCTTAGAAAAATACTGTAGTAACGATCTCAAATTTGAGAAGTTCGAACTTGAGAAATTCTAGTTCGAACGTAATTTGATCAAAGGTAAGTATAATTCAAAAAATGAGTGATTAATTATAAGATAAGTTCAACTCACTCGTCTCAAAAAAGATACTTAGATTCGAATAAATCAGATATAAACTGTTATTTCGTTCAAATTCTCAATATATGTCAACTTTAGTTGCTCAACGTAGCTACATCTTTACCATTTTGGCCGACCAAAATGCAATAAGCATTTGCACAAGTGCTTTAGTAAGCCGTCATTCTCGGCTTTGATTTCTTGTAATGTATACATGTGGCACTAGAGATAAAACTAAAAAATTGCAAGAGAATAATATTAAGATTAAACTAACTCCAATGTGAAAGCAACTTACATTACTAGCTTCCATTCTCATGTCCATTGAGATATTGTTGTGATCAGGACTGAGTCAGTAATTATATTAATGAGGTGAGATTATTATGATATATACCCGTTTTGTTTGCTTGGTAGATGAAGGATTGCCAAGAAGTGTGGAAGCTGGCCTTTACGGTACTGTACGCTATATATATGCGAAAAAATTGGAGATTAAGTTTAGTAAAAAATAAGAACTTTTGACATATTTTATGCTCTGTACCTCTTTTACTAATATTGAAATTATCTCATTATCTCTCGTGGACATAGGCAGTTGCCGAACCACATAAATTACAATGTTATTTCCTCTTTTATGCTTTTATTTCATTTTTGCTCCAACAAATTGAGTACAAAATAACATAAGTAGTTTACTATGTAGTTTTAAGGCTTACTTTTTTTCTTTTTGCGCTCTTTCTTTAAAGTCAATAAGTTATAAATGTTTAATGAAATGTAAACATAATATGTTTTACTAATTAAAATATATAAATAATATCTGATACATTTTTCATAATTAATCAAATAAAATCTAATTTTAAAACTAAAATGAAAAATGGCCCTAACATTAAATAAAACAAAACATAAAAAGCCTAAGAAGTATAATTTGACTAATATCAATTTTAACCTTTCAGATTAAAAATGGCAATCATCGTTATCCAATTTTGTAGAAATCGACTATAAAAAGATAAAGGAAAATGAAACAAAAAATATACTTATTATATAGAAGAGTCGAGAAACACATGAAAACTACCCAGATTAAGTAAAATTTAGTTGAGAACAAAGATTAGGTGAGCAAAATAATATTTTTGGCCACCAGAAATGATTTCTTAATATTTTCTTGGGGGCAAAACTTTGTATTTATAAAAAGTTACGTATTCTAAATTTGCAAATTTGAAAAATTGAGCCGGGGGGGGGGGGGGGGGGGGAGGCACTACTAGCCCACCCTTCTCTCCGTCTCTAGTTGTGATATGACTTAAAATTTTAGAGTCCGCGGTGAAAGATCCTTTTCCAGAGACGAGAAAAGGGCTTTATCAACTTTCTATAGTTATATTTGTCTATGTGGTTGGAGTGGTGGCGCGCTCTTGTGGTAAATTACAGTATAATCAACTTGTTATTCAACGAGAAATTTTATGAATATGATTTTAGATTATTCGGTCATCTTTTCCCTATAGAGTAAAGCAGGATGGTGAAAAGTAATTTTTCAAAAAAGGTGTTTTATCCCGCTATTATAGTATGAGACTGTGAAGACTGATAAAAAAAAAGTAGTGCTCAAAGGAGGTCACCCAGTTCAAATCTTCTGATATACATCCGTGTAACATTTCCTGTTATACGCACATATGCGTGACAAGTGTATAAACGGATGATTAGGATGTGGAGCGAGAGATCCCAGATTTTTATCCACAATACATGATTTTCGCTCTACACATCCTAATCACCAGTGTATGTACTTGTCACACAATTATGTGTGTAACAGGAAGTATTACACAAATGTGTAATAGAAGATTTGAATTGGTCACATAATCTATAACCCAAATATTAATAAGATTTTTTTGTATAACCTTGCATGTATATAGATCGCGACAATTATTTGTTGAACCACATAAATTTTGTCTTACATGTATTCGATCTAGTCTTTCAATAATACAACCTAATTTGGTTAGTCCCAATAGCTCAAAACCAAAGTAGAAGACTTTAACATGAAAAGATGAATTTTGTAATTAATTCATCCTATGAAAATGACATTAGCTAATTATTTGGACAAAGTGCTAATTTTGAACTTAATTCAAATTATATGATTAAGAGTTTATCATACTACGACTTGACTTTTTGCTTCTTGGTAAAAAGAAGAAAACTACATCTGATATATATGTACTCTTACCCTTCAACTTCAATCATTACTCTTTTGGGTGGGGATTGAATGTAAGTTCGTACTTATTTTAAAGCATTGACTTAAATCTATTTCCTGGAAAGTGCTCCATCAAATTAGGTCCATAATTTTATTATTAAACTATGAAACTATGAAAATGACAAAAATAAAATAAAATAAAATTGTCCCTGTGCATTGAACTGAAACTATAGTTTAACCTTAAACATGCATATTTGGTATCCCACTAAATCCCACAATAGGTACCTAAAAGCAAGACAAAAAATACACATTTTCTACATGAGAGTACAAATTGTTAGGTATCCTTCCATAACAAGATTTCTTTTACTCAGACAATTTTTGAGTGGATCGAGTTTACTAAACTGATCAACCTAACATCGTTGATTGTAGGGGGTATGATGATAAAATCCAGTCATTAACCTCAATCGAACAATATATAGTGGACCAGCCAAAATAAACTCGATCCACTCTAAAATTCGATTTTCCACAAAATATGTTTAGTATCCAACAACACATAATGTCATAAAGTATCTAGAGCATTTTGTGTGTATAAATAGGGGACCTAGTTTTGCAAGAATATGACATGAAACACATATCTTGCAAGAAAATGGCTGGCAATGCCCTTCATCTATTTGTAACTATACTAGCTCTCTCTTCCCTTGTTTCCTTAATTCATCTCCCTCCTTCAAGTAAATCTTCTACCCTTTTAGGAAATTCTAGCCCAAACCGAATTACAACACTTGTCACGAAATTTAGTCGAGTGTGGTTAAATTCGGTTCGAGCAAGAACTTTCCCCAATCTTTGTTATCTTATTAATGAATCCCACTCCTTAGTTTATATACTAAACCTTATTTTTGGTGTTACTACAGAGGCTATGCGTTTGTTACATGAAACTCAAGCTATTTCTTCACCAGAGGATATATTACAGGTATATTCTTAAAATCAAAACTAATTAGGTGTAACATACACAATTCACTTTTGTTCTAAGATCATAGGGGCAAAATTAATATTTTTGGTCTTTTTGGATAGGTGGTTGAGCACTTCTAGTCCAAAATTTTACTGGCTCTATACTTTTAGCCCCACAATTACATTTTCGTTCACTTCGTTAGATTCTGGAAGCAATCGACCATGAGTGTCATGTGATTGTTAACTATGTTACTTTGATGACGATAATACATGTGAAAGGTACACGAGGGCTTCAGGGAAGACATCTTTTACATGAGTTTTCTCCACCAAGTGATGGGTCCCTCCCCCCACTGTTTACATGAGTTTTTTCTCATCGAGACAATATTATTAATAAATACGTGATATTCACATAGCCAATTTCATTCAAAAAGTGACTGCGTGAACCAAGTACACAATTTGTAGGACTAAATGTATGCCTAACCTGTTAAGTCTGAAAACGGAAGTTGCTCAATCGCCCCTTTAATGAGACCAAAAATGCAATTTGGCGAGATCATAGGGGTTGAGGGGTTTTCACGACCCAATCCCAATGATCTAGCAGTAATGGATGGATCGAAATTGTTGCACACAATCCATCCAATAATCTTCCAAAAATCACCAATTTTCTTGATGAAAACAGGCAGAAAATTTGAAGGAAACAATGGAGATGGAAGAGGGTGAGTTCTTTAACAGAAGAATGGATTTTGAGATTAACCGGGACTATCCTGGATCAGGAGCAAATAATCGTCACACTCCAAATCCACCAGTTAGAGACTAAGTTCTAATGTAGTTCCTATATATGCAGCTTTTGTTGTATGTAAGCCTAATCAAGTTCTAGTTATCCTGTATTTAGCTATAAGTAATTAAACCCTAATATTGCATGTATTTGCTCCTCTTGTGAGTTTGATGTTTTTTTTTTTTTTTGTATAAATTCATGGTACAAGTTGAAAGGGACCAATATTTTAATTTTATATTCTTGGGTAAAGAGTGTGAGAAGGACTTCATCATGTTATATTTGGGGGGCTCCAGAGATTTTGAGAGTTGGAACCACCAAGAATAACACCTAATAAGCAAAAAAAATTAAAAATATATCATGACTCTTTACATAATCATTTTAAATGACTTACTATTTTACATAAATTATATTAGGAAGAAAACAAATATTTTTTGCATGGAAAAATCATTATCTTGATTTATTTATTTTTAATGAGAAAAAATAAATTCGGGTGAAGCCTTTAATTAGTGGTTATACCAAGAAAGAAAATCTAACTGTCTCATAATATTTTTTTTGTCAAAGCTCACAGAGGCAAGTAATCCCATTAGGTCACCGCAATTTTATCAAAAAATTGAAAATAAGTCATAATCTCTATTGGATCAAACAGAATAAATCGGCCATTGACAACCCATAATACACTCATATAAAGTGACGAGTTTTGCACTTTTTAATTAAGTTGAATTTCATGATATTCAAATAAAAAAATAGATTTAATAATTAAATCATTGTACTAATGTTAATCCATGATCCTGAATCAAATAATGAATCCTTTTTTCTTTTTTTTTTGATAATCGGTTATATGTATCAATTATATACTGGATTTGAATCATCCATCAGCATATAACACTAATACTAATTTATAACAGCCCACACGCTATCGATAGGAGTAGAAACCAAAACCTCTAATATTTTGAGGTATCAGGTTTGCCAATATGACTAGGCGTCATCTACATCAAATAATGATTCATGTGGATTTAAATTGTCGGAGAACGTGGAAAAGGATATATACAAGGGAATGTGAGATGTTGGAATATCTTTTAATTAATTCAAAGCATTAAAAGGAATGTATTATGTAAACCATCCAAAGTTTCGACAAAGTAAGGACAAAAAATAATGTTAGTGGAAGAAGTGGATTTGAGGTGTCACCCACCACGAGCACAAATAATACCTGAGATCCATTAACATTCTTCTTGAGAAAATTATCCCCTTTTGACAGGTAATAGTGTGAAGAAAATGTAAACGTAATTATGGATTCAAATTGAATGACCATTTTTTAAGGGTTGATGGAATAAAATTGTTCAGAAGAACCAATAATGCTATATAGTTAAACATTAAAAGGATTAGTTTCATAGGATAGAGCCCGCTACAATTTTAGTTCCGTTGTACAAATTTGCAAAGTTAGTCCTATAGGAGGTATCTTTTTTGCATTTTTTGTTCCAACCATTAAAAAGACAAACGAAGCCGTTAGTTTGGTCGCGGGTTAATTTAACGGCGAGTGCATTAAAATTGCAAAAAAAAATCGTCATACATGACTAATTTTACAAGTTTATAAACAACGAGACTAAAATTACGACAGACCCTATGCTATGCACCAATATTGCAATTTTTCCTTATTAAAATAAGCACTTAAGTTATTTGGTACAATAATTAGGAGCAAAAGTTTGACAATTGCCATTATCCAACAAAATTTTCTTCATAATTTGAAGCAACGTACCTTGTTACATATAATAATCCAAACTAAACATCTAGAAGCAAATAGCATACTCTACATATTGAGGTCTTATTTGATTATATATTTCCGGATCCAAATGGGCTGGTCTCAAATTGAGCCCAATAGAGGCCTAACACATTGAACCAGGCCCTAGACGGTCCATTTTGAGTCAATGGATTCATGGGTCGACCCGGCCTACTTGACACCTTGACAATACGAGGCCCAAAAAACAAGTCCAAACCGGGTTCTTATTGCAATATTGCAATTATCTCATCAATCGTTTTCTAAAGCACCCTCATTGTGTTGAATTATATACTAAACCGAAAGAATATTGATGTGGCATGTACTTGTTTTCTCTCACACTAAAATCTCTTGTGCGAGGTATTGTCCACTTTGGTCGGATCGCACATGTGTGTCACTAAAAGGCGCTTAATCAGGGAGAGAAGAGTTTGAGATTTATAAGTCTTTTAAATTTCACATCTCCGTCAAATGTGGGACGGTTATTTAATGCACATCAAATGTAGTTGCCAACTATCCAAAAAAATTCACGTATAAATATCATGAACACAATCAAATGCTAGGTAGAAGTCAATAAGTTAATGCCAATAGCAGTTAAGTCTGTAACTCCTCGTGAATTCAACCTCTTTAAAAATGTAAAATTCACCAATTTATATGGATTATAATATGCTGGTGATAACCGATTTTATATTAAGGTTTGATCAATTAGGGACCTTCGACATATTTACCAGTATTTTGTGAGGTTGTAGCGGCTAGATTGAATTATGTGCATGCCCTAGCAAGCCATGACAAATATACTAGATATGAATACACTAGTAATTATACCAACATACCATTTACTATATATCTAATCATGCATAGAGGAAATTTTATCCCAAAACATGTCTTGCAAAAAAGAAGAAATTCGATTTTTGGAAATAATTCGATGTTATCAAATAATATCAGGGCGGACACAAGTGTACTTAGGGGGCAGTGGCCCCACTGAATATTTTTTTTTAATATATAGATATTTTTAATTTTAATTCATAAATTACATTAATACCCCCACTCAAATTATTAAATGCTCTCCTCAATTTTGAAAAATCATTTTTTACCTTACAAAATTTTTTATATTTGAATTTCGCCCCCCCAAGATCGAAAAATATCACGTTTTCTCCCTTTACTTTGATTTCGGCCCCCCAAAACCCAAATACTGGCTATAACAAAAGAGGTATAAGAGTATAAATTATGTCAAAAATTGTAATTGAACCTAATTCCTTATTATATTTTCCTCCATAAATATAATGTACCGTATCGCAGGGGGCAAGTCTCCCGCACCCCCCTTAACAAATTTTATAACTATATTACAACAATCTCGCCCCCCTAGGTAAAATTCCTAGTGCCCCACTGACCAAAAATTCTAAATCCACCACTGAATAATATCAACAATATTTATTAACTCCATGAATAATAGATCTAGTGTCCGAAATTATCGGAGGTTGGAAACTCAAATGAAATTATATAATCCAAATTAGCTGACAAGATAATCAAATTTCCAGTCTAGTGTTCACATAACACTTAAAACAATCATTCAAAATTGAGGAAACTCAATTTTGCTATTACATTTCCCATGTGGAAATACTGGACAATCAATAACTTTAGATGCTGAAGTATCCAGGCACAAGTAGACTTGATAAAGCTGATTGTTGCCTGATGGATCAGTATTGCACTCTATCCATGCATCATAGCCTATTCCTCCTTTTATTGCATCTTTAATGGAAGCCAAACTATAAAGCTCTCCATTTGGTTCAATACCTATATATGCCAATGTAAACTTAATAGTTATATACATTATCATTCTTGTTTCACGTATCTAATTTAATTAGGTTATATCATTATAAGTCATTCGACGATTCACCATAACATCATCATTTCATTTTATAACATCATCGGACAAATCACGAAACTTTTTAGGCATTAATGACTGTCATTGATGGTGCACGGACTCGGAACCTGCGAAACTTCTAGTTCGGACGGGGCTCGGCCCCCCTAGTATAAATTACAAAGTGAATTACTAATAACAATGCAAGGGTAATTTACTCGCTCCAGGCCAAAAGTTCTTGAAATCAGTGCAAATTCCTTGTTACAAAATCGTGTTACACTTCCTATTATACGCATAAATATGGAACACATGTATATATGGGTCTTAGCAAGACAGTGACCTAGATTGATTGGTCAACCAAAGACACGCCATGTGGTGTATCTCAAGGAGTAGTCGAAGTCATGCACCATTAACGATGAAACATCGAACATAATTCATATAGTCGTGTTACGTGCAATTTAGTATTTGTTGTAGTGTTGTTCAGAATTAGTATCAAAGACGAGAGAAAAACCTGCATGTCTTAGGATTTGCAAGAGATTGATGTGTTCTTTAAGGTTTAGAGCCGTTGCAAAGTAGTCGTGTTGGTTAAGAATGGAGTCGGAGCATGTTCCATGTTTGTTCCATTCGTGAGCCCAAAACCTTAAGTTGTCACTGCTTGGGCATGCCAAAGATGGCCACTCTCTTTGCATTCTTCGCGTAAGGTTTGAAATCTGGATGTGTACAACATGGTGAGTTATTCATCATTTTGTTACTCTTCTTAGAATGTACAAGAATTCCGTCATAGTGACTTTTATATCATAAGAAGAACAATACAAAAGAACGAAATTGAACATAGTGTACAAGAATTCCGTCATAGTGACTCTTGTATCATAAGAAGAACAATACAAAAGAACGAAATTGAACATAGTGTATTGAGTTGTTGCTAGGGAGGGACAGAGCTAGAATTTTATATCCGGGGTGGGCAAAAATGAAAAAATGAGGGGAAATCTTGATATTTTTTGGTTGGGGGAGGGGAGGGGGGGGGGGGCAGTATTTAAAAAGTAAAAAACTTGTAGGCTAAAAAATTACTTTTTCAAAAATTGAGGGGGGTTGAGGAGGGAGCGGTTGCCCCTACCAGACCTTTGGCCCCACCTCCGGCTACGTTGATTCATCTTTGAAATGTACAAGGTGACTCTTTACTTATACATAACTATTGAGAAATCTACGTTTAAATATGCATATAACAATGAATATTTTCACAATCAAGATAGTAGTAATGAACAACCCATGGCCAAAGATTGACCAAGTGCACAAGAATCTGAATATGAAAATAGATAAATCCCTGAAATAAACACTAATCTCTAATAACATAACTACGTACGTAAGTGATTTTCTTGAATATTCTTATAGAAATTGGATCTTGAATATGCAATGACATGGATGGTGATTGGTGCCATATCAACAGTCGCATAATTGTTATGCTAGCGGGGCCAGAGCGACCTCCTATCGACATTGAGTAAATTTTATTTTTGACCTAAATGTTCTTGAAATTTAAAATTTTACCCCTTATAAAACTTAAAATATCAAGCTTTGCCCCCATATTTTTGAGTTCGCCTCCCGAACCAAATCTTTTCTCCTGGCTCCGTCCTTGAGTGCGGTCAGGGACGATATTATTCAGACCATTTGATATAATAAAACCCAATATACACAAAAAATAATAATTCATTTTTCACGTAATTGACTAAATTCAACCATTTTCTCCTGGTTTTCTTTGTATAATTTACCTGGGACGGATCGAAATGGTTATCCGGGTCACAGTTTGATGGGTAGGAGCCATCATTGTAATTGGGCCAAAGCCCATGGATACTGAAATCTGAAGCAGGCTTTCCAGTATTTGGGTAGCAGCAACTTTTGTTTGAATCACAATATGAACCCGGCCACTGCAAATATAATTTTAATCTTCATTTTAATGGTAAAAATGATGAAATTAATTATTCTGTAAAAAAGTTTAAATCTATCGGCGAAATAACATATATATTTACTGACCTGCTGAACGAAGTAAAAGAAATCAAAATCTTGGCAAGTACAAACAATTGCAATGCCCATTAGCCATACAAACTTCACCAACATTGAGTTCTTCATATTCATCATTCTTTCTCTTTTAGTGAACCCCTAGAATTTGTTATGTCTATAATAAAATGGGCAACCAATGATATATATATATATACACATACATACATACAAACATAAATGCGCACACGAATACAAAGAAAATTCGTGTCTAGGCCTAATTTGATATAATATTATACTTATTTTGTGATTGATCATTCTCCTTGGACAGTACATCAATCACACGACAAGATTGATTCACTTGCCACATATTGATGAGCGGTTCGATTAAACTCAATTTAAGCTAGAATTATTTGAGAAAATCTTATTATATTGTTAATGATTCGTTAGATCTTTATTGTTATTTGCATTTTTTTAAGTGTGCAACGGAAATATAATTCTATTTATGGCTTTTTGCCCCTTGGTTTTTGAAAACAATGGAACTAGCCATGTTATGTGCTATTTTCTCATAAAAGGAATACCAACCTTTAAGGATTTTTATGATCTTCTATGAAAAGATTGGGAAAAAAGATCTTTTGGTGAAAGAGATATTAACAATAAGGTTGGGAAATTTTGGCTTTAACGGACTATGAGATTTTAATGTCATAAACTACATGTTGACTTTTATACATAGGGAAAAAAGATGATTATTGTAATTTACTAGTAAATTTTAATACATTGATTTCCACACAATCATTTTGTATGAACTCATCTAATTTGGAAGCCAAAGTAGTATTGCAATCATTTATATATTGAGATCTACGCAAAATTAATTATGAATGATTCTTAATTATATTAAGATTTGGAGTTTGGAGACTGCAGAATATATGTACTATTACCGTATTTAAGAGTGAACGAAGCAATACATAATTATCATATATTCATCTACCCTATGTTGGGCATTGCATTTGTATCTCAAAATTGCCCTTAAGAAACCATCAAAGTACTGAAAAGACATATAGATTTGCATTTTTTTGCGGACCGGGTCATCCTACCCGATATTCGACCCAACGCCCCGTCATGTGAACCATTTGATCTTGCTACGTGTCATCATTTGGACAACTCAAGTATAGCCCACTGATCTGTACACTATGTTATCTATAAATACACTCATTTATGAATGAACATGGGTTACATAATCATTCTATAAAATTACCCTAGCATTTGAGAGCACAACGAACTTATACTTATTATTTAGACTCTAAGTCCGTCCTCTAAATACAATACAAGGCTTATGTATGATACAACGTTAAACATGATCCTTACGATAGGTACGTAGGCAACACTTGTCTTGAGTGCAATCTATAATCCTCTAATCTTCGAGCCGTGCCCAACTCGAGCCTCGACTAAGTTGGTTCGTTACTTGTCCGAAAAACGACCTAGATAAAATTATAACATTTTCATCAACAATAAACCAATTACACCAAGATTTTTCTTTTAAATTCCAGAATTTATTTTCTTTTAGGCCAAAATAATCCTCTGACAACTATACACAAATTCCAACTAATTAAACAAAAAGGACGCCAAATTAACGGTGTAGATTCTCCTTTTTGCCCTTTTGTTGGTTAGCAATCTTTTAATAACAAAGCCCAAAAAAAGGAAGAGTAGGTAAGTGACAATGACAATAATGTAATAATAGTAATTCAGCCAATTAAATACTATCACACACAAAAAGTACCATACCTCATACTAGTCAACAATATGTAAATTGACGAAATTACCCACTTCCATTAAGTTCCAAAACGTCGAGACTCACAAAAATTTCATCCATTACTAAACCTCATTAATAAAATTGTAATTTACAATTTGCACGTTCAAATTAGCACCGTTTACACTATACACTCTTAAATTGCAAAATCGACAAATGGAATGAGCATTAATTTGGTAGATTGTGTTGGTTAAAAATGAATAATTTGATTGTGATAAAATGGATATGCAAAATCTGAATCGAGGCGAGAGTTGAACTCTCTATCCTTAACACAATATTGCCCCGCTATAGCCCTGCTATTGGTGGTACGGGTTCCTGCAATTTGTGTCCCAAGATACAACGATTTTTCTCGGGATTGAACCACTTCAAAACCGAGACCCACGAACGAAATCCTGTTTCGATCTCTCAATAATAACATAATTCAACTCTTGATTTCATTATTCCCGGAATAACAAAACTCAAAGAATGAATATGAATGAAGAGGAATTGTTATTCGCTCTTAAGAAAATGAATACCCAAGGGGGTTTATATAGGGATAAAGAGGGGCATAAGAGTCATTAAACTTACTTTAATGACTCACATGTGATGTGATCAATGACTCACATGTGATGTCATTAATGACTCACATGTGATGTCATTAATGACTCATATAAAATCATTAATGACTCACATGTAAAGACCAAACAGATTTTGACTGTCATAAAAATGACCAATCACATGTGTGTTAAAATACAGCTCGTACGATCGTGGCCATCGATCGTAATGGGTAGTATCTTTAATTCCTCCTCGTTTTACACGGTTGGATCAGAAGAAATTCACGGTGAACCCACAGATTTCAAACCACGACTTCAACATTTAATTTCTCATTCGTCCAAACTCGGATTAGAGAAATTCGAAATGCACACGTGTTATTCGAATTTGTTACCGTAAGTACGTCACTCGTACTTTATTTGCATCTGATTTCCAACAATCCCCCACACGAATGAAATTAACATATGCAGACACATTGAGAGTTCGGGTGAAAAACTATAGCATCAGAAGAGGTAGCTTTTGGCTTTGAACCTTTCTTAGTGAAATATAATCGGATTTACTAGGCTGCCCAATGAACGCGATGTCTTGAATTGTTCAGCCGTTCGTGTAAACCAAGACAATGATATTCACACTGTAGTCTCTTGAACAGATTCCGTTCTCACTGTTGGGTCCATTTTGGCCGTGGCACCCCCTCTTGGATTCATAAGTGTTTACATTTTGCCCAATGTTGAGGCGGCCTACACCTCACACTTACATAGGTGACTTCCTATTTAAGAGTATCCTGCCATACTCCACTTCATTTAGACAATATAGGAATCATTAAAAGCCCGGCTTAACCTTTTGCTACAACTTGCAGGTTGCACTTCTTTATCCTAGGCAATGGGTTTGGAGATAAACTCCTAAGCGCCATACTGAATTTTCACAACTTAGTTTTCCCATTGAACCATGATCTTGGGATCTCCAGTCAACATGGTTAGGTTACCGCTGTGTCCATTCTTAATTTGTAGTCTTTAACCCCATTCCTCTTGATAGGCAGTCTATTTGATCTCTATGGAAGTCCTTTCGTCAAAGGATCTACTTTATCCTCCAGGATCAGTGGAGATAATGTCATCATAGATCAACTGCTTAATGGTATTGTGCCTACGACAAGCCTGTCTAGACTTACCATTACTTATGCTACTATATGCCTTTGTTATTGCAAACTAACAATCGCAATTGTATGCACGTGCTATTGCCGACTTATTGTCTCAATATATCAAACTGGGCATATGTGCATATTGCAATATGGGTTCACCATGGTTCTCAACCAAATCTTTAGTCACTTTCTTACAAGAGCACTGTTATGGAAACTAAATTTTCCAAGTACAGTCTCAGTGAGACAAGTCTTTGGACCGTACCCATATCATTTATGTCGAAATCCTTTTTCAACATCCTTTCAGTAGTCATGATTACTTACATAATCAACATATCAAACTTTCACACTAGAAAAGGTAGCTTTTCGCTTTGAACCTTAGTGAAATTTCATACTATGAGCTATGTGTTTTGTTGAAAAACCACATGTATCACGCTAGTTGATTATGAAGTTGTTTGATAAAATAATATTTTGTCAAACCTTTCATGCCACTACTTAGGAGCTATGTTCGAGTCCGTATACCGACTCAACATACCCCTCGGTTAGTTCCATGTGAACTTCCTCATCTAATCTTTTGTTTAAGGAACGCAGTCTTAATATCCATTTCAAATATCTCATGGTTATGCAAATTAACAACAACAATGACTATTTTATGGATTTAATTCCCATTCCCGAAAACATGAAAAGACGAAATCAAGGTCTACCATTTGAAGGTTCCCTTTGGCTACCAAGTACGCCTTGTAACCTTGTTAAGGTTTGGGTGTTTTTACCTTAACCCACAACCCCCACATTTGTACGTAACTGTAGGAAATCTTGCCATCTTTCAGGCAGATTCTTACTCTTACTACTGCGTGGGACCTTCGTTCAGAATGTAGTTATCTAGGACCACGTTCCCCACAATTTTAAATTTATCCCGCATCATTATCTTCTTCAGAGTATGATTTTGGCGTTCGAAAATATCATTAGACCATGGTGAATACTACCACACTTGCATCAAATTCTTTGAACGACGCACCATCGGATGTTTGATCGACTTTCTCGATTGTACTCCAATGGTCAAATCCTTCGTATTTTTGACCAAGTTGTGTACTTCGTACACCACGTCGTCTAGACGTTTCTCTCTTCAGAGAATATGTGCCACAAACATTAGGACCGATCTCACTCAACAACTGTATAGTTTAAAGTGACGACGTCCAAGTTTATGCACAATACCACTTTACCTATTCCAACCACAAGTGACGTGATCAAGTTTTCCATAAACATCATCCGCTCATCAGCCGGAGTGTAAGATGTGCACTTGGTTTGGAACTTGGTTAAAACCTGGTTTTTACTCTTATACGTCCAAGATTCCAACCTGGGTTCTCTTCTAAATATTGTGTAGTCACTCAGCTTTTTCATCAACTTTATCTAAAGCTATGAATTCTGACATGATCTATACAAGTTGATTTAGATGATTTCAATGACACTGCTTCTCCACCGATGGTAAACCAGAACCACTCGTGGACTTAGAGTCGTTTGTGTCAGATATCCAGTATCCTCGAGAAAAGACAACGATTCTATATTCCATGATTTTGCCGTCATGAATATCAGAATTTCTTGACTTTATGTACGAGATACGCTATGAAGTGCATATCCAATATGCAGTCAATGGTCCTTGACCATTTGCATTTTCGGTATTCCAAAACCTCCACATTTTCAAAGTCAAATATCCAGGGAAAACTTTTCTGATGTGGAAGATCAGATTAAACTGTAAACACAGAGCATACTCAGAATACCCGAGCTCTAACCACTTGTTGTGGAACTCAGAGTCATATTCCACCAATTATAGAAATAGAGAGTGAATATTGTACTAGAAAACCACACTAAATTTAATTCCCAGGAAAGATTGGAGGCGTCACAACGGTCGCGCTTAAAACCCAATCTCCTCGACAGAATTAACTAGACGAATTTAATAGCGCAATATAACACTACAACTATAACTAACAATGGCTATTTGAATAATAAAGAACACCAAGATATAACAAAGTTCCTCATTTCATACGGAGTCTCACTCCTACTTTCGAAAATGTAGTTCGCTGAGAGGATTGCCTCTTTTCCCCACAATTCTGCGATACACCAGAATTGATTAAATCCCCTTATCTCCTCGAGATTATTTTTGGGATAAATAATACCAACAACTTCTGGCGATGCCATTTGGGACATCTAACGTTGTTATCCGCGATGAGCAACAGCGCTCCAAGCGCATCATTTTGGTCATATTAACATAAATCTATTTTATTTAATAGACAAACTCAAAATGATTACAACAAAATTAAATCCAATTTAATTTTGATAGGATGATTAAATCCAATTTAATCAATTACCAAATTAAATCCCATTTAATTTAGTCAATTGGGTCCAACCCAATTTAATTCAATTGAAATTCAGTGGCCCAAGCCCACTCTCATTTTAAACTTAAATATGTTGGGTCCAACCCAATTTAATTTAAAATAGGTGTTGGGTCCAACCCAAACTAATTTCAATTAAGATCCCTTGGCCCAAGCCCACTCTCATTTTAAACTTAAATATGTTGGGTCCAACCCAATTTAATTTAAAATAGGTGTCATTGGACCAAACCCAATCCCAAAATGATTACATTCATGTTGGGCCGAGCCCACACATGATTTAATAAATGTAAAACAAGCAAAAGCAAAAAGCAAAAAGCAAAAGAAAAAGTAGCAATAGGCAAAACTTTTTCGTAATGAACGGCTATTTAGCAATTCTTTTTCATGCTTTTTCATGATGACTACTTTAACTCTTTAATTTTATATTAATTCCTTTTGCCTCTTTACTTTTATCTTTTGACTTTTGCCTAGTTAAAGCAACGGTCTTCTTTTTCGACTACTTTAATGCTTTTTACTTTAACATTTTTAATATATTAATAAATAAAAACAAAATAAAAGACAAAGCAAAAAGCCTCTCTTTTTCCCATCCGAGCTTTTGCGACTTTTATTCTTACATCATCCACTAATATATTATTTAAAAAGTGTTGGCCCACAAGAAAAACAAAAGGCCAAAAGACACCTCTTTTACCGTAATGGGCGGCCACTTTTAAGACTTTTGCATTCTTTTCCATGATGGCTACTTTAGCTTTTTAGTATTAATATAATAAAAAGCTATCATCACCATTGATATCACTCCACCAGATTCTCCGATCCGGGAGGATTTTTCAGCGAGATTCGTCGATCCTCGCGTTGCCAGAAATTCGCCAATTTCGGCGGCAACACAGCTTCGGCATCTAAGCGACCCATCATTAACGGGATTCGAGGGCCACAAGAAATTCGCTCCAAGCAATTTCTTTTTCGTGAGATTCGAAAATCGCACCTGCCATTTTCATGGCTTCGCCGGCGAACAGAGGCAACAACATCACCCAAGTACCTTCTGCGATGGGTTACGGCGGTGAGTTCACCGACACCTAACCCCACCACACGGCAGATTTGTTGTCTCAAACCCAGCGACAATTAGCTGTGTTGCACGGCGGCAATTCAACCAAACCGGGTCCAACCCGATTCAAATCTCGATTTTTAGATTTCCAGAATTTTGATCCATTTTACTCACATCAAATTTGAATATTGTGTTAAGTTTGTTGGTTAAAAATGAATAATTTGAATGTGATAAAATGGATATGCAAAATCTGAATCGAGGCGAGAGTTGAACTCTCTATCCTTAACACAATATTGCCCCGCTATAGCCCTGCTATTGGTGGTACGGGTTCCTGCAATTTGTGTCCCAAGATACAACGATTTTTCTCGGGATTGAACCACTTCAAAACCGAGACCCACGAACGAAATCCTGTTTCGAACTCTCAATAATAACATAATTCAACTCTTGATTTCATTATTCCCGGAATAACAAAACTCAAAGAATGAATATGAATGAAGAGGAATTGTTATTCGCTCTTAAGAAAATGAATACCCAAGGGGGGTTTATATAGGGATAAAGAGGGGCATAAGAGTCATTAAACTCACTTTAATGACTCACATGTGATGTGATCAATGACTCACATGTGATGTCATTAATGACTCATATAAAATCATTAATGACTCACATGTAAAAACCAAACAGATTTTGACTGTCATAAAAATGACCAATCACATGTGTGTTAAAATACAGCTCGTACGATCGTGGCCATCGATCGTAATGGGTAGTATCTTTAATTCCTCCTCGTTTTACACGGTTGGATCAGAAGAAATTCACGGTAAACCCACAGATTTCAAACCACGACTTCAACATTTAATTTCTCATTCGTCCAAACTCGGATTAGAGAAATTCGAAATGCACACGTGTTATTCGAATTTGTTACCGTAAGTACGTCACTCGTACTTTATTTGCATCTGATTTCCAACAGATTGTACCCTCAACATAAGTCAGACGACATTTCTCACTTTCTTTTGGTTTACCCACGGGATATCCGGGCCAACTTTCGCGCACTTCGACTAATCCCCGATCGCGGTTCGACGACATTTCTCATGAGAACATGAGTTGCTCGAGGTTTTTTTTCTTTCTTTTTGTGTGTGTGTGTTTTTTTTGGGCGGGGGGCCTTGTTGTTAAATGATAAGCTGACTTTCCGTTTTCCTTTCAACTTGATTCAGGTGAATTTTGCGCAAAACAATGTATAAGAAATAAGAAATATTTGTTAACGTGAGATAAAAAATAATATCAACTAAGTCTGGCAAAAGAGCGATCCAGTGAAGAATAGGGGGAAAATTTGGGCATAAAATAAAAATAAAAAAACTGGAGCAAAAATGTTTGAGCAAATTAGAAGTAGAAAGAATAACAAACGAGTTTAATCAGTCCAGCAATTATAGACTTAAGACTATTATGCTTTTCTTCTAGCTAGCTTCTCCGACCTTTTTTTTCTCTTCATATTTATGTTTTTGGTCCCAGAATTACACATTTTTACCTAATTTCTTACGTACTTCTTATATATTTTTTCTTTGCTCTAGGTCAATAGATTTCTAGCTACTTCTTGCATTTTTTCATTTGAAATATACGCTCAAGACGCCTGAATCAAATTGTAAGAAAATTGACCGGAAACCAACCCTCTTCACCCTTGAACTCCAGAAGCTCATTTTTTCGATCCGATGAGAAATATGACTTGAACTTAGCTGAGGGTGCAATACGCCAACTGATGCTACTTTTACGGTGTGGTATGTTAAACTTGTAATTTAGAAGTGTGTTGTGCCATATCATACTAATCCAAAGGTGCAAAGTGCAAATTACTCTTATAAAAAGGAACACCCCTTTTTTTATTTTTTTAAATTTACCTATACATACATATAAGCCCTTGTGAATCTATAATGACGAAAGCAAACATGTTTCTTGATTTTCTAGAACCTTTTCTCCTTTTATTTAATTTAAAAGAGAAAAATGAGAAGAAAACAAACAAAATAAAATAGAAGAAGTCAAATATATACACACACATATATATATATACACACACATATATATATATATATATGTATATACCAAAGCAAAACGCGTTTATCATCTCTTTTACAGTACATTACCCATATTTATTCATCTTCGCTTTCATCGGCATCAAATTCGCGATTTCTTGGTTCTTCGTTCAGGTACCTTTTTTTCCCCTTCCTTTTCTGTCATATTATCTTATTATTCTCTTTCATTTTTCATCTTGATTTAGATAAATTGACTTTGAATTTTGCTTTTTAAGATAAAAGAAATTCTCTGATCCCGCTGCATATTCCAGCGCGATCAGTTCATTTTCATTCTTATTTTGTTTAATCAATACCCACAATTATTATTTTTAGAGTTTCAATTTTGTATAATTGTAAATTTTTTTGAATGAATAGGTTTTGAATTTCATGATTTTATGCTTTTCTTGAAATGGGTTTTTATAATTTTAGTTTTAAGAATTTGTCCTCTGGTGGTTTCACTGAATGTGTAGCTGAAAATTACCACAATTTTGTAAATAAAGAAAATTATATTATTCTTATTATTTTCTAGGTCAAAAAATCAAAACTTTGTGAAAAATCACAAAAGGGTGATTCCTAGATTCGAATATTAGGAATTATTGTAAATAGGTTGTGTGCAGCTGAAAATACCACAATTTGTGAATGAAGGAAATTGTATTATTATTTTCTAGGTAAAAAAAAATCAAAACTTTATGAACAATAAGAAAGGGCTGTTTGCAAGATTCTAATATTAGGGCTTTTTGCTAGTGTTTTGATTTTAGGAATTCTTGTAAATGGGTGAGCATTGTGTGGTTAATGTGGACCAGCTGCCGAATTCTGAGTCAGTCGAGCCTAGTCAACCGGTTCCTCAGGCTGTGGGATGTGGGCCCACCGGAAAGAAGTCTGAAACGGTGGGGGCCTCATCGTCTACGGTGGTAGATGATGGTAAGGTGGTGGTGGTTGTGGACGATGAGGAGGGGGATGAGCAGGCGCCATTGATAGGGATCGGGGAGTGTCGTATTTGTCAGGAGGAGGATTCTGTTAACAATTTGGAGAGTCCTTGTGCTTGCAGTGGGAGTCTTAAGGTATAAATGTACTATGTCTATATATCATTCATTGGTTTGATAATTAATTGCGTTGTCTATCTTATATTGATGTGTAATCTTTTGTGTTTATGGAGATGGGTTTATGTAGGACTTTAAGTTTTGATTCTTGAAATGATGAATTACATGCATTCTGCGTGATTGGAATCGTGTTGCGGTTTGGATATGTTTGATGTGATTGATTCAGTTGCAGCTGATAGTGTAGCATATAAGTTGAAGTTATGTACTTTTTGGTGAATTAAAAGTTATACATGTTCATTTAATATTCCACATATATATGGACCTAGTCCCGATGGCATAAAGTTTTGGCCTTTAAAAGACGAAAGTAACTTGTGCTAAACGCGGAGTGTTGAATGGATTTTTTTTTTTTTTGCATTTTTGTGACTTCATGGGCTTGATTACTTAGGGTAAAAATACCTAGACACCCCAAGCGTGATACCCTAATCACGAGAAACACCTTGAGGTGTTAAAAATTACCATGACTTCCCTTACATATTTCAGTAAAAATATATTACAACTTCACTGCATGTTTTTTCGAGTTGTTGAGATCTGGCATGGGTTGACTTGGTAATTTGCAAAACCTCATGAGGCTTATAGTAATTGTCCAGAGGAGGTTTGCACGTAACTATCCCTGTTATTCATGAGTCAACATTTTCTTCATTTCACACTTCTTTACTTGGCTCGTCCCCTGGCTATAAGACATATTTGTTTGCAGTATGCTCATAGAAAATGTGTTCAGCACTGGTGCAACGAGAAGGGAGACATTACTTGTGAGATTTGCCACCAGGTTTGTGATTGCTCCTTAATCCTTATACCTTTATCAATTTGCAATTTTGTTTATTGATGTCAAAAAGCCTTTATAGATTAGTTTTATCAGCATTGCTTTTTTCAAACTTTAGCCTCTTATAACATTATGATAATTTCCAAATAGCAACTTTTTCCCGAGTAAGATGCTCTTGAGGTACTCAAGTGCAACTTATAGGAAATCATGATCATTTTGGAAATTTTTCGATAAGTGTTTCATTGTAGTGGGATTTTGTAATCATGCTTACGGTATTGTACTTTGTTAACAGCCTTATCAGCCTGGTTATACTGCTCCTCCACGACCTCCATCTGATGAGACTAACATTGATATGGGGTAAGTCTTGGTTTTCACATATTACGATATAAATTCTTCCTTCAACACAAAAATCTAATAGTTTAGGTGGTTGTTGCTTTTTACGTGAAAATCATTATGGGCTAATTGTTGTTTGGTTTCTTTGATCTGTTTTATAGGGGAGTATGGCAACTTTCAGGAACCCCTCTGGATATGAATGATCCTAGGCTTCGGGCAATTGCTGAGGCTGAACGTCAGTTATTTGATGCTGACTATGATGAATATAATGGTACAAATAACAGTGGCGCTGCATTTTGTCGTTCAGCTGCTCTAATTGTAAGCTCTTACTACTCAAAAGTCATGTTCAATAAATTAAGGAGAAATTCTGTGTAAAATAATCTGTATTTTGTGTGCTCTTTTTCCCCTCGTTTCCTCTCTATATGTAACTGAGTGTGCTCTGGAGATCATATTGTATCACTCATGGACAATAAACCTGGAGAGGATTATGTAAATCTGAAAGATAAACTTTTCAATCATTGAAACATCAATTTTTCTGTTCATTGTTGGAACAACTTGGAAGATGTTTGCTTGTACTCGAATCACTTTAGGTTGTGTTTGGATTGATGGATCAAGATTTGAGGAATTTGAGTAATTTGAAATCCACCGTAATAACTGAAAAAATAGTTCAAATCAGTTCCAAGAGATTTGAATGCTATTTAACTTGAAATAATCCAAACAAGCTCAATGGATTTTTAGATGAATTTGAAATCCATGACTTTCAAATCCCTCAATCTAAACACATCTTTAGTAATCTTTAATGGTAAAAAATCTCGAAAGTTTCTAAAGTAATTCTGCTCTAGAAACTGCACTCGGTTCAAAATAAAAGAAAAATAATGAATTGCTTTTGTGGATTGGCAGCTAATGGCTCTTCTACTACTAAGGCATGCCCTATCCCTCACCGGTGATGGAGATGGAGATGGCGATGAAGATGCTTCGACTTTCTTCTCCGTGAGTGAATGTGAACAATTTATGTTTGTTAAAATGTTAGTGATTGTGAATTTGTACTGACTACGCTTATTGGATGCAGCTGCTCTTGCTTCGTGCCGTTGGCTTTCTTTTGCCTTGCTACATCATGATCTGGGCTATCAGTATATTACAACGTCGGAGGCAAAGACAGGTAAATATTGCTTTACACCTTTTTACTGTGAATTTGCTAGTGAGTTTTAGTAATGAGTCGAGTGAGAGAAGAATGTTGAAAGTCACACACGCAAAAGACATGATTTACGTGGTTTGGCAAGACTAGAGTTATAATTACAGTTTACTAAGAGACACACCCCATATATTTATAGGCAGCGTCTAGGACAACAGTAGTTACCGTAAAATGAACAAAATACCCTTCTAGAGAATTTTGCTTTGGGATTACCGTCCCCCAAACCTTGAAGTTTTGTATATAATGGGAGTCCAGGGCAATCAAGTTATAACATTAAAACGACCAAAATACCCTTCTAGAAAATATGGCTTGGGGATTACTGTCCCCGGACCGTGAGGTTTCTGTATATAATTGGGTTTAGAGCAAACAAACTTCCAGTGCAAAGACCAAATTACCCTTCTACAATGTTCGGTCCCGGGATTGCTTCCCCCAAACCCTGAGGTTTTTGTGTATAATTGGAGTCTTGGGCAATCAAATTATTAGTCTAATATTAACCAAAATACCCTCGTAGAATATTTGGCACATGGATTACCGCCCTCGGACCCTGAGGTTTCTGTATATTTTTGGAGTCTAGGGCAAAACAAACAATTAATGTAAAATGATTAAAATGCCTTTCTAGAAAATGTTGTTTTGGGGCTACTGCCCTGGACCTGAATGAATGTAAATAACTTCTTGTTTGTAACTTTGATTTTCCGGAATAGGAGGCTGCAGCACTGGCAGCAGCTCGATTTGCAATTGTTGTACAAGCAGCACAAAACAGAGGTCTCCTTGTAGCTTCAGCTGCACCGGCAAGCACTTCACAGGCCACTACTCACACGGAACCTGCTTGATTATGGTTCGTGCATTAGACATCTGACAGTTGTGGGAGTCATTTGCATGTACAACACCATGAAGATCGAATTATTCCAATGGCGATTTCGTCTTATTTTTATATCCTGTCATTATGTTACATGTGTATAAGAACGTGTTGGTCCTGTGATGATCATGAGAGCTTGTCTCGGTTAACTGATCGAGAGAACCAGTCTGATATTGGCCTACTCGGTGGAGTCGGGCAACCAAGAATGTTGAAATTGTATTTAGTTGATGTATTTACTATTTCGTTAATGTACCATTGCCATTTGTTTCGCGATTTAGATTTTCTTGTTAGTTTTAGTTTAGAGCAAAGCAATTATGCACGGATTAAACGTGAGTTGCATATTTATCTTTTCTGAACCCCTTCCCTTCTTTAAGAGTGATTCTGAGGGAGTTCTGTGACTTCAAGTTGTGGCATAATCACCAGCACTCGAATGCAGGATCAGAAAGATTATATTATCAGACAAGAAATCAGCATCCTTAAGACATCAGATTGCAAAAGAAAAGTTCGTAGAGGATTGGATGCCATCCACAACAGGACTTGAAATCGCGAGAGCAACTGAAGTTCAAAGAGAGAGACATCTTTGAACACCAAATGACCTAGATGATGGGGATGATCTGTTACGAAGCTAGTGTAGGGAGCAATCATGGCGCCAAACCATCTCCACCGTACATCATAAAGAGAAATAACAGAATTCCGGAGAAAACATATGTTAGCAACACATCAATGTAAAATCAAAAGAATGATCATTTATCGCGTAGATGTACAAGACAAGATTTATATGATTTGACGAATAGTGCACAAGTATGCGGTCACTAATAGGATAGGATACTTCTTTTTCTGTAGAATGAGTTTTGTGTACCGTATAACTCTAGGGAAACACGAGCTTATTTATAACCACCAAGGCAAGAGTACAGTAAAATTGACCAATCGGCAAGGTACTTGCTTATAGTATCTTGGTTGTATATCTATAAGTAAATATTTTGAAACGTTTTTATCTCTTCTTCTGTCAAATCAAATAAGGTTTTGATCGCATAAATTGAATAGGGGTGGAAGCGAGTGTAGGAGCAATGAATGCAGTATTAAAAAATAAGTGAATAGACATACAAATGTACTATTCATTTTACATTGATTCTTTAATACTATCACAGTATTGAGCAAAAAAAAAATCACTATTATCAGAAACAAAAATGTCCATTTTTTGGGAATGCAATTCTCGAACAATTTCTTAAAATTAGTTTAGATCATTAAATCGTTAGGAATATGCAAAAACCACCCTAACACAAGCAGACGGCAAGGTTCGGGTTCGAGCTTGTCATACCGAGTTCGGTCTAAAGTGTTCCAAAATCGCAAACATTGAGTCGGGCCAAAAACTAGTAAAATTGACCCAACCCACGCCACACACGCCCCTAATAACTACAGTTATAATATCCCATTTGTTAAGCTATATATAAAATAGAAGGCCCAAGTGGCCAAGGTCACTTCCATCTTTAGTTTCTACAGCAAAATAGAAAAAAGAAATAAATAAAAGAAAAAACGAAAAAAAGTTCGAAAAAAAGACTTGTGACTATTGAAAAGATTTCACAGGTCTGAGTTTAATTTAATTTAATTTGTTTTAATTTTATCTTAAATATTTAGTCCGATAAATTCAAATTGATAATTAGAATATTGAGTCATAAAGACTCTATAAAGCTCTATACAAGAGTGTATAGGGAGAACCGTGGCAGTCTGGATTCGTACCCAAAATTTATCACATAAAGTTGACAGTGAATATCACTAAATCAATAGATTTTGAGTATGTTTGAGTTTAATTTCAATATGTCATAAGTCACAAGTTATGATTTATAGAGTTTATATGGCCGATAATTTAAAATTATTGACCCGAGTGTATTGACGAATGAGGATCAAAAACTATTGGCCCCGAGGTTGTATGGTTCGTATATAGAATTAAATAAAAAAACATTTGATTAAACACAGCTGCGCAGGAGTTGAAATCAAGCGCGCCGCTCAGCCTCCCCTGCTTTCTTTAGGCAGCGCCGCCAGCCTTCTTGTCAAACCGCCTGCAACTGTAGATCTCTTCGATCGTGCTTTCTCCTTTCGCCATGGCCACAAGTAAGTACGCGCGGGTAGTGTGATACACGTATATACACACACACACACACATATATATATATATGCAATTATTTATGCTTAATCTATAGCTTTCATCAATGTATGGCTATGAAGGTGAAGATGCAATTAGAGTTCTTGTTTTGTTGTGACAGGATTGCAATACGAGAATAATAGCGAGATTGGGGTTTTTTCGAAGCTCACCAATGCATACTGTCTAGTAGCAATTGGGGGTTCTGAGAATTTTTATAGGTATTGTTTTTGTTAAACTATATAGGTTCGTGTATCGGGGAAATATCTATGCTAGGCCAAGTGCAATGATCTTAGCGTTTATTTGTTACATAGTAAGTAATTGTAATGTGTATGATCCCCTCACATTTCATATATGAAAGAGATAGACACAGAATACGCACGGACCATTGAACTCGGTCTGGCATGGCATAGAATTACAGTGTATCTGTAACTTAAGTTCCACCAGCTGATGGATATGTGCTGATTCTTTGTATTTGTTATAAGTTGATGGTATTATTGTTTGGTGGCAGCACGTTCGAGGCTGAATTGGCTGATGTAATTCCGGTGGTTAAAACCTCCATTGCTGGGACTAGAATCATCGGACGACTCTGTGCTGGTGAGAGATATGTTGCTCAATTGGCTTTGGTTGTATTTTATGTACTGCTTTTAATCTGCACATCTAGATGTTGAAAGCTAATGATCTCTCCTCTCCCATCCCCCCGAAAAACTCGTTTGGCAGGAAATAAAAACGGGTTGCTTTTGCCTCACACTACTACTGACCAAGGTGATCTCATGACTCATATAATGTGCTATATACATTTGGGTTTTATATATCTAGCTTTATTCTTATTAAATGCTTATGGAGTTCGATCAATGCATACTTGCTGGCAGTAAGCTTGGATTATTGGTATTATCGGGGTTAAGCATGATAATTGTCCTAATTTGGGTTAATAGATAAATTTGCTCGCTTCCATCTCAAATATCAAGTGTTAATCTGTTCTGCTTTTTTTTGGTTGAATCGTCAATTTATGCCTTAATTCCTATAATAATCAGATCTTTGAATCAATTCCTAGTGCGAGTTTGTATTACTATGAGTTACTTGTCGAAGTAGAACAGTACTTAGCCTGGCTAGTCAAGATTGTGAACTTATAGATGCGGTTTGTTATTTGTAAAACCTTGCCAATTTCTTTAAATCATCTAGTTGATTTCTTCACATTTTTTCGCCTGACCAGCAAATTGAAATTTATGTGACATTATCTGGAATTGCCAGTTCTGTTTATAAGAGTCGCTCTATTTCGGGTTGCAGACGTGCAGTACCCTCTTAGATTCTTTATTTTTTGACACTATAACTTGTCACTTGGGCAGTTTTAACACACTGATAAAATTTGATTTTCCTTTCTTGGTGGTCAAATTTTGTTCATTTTACCCTGAAATCTAATCAAATACTATAAACTAAATCAAACGCAATCAAATTTTGAATTTCCTTTGTCTTCGGTATTATAGAACTACAACACTTGAGGAACAGTCTACCAGACTCAGTTGTTGTTCAGCGTATTGACGAGAGATTATCTGCTCTTGGGAACTGCATTTCGTGCAATGATCATGTTGCTCTTACACATCCTGATCTTGACAGGGTAAATATCTGCCCATATTTAACGCAACCCTTTTATATTAGAAATGGAACTTATTATTTACAGTATTTTTCTTAGGAAACTGAGGAGATGATTGCTGATGTTCTCGGGGTAGAAGTTTTCAGGCAGACTATTGCTGGAAATATACTTGTTGGTAGTTTCTGCGCATTTTCCAACAGAGGTGGCTTGGTAAGAGTTCAATTACTGGATGAATTAAACAAGGGATAATTACATGCATTCCCTCACTAATTGAGTAATTACCACGAGCCCCCTGAGGTTTTGCAAATTACCAAGTCACCCCGTCAGATCCTGATAACTTAGATAACCTGGGGTGAAATTATAATAGGGTTTTACTGATTAGGGAAATTTTGGTAATTTCTCAAATCTCAAGGCGTTTTTCGTAATTAAAGTCTTATGCAGCGAGTGTATGCGTAATTAACCCGAAATTAAAAGTTAGCTGATTTTGACGTCCCAGGATGAGATTTTCATTTTATGCTAAAAAAATCGTATTTGCTTGCTCCTTAGGTCCATCCTCATACATCTGTAGAGGATTTAGACGAACTTTCGACTCTTCTTCAAGTGCCTTTGGTGGCAGGGACTGTGAATCGTGGTAGTGAAGTGATAGCAGCTGGGTTGACAGTAAACGACTGGACAGCATTCTGTGGATCAGATACAACTGCTACCGAGTTGTCTGTTGTCGAGAGTGTTTTCAAGATAAGAGAAGCTCAACCTAGTGCTCTTGTCGACGAGATGAGAAAATCATTGATCGACACTTACGTTTGATGGAGCCTTTTTGAACTCAATGTTTATGTATGAAGCTATGATTCTCTTGGAACGAGCTTCGTTTCTTGTTTTATGGATGATAATGTTTTCTTTTCTTTTTTTGTGAATGAGCGACTCTTTTCTGGATTTAGGGAATTTTAAGCTCTCATATAATCGCAATATCTGCGTATAATGTTTTACGCATGGACAGGATCATCTTTGGGAGCCTCGAAGACCTCAAGTCATCGGCAAATTACAATCTGATGGACACACGTAGGTTTTATTATACATGGAGTTCATACGAATACTCAGATGGCGCTTATGTTATGGTTACGAATTAGATTCTCGAGAACTATCCGGAATGAATGAGAGTCTCGAGAACTACGAAAGATTTCCTAGAACTGTTCGGAGAGTCTCGAGGGGTATTCAAAATCAAATTCATTTTTTTCGCTGAAATTTGAGATCTTTCTTGAAAATATTAACGGTAGAAGTTTTTTGAGATGTTTATAGGAAATGTTGACGAAATGCGTTTTTTATGGGGAAAAATCTTCGAAAAATTGAAAAATGAAAAAAAGCGTGCCATCCAATTAAAGCATAAAGTTTGTACTTTGTTGATTATGTCCCTTCATTACTAGGACGTGGATCTTGTCCATATTCTTCTTTTGGGGATGATATTCTCATTAATCCAATCTTATGATCTTATCTTGGTAGAAGATCTAGCATAAGAGGACATAAATTCTCGATTGCATGCGTATAATAATTACTAACCGTCCATTTTGGTGACACGACGTTGCAGTTTTTTTTTTAATATTCCAATGAAGGGTGTTATTCCAGCAACCTGACTCGATACGTTACAGTTTTTTTATGTGAATAATAATCTTTTATTTTTAGATAAATGTTCATCACATCATCAAACGTACTGATATCAAGGAATAAAAAATACAAATAATAACTATAAAATCTAAAATTAATACCTCTAAGTTATAAAGTTTTTGGGACTCTTAAATATTATATAGAGTGAAGATTTATTTTAAAGTTGAAATAATTCTTGTGTAGTTCTAAATTCTAAGTTTATAGTTTAAAAATGCATGGAAAGAAATTGGAATTATTGAAAAACAAATAATTATTAAACTTATGCACGAAGATCATTAATACGACTTTAATAAAAAGTATTACTTAGTTGAGAGTTCTGTTCCTTTTGAAAGGATCCTACATTATTGAGCATTATTCTGGTTAGTTGTGGTGTTGACCACCAAAATAAATCTAGTAATTATTCAATTTTGAAATGGTTCTTGCTAATAATGACTCTTTTTATAATTATAATATTTTCAAAGCTGAAATTTATGTTTTCTTTTTTAGTCTTCTTTTTGAAATTTAAATTCAAATTTTATTTATTTGAAGCAATCAATCACATTACAAGTGTGATTATACTTTAAAGTATACACCACTCATATATCAAATATAAATTCACTTGCCCTCTTATTTTTCATTTTATATTTTTGTTAGATCAACTAAAAATTTCCATTACTTCGTGATAGTACTGAATTGAGTCGATTTTATCTAAAGCTTGTTAGCTGTGGTATGAGTTTTCACTTTCATATGGGAGGTCCTGAGGTCAATTCCAGACTGTCTCAAATTGTGACTTTTCTCTTCATATTTGGAGTCTTCTAGAGTCTGTGTGTTCCATAATTATAAAAGTCTATCGGCCCAGGTTTATCGGATCAAGGTATCTCCCTTCATGTAGAATTAAAAAAAAATGAATTGGGTCGATTTTATAGGTCATCCCTATGTCATTAGGAGCTTTAGGGTCGGGAACTATTCGAGCTTTTACGACGGGAATTCGGTTCTTCTCGGAGTTGTCTACGTACATCATTAGACAATTAGGTCATAATGTAGTTTAAATTCCTTCGGAGATCAGGTCACATCCAATCCCATTTATATTTGTTCAATTTCTATTAAATGTGACTATGGACAAGTACGTTAAAGACCCTTAACAATCTAATTTTACAAAGAAAATCTTACTTTGTATTTTTTATTTCGGTATATAAGAGAGATAAATTATTATTTTCTATCGACCTGAATTTTAATTAAACGACACTTCCCTTAAGGAGTCTATTTTTTAAATTTACAGAGAGTAAAATTGTAAAAACTTATAAATATCCAAGGGAGTATAATTATAAAAAATACTTTAACATAGAAGAAACTTTATTTAATTTTTTAATACGTGAAGGGTTTTTAATAATTACACAATAAGTGAGGAGTCCGCATATAATTTTTCCTAAATTAAATTAGACTCGTATATCTCATGATGAATCTAATTAGTATGCAAGTTGTTATCTGTAGTTATTTGCTACCACAATTATGCAACTTGTTATACATCCGTGTGAAGATGCTCATCACTAAACAACAGTACATATATATTGCATATACATACATACACACATATATCTATATATATATATATATATATACACACACCTATATAGGGTTAGCTTCTATGTATGTAAATTGCGCGTGCTTGGGATAAAGACAAATGGGTATGACATGCATTAATGTCCTAATCTACTAATTAGAGTAATTGACTCCTAACAATTTAGACCTCATAGAGTCCAAGTCATTCTAATTATAATATAACGCGCTCTCTCCCTATCTCTCTAAATTCTAACTTTTTTTTTTCCCCCTCCACGGACAATGGTTAGATGAAGTAGTCATTTACTTTACCACTATTACCACCATCGTCGGCGGGTTGGGTTAGAGCACTCTTCTTTAAATTGTACATCACATCTTCAAATCTGACGAGATGGATATGGATCTAAAAAAACAGAGACATATCTGACGAGATAAAGACGGGTGATACATAAGTTTTTATACAGCGTTTTAGATATTTTGTTTAGTATTTTATTTTCTCTCTCGTATGAGAGTTTGCTTTCTCTCTCGAATGAGAGTTTCATCTCTTCTTAAATAGAAATTGCACAAAAATTTTCTTATGTTCGTTTGTGAGTTCTTAAGATTTGTTATTTTTAAGAACTTGATAGTTGGTATTTCAGATTATCTTACTACACACTTGAGTTTATATAAATTGTATTGTTCCAGTTGATAGTTGGTGTTTCAGATGTTCTTACTACATCGTTTGAGTCGATATGAATTGTATTGTTCCAGACGTTGTAAACTTTTGATTGAATGATATATAAGATCGATTTTTCTTAATAAAAAACAAAAGAGTCCAAGTCATCTTGTCATTTATAGCGTTATAAGCTTTGATTACATACTATTTTTATTATTTTTTGCAGCTTGCAAAATTCAAATTTTAAACTATCAAAATAATCTCAATTATTTATGGGGCAAAATACACTTTGTACCATTGAACTATTCATTTTGTCTTATTTAGATTCCTAAACTATCAAATGTAACAAAATGATTCATAAATTATTAAACGTAACAAATTAGTCCCTTATTTTTTATGAATATATTTGGTTACTTTTTAAAATTGATAAATAATATAATACGAATATTATTTTTGAATATTAAGTTCTTTAAACTTTTTTATATAAGTATTTAATATTCATCCAGTGGTAGTATGATCTTGGGAACTCAAAAAATTCTATAGAAGCTTCCTAACAATCTCTCATCACAAAGCATGCCACGTATTCGTATTATAGCAATATCCTTTAGTGAAGGTGCCACTTGAGCTTTGGTTTAACCATTCGAAAACGGTGTTACATACGCAGGAAAAATTTAATTTTTGGTCTTATAGAACCTCCGCACATTTCAAATTTAATTCCGTTGAACTTTTAGTTGCACTTTTGGTTATAGAACTGAAAAAATTGTACTTTGGTCCCCAACAATTAAAAAATAGTTGGAAAAAGGTAAGCGTCATATATGCACCTTTTTTTTTTTTTTTTTTGAGATAATAATGTGTATCTGACACTCGTCTTTTCCATCTATTTTTTTATGATTGAGACCAAAAATGCATTCTGCTCATTTCTATATGACCAAAAGTGCAATTAAAATTCTAATTGAACTATATCTGAAATTGGCGAATTTCTACAAGATCGTAAATGAAATTTCCCTACTTACGGCTGAATGGCCATTCAGCCGTATTTAATTAATACTTCTTCTAGTAATATTTAAGAATCACTCATTCGAAGACTACATCATCATTCATTAATAAACTCGTCTAACAATAGCACATTTGACATAAACAATCATCTTATGACTGGAGGGGAGGATATGAATTTGAGAAAATGATTTGGAGCTACAAAATTTAAATGACCTTTTTATTACGTGAGAATATGGCAATCAAAATATTTCTTTAAAAGAAAAGCGATCAGTTTATTTCAGCCAATAAAAAGTTTACAATATCAAGAACAATACAATTTAGATTGTCTTTAACGATATATATAGTTAAGAACAATTGAAGCACCAAATATCAAAATTCTTCAAGATAACGAATCTTAGGGAATAACAAACGAGCACAAGAAAACTCTTATATAAAGACTATACTCTTATTCAAGAGAGACGAACCTCTCATTCTAGAGAGAATACAAAACTAAACTAAAAAACTATATAAAATTTAATGTATCGCTTGTCTTCATTTCGTCAAATCAATCGTTGTCTCATTAGATACATCCCCGTCTCATCAGATTTAAAGCTGTGATACACAACTTAAAGGAGGGTGCTCCAATCCAACCCGCCAAAGATGGTGATAGAAACAGTGGTAATGGAGGTGACTGTTTCACTGAATTATAATCGACAGAGAAGAAGAGTAGAAAAAGATGGTTAAGGTTTTTAGACAAATAGGTCGAGAGCGGCTTGTACAAACGTAGTAATCCTTTTTTTAGTAAGCGTACAAACGTAGAAATCCGATCAAAAAAAAAAAGTATGGCAATCAAAAGTTATCCAAATAATTGGCATAAATTAATATTATGGAATTTCATTGTATGGCAATCAAAAGTTATCCCAGGAATTTCATTGTATGGCAATCAAAAGTTATCCCAAAAAAGTATGGCAATCAAAAGTTATCCAAATAATTGGCACAAATTCGTAGTAATCCTGTTTAAATTTCATTGTGATTTAAAGTTATCCAAATAATTGGCATAAATTAATATTATGGAATTGAAATTTCTAAGTCTCAGATGCTTCTATCCACGCACAACATTAGATATTTTGACACGACATTTATGAGAGAGCAATCAATGATGAATGCATTATAGGTCTGATGCGGCGTGCACTAAGTGTTGTGTGTGGTGTGTGTATGACTGCATGTAACCAATTAATTATAAAATTTACTGTGTTTTTAAGGTTCCTAATTTTGTTAATACTATATTTATATATATAGGGTATGGATCAAATACATTTTTCTATTTTAAATAAGATCTAAAATTCAATATACACCATTGATACCATTTGATCCCAAGGTCCAGATTTAACTACCTTTTTCAGTTTGTATAATTATTTTTAATGATGCAGGGACATTTTAGTCAATGAAATCTAACCAACTCATGCAGGATCAAAATCAAATCCCACTAATAAAGCTATAACAGATTCCTTTATCCCCAATTAATTTTTTCTTTTCAATTATAATAAATCTTTCCAATTACAATTACAACAATTACAATTACATTATTCATCATCTCATTAACGCGATCAATTCACAGAAGTGTTCACAGAACAATTCGATCAGTTCAAAGAACCTAAATCTTTCCAATTACAATTACATTATTTATCATAAAACGGAATTAATCATCAAGATCGATTCATCATCATCGTCAATTCTGTGTTGTTACTGATGATGATGATGATGATTTCTCCTCAAGAACAGCCATGGCGGAAGAAAAAGAAGTTGTTGTTGTTACTTAAACAATTAGTGATTTCAAACCATTATACAGTATCTTATAAACAACTATATAGTATGTTATAACACATTATACAGTATTTTATAACCTATTATACAGTGTGTTTTTATGCATCATACAGTTACAAGACAGTATCTTATAACCTATCCCGTTATGTTAAAAGCTATTATTTATACTAAAAAGTCCTACTACTTTGAAATGTAAGAAAAAAAGATAAGAGCTTTACAGCAAGACTAATTGAGCTGCAGGATTGAAATTAAGAAACATAACTCTATTTCGACATTTATTCAAACATAAAAGAATCCATTTTCATTTATATAATTATAATCAAAACACACAAACTGAAAAAATAAGCGACAAAATGCAGCAGATCCATCAAAAACCCATAAGTTTGAGCTGCAATTCAAACAAGATACAATAGGTTGTAAGATATTGTATAAAATGTTATAACATACTGTATAGTTGTTTATAAGATACTATATAATGGTTTGAAATCACTAATTGTATGTCACTAATCACATACTGTATACCACCGTTGTAATTACTGTATAATGATTTATAAGCTACTGTATGATGGTTTAAAAAATCACTAATTGTGATGTCACTAAATACCACATTGTATATCACCACTCATGTACTGCGTTTTGCTTTAAAAAAATAATAATAAAAAATATATTTTAAATTTCCGAAAGGCAAAAACTGTTTTTGGAATTTGGTCTCAAGCTCTACTTCAAAGCTCTTGGGCCCAAATTCCATCGTTTTAATAGGTTTTTTTGCGTTTTTACGTTTTCAGTCGGATTTTTATTTTTATTTATTTCCATTATTTTCGTACTTTACCTTGTTTATATTTACTATATATTTGATTATTAACTATTATATAATGGATTAATTAGCTATTGTATTCATTGTATAATGGCTTATATGATACTGTATACTGGGTTATAATATACTGTTTAATGTAATACAAAATGCTGTATAATATATTCAACTGACTGTTGGAAGGCGCACAATCACATGTTGTGTATCCCTATTGTATGAACTGTATAATGTAATATAATATGCTGTATAATGTAATATAATAGGCTGTATAATGTGTTCAAATCACTATTGAAAAAAATAAACGAACAATATATTGTATATCACCATTATAGTTTACTAATTAAGCAATATACAAAACATTTATTGATACTATACAGCGTGTTATTCAAAAATCAAAACGCAAAATAACAGATTCTTCAAAAACAGATTATTCACAAAAACAGATTCTTCACAAAAACAAATAACAAATCTGATGTTAATACGATTCTATAAATTGATTGCGTTAATCTTGGGCTGAGATTGTGATATTGAAGTGGAGATTTTCTTGGGTATCAGTTTTGAGAGATTGTAGGAGATCATGTGCCGTTATTTTTGGTAAATGGGTGATGTATAATTTTGTCATTTTGTCCATTATACTCCTAATCCTTATTTTCTATTTTTTCCTGTCTGTTTCTTCCTTATTTTTTGGACTGTTTCTTCCTTATTTTTTGGACTGTTGGATTTAATGTATCCAATGGTGTATATTGGGTCTTAGATCTTATTTAAGAGAGGGTATGTATTCGATCTTGACCCTATATATATATATATATATATATATATATATATATATATATATATATATATAGCTACTGTTTACACTATAAAATAATTTGGGCTTTCGAATTACAAAGTTCAAATAGCCCAAACTGTAGAAATTCGAAAGAAGGAAATTGTGTCCACAAATAGGCAAGATAAGGCCCAAAAAACTCGAAAAATGGCAGAAATATAGGTTGGGTTGATAAAAATTCAATAATCGAATCTGAAGAAATAAAGAGAGTCAAAAAGCCAGTAATCTGCATTCAAGGAAGACGCGCTTGAGGATTTTGAAAGAGACGGTTGGAGGAAGTTGACGACAGTTCCCGAAGAAGAAGAACGTGGGTTCCCAAGGCCATAATATATAGGCGGCCAAGACGAAGGAAAAAGGAGGAAGGAGGATCAGAATCACAACTTCTACATTTTCAATTCTCTTAGAATTAGCTCTAACCTTAGGAGTAGTTCATAGCGTAATGTAGGAGTAGCTCATAGCGTAAATTATGAGTAGCTATAGTGTAATTTAGTATTTGCTTATCAAGAGTTGATGGAATTTACCTGCAAGGCTTGTATCTGCATTTGCTTGTAATCTTCACGATCGAAGACTCTCATGGAGGTATAAATTATCCTTTTTTCAGATTTAAGCATTTGATAGATAATTTTATCTTGACTTGAGTTTTCCGTTCATCATTCTCATATTCGAAATGAACGACTAGAAATTCAATCAAAGACTTGAACCACCGTTTAGCGAATCGAACGCAAGGGTTGAGGGATAATTTCAAGTTATAGATTATTCTGATTTGTTAAGACATTCGATTGAAATATTCTCATGGAGGTATAAAATTATCTATTTTCAGATTTAAGTATTTGATAGATAGTTTTTATCTTGACTTGAATTTTTCCTTCACTATATTATTACTTCATTCGAAGACGATAATTAGCGTTGAATTTAAGACTTGAACCACCAAATAGCGTGTCAAACGCAGAGGTTGAAAGATAATATCAAATTATAGATTATCACGGGGCTCGGAACGAACATTCGGATCCACCTCATTCGTGTTTGTTTTATCGCGAAACAAATTTCTGGCGACCACATTGGGAGTATAATTTGTGCGTAACTGACTCCCGATAAGGATATAAAATGTCGGAAGATTCTGCCAGAGAAGAACTTGGTGAGGATCTGGAGATCTAACCTATCTCGAAACATAAGGTTAGAGCCGATAAGATGTACGAACAGTTTGTTCGGGTTATGAAGCAAACTTTGGTAAGTGCTCGAGAAGATCGGCGAAGAGAGTTCAATGATCAATATCGGGCATTGGCTTAGAAATCTACTCACATATTTACAGCAATAGTACAAGATATTGCTGTAAGTGCTCGAGAAGGCCTCACCCGAGAGGTCACTTGAGTGATAACTGAATTAAGAGAGATCTTTAATCAAACCTGCGACGCATTCTCTGGTATGATAAATGCTCAGGTAGTGACGGCACTCGAGCCCTTAATTAACCGACATAATGTTTTGGTGGAAAAAGTAACTCAGTTAGTGTTAGTTGAACCAATGACTCAGATTAGGCACTTAAATTCAGGAGAACCGCCACCAGGTTACCCTAGGGAAAATAGGAGTAGGAATAGTCAGTTCGAAATAGGTCAAACTTCGAATACTAATGAGCCCAATTTTTCGAACTCGAACCCATCCATGCTTGGGGGGCAAACGGTAATAGGACAGCAAGGTTTTACTCAAAATATGCGTCCTCCTCCAAACATTCTCCCAAATGTTAATACGAATCAATTTCAAACACAACTTCCGAGACCTTGCTTTACTACCCCACCGGTTAATTATGCGCAAGTACCGGCGGGCTACCCCACTAACAGTTATGTTAATAATTTCGAAATACCTCCAAATTACACCCAAGGGCCACTCCATGGGAGGCAAGGCCAAATACCAGTTTATGCAGAAGCCTCAAGCGCTTTTTTTTCTATGGGAAATAATGGTTTCCCTAACATACCGGTAAATCCAGGAGTTCCCACGTTTCCGAATAATATCCAGGTGCCATATGTAGGGGGCAGGCCATGCCCAACGCCCAGATGGGAGAAAACCTTATCCGACTGGGTAGATAGAAACTTTCCATTTCCTCGAAACTATAAGATCCCTGATTTCACTTTGTTTTCAAGAGATGACCATATATCCGCTCTCAAACATCTATCTAGGTTCGCTTGTCAGTGTCGAGAGGCTGCAGACCAAGAGTTCCTTAAGCTAAGGCTTTTTCCCAGTTCATTGACGAGATCAGCCTTTAATTGGTATATAAGTTTATCCCCAAATTTTATACATAGTTGGGATGAAATGCAGTTCCAATTTCAAAATCACTTGGCTCGAACGGATCCAGAGATCTCGATGAGTGACCTTGCCAAAATTAGACAGAATGTGGGGGAATCGGTCGAAGAATTCCTCTCGCGATTTAAGAAGGCTACGGTTAAATGTCTCCTCAATTTACCTGAATCTGAATTTGTGTAGCTAGCACAACAAAAATATGTCTTTCGAATATAGGCTAAGATTCGATGGCATTCCTTTTGCTGACTTTAGGAGTTTAGCCGAAGGTGCCATCAGATATGATAATATGCTTAAGGAAGAAAGCAATAGAAAACACCAAGGCTTCAATGCCTTCGAAATCGGAACTTTGTGGGTATTCGAGATTCTTATGAAGTAGACCTAGCAGAATTTGTAAAAGGACCCCCTTATCAATGTGGAGCCCTCAAAAAGAAGGACTGCATGGCGACTGGGTAGTTACAAATGAAAAAAGAAAAGAACTACACTTTCGATGTAACAAAAACCGAATAAATTTTTGATTGGTTACTCGCCAACAAGAAATTAAAGTTTAAAGGAAAACATAGAATTCCTTCGAAATCTGAAATAAAAGGGAAACTTTATGGTAAATGACATAATGCATTTTCCCAAGACACAAATAATTGCATTTTATTTCGAAATTTGATTCAAGAAAAGATAGATTCGAAAGACCTTATATTCCCTGATATTAAAAAAACTAATATCGATGAAGATCCATTTCCAGTTATGGATCTCGAAATTAATACTCTCGAATGCTCTGACTCACAGGTCACTATCGAAACCAAGGTAGCAATCAGAACTTTCAACCGGCTGATTGACGAGGGAATACTGACTTTTTGTAAGGCCAAAGACGAAGGGCTCGAAGGGATGTGCAGGTGGCACATGAACACCCTTCACACCACTGATCAGACATTAAGGGCTCGAGTGCCGTCACTACCTGAGCATTTATCATACCAGAGAATGCGTCGCAGGTTTGATTAAAGGTCTCCCCTAATTCAATTATCACTAGAGTGACCTCTCGGGCGAGGCCTTCTCAAGCACTTACAACAATATCTTGTACTATTGCTGTAAACATGCGAGCAGATTCCTGAGCCAATGCCCGAGATTGATCAATGAACTCTCTTCGCTGATCTTCTCGAGCACTTACCAGAGTTTGCTTCATAACCCGAACAAACTGTTCGTACATCTTATCGGCTCTAACCTTATGTTTCGAGATAGGTTGGGTCTCTAGATCCTCACCAAGTTCATCTATGGCAGAATCTTCCGACATTTTATATCCTTATCGAGAGTCACTTACGCACAAATTATACTTCCACTGTGGTCGCCAGAAATTTGTTTCGCAATAAAACAAACACGAATAAGGTGGATCCGAATGTTCGTTCCGAGCCCCGTGATAATCTATAATTTGAGATTATCTTTCAACCTCTGCGTTCGATACGCTATTTGGTGGTTCAATTTTTAAATTCAACGCTAATTATCATCTTCAAATGAAGTAATAATATAGTGAAGGAAAAATTCAAGTCAAGATAAAAACTATCTATCAAATACTTAAATCTAAAAATAGATAATTTTATACCTCCATGAGAATATTTCGATCGAATGTCTTAACAAATCAGAATAATCTATAACTTGGGATTATCTCTCAACCCTTGCGTTCGATTCGCTAAACGGTGGTTCAAGTCTTTAATTGAATTTCTAGTTGTTCATTTCGAATATGAGAATGATGAACAAAAAACTCAAATCAAGATAAAATTACATAGCAAATACTTAAATCTGAAAAAAGGATAATTTATACCTCCAGGAGAGTCTTCGATCGTGAAGATTAGAAACAAATGCAGATACAAGCCTTGCAGGTAAATCCCATCAACTCGTGATAAGCAAATACTAAGTTACACTACAGCTACTCCTAATTTACGCTATGAGCCACTCCTACATTACGCTATGAACTACTCCTAAGGCTAGAGCTGATTCTAAGAGAATTAAAAATGTAGAAGTTGTGATTCCGATCCTCCTTTTTTCCTTCGTATTGGCCGCCAATATATCTTGGCCTTAGGGAACCCACGTTATTTTTCTTCGGGAACTGCTGCCAACTGCCTCCAACCGTCTCTTTCAAAATCCTCAACTTAGCGCGTCTTCCTTGAATGTAGATTATTGGCTTTTGGACACTCTTTATTTCTTCAGATTCGATTATTGGGTTTTTATCAACCCAACCTACATATCTGCCATTTTTTGAGTTTTTTGGGTCTTATCTTACCTACTTGTCGACCCAATTTCCTTCTTTTCGAATTTTTACAATTTGGGCTATTTGGGCTCTGTAATTCGAAAGCCCAAATTATTTTATGGTGTAAACAACTACATAAATACAATTACCACAAAATTAAATAATATAGAAACTAGCTAAACTGATTAGGAAAGAATATAATTTAATTAATAAATTTTCTTTCAAAATATAATTAGGTAGTTAAGTGATCGATCAACATTTTGTGATTAGATTTTAATTCGTCATCCTTAGGTTACTATTTGGAGATCAAAATAATGTCATAATTCGATATTAATAAATTTTCTTTCAAAATATAATTAGGTAGTCAAGTGATCGATCAACATTGCGTGATTAGATTTTAATTCGTCTTCCTTAGGTTACTATTTGGAGATCAAAATAATGTCATAATTCGATTATACGTAAATAAATGTAATTATATTTGAATTTAGAGTTTCAAAAATATCTCGTGATCAGGAATAACAATAGGGCGGGTATGACAGGTCTCTTTTGACAAGACTTGAACAACCCCCCCCCCCCCCCCCCCCCAAAAAAAAGAAGTAATACTCTAGACCCCGTCTTTGTCCAGTCGGGTACTTGGAGGGGTCGGGTTTTACTCGGGAGTCCCGACTTGAGGTTTTTTATCCCAATTTATTTATTTTCGCCCTTGCCCTGTTTTCATCCCAGCAGACAATTATTGTTGATTAGCTCCAAATCCACTCTTATTCATTAATTTGAAATTATTTTAAATGCTTCAAAAGGTCAAAAAAAAAATCTTTTTATTTTTTAGTTCTAACTTTATTATTAATGTAAAATTTATTATAATAAGAGTAAAAAGCATTTTCGACTCCAACATATGTCGGTCGGAGCACTTTGGTACATAATCTATTAACTTTTACACCTGAGTACCCAACATTTGTAAATTGTGACAAGTCCATTGAAGGAATAATTTGACTTAGATTGTGCACCAGTCTACCTATACATTGCATGATATACGTATTTTGCACCCTATCCTATGACATTTTGTGCACCTGATTACCTTATATATATTGCATGATATGTGTACTTTAATACACAATCTAAGTCATGCCTAATGCATGACAGACTTTTTGGAGAGAATATTTCAAATTATTCCTCCAATGGGCTTACTTGTCACGATTTACAAAAATTGAGTACTCGGGTGTAAAAGTTAATAGATTATATACCAAAGTGCTCTGACCGACATACGTTGGGGATCGAAAATGCTTTTTACCCTTACAATAAATAATAACTTATATATAAATATAAAACTAAAAAAAAATTGGGGTGGGTTTGAATTTGGGTTTGGGACGACGGGGTTCTCTTGGACCCATTACCCGCTCCGCACCCGGCCTCGTTTAAGTAATCCCAAACTTAGTCCAAATGAGGCGAATCCGAGGTGGATAATCGCTCTACCCGAACGTTTTACCATTCATGTATTCAGTAATTAATCAAAAGAAATAACATTGCCAATGTGTCAAGGTTCGATTTTTTTGAATGATGTTTTCAAATGCAAGCTTAGGTCGCTTATTGACTTCTTAAATCTTAATCATTCCCAAAGGAGATAAACTAATTAAAAACTAAATCAAGAATAGCTTTTAAATTACTAAATATGGATCGAGAACGAGATTCAAGATCTGTTATTTATTCCCATTAGTTGTATTCTGAAATTAGATATCTTCTGTCGACACATGGCAACCTTTTGAATAGTTAAACCTAAACTTATACTTAAATTACAAGGATTTATTACTTAATGAATAATTAAACAAATTGTTAGAGTATGGTCATTAAACACACAACGTGTCGGTCAAAGTATGTTGATTAAAAAATTAATTGATAAAGTGATTAAAGCCCTTGTTGACACATCACCTTGCTTTGCTAATTCCCCTTTTTATTATTAATTTATTATATAATTTTCCAATCATTATGAAGCAAATACGAAATGGTTTAAATATTTAGCAAATCTATCTATATTCCATAAATGGAAATGGTTAGGTATGAGGTCCATCCTAATGTAAGCAATTTTTCTCTACCAACTTGTAACAATAGAATAATGGATAAATTATTTATAAAAGATTATGGTTTTGCTACGTTACATCTTTAGTTAATTAAGATTGGTTGTGGCATCTTTTTCCATTAACTTTAATATTGCAATTTGAGACTTGTGTTTTTCTTCATTAATCTTCTATGCTCCTTCTAATAATTATCTTATTAAGTGGAGAACAAACAAATATATTTAGATAATCAACCTCCACTTACATATTTGTTTGACAAAGGTCTAATTATTGTTTTTAATAAAAATGTACGACTTTAGAGCCAACCAAATTGATGAACTAAATGTGATTATGCATTCAACTAAATTCATGATAACTTCAACTAATGCATGATGCATTAGCTATCTATCATTTCATAAGATTAGTGATCTTAGTAAGTCTTCACTTCAATCGAATTTGAAGTCAGATTCTGCTTGATCGTTAACTTCAAATTCGAATACGATCACAATTACATGTATAAAGAATTTATGTAAACATAGTTATAATTATCACGGATGCTGATATTTCTTAAGAATGACCGAGTTTTACATTAAGAGAGCTAATTTCTTGAATTGTGCATCTAACTGGTGGTCACATACACTAAGAGTGTAGATGTATGACAAATGTCTCATAATTTTATAATGAATAAACGTAAATAAACAACAAAAACACTCGTCATATATCTTATCACCCATTATATATTCACCAGACATAACATAAAATATACTCAGAGATATGGAGCACGGCAAAATTCTAGTTTTAGTCCCATAAGATCTCGTGATTCTAGTTTTAATCTCATAGTTTACGGAATTCTAAAAATGGTCCCAAAATATTTCATTTTTTCCAAATTAGGTCCCAATTTAACCCAAAATTAGTCCCACAAGATTTTTTTTCGTTAATTTTAGTCCCATAGGATCTCGTGATTCTAGTTTTAGTCCCATAATCTGTGCAGACAGCTGTGCGCGTTTTCACGAGAAAATTCATAACTCATTGTAGAAAGCTCGGATTCATGAACCGTTTTCTTCCCATGAAACTAGACACATAGGGATATCCACACATAAATTGCACATAATCAGAAGACGTCTAGAATAAAGCAGTTTTGTATTCAAAATTAGCTAAAACTGTGTGTGTCTTCACGAGAAAATTCATAACGCACTGTAGAAAGCTTGGATTCATGAACCGCTTTCTTCCCATGAAACTACACACATAGGTATATCCACACATATATTGCACATAATCAGAAGACGTCTAGAACAAAGCAAGTTTGTATTCAAAAGTAGCTAAAAAACTATTAGCTGAGCAGACAGCTGTGCGCATCTTCACGAGAAAATTCATAACGCATTGTAGAAAACTCGGATTCATGAACCGTTTTCTTCTCATGAAACTAGACACATAGGGATATCCACAAATATATTGAAAATAATTAGGAGACGTCTATAAAAAAGCATTTTTGTATTCAAAATTAGTTAAAAAACTGTCGGCTGAGCAGACAGCTGTGCGCATCTTCACGAGAAAATTCATAACGCAATGTAGAAAGCTCGGATTCATAAACCGTTTTCTTCTCATGAAACTAGACACATAGGGATATCCACACATATATTGAAAATAATCAGGAGACGTCCATAACAAAGCATTTTTGTATTCAAAATTAGCTAAAAAACTGTCGGCTGAGCAGACAGCTGTGCGCGTCTTTACGAGAAAATTCATAACGCATTGTAGAATGCTCGGATTCATGAACCGTTTTCTTCCCATGAAACTAGACACATAGGGCTATCCACACATATATTTCACATAATCAGGAGACGTCTAAAACAAATCAGTTTTGAATTCAAAGTTAGCTAATCAGATTCCTTGCAAAATTAACATTAACAGAAAAAAATCTTGTGGGACTAATTTTAGGTTAAATTGGGACCAAGTTTGGAAAAAGTGAAATATTTTGGGACCATATTTAGAATTCCGTAAAGGCATAAACTGTGGGACTAAAACTAGAATCACGAAATCCTATGGGACTAAAATTAGAATTTTGCCTATGGAACACACTGATACAATACAACCACCATATGGAATAACCTCTCAAATTAGTGGGGGCCAAGTCCTCTTCCCATACCCTGGATCTGCCACGTGTGGGGTTCATGTCCAAATTAAGACAATTAATTTTAATAATCCCCATTCAATATTTATTTCACCACAACTAACATTTGGTGTCTGAATTCTGCAAAAATTGACATCATTTAGTCCCTTCCTTATTACAACAACTACCTATAAATCCAAACTTCAATTTTCCATAAACAAGTGGTTGACATTATTGGGAATTACTAAACTTTTCATCTAGCTCTTATCCTCAACCCCCCCCCCCCCCCAACCCCGACCCCCACCCCCACCCCCTCCCCCTCAAATTTGCATAAATTCCCATAAATTCAAGAAATCAACCCCAAGAACACAATCAAATCAAAATCCAATTTTTTTTTCCAAGATTAATTTAGAAACCCTAACCCAAAGATTTCAGGGTTTTGTCTTGAAATCACCAAAATGGACCTAGAATCAACCCCAACCAAAAGTGCAGATGACACTGAAATTGATACCCCACCACACACAACTCAATCAATCATCAAACCCTTATCCTTCACCAACGGCGCATTCAAGCACTACCACCTCCCACCGTCGCAAGCGGCGGCGTTGGTCACATACAAAGAATGCATGAAGAACCATGCAGCCACCCTAGGCGGCCACGCCGTTGACGGCTGCGGCGAGTTCATGCCACCCCCCTCCCCCACCGACCCCACCTCGCTAAAATGCGCCGCATGCGGCTGCCACCGCAACTTCCACCGCCGAGACCCCGCCGCCGCCGCCATAACCCCACCGTTTCTCGACTTCCGCCACCCGAATTTACCTAAACGATTCTCTCTCTCCCCCTCCCCGCCACCACCTCCGGCGCCGCCGCTTCCTTACACGCCCAACATGCTGTTCACCCTCAGCACGGCGGCGGTGGCTGAGGAGCACCACCAAGACCCGGCGACGCCGACGGCGGAGAACCCGGTTGGTAGAAAGCGGTTCAGAACGAAATTCAGCCAAGAACAGAAGGAAAAAATGCGGTCCTTTTCGGATAAATTGGGGTGGAGAATGCAGAAGTCCGATGAAGCGGCGGTGAGAGAATTTTGCGATGAAATCGGAGTTGAAAAGGGTGTTCTTAAAGTGTGGATGCATAACAACAAGAGCAAGAAAGAAATCAACGGCGGCTGCGGCGGCGGTGATCATGATGTTGCAATGAACGGCGGCGGCGGCGGCAGATTAATCAGCTTTGAAAATAATTGCAGAGAGAGTGAAGAAAGAAGGATTGAGAATGATAATAATGGGTCTTCTTCTTCACTTTGATGTAATTTAGATAAACTTAAGGGACTGGTAATTAATTTCCCTTCTTTTTTTTTTTTTGGGTGATGATTAATTAACTAGGTGATTTAACAGTAGTTTAATCACTGTTATAATGCAGGAGATCAATCAGAGATTTGATAGCAATAAAATTAAGTTGCTTGAGGGAACAATGAGGATATTTTTTATTGAAATTAGTTTATTAATTTGTTTTTCTTTCTCTTGTTTTCGGGAAATTTTAGCTCGCTGTCGGCCGGGTGAAACTGAGTGTCTACATAAAGAGAGTAAATTAAAGAGAGTAAATTACATTTACCATGTGATTGATCACTTACGTTTTGAAATAAACTAGTCGGGAATGACCTAGAATTTTCTATTGTTTTCTATCTCATTTTGCAAAAGCTAGCTAATAGTATTTTTTCTTTTTTACAAAAAAAAGGAAAAAATGATCATTTTATTTTATTCAATAAAAAGTTTTCAATGCTAAAAACAATACAATTTAGACTATCTTTCACGATGTAGTAATAACAATTGAAGCATCGAATATCAAGATTTTTCAAGATAACAAATCTTAAAAACTAAAAAACAAGCACAAGAAAACTTTTGTGCAAAAGACCACACTCTTATTAGAGAGATGAAATTCTCATTCGAGAGAAACCAAACTCTCATTCTCATATGAGAGAGAAAACAAAATACTAAACAAAATATCTAAAACACTATATAAAATCTAATGTATTATTCGTTTTCATCTCGTCAGATTCATCTCGAACTCGTTAGATCTATCTCCGTCTCATCAAATTTGAAATTGGAATACACAGCTTGAAAGAGGGTGTTCCAACCCAACCCGCCAACACTAGTGACATCAATAGTGATGAAGATAGTTGGCAGAGAAAAAGAGAGAAAAAAAAGAATGGGTTTTGACCTTTTTTTCTTTTTCTAATGTTTATATGATATATTTTTCCTTTTTTTTTCCCTGCTTAATTGATTGGTGTTAAAATTGAAGAAAAAAGATGAAGAAGAATTTCCTTGAATTGATGGAAAATTGATACAAGATATGTTCTGGAGTAATAATGAAGAAAACAAACAAATCTTCTATTTATACTAGTCTAACAGCTAATACAAGGAAACCGACTTAAAGACAAAAGGTAAAAGTGTTAACAACCAATAGCACGCTTATTTATACAAACAACTATGCTATATAATTTTATAATTTTAACAATTGGTTTATAGGAATGGAAATATTTGGATTAATGCGTATCATGAAATCATGATATTCAATAGTACTAAATTGTGCAATCTATTCTTTCTTTAGTATGTGGGGGAATATGGGTAGAAAAAATAGTTGCGACCTCTCCTATATTTTATGTTTTTTCCATACTTATCACTAGTTAATTTCATTCGAATCCCTTAATCGCAACCTTATATAGATCGTAAATAATTTGTCGATTAGATAGTGGATTGAGTACGTCGTCACTAGGGACGGAGCCAATAATTTTGGTTTGGGGGGGGGGGGGGGGGGGGGGGGGGAATATAAAAAAAGAAGGGTAAAGCTTGATATTTTTAAATTTTGAGGGTTCAAAAAATCAAAAAATTAGAGTGAAAAAAATGAATTTCTCATAGTGGAGTGGGGTGGGGTGGGGTGGGGGCACCAGCCCCTCTGGTTCTGTCCCTAGTCGTCATAAATAATATGTCGATTGGATGGTGGATGGAGTTCGTAGTCATAAATAATTTGTCGATTAGATAGTGGATCGAATTCGCCGTCATCAATAATATGTCGATTAGATGGTGAATGGAGTTCATCGTCATAAATAATTTGTCGATTAGATGGTGGATTGAGTTTCTCGTCATAAATAATTTGTCGATTAGATGGTGAATTGACTTCGACGCCATAAATAATTTGTCGATTAGATGGTGGATTGACTTCGCGGTGATAAATAATATGTCGATTAGATGGCAGATTGAGTTCGCCGCCACAAATAATATGTCGATTAGATGGTGAATTGAGTTTGCCGTCATAAATAATTTATCAATTAGATGGTGGATTGAGTTCGTTGTCATAAATACTCTGTCTATTAGATGGTAGATTGACTTCGCCGTTATAAATAATTTATCGATTAGATGGTGGATTGAGTTCGTCGCCATAATTATTTGTCGATTAGACGGTGAATTGAGTTTGTTGTCATAAATAATAATTTATCGATTAGATGGTGGATGGATTCGTCGCCTTATATAATTTGTCGATTAGATGATGGAATGGATTCTGTCCGACTTCGACTATCAAGTTTGGACATTGGCTCCATTACTGCGAGCACTGAATATAATGTGATATATAGCCAATCAAATTATATCCAACAATTAACAACTTAATTGATTAGGAGGTTAATCATAGTATCTACTATCTAGTGTTTTAAATTTTGAGTTTAATTTTCTTTGAGTTCACATATGGAGTCTTTGGATAGGGTTATTGTACGTAGCCCATACTTTCTTTGTCTAAAGTTGGATATTTCAATCGTATTTTTGGTGCAATTGTTTCAAAGCAAATGTTGTCTGCAATTTTGTCTTCTTTCATTTTATATTATCTGTAGTCCTTGAAGTTTTATACACTTGTCTTAATGGGGTTTAATGTCACATAATGCGTGGTTGGTAGGTCAATTAAAAAATGCTACCGTCTTACACCGAATTTTCATCAAACTATATTATAATATATATATATATATATATATACACATATATTTATTATTTAGTTTAAGCAAATCTACATAACATGGATTTTTTTCTCTTTAGGGTCACTATTTAATTTCTTTAAATTGTTGGTGGTAAGACATACACGCATCAAATATAGGGTTCAGTATTTTTGGCAACTCTTTAAATATAGAGTTTTGGGACAATCATTATCCTTCATGTAATGAGAACAAGGATTAAAATTTCGTTTCGATGATAAGTTTCGAGTTCTTAAATATAAGAAACGTTTCGGAAACATCATGGAAAACTTGAAAAATGTTAGAAACAAGGTAAAGACGGTGAAAAAAGAAGTAAAGAAGGGTTGCTTCCTTTTTTTACTAGAAAAAAATAATAGTTGTGTAAAATGTTTATACATTTACATCAATAATCGATCAAATTACACTAATAAATATTGTGATAATGTTTGATTCAAGTTTAACATTCACATAACATATAACCAATATTATTTTAGTAACTTAAATTATGAAATAAAAAATTCTAAAAGTGTTGTCGTGAAAAAAATGAAAAGTGGCAATGTTTGATTGAAGTTTAACATTCACAGAACATATACTTGATAAAATTTTAGTAACTTAAATTGTGAAATAAAAAATTCTAAAAGTGTTGTCGTGAAAAAAATAAACAGTTAATATGGCTGATACCATGGTTTCAAACTCATCTACAAATTATATGAAAAAATTACTTTAATCGATAATACAGTAATCTTCATCTTGAGTCGCATGATAAAAAGTCGTTTCTTGGTGAAATAAATATTCGTTTGATTGTTAAATTTATTACTCTTCATTTCTTCTTCTTCTTCTTTTTTAACCTCTTTCCCTACATTGAGAGATTTGAGAGATCTGTTGTCTTTGCGATAGAGCAAATCTTTTTGAAAAGAAATTATCAAACTCTCAATGTTTCCATGGAAACCATGGAAACATTGAGAGTTCCCATGGAAACATTGGAAATATTAAGAGTTTCCTAGGAAACAATGTAATTTCGAAACTACATGGTCATTTCTTTTCCATAAGTTGAAAAATAGAAACTTTTCGGACGTTTCGGTGGAAAAGAAAAGAAACTTTGAACCATGAATGAGACCATCTAAAGGTCATTTTCGCATTTTAAGAGACTTTAATCATATTAAAATTTAAAGTTTCAATTTTGGGATTGAGTTGTAATTAAATCAAGTCGAACAAATTATTTTTCAGGGGTTATCTTTCTTTTCTTTTCTTTTCGTTTGTTTCATGTTTCTTGTTTGGCAAACTTTGTAGCTCATGTTTTAGCCCGTTCGGTTAATGCATTTGATGAGGGGTTGGACCCTCCGGATTATCTTGTTCCTTTGCTTGATGCTGATTTGGCACTTGATTAGTTATAAAAGCTATTGTTTCGTTTTAAAAAAATAAGTTGTTTTTCAAGTTTGATTGAATTATTATTGAGCTTAAGAATTTGTGTTTGAGGTTGGTTTGATTATTAATCAAGGCAAACTTAAAGTCTCAAACGAGCTTTAATCGAGCCGAACACGAATTGAGCTTGAGGCTAACTTCAAATTTATCGAACACACAAAAGGTTGTTCAAACTTGGTTTGATATGTTAAAAATAAAGCTCAAACGAGCTTTTAGCCAACGATCTCGATTCGAGTATCGAGTAACTTAATTCATCTTTCAGCTCTATTTTGAGACAATCACTATCATTTATGTAATCAAATCTGCATAGAGTTAGTCATTTACAAATAATGATAATTATATCAAAACTAGAGTTAATTTTAATAATCAAACCAACTTATTTTCAAGTATGACTAAATCCTTAGAATTGACATCAACCATGTGAGCAATGTACGTTTACTCAAGGATAAAAATGTTTAAAAGAATTTAAGTGAAATAAAATCCAAACCTTAGGGATACTAAAATTATGATTTAAATATATGGGACTAACGTGATTAGAGACATTAAACATGAGGTGTAAAAAGTCATGACATTAATATCCCAATTTATTAACACTAATTATACCCAAGGCTTATTAGTCTAGTGGTATTAGCTTCCACTTTCACGTGGGAGGTCCCGTGTTCAAGTCGAGGTTGTCAAAAGTTGTGACTTCTCTCTCCTTATTTGGAGTTTTATAGAATCTGTATGACACATAATTAAAAATTATCTGCCCGAGTTTTATACGATTAGGGTATTCTTTTTGGCTAGTACTAATTATCATCTTGTGCCAATTTTGTGTTAAACATACAAAACAACGAGATTCACTTGTACATTTCCCATATTTTGTTGTTTCATTTTATATTAAGTCTATATACACATGTCAAGTATATAAAACATTTATTAGGACATAGAATTCTATAGAACTAACCAAGATATGTTGGTCTAGCAATATCCGCGTCCTACTTTATGTGAGAGGTCCTGAGTTCGAATACAGAGGCTCTCCCCTCCATTATGGAGATAGATAGACTCTTTGTCGAACTAGATATTTAGGGTATCCCGTCTTGAATTTAAAAAAAGAAAGAAAAAAAATTCTATAGAACTAGAGACACAAGAATAATGATCCAAATGTTGAATAAGATTAACACTATTATTAAGCACACTTTCGTTTTAAGTAATGCACAACATAAAATTAAATTCCTATTCGTCTTTTGCACTCATTGCTTTACTAAATTAAATTACTCCAAGTCCACCCAAAAGCCCTACATATATAATTCCACCACCGTGCAAAAAGACGATTTTCTCCCTGCCAATTTTTGCGTCTTCATTTACAGTTTTAGGAAATTCATGAGATGTTAAGGGTCAAAATGGAGAATGTATGAAGTAAAGGTGTCACGTTGATTCAATAGAATCAGACTAAGTAGCTAATTAATTAACACATTTTATTATGTCCCATTGAGAAATTTTATATGTTATCTTTTGTCAAAATCTGAACTTTTAAGGGAAGCATATGAATCCCTCTTTCTTTGTCGGCAAATTAAAAGCCCTACACCTTTCCATTTTTGGTTGGTTGATTTGGCGGCAAGCTTTGGATTTCTTGATTATATCATTACAAAAATCATTAATATTTGTTTATTATATATTTAAGTACCTTCAAAATGATAATTATAAAGTTACTCTATTTATATTAAATAATATGGGGAAGGGAACAATGATCATGAGTAATATGAAATTAAAAACTCGCTTCGATGCGTGATTGAATCAATGAGACTTTGCCTATTTAGGTAAGGAATTATGACAATGATTTTATATATTCAAAGATTTAGATATTTAATTTGGTGCCAAACTTATTTTTACAAAACTCAAAACTTGTTATTCTAGTGGTATCAGCTTTCACTTTCATGTGAGATATTTTGGGTTCAATTCTAGATTGTCACGAGTTGTGATTTCTCTCTCCTTATTTAAAGTTTTATAGGCTTCCTGTGGCAAAAATATCGACCCAAATTTGTTAAATTGGGGTATCCCTTTGTCTAGAGTTATATAAAAAAAAGAACTTACCTCTGCAAAAATTGTTTCCAACTTTCCAATGTACTCTACATATAGAAGAATACGGAGGATAATCAACTCAATGACAGTTCCTAAAAACCTTTTTTTTCCTTGAACATTTAAATAATAAAACAAATAAGAGTATTTTTTGAAGCTCGAGTCAACTGATCTTCATTAGTAAAAAATAATAAAATATGTGTGAAAAACTCAAGTTACTTAAATTTAACTCCTGTTTTTAAGTCTATTAAAACAGATTCGAGCTTGGTCCAAATACACAAATATTCAAGGTAATTTTTGAATTAAATAAATTTAAATCATACATTATTCGAATAGACTCAGTTCTTATTCAGCCCTACCTAGGCCCGATATCCATGTTTGGTGCCATCTATGATACATGATATATAAATCATTCTTTTATGAGGGTAATGCATCTCTATTAGTAAGTGAACTCTTGTAGTTTTCTATAGTACATATATGTAAAATGAAAAATACTCTATAATTTTGTTTTTTGGGTGAGTTTGGTAGGTTCGGCTGCGATTAATTATCACATACTATAGTAGAATTTCATGATCAAAGGTCGCTTACAAAGGTATTTACAGATCGCCCACCAACACAACTATCACATTGGCTGAGGGAATCGAACATACAATTTTCTAACAGAAATTGATCCATTCTTTATCAGCTGGGTCAAAATGTGTTGGCCTCTGCAAATTTATATAGCACAATGCATATGTGGCCAGTAATGTGTACTATGTATTTGAAACATATATTTAAAGCTTATAAAATAATTTATAAATATTTTAAATAAAAACAAAGAATAATACTTATGGATATTAATTGTCGTTTAATAGTAATCTTTACATTATGTCATTATCTTAAGATTGTATACAATATGTTAACCTAATTGGGCTTTCCTTGGAGGGTTAAAGGCCCATCATGGGCTGTTTAATTTGCTAGTACCCATGCTTTTGATTTAGGCCCAAGCCCAATCGAATAGATATTACTTTCAAGTTTAGACTTTTCCTCATTTCAAATGTGGGTCAGAAACATGCCCCATTATATATAGCATTTAACTAGTTTTTTTTTGGTTATATGGATGAATGGATCACATCAAAAAATTAGGAGCTTGACATACATTTTGTTAAGCGCACGAAGATACTCAGTTCGAAATCGATCATAAAAAAACACTTATTTGAGGTTGATTCGCTTAACATAACATGGAAGCTTGAACATAATTTTCATCTTTGATAACATTTAAAACTCAACTTAATTAATATCAACTTTCACAAATTTTATTGAACGTCTTATAAGTTCTAAATTTATTATGTTGTTTCAATAATTTTAGAATGTGTTCGAGTAAACTTATTTAAGAAAATCTTAAGCTCAAAATTCTCTTAAGAGGTCTTTAGGACTTATAAAATGTCAAATGAGCTCTTGAAGGAGTTAGATGATGTGATGAAACTTGTAAAGTATTTGTAATAACAATTTAGTAATGATTTATATTGTCAAATCAAATAAGTTTGTACCTAATGTTTGTTAGCCTAGTGGTATCAGCTTCCATTTTTATATGGGAGGTAGTCGTCACAATTTATGACTTTTATCTTCTTATTTGGAGTTTTATAAAGTCTGTATGACCCATGATTAAAAACTATTGGCCCGAGTTTGTCGAGTTAGGTATCCCCCTTGGTCTAAACTTAAATTTAGAAAAAATCAAATAAGTTTATTAAAATCATAAAATATTCGGATAGAATAAAATGAATAATTGTAATTTTTAATCTATTAAGAACTCCTTTAGCATTGTAATAAGTTACTAAATTCTTGTGAAGTATTTCGGTGCATCTTTTAAAGTTTTTATAAGTTCATCCAAACACTAATAAACATATGACTTATAATTAAACATTAAAAATGAACTTGCAAAACCTTAAAAGGAATTATACTTAATATTAATAATGCACACAAAAGGACTCCATTGACATAATATCTATTACTTTAACAAAACAAAAGACAATAGAATTCTATTTGCATTTTCTGTTCCAAATGATGTTTGATTTCGTATTTTTATTAAATAAACGACATAAATATAAACAAATAACATACATATGTATATATATTGATATAGTAAAATGTGTTACGATATAGTAAAATGTGTTACAAGGCCCAATCTTAATTGGATAAAGAACCTAGGCTCAACAGAGGCCCAAAAACCGAATTCATTAGACTAGGTCAGCGCTAAGTAACAGTATGACCCAGCCCCACTAGAACGAGTCATCCACCGTTCACTAGTGCCACCTGTTAGCATCTCATGAATGTCCAACTACCATTGATACAGGGTGTGCACTATAAATACTCCTTCATAACATTTATTGGGGGTTGAAATTTCTAAAATATTCTCTCAAGAATTAGGCTCGTATATTCATAACGAGTCTATAGACTGAAGAGTACGTTCCTATACACTTACAAATTTGGAGGCTAGAATCGTTCACCGAGTACGATCCTGAATACCATATTCCACATAGAACTACGTTGACTTGATCATAATTAGACACGTAGGTAGCTTAATTATTATTGAATACAGTCATAATTCTTCATTACCATACTCGTAGAGTGATTTGAGTCATTTCGGATTGAGAAGTTTGAGTCCCCGGATTTGGGTTAGATTATATATAATGAAATAATATATAGTAAATTTTTTTGAAATAATTGGCTCCGTGTGAATAGATTTATTCTTTTTTCGTCCTTGATTTCACCGTCAGGCGTCAACCAATGACTTTCCGAAAGATTACGTCGGTAATTCATTTGTTAGAATGTTTATTAAATGAGTCGGCATCCACCTAATGACTTTGGCTACAAAATATGAATTAATTAGTTCAGAACAAATTGTTATTTAAACTTATTTAAATTATTATCGAACTTTAATATTTGTGTTTGTGTTAACCGATGTTTCGTAAAAAAAAACAAACTAGATTAGGGTGGATCCAAATGCGCGTTCCGAGCCCCGCGATAATTCTCCACTTAGAATTACCTTTCAACTCCCGCGTTCGAGTTCGATACGCCAAACGGTGGTTCAGAATTTAACACTTCGGCGTGTTGTTTAAAATAATTATTCGGACCGCAATTGATGAAAATATTTATCGTCTGCGAATGAAACAATAATACAGTGAAGGAAAGATTCAAGTCCAGATAAAAATTATCTCTCAGATACTTAAATCTGACAAAAAGATAATCTTATACCTACGTGAGAATCTTTCGATCGAATGTATTATTTCTCACCCCCTGCGTTCGATTTGCTAAACGGTGGTTCGAGTTATTGTCTTCGAATGAAACAATAATACAGTGAAGGAAAGATTCAAGTCCAGATAAAAATTATCTCTCAGATACTTAAATCTGACAAAAAAATAATCTTATACCTACGTGAGAATCTTTCGATCGAATGTATTATTTCTCACCCCCTGCGTTCGAGTCGCTAAACGGTGGTTCGAGTTATTGTGTTCGAATGAAACAATAATACAGTGAAGGAAAGATTCAAGTCTAGATAAAAATTATCTCTCAGATATTTAAATCTGACAAAAAGATAACCTTATACCTACGTGAGAATATCTCCTTGAAGGCAAATCCCATCGAGTCTAACACTAAATTACATTACGGCTACTCCTAATTTACGCTAAGAGCTACTCCTACATTACGCTATGAACTATATAGAAGTCTGATAATCTTGCGATGTCCTCTCTTCTTTCTCCGCGGCTCCTATATATCTTGTCTTCGGGAACCGTCCTCAACCCACATTCCTTGTCTTTGGGAACCGTCTTCAACTGTGCTCTTTCAAATCTTTTCAAATTAGCGCGTTTTTGCAGATGATTGGCTATTTGGACTTCATTTTATTTCTTCAGATTCGATTCTTGGATTTTTGTCAATCCAACCCATGTTTTTGCCATTTTCTGAATTTAATGGGTCTTGTCTTATCTATTTGTAGGCCAATTTTCTTCTTTTCGAATTTCTACAGTTTGGGCCATTTGGTCTCTATAATTCGAAAGCCCAAATTATTTTATAGTGTAAACAACCGAATTGAGGTTAAACGAGTTTTTATCAAGCCGAACACGAGTTAAGCTCGAGTAACTTGATTTTCTTGCACATATTTTATTATTTTTTACTAATTGAATCGAACTCGAATTGATCTTCAAAACTTACCGAATACAAAAAATTGTTCAAATTTGATTTGAAATGTTAACATGCCGAGCTCAAGCGAGCTTTTAACGATCGATCTCGAGTGGAGTATCGATTAGCCCTAATTGTGATTATATATGTCATCACTTGTTCTTTTTCACACAAGATCCTCTATAACAAATGGTGTTGCGTCTCTTATTATATTTATTTTTCTGCATAATAAGTGTATAATTTTTTTTTAAAATATGTAATATATTTGAATTTTATATACTTGTCAAACATGAAAAAAAATCATAATATAAGATGCAACAACAGAGAATTTGAACCCATTTTTCCGGCATATGTAAAAGTGCTTAATTAATACATGAAATGATAGTAACTACCTTTATTGTAATTCCAATATACTACATTAAAGAAAATAATGATCACCATTTTACAACCATAAAAAAAAAAAGTAATATTTGTTTAATATATATTTAACTACCTTGAAAATGAATTTTTTTAAAATTACTCTAATTATATTAAATAATATGGGGAAGGGAACATGAGTATATGAAATTAAAACTCACTTGGATTGCGTGATTGAAGCAATGAGACTTTGCCTACTTAGGTTAGGGGTGAAGGGTTGAAAGACGAATCAAATTACTCGATTCGAGCTCGATCGCTAAAAGCTTATTTGATCTCAATTCATTAACTTATCAAACTAAATTTGAACAACTTTTCGTGTTTGATAAATTTTGAAACTCGGCTCGATTAGTAAAAAATAATAAAAACATGTACAACTACTCGAGCTCGACTCGTGTTCGGCTCGTTTAAAGCTCGTTTGAGCTCAGTTCGATTAATAGTCAAACAAGCTCAAACACAAACTTTGAAGCTCAATTGTTTTTCAAACAAATTTGAACAAAATCTTATTCGGCTCGACTCGACTCGTTTACATCCCTAACTTGGGTTAGAAATTATGTCAATGATTTTATATATTCAAAGATGTAGATATTTAATTTGGTGCCAAACTTACCTTTACAAAATCGTTAGTCTAGTGGTATCAGCTTCCATGCACTTTCATGTGTGAGGTTTTGGGTTCAATCTCAGATTGTCACATGTTATGATTTTTCTCTCCTTATTTGGAGTTTTATAGGATTTGTTTGGTCTATGATTAAAAATTATTGGCCCGAGTTCGTCGGATTAGTTATCTACTTCGTCTAAAATTATTAAAAAAAAAAAAACTTTTTTCTACAAAGATTGTTTCCAACTTTCCGATGTACTCTACATATAGAAGAATACGGAGGATAATCAACTCAATGCCTGTTTCTAGAAGCTTATTCTTTCCTCGATCATATAGATAACAAAACAAATAAGAGTATTTTTTGAAGCTCGCCTCGATTAGTAAAGAATAATAAAATATGCTTGTAAAAACTCAAGTTACTCAAACTTAACTTTTCTTTAACTCGATTAAAGCGGATTTGAGCTCTGTTCAAATACCCAAATATTCAAAGTCATTTATGAATCAAATAAATTTAAATGATATATTATTCGAATTGACTCGATTCATATCCAGCCCTACCTAGGACAAATACAAAATATTCAAGATCATTTATGAATCAAAAAAATTTAAATGGTATATTATTCAAATTGACTTGATTCACATTCAGCCCTACCTAGGCCCGATATCCATGTTTGGTGCCATCTACGTTACTTGCATGAGATATAAATCATTCTTTAATAAGGGTAATGCGCCTATATTAGTAAGTGAAATCTTGCAGTTTTCTATAGTACATGTATGAAAAATGAAATACTCTACAAGTTTGTTTTTTTGGGTAATTAAGGACCTGTTTGTTTGTGTTTTCAAATCCAAAATTTCATTTTCATTCGAAAATGAAAATACATAATTTATATCATTCTTAATTGAAAATAGACTTATTTTCATTTTCACTTTCACATTCTCCAACAACTATCTTTTATTTAACCAATTCATTCTCACTTTTTTCTTTCTCTCACATCTCCTTCTAAAAATCTATTTTTCGTCAACAATGTGGTGATATAGTGGAATAAAATACATATTGTTAACTTTTATAGGTCTGTGCACATTTTAAAACCCATTTTGAATACTTTTTAGTACTTTTTTCGGGGCAATTTTTGTCAATTTACTTAAAATTATATTTAATGAATATAATATTATCTATTATTTATATATATTATACACATAATCATTATTTTTAACTAATTCAATCATTTCACACATCATCAAATCATCAATTCCAATCAGTTTTGCAAAAATAACCAAACATGCCACCATTTTCATACAAAAATAAAAAAACTCATTCTCCCACACGTTTTAAAAAATAACGGTTGAAAATGAAATGAAAACACATCCAAACAGAGCCCAAAAGTTTTGGTAGGGCCAGTTGCGATCAACTACCACATACTAGGGTATGTTTTCGAGATCAAAGGTAGCTTATAGAGGTACTTAGAGATCGTTCACCAATACAACTATCACATTGGCTGAGAGAATCGAACCTACAACCTTCTAACAGAATTGATGTAGTTTTTGAGAGCTGAGTCAAAATGTGTTGGCCTATGCAAATTTACATAGCACAATGCATATGTGGCAAGTAATGTGTACTCGGTATTTGAAACGTATATTTGAAGCTATAATTTATAAATACTTAAGGATAGTAAGGGTCTGTTTGACACGTTTGTGTTTTCGTAGTTCTGCAAAACAGTTTTGTAGAACAGTTTTTGAAGAATAAAACCAAGTGAAAACCTGTTTGGCCCACTATTTTGCAGAATATATGTTCTCTGAGAATGCGTTTGGATGAAACTGTTTTGCAGTGAAGAAAACACAAGAACACGTTTGGATGGACCTGTTTTTAGGTGTAATATATATACTGTTCGTATAATATTTAATAATTTTTTAAATTATATAGCTTAATGTTTAGTAAGTAGTACCTACATCCTCATGTACATTATATATTAGTCAGACGAAACTATGAATATCTATATTACAACTAAGAAAAATTGTTCTATTCCTAAGTATATTCATAGTCAAATTAAGTACATTGTTGGATCAAATTGATGCTTCGAACCACTGTAAAATTCTTGTGCAATTTTCATTCTCCTCTTATTCTAGGATAAGCCCCTTTTATGAAACGAATTTGCACATTGTTTGACGCGGTAGCTTCATACGCTCTAATTGATGCCCTCTTATACACACCAATTGGATCATCAAAAAATTGATTAACACAGTAGATATTTAGTGTACCCAACTCAGTTGTGTGTGACAACGCGTACATAATGTAGCTTATCTCGCAATCAGAACCCGAGAAGTTGAAGATCGTGACCTCATTCAATGCCTCCAATCCCATTGCTTGCAACTTCTAGTCCTTTACGTAGTTGGATACACTAATGTCCGCGTTTTCCCATGGTGCACCCTACACATGTTAAGTCAATTACAATTTTATTTTAAAAACCCAAACAAAGAACATGTTAAATAAACCATGTAATAACTAATAAGCGACAAACCATAAAACTTAAAATAGTACCACCAAATCAACTTTAAGCTCGTTCAAGCCTGTACATCTACTGATGAGCACCAATGTGACAGCAAGATTGTCAAGCAGCTTCGAACACCTGATCTCTAGGCAGTGCATATTAACAAAAAAGTACCTCGCCATAATGCGATGTAGAGACTCCACATGCGCCAACCTCTAAACAAACAATTCAAAAAAAAAGGAAGTCAAAACAACTTCTTACAAGCATTTGCACTTATTCAAACAATGATAGATAGATATACCCTAACAAAATCAACCGGGACACATGCTCGTTCGCTGGACAGTAATTCTTTCGTCATTTTTACAACCTCTCGAAGTAGTTGGTATGTCGAGCAAGTTGATCCGATGAAGTGTCGATGACGGTGTACTATCCACTATAAAGAACGAGGTAACGGCCCCAATACTTGTAAATGCCCCGGACCCTGTTCGTCTTATTTTAATAAAATAACAAGGACATCTACATTGGGGAAGTGTACTTTTATATTCACATTTCCTTGGGCCCGATTGAATGTCATCTTGAATATTTTTACAGAAGGCAAATATGCCTCAAATTCTGTTAGTCCTCTAAAATCACAGTTGAATAACTGTAAATCATTCAACTCGGGACACCATTTTCCAAGGCGGGAAGAAAATGTGTTATCATTCAGCACAATGTGCTTCAATATGAGTCTTTTTAAATTTTGTAAATTATATCTATCTTCCCACCTAACAATGTAGTTCGGTAGATATAATTTTAATTGAACAAGAGTTTGTGACAAAAACAGGCCGTTAGGGAGTGAAGTGGACAACCGACCGACTAATTTCAGTATACGCACAGAATGATCTATTCCAAACGACACCCACTCTTGCCTTATCCAATGCAATGCCTCGGCCCCCATTGGTAACTCAAAGCTCAAGGTTTCAACCACACTTTCATTATGTTCAAGTATAGTGCGATTAACAAAATGAATAAAATCTAAACCATGATAACCCCTTTGTTCAAAACGGTTAATATCGAATAAAAGAGTAGGGATGGAATACCAACAATGCTGAAAATATTGTGATAAAAGACCCAATCGGGCTGCCTCCACAATGCATGCATCTCTTGATAACCTTCCCATAACATGAAAAATTATATCCTCACAAAGGAAACTAAGTCCATTATTAGAAATTGTACCTCGTTCCATGGCTGTTTATATGAACTGATGACAGTTTATACTCTGTTTCTACTCGTGTAAGATGATCCCCTGTCTCCCCTGTTTATACTCTGTTTCTACTCGTGCAAGATGATCCTCTGTCTCCCCTGTTTATATCTGCCTTTTTTCGTGGAAGATGATCCTCACAAATATCCCTTGTTTATACTCTGAAAATTCTTTATAGGGTTTGGTGGAGGAAGAGATTGTTCGATTATACCAACTTTAATTATACCAACTTTTTTCTCTTTTTTACTCTTAGATTATTGGTAAAGGCATATTTAGCTTATTAGGTAAAAAAATAGTGATAAAAGAGAAAAACAATGCAATGAAACGATATGGAATTTCAAGATCTGCCCAAGATCTTTCATCGAGATAAGAAAACAACTTTAGAGTACAAAAAATTATTATTAAACATAAGCACATTATTAGAAATTATTAAAGTGAGAACAGTCACACGACTCTTGACATTATTAAAGTGAGCACAGTCACACGTGGATGAAGAGAAGAAAATAGTTAAAAGTTCAAGGGAAGTAATGAAAACGTTGTTGTTGTGACATGTAGTATAATAAAATCTTTCAACCTCTACCAATATCAGTCCACAAATGTTGAGCTATTTCTTCTCTAACAAGTGTCATTTCTTGAAGTTGTTGTTGTGACATGTAGTATACGAACTCTGAGTTATTTTCATCTGCAGTGCTTTCAGCATCTAAGTCGACAAGGTTATCACGATCCCAGTCATCGAACCAAGGATCATTGCTAGCACACATGCGGATAAAGTTGTGCAAAACGCAACAAGCAATCACAATCGAACCTTGTCGGCTCATCATGTAGTTTGGCATCTTTCTTTTTAGAATTGCAAATCTTGCTTTCAATACCCCAAAACATCGTTCAATCACATTCCTCATGGAGGAATGCCTATAGTTAAACAGCTCTATACGTGTACGAGGACCCCGTCTACGACCACGAAAGTCTGTCAAATGATATCTACAACCTCTATATGGAGCTAAGAATCCTGACATATTTGGATATCCCGAGTCTACCACATAGTATTTTCCTACATTAAAAAATAAATATAATAACATTGTTAATATGTGAACTTGATATTAAAAAGGTAATGAGATCCATTATATATGTCATCGTACTAACCTTGTGGGGGTTTAGGAAAACCTAGTTCCGGTTTAGTTATTACATCTCTAATGACTCTTGAGTCGTTAACACTACCTTCCCAACCCGCATGCACTTAAGTGAATAACATGTTGAAATTGCACACCGCCAAAATGTTTTGATTTATTATAGATTTTCTTGATTGAAATGTAGTTGCTTTTGATGCGCGGGCCCATGCGGAGACGGTAGTTCCATCAATAGCACCAACACAATGCTATATTTACATATTGTTTGTTAATACAATAATCAACAATTTATGGACAATGTGTGAACTGATATGTAAAGAAAAATATATTATCATGTAATATTACCTTGAAGTATGGATAATGTTTAAGATTGTACAACACTTCTGGTGGAATTTCGTCGAGATTACGAGGCACAATTAACTCCTTTGCAAGTTTACACAAAGCTCGCATGACCTCTTTGACGTGACGGTTGATGGTTTCAGTAGAGTGTTGAAACCTTTCTACAGAAACTCTTTGTCTTTGATTATTCCCTACTGTGTATAAAAATATAGCAACAACTTCTTCTATTGAAACCCGACGCTCTGTATTATCTTCCAAGTAATGACGTTCACATAAAACTTGACAAAGTTTCACAAAAGTTCTTCTGTCCATGCGCAAGTTTTCATAAATTCTAGTCGGGTGCCCTTCAAGCAATTCTTTCACCCATTCCTTACCACTAAGCAACGAGGTCCTACAAGGTACTTTTTCTTGTGAGTTAGTGGTAGCTGACGAAGTTAGCTTCTGCAACTCTAATAACTCATCAAGTTCTTCTTCCGTGTCATAAAAAGGAAGATCATCCCTATTAATACCCATACCCTCAAAGCATTTATCAATACAACTGGTTGCGCTTACGTGTATGCTCGTTCTGAAATTAAAAAAAATGGATTAAAATTCATAAAAACTAAATTGCAGTCAAAGTATTATGGTAGAGTGCATTTATATAAAGCACAAGTGCAAAAATAAATCAACCACAAATAGTAGATAAAATACTAACAAGACGTATTACAAACTAAATAGAATCCAATTACAAACATCATCCAGGTTATGGAGCAAGTGACAGAACCCAATCTATTCGTCTTGCTTCTGACATGCGCAAGAAAATGATACGTATCGAAGCATTTTTAAACTCACGAATAGCATTCACAAATTGCATAGTAGTAATGCCCTCCATCTTCTCAAGGATGTCAACACACTCCTCCTCTTTAGAAGGACCGCCTGCTTTATCGTAAACCAATTTTTTGGAAAGTTGGGCATCCCTAAAGGCATTCCAAGCAGCGTCAGAAGCAGACGAATCAAGACATTGATTTTTCACACGTGAACTCCCTTCATGAGCATCACCCTTTGCTCGTTATTTCTTACTCTTCTTCTCAACTGGCGAGTCACTTATGTCTTCTACATCATTGAAAAGTGGATTCTTAGTTGTTCCATGGAGGAATACCTCTTCAACCTCTTGTTCTTCCTCAGAGTTCATAGGTCCCTGTGTGGATGATCGTGCAAGATGTCCAGTTGCAACAGTTTCATTAAAAATCTCACAAAGGAGTTCAAAGTGATCACACCCTTTTTTTCGAAACTGCTTGTACTCCTTATTCACCTATAAATAATTTTATAATTATATAGGACACTTAATCAAAAAATCCATATTAAATATTACTATTAAACATTGTAAAATTAATTATTGTACCTCAATTTTTTTTGCCCAGTCTTCCTCGGTGGCATCCACAGTTTTTCTATCGGGATCCCAGCCAAAACCAGTTGAATCAATCAACTCTTTGAACAACTTCCACTTAGCTCTAAATCTATTGAATTTTTGTTTCAACTTGGTCATGGGGAACATTTTTTTGAACCTTTCATGCATTTTCTGTGATATACTAGTCCAAATTCGTTTGTGAAAAGTTGTGGATGAAAGATTACCCTTCCTAACCTCCCTTACCATCAACTCAACCAAATAATCTTCCTCCTTTGAAGACCATAGCAACTTATCATCTCCAAGATCTTCCACATCCTCCATCTAACGCACATTATTACAAATTGAAAACATGTGGTATTTAGCATCAACAATCCAAGAATGTTACACTGATTCATCCAAGAATCACACCAATTGAAGTGTTTTTTTTCTCACACAAGCACACCAAAATAAGTATATACCTTTGTCTTGGTTACGTTCTGCAAAAGACCTTTGAACTTAATACTTTAAATATACCACAAAATTCTTGTTTTAAAAATAGTGCAGATTTTTTATCTTACTAAAGCAAGTGGCAAAGATTCTTTATTTTTGTTCATAGATAAAAGAATTCATTATACCACAAAATCATTGTTTTAAAAATAGTGCAGATTTTTTATCTTACTAAAGCAAGTGGAAGAGATTCTTTATTTTGTTGATAGATAATAGGTTCATTAAAATAACTAAAAGTTCATCACCATGATGTAAAGTTCAAACAAAAAAAGACTAAAGGCAACAATTTTTTTTTTAATGTTATGTTATTCGGAAGAACACGAGATGGATAGATATATAGATATATCATATATCTATCCATCACATTCGGATAGATCTATGTGATGATATATATATATATATATATATATATATATATATTTAGATCTATGTGAAGATCTATGTGATGATATATATATGATATCATATATATATATTTAGATCTATGTGATGATCTAGGATGATCTATGTGATGAAATATATATATATATCATATATATATATATGTTTAGATCTATGTGATGATCTATGATAGATCTATGTGATGATATATATATATGATATATCATATATATATGTTTAGATCTATGTGATGATATATATATATGATATATCATATATATATGTTTAGATCTATGTGATGATCTATATGATATATATCATATATATATGTTTAGATCTATGTGATGATCTATATGATATATATCATATATATCATCACATAGATCATCACATAGATCTAAACATATATATATATGATATATATATCATATATATATATATCATCACATAGATCTAAACATATATATATGATATATCATATTCGAAAGAACACGAGGTGGATAGATATATAGATATATCATATATCTATATATATATGATATATAGATATATCATATATATATCATCACATAGATCTAAACTTTCAGCTAAACTTTTAGATCTAAACAACAAGCTTAATTAAAAAAATTCAAAATCCACTTTTGATTTTGCATAAATTGTTCAACTTACCTGCTCAAGTGTCGTCGGAAAAGATGAAGGCAATGGCTTCTTCCACTGTAAATCGCCCTTCGCGAGAGAGAGGAGAAGAAGATGGGTTTATGATGTTTTGATGAATAGTAGAAATTTCATTCATTTTGTTTTAATTTATCTGATGAATAGTACTAGAATAAGTGCACAGCAATCTGCTCTCCGTGTTTTTAAGTGGGAAGAGAAAATTCTGAATAAAAATTGAGATTGATTCGCAAAACACCTCAAAGGTGTTCTGTAAAATCGTCACTCCGTGTTCTTGGTTCTCTGAGAAATAGGTACATCAAAACAATGGGCCAAACGCGTTTTGGCTTTTTTTGTTTTCGAAAAACGCCAAGTGAAGCCCAAAACAGCGGGCCAAACAGGCCCTAATTGTCGCTTAATAGTTATCTTTACATTATGTCATTATCTTAAGAGTTAAGATTGTATACAACATGTTAACCTAATTGGGCTTTCCTTGGAGGGTTAAAGGCCCATCATGGGCTATTTAATTTGCTAGTAGCCATGCTTTTGATTTAGGCCCAAGCCCAACCAAATAGATATTACTTTCAAGATTGTACTTTTCCTCATTTCAATTGTGGGTCAAAAACATGCCCATTATATTATATACTAGTTAACGGGCACCACGCGATGCGCGGTGATGGTGTCTGGTATAAATAATTTTTATATCTGTGATGTAATTTTCGGTAGTGAAATATAATTAACACTTCATAATAATATTATCAACCTGCATGTAATGTTTGTTAAAATTGAAGAATGGTGGATCATAGACGTTGAATTTAGCTCATGGACATGTATTTCAAATCATACCCTTTGACTGAAACTATTAATAGTAAACTATATTAACATCGTCAACTATACATCAACATAGGCCTATACCTTTTTCCATGCCAAAGGTCCAGTCTATGGTAGCATATTTAGTATACAATAATCTGAACTAACATATAACATAATGATCAATCTAAGATTCAACTACTTTCTTTCATTGCTTTCTACAAACATCAGCCAAAAGTATCAAACAACTTTCAATCTCTAATTACTTGAGTAGATTGTTCTGCATCTCCCAAATATACAAGGTACGTACCTGCAGTCAACCAATTGTGTCATGATAAAAGCTTCAACCTATTATTCCATGTAACATAGTGAGAACTCTAACATAATATGAGGATTGATTTTGTGCTGGTGGAATACTTTACATACAAAAACATAATCAAGAACCCCAAAAGCGTTGGATACATATTAAAGTTCCTTTGTTCAAAATCCAGAAATTTAAATGCTTAAGAAATGTTTAACTCAGTAAAAGCTAAGTTGAACCACAAACAAAGCAGCCATGAAAACCTCTCATTCATTTACTTCTGTACTTCTAACTGTTAGATCAATTGTTCAGCAACTCTTAATTGTTGTAGTTTTTAGTTGTCTTAATTCAATCTTTGATTACTCCTTTATGCATATGTGAAAAACCCTAGCCCCTCTCGCTCTCTCCATCTCTCTCTAGACCCTAGCCTTCTTTTTTCTTCTATTGTCCTCCGCCTGCGATGACTTGGTGAAGCAGTTGTCTACTTCACCACTATTACCACTACCATCGTCGGCGGGTTGGGTTGGAGCACCCATCTTCAAATTGTACATCGCATCTTCAAATCTGACGAGACGGATATGGATCTAACGAGACAGAGACAGATCTAACGAGGTGAAAACGGGTGATAGATAAATATGTATATAGCGTTTTAGATTTTTTGTTTAGTATTTTATTTTCTCTCTCGTATGAGAGTTTGCTTTCGCTCTTTCGAATAAGAGTTTTGTCTCTCCTTGAATAGGAGTTGCACAAGAATTTTCATGTGTTCGTTTGTGAGTTCTAAGATTTTTTATCTTAAGAAACTTAATAGTTGGTGTTTCAGATGTTCTTAGTACATCGTCGTTTTGAATCAGTATGAATTGTATTGTTCCAGGCGTTGTAAACTTTCGATTAAATGATATATAAGACCGATTTTTCTTAAAAAAAAAAAAAGAATTCAATCTTTGATTATTTAACTACTAATAATAACAAACTAATCTTTGGAATTGCCTGGATAAATACTTGACCTTACCAAGTATAAGTATGATAGATCACCAATGTTAAGCTTGCTAGTTACAATTAATTATTTAAATCAAATCATAAGAATGGTTATCAGTTAATACATTGTATGAAGGAAAATATTATATTAGATACTTAACGTATAACTTGAATGAATGTTTGAATTTCAGAGAATTGGATTATTGTAGTTTTATAATGGTGAACATGACATGAATGGTGGTATCCATCCTAACTTCCATGTTCATAATTATTTCATTAATTTTAATATTCGGATAATAATTATTGCACATTTTAGTTAGGTACTAATTGTTGGTTAGATACATAATAATCAATAACCTTTAAACAACTTGCACATGCAGAACTAACTTACAGATTTACAAATTCCAAAAGCTTGTAAACTTCGAAAGGCCTCAGGGTCAGATAAATTAAGTTAGATGTGGAACTTCAAATCCGAATACATTTAAATCCATAGCTTATTAGTAACACAGACAATAGAGGCTGACAAAGATTTACAAATTAAGGCATTAAACGTCTACTTAACCTATTTGGTATACTTTCAACCAAAGAAACAAATTCAAAAAATCTGACAATTGATTTACACATAAAGATATGGTGACTGATTTTTTCACATCGATACAATGTATTCATAGCCCCACCTTTTTTCTTTATCAGGATGTAGAAAAGTGTTCCGTTCGAAATCGATCGTAAAAAAAGTTTATTTGAGGTTTATTCGCTTAACATAACACGAAAGCTTGAACATAATTTTTCATATTTGTTAACATTTAGAACTCAACTTAATTATCGCGCTAGCTAGCTAGTGTTAGCCCCTACTTCATTTATGGGATATTTGAAGGTGAAGGCCCTCCTCGCTACCGAGGCCGCGCCCTATCCTGCGAATATGGTGCTCTACTCCCCCAATCTTCACTTTACGCCACGCCGACGTGGAGATGGATTAGGTAGGGCTCAGTCATCATCCCTCGCGCTCGATCTACCTTGTACGGAGTCCCCGGTAGGTCCTTGGACCCTAAACAGCCATTCATACGGAAGGAGCAAAGATGTATGAACCCAGTGACCCTCCCATCCTTGGATAGTTCAACTTTGACAAATTTTATTGAACGTCTTATGAGTTCAAAAAATATTATGTTGTTATTTTAGAAGGTGTTCGAGTAAATTTATTTAAGAAAATCTTAATCTCAAAATTCTTTTAAGAGGTCTTTAGGACTTATAAATTTCAAATGAGCTCTTGAAGGAGTTTAGATGATGTAATGAAACTTGTGAAGTATTTGTAATAACAATTTAGTAATTTATATTGTCAAGTCAAATAAGTTTGTTAAAATATTTAAAAATCTTAAATATTTGGATAGAATAATATTAAGAACTCCTCTAGCATTGGTAATAAGTTACTAAATTCTTGTGAAGTATTTCGGTGCATCTTCTAAAGTATTTATAATTTCATCCAAACATTAATAAAGATATAACTCATTATGGAACCTTACATTATTAAGCATAAAAAATGAACTTGCAAAACCTTAAAAGGAATTATGCTAATATTTAATAATGCAAGCAAAAGGACTCCATTGACATAATATCTATTAATTTAACAAACCAAAACGCAATAGAAATCTATTCGCATCTTTTGTTCCAGATGATGTTTGATTTCATATTTTTATTAAAGGGCTAATTGCATCAACTTCCCTAAACTTTGGACAATTGGCATCTACACTCCTCACTTTAATATATTGGCATAAACCGCCATTTCTTCAACTTTTTCATTAAATTTACTAGTTAAAGACTAAAACGGCCTTTATTGTTGAGCTAAAATGTTGGCCTACTTAAAAAAATTGTTGGAGAAAAAAGAGAGTCAAAGTATCATTTAACAACATTATAATAAAGTATTAAAAAAAATCTAAAATGTATCTCTAAAAATACTGAGCCGTAAATTAGTCAAATAACCGTCTGCTGATTTTCTTCTTAAATAGAAATACTCAAAAGAATAATAAAAAATTAACCTATAACTACATATTAATAAAACATAATAAAACTAAGAAAGTAGCGAGCATATATGTAAATATATATCATGAACTGGAATAAATTGAAAGAAAGAAATACTCAAAGTATCACCTACATCCTTAGTTTTGAATAAGAAACTATATTAAATACAATATGAGAAAAATGTACTAAACAAAGTGATTGAATATTGCCATAGAAATAAAAAAGTGATATCACAAATAAAAACAACACGTTAAATATTTGTACACAATAAATTAGTCCCGAAATTACAAAGAGATTTATTTTTTATAATTTAAAGTTAAAGAGTTTAGAGTTTTTTTCAGAAATTCTTCATTTAGGAGTTTTATTATTTAGTTTTATTTCATTTAATGCCATTTTGAGAACTTTCATTCACTTAAAGTGTTATAACTCAACTATGAAGGGTATTATCGTCATTAACATGTAAAATTGATGAAAAAGTGAAGGAGGGGAAGTCATTTTTAATATACTAAATGTGAGGGGGTGTGGATGCCAAATACACCTAGTTCAGGGGAGATTAATGCAGTTTTTCCTTTTATTAAATAAACGACATGAATATAAACACACACACATATATATATATATATATATATATATATATATATATATAATGAAATAATATATAGTAAAATGTTTTGAAATAACTGACTCCGTGTGAATGGACTTATTCTTTTTCATCCTTGATTTAACCGTCAACCGATGACTTTCCAAAAGATTTCGTCACGGCAATTCTTTTGTTAGAATGTTTATTCAAAGAGTCGGCATCCACCTAATGGTTTTGGCTACGAAATATGATTTAATTAGTGTAGTAAATGAATCGAGTTGAACAAATTGTTATTCAAGATTGTTTAAATGAGTTAAGTCGATCAAGTTATTATTCAAATTTGTTTAAATTATTATCGAATTTAATATTTGTATTTGTGTTTGGTTTGATTGTTAGTCGACCCGAGCTCAAACGAGCTTTTATCGAAATAAACACGAGTCGCGCTCGAGTAGTTTGATTTTCTTGTACATATTTTATCATTTTTTACTAATCGAGCCGAATTCAAATCGAACTTCAAAATTTATCAAAAACAAAAAGTTGTTTAAGTTCATGTTGATATGTTAACGAACCGAGATCAAGCGAACTTTTAATAATCGATCTTGAGTGGAGTATCCATTAACTCTAATTATGATTATTTATGTTATCACGCTTTTCTGGCATATGTAAAAGTGCTTAATTACACGAGATGATGGTATCATAGTGACTATCTCTATTGTTATTACAAAATGTTACATATAAAAAAAATAATGATCACCATTTTACAAATAATTTTAATCATATATATATATATATATATATATATATATATTTAATCTAATCCTCAAACCCTATAACTCACATCAAAATCAAATAGCACGAGTTGAAATGGATGGTCGTCATTTATAATTTTCATATAATCACAACTATATTTGGTGATCTCGAGTTTCACATAATTTGTAAATATACCGAAACTTAAAATCGAGTTAAAGTCAATGAAATTCAAATGTCATTCCGGATGAATAAAAACGCCGTGAGTATTTATTATTAATAAAGTATAAGAAATGGAAACATCTTAATTAAATATTTTTATATTATAATTAATTAACTAAGAGTGACATGAAACGCGTGGACATGTTGTCATATTCCAATGAAACGATACGCACCCACGGTCTTTTCACTTTCTTTTTCAGTCTAATAAATATACTAATAATTCTGCACAACCATTTAATTAATTAATTAATTACTAGATTGAAGCAACATTACAAAATATTTAAATTATAGTTAATTTAATATAACAGTTAATTATTTTGAGCATGCCGTCATAATATTCGGTACGCAAGCTTCAAGCCTAAGATCTTTTTATTCTCTTTTTATTTTCCAAAAAAAAAATACTTTTTGTTAATATTGGACCTATTTAGACTAGAGCTTTGGGTTTTTAGTTCTTCTTTTCACTTGTATATTTTTTAATTTTTATTTTTGAACAAATTATTATCATAGTATTGAAGTTGTACAAATTCTACTAGAGAAACTTGCATTATTGGTAATTCTTTCGTGTTTTTGAACTTTTGAATTCTGACACAATCATAATTATTTATGTAAAATTTATTATGCATGAATAATTATTAACATCCTGAAAATTGATATACAGGAAGTTCTCGAGAATAACACATTTTTTTTGCGGGAATAAAATATGGAGAATATGTTCTACGTAAAAATACTATATAGATGAGATGACTAATTCTTCACCCAATATGAGTGGAATTGCATTCCACAAAGACTTAGTAAATGAAAGTTGAAATTTTAAAGCATAATATTCGTCCATTTGACAATTGGAACATTTCTTTTTTGGATCCATATATGTGGTGTGAGACAAGTGGTGATAAAATTGATTGAAGCACCCTAGACATTTCAATTTTCAGGTAACTAAATTTGAAGTTTCTCCAATATTGCCTTTCCTCTCCCACCTAATTATTTTCCAAACTAATTCAGTTTCTTCGATTTGGTAAACACTAAAATCAATACCTCTTACTAAGATTTTCATGACATATATAGTTCATACGTTAAATCACTTTGTAACGCAATTTATTTCATGTGAACTAAGTGAAGAGGACTTTAGTATCTCTACGACTTATTGAATACGTACCTAATAAAATCAAAGGAATAATATTTCCAATTATATATCTTACAATGACTTATAATCGCACATGGATAGTAAAAAATTGAGTGGCTAGAAATACCCATATGAGAAATCATATTGGATGTGTTATTAAACTTTCTTCATATCTATTTACCCTCCTCAGATGGAAAATCAATGCGTTATATACTTCATTCTCGTATATCGACACCCTTGCACTAGATATTATCTGTTTTGGTTGGAGCAGCACGATTTTATTTTGAAAAGCGTCTCGTACTGAAGAAGGGAGCTTGAACTTATATTCCTCTAAAACTTCTCATTTTCATCTGATGTGAGACAATAGTAACATACTCATCATCACATGAGGGGCTTTGCAAGAGCATGTGCCTTGTTTCCCCACATATCGCCAAAATGACGTGGTATACACTTGACTTCAAGTCTCTTGTCTCTTATATATATGTTAAGTCTCTTATTTCTATTTGATATGAGACGTTAACAACGTACTCATCAAAGTTACTCATTTTTTAAACATAATTCGTGAGTTCAATTAAATTGAATCCGAACTAGAGTTCCCCTAGATCAATCTTCTATGAAAGCCATGAGAATAAGTTAACTTCCCAAATAAAAAGCAATAAAATGGCCTCTTTGGACTGCAATTATGTACTTTGATGACTTCTTATGTCCCACAGTAGAAGCGTCTCAATTGGTCACAATTCCAAAGTCTAACCGACAAAACGTCTGAGTAATCTAAAGGGCCACTTTCAACGTTCCAAATTATTACCACAGAATTCAACCAAAAAATCAAATACAGAATGAAGCCATAAATACTATCCTTAACCTTTTCATCTCATCACTAAGGGTGTTCATAACCGAAATTTCCGTTTTTCAAAATTTTTCATTGTTAATCGAACTTTTTTGGTTCGATTTGATTTAGGGTTTCCTCTAAACAAAGAGTTATTTTTCTATTTGATTCGATTGCAGGTTCGATTCGATATAAATTTCCACTTAAAAAACACCCTTTTTCTTCCCGCGATTCTCGCCAAAAATTTTCAACCAAAAAACAAAATGAATTACCCCTAAGTTAAATTTTTCTCCACAAATTTCGGTGTCACATCAGTGCTTACTCCACTTTCTCCAATGCTACAAAATATTTGAGTACTATTTTAGAACATTAAAGAGAATAATATTGTACACAATTTTCAATAGACCTACTTTTTCTTTTGCTTATGAATGAAAAATCATTTCAAGGTTGATTGTATTTATGGGCACCATCAAATATTATAGTATTTTACTTTAGTGATGTAGATACAAGGTTTTTCTCTGAGTTTTTGCTCAAAATGATGTCTTTATTGGTTTCTGTGTATACTTTCATGATCAAGATTCTTGGGCTCATTTCCAAATATATATACAGGTAATACATACATATATATATATATATATAAACACTATATATTCCATTTTTGTGGGTATTTAGAGGTTTATATTTATATGCATGGTTGTGATTTTTGCAGATTAAATTCAAAATTTGGTGCAGAAACAGAGTGCTCTGTTTTTGATGGAAATATTGAAGAAACAGAGTACTCTGTTTTTTTGCAAAGTAAGTATGAATTTTTGTTTGATGAAAATGTAAGCGGATATGTTGAAGATGCAGAAACAGTTAAATTTAAGGTCCATGAAATTTTTGTGGGATCAAATGATGTTTTTGACAATGATCAAAGTTGTGATTCTGATATTTTCCGGAGAAAAGAGTTTTTGGTGCATGAATTTGAAGAAAATATACATGAATTTGATGAAGGATTGGAAATTTCTCACGGAAAAGAGTTATTGGAATATGAATTTGATGAAAAATCCGAAATTTCTCGAGGAAAAGAGTTATTGATGCATGAATTTGGAGAGAATATTCAAGAATTTGATGAAAAACAGGAAATTTCTCGAGGAAAAGAGTTATTGGAGCATGAATTTGGAGATGATATACAAGAATTTGATGAAAACTCGGAAATTTCTAGAGGAAAAGAGTTATTGGAGCATGAGTTTGAAGAAAAATCACAAGAATTTCATGAAAAATCGGAAATTTCTCGAGGAAACGAGTTATTCGAGCGTGAATTGGAAGAAAAAACACAAGAATTTGATGAAAAATCGGAACTTTTTCAAGGAAACGAGTTATTGGAGCATGAATTCGAAGAAAATATACATAAATTTCACGAAAAATCTGAACTTTCTCGAGGAAACGAGTTATTGGAGCATGAATTTGAAGAAAAAACACAAGAATTTCATGAAAAATCGGAAAGTTCTCGAGAAAATGAGTTATTGGAACATGAATTTGAAGAAAAAACACAAGAATCTGATGAAAAATCAGATTTTTATTTCAGTTTTAACCTGTTCAATCCTGATAACCTTTTGAAAAGTCCTTACATTGAAGAAATTCATGAGGAGAAAGAAGCAATTTCCACCAAAGAGATAGTTTTCGCGGAAAATGAAAGTGTGGATGATCAAGATTATTCATATGAAGTTGAATTTTTTCCAGAAAATCGAAAACCCGAAAATTATGATGATGATGATGAGTACATAGAATTGAAACCTGAAATTATGGAAGAACATAATAATATTTCTCGGGGTTTCGATTTTGATTCCGATTCCGATTCTGATGAAGAATTTGAGGCAGATGCGTTGTTGGAACATCAGAATTTAGTTCATCAGATGAAAATGGAGCTGAAAAGCTGTAGAACTGGAGGGCTTCCTACTATATCAGAGGAATGTGAGAGTCCTAAGATGTTTGAAGATTTGAAGCCTTTGAAAATTGATCAAAAATTGGAGTATAAAGATATGATTGAGGAAATTCAAAAGTTTTACAAATGTTATTTGGAGAAAATGAGGAAATTGGATATCTTTAATTACCAGACTTTGCATGCTATCAGTAAGTTCAATAACTTAATCTCTTTTACTTTAATTTTGCATTTTTTTTTTCATATTTGATAGCACTAACATGGGTGGTTTAGGACTTGGAGACTCGAAATGGAAAACTTTTAGGTCAGATTAGGTTTGGTCGAACCTAAGTGTAATTTATAAGGTGAGTGAATTACATTTGGATGCCCGGGATAGAATTTTGCAAATAAATGAGGCAAATTTCAATGATGTGATTACATCCGAATTCGGAGACTGAGGGTTCCCTTAGCATAACTCCGACAATGCTAAATTTCTTAGGAAAATGTTTTTATACAGACGTAGTGTAGAACACCGGAGGGTCACATCAACACTTGCATTGTGTATGCTAGGATGCACGTAATCTGAACTTTTTGGTGTATCCAACTCCGAATGCATGCAAGACTTTTCCAGTTTCATGTATAAATCACGTTTAGATTAAGGACTTGATTTACTAATTTGATAAATCAACTGCAGTATTTAGTTTGAGGCAGTACAAAAAATTTACTAATTAGACAATCATTTTATGCATAAGCTAATAAATAATTATAGATTCTTTACATTAATGTTGCTGATTGAGTATATTTTTATTTTTTGGTAGGGATTAAGATAGGTTATTTTTATGCAATCTGGATCCTCTATTACAAATAGTGTTGCATCTTCTATTACATTGACTTCTATACTTGATAAGTGTATATAATTCAAATCACTTATATATTTAAGGAAGACATTTATACACTTGTAATGTATAAAAACAATGCAATAAGAGATGCAACTCCATTTTACAATCTTATGTGATTTTTATGAGCTCTCAAGAACTGATTTTGGGAATAAAATAATTTATTTGGTAGGTCTTATATAAGGTATATGGTGGTTGTGAGTGCACTTGTAGTATCAAAAGTAGACTCCCTTCATGAGGTAGTTATTTCATCTACGATTCCGATTGAATCGAATACCGAAATTTTCAATTTAAAACTCAGTTATTATTTTGCGAAAATTTCAAATATCAATGAGTTTCGGGTTTGGGTTTTGGTAATTCGAAGAAACCAAAAAAAAAAAAAATACTAATTAGTTTTTCTTTCCCTAATAATTATTTAACCATTTAAGCTTGAGCAATATTGCTTGGTGGCTATCCATCTTCTTTAAGGTCAATATCCCTTTCTTTATCTTTATATATAAAAAGCTACTTCCAATTGTTTCTGTGTTTTTAAATCTATTATAGTGACATCAAAGTTAAAGATGTGGAAATGGTTTGTTTATTTCATGGCTTTCTTTTCTTTCCATAAAGTCCTGATTAGTGACCACTTAACAGTTAACACTCTTGTTCATTGTCCAGACAGCTTAAATTAATTCGTTCTTTAAACGTATCTTTTGTATTCGTAGCAACATCTAGACCGTACAGAAAAATTGAGAATACTAAAAAGTTTCTATTTTTTGCGCAATAGTTGATGGGTTTATGGAAACTGATGTTTTCGATGAAATATTGTAGGTTTCCTCCAGCTGAAGGACTCGGAAGTATTTGCCGCAGGCAAGAAACATTCAGCTTCGGGACATTTCATTTTGCCTAAAACGTGGCCATGGAAAGTACAGAGGATCTACGCCGATCCAATGCATAAATCGATCGTTGAAATGCACCGGGACTTGGAATTGGTTTACGTTGGACAACTTTGTCTTTCGTGGGAAATTCTTTGTTGGCTTTATGTAAAAGCACGAGAGTTGCTCGATTATGATTGTAACGGGAACCACTCGTATAATAGAGTTGCTGGGGAATTTCAACAATTTCAAGTACTCGTGCAAAGATTCATAGAAGATGAACCGTTTCAAGAACATAGAGTTAAGAATTATGTAAAGAATCGGTGCTTAATACGTAGTCTTCTCCACGTCCCAACTATCAAAGGTAAATCTCAAGTCTCAAGCGCCGTCCCCGCCCCCAAAAAAGTTGCCCTTCTCATGTGTTAGTCAAAATATCTAGGACCAAGACATCCCCTATTAGATTGGAACAACTCGAAAAACAGGAGTGAAACTATAATACACATTTTATTGACACATGATGAAATTGTAATATATATATATATATATATATATATATATATTTATTGATAGGAAAAATTATGGTAATATCTCAAATTTCGGGGTGTTTTTCATTATTAAGGTCTCATGCAAAGATTGATTCATTATACACAAATATCTATCTCAGGCAAAAGACTAAAAATCTTGGCTTCGTCCTTGTCCTTGTATGCAGATGATTGTCTCAAGGACATGAAGGGAAGAAGAGAAGACACAGATGCAATTTCAATTGAAATGTTAATAGAAATCATTAGGGAATCAATGTCGATTTTTCGGGAATTTCTTTGGGCCGATAAGAGATCGACAAATGTGGTCACGAAGGGTATTTCGGGAATCAAGGTTGATAATCTTCAAGATCCTACAAATTTAGAGCTTTTCTTGGACATTATCACAAACCTTCAGAAGGTATTGTTTCTTAATTATGCAGATTAAGTAATATTTATGATATCGAATTACTCGAAAATATAGTTTTGATTTCGTTATTATGCAGAAGGAGCGAAGAATCAAAGAAAACACGAGAAGTGAAAACTGCATAGTAAAGAAGTTGAAGAAACACCGAGAATGCAGACTAGATCACGAGCTCTTTGCATCTCAAGTCGAGTTGAGATTGGTATCGAGAGTGCTCGGTCTGTCGAGATTAACAAAAGATCAATTATTATGGTGCCAAACTAAACTTAGCAACATTAATTTTGTGAAGAGGAAGGTTCATTTGGAGCCATCTTTTTTGCTTTTTCCTTGTTGAAATGTACCACTTTTTGGGCACTACATTTTATAAACCAAGGTTTTGTTATATATATGGATAAAAGAAAGCAGTGAAGAGCACTTTTTGGTGCAAAATTGGTAGGTTTTTTTCTTTATTAAATACAGATTTGTATATAAATATATTAGAAAGCCAAATAATGCAGATAGATGGTGATATTGTTACAAGTGATGGTGCTTGATGAGTTCATAGATTACAGAAGTGCAAAAACCTTGAGAAGCAAACCAGACTACAAATAGTAAACTCGAGATTGACCACTAAAAGTTCATTTTGTCTTCTTTTTTCGTTCCTTTTTTATTTTTTAAATTTCTATAGTATTATCATGTCTGAAAAGCGAACCAGACTATAGATACTCAATTTGAAATTGACCACTAAAAATTCATTTGAACTCGAATTGTTAATATTACAAACTACAACCAATTTTTTTGTTCCATAAGTTGAGCTCAACCTAATTAGTGAAAGATAAAAAAAATATATGAAAAAATTTGAACTACTTAACTTAGACTCATTTTAGACGGGATTAAAGTTTGTTTAAACTCAATTTTATTAACAATTAAATAAAGTTTAAATATAAATTTTGAAGCTCAATGAAAATACAAATAAAATTGAACAATATCTTATACAGCTCTATTGTTAATTTAGAACCCTAAGCCCTTAAGAATTATTATATCTTGTTGAGTTTGTTTAACAACCCGTGACATTTAATAGTCGATGGCCCAAATATTCTTAGAATATTTGGGTATAGGAGCGTGTGTAATAATTAATTTGCCAAAAGTCTGCGAAAAATGTGTTGTGGTTTCAATATTATAGTATCATATTTCAAACCAAGTGCTCTTGGATATGATATTTCTAGTTGGCAAAATGTCATACACAACCATATTTTTATTCATCAACTATTAAACTATTACCTTTTATTTTTTATCTTGTGATATAAAATAATAAAACCTATTCGATAATATAAAAATAGCGATTCAAATCCATTAATGTATAAATAGGGTGAATTACATGCACACCCTCTCATTTTAGTGTTAATTACCAAAACCTCCCTTGATTTTTGGCATATTACAACGAGACCCCTTCAATGGGTCTATTTGTAAGATTTACAGAGGTGAAATTGTAAGAATATTTAAATACACAGGGGGTGTAATTGTTAAAATATCTTAACATGACCACTTTGAGTAAGTTCGAAAAGGTCAAGAAATTTTTGGTAATCTTACACTAAAGTGAGGGAGTGTATATATAATTTTCTCCGTATAAATATAAGTTACTTCTTGTTATATATAGGAAAAATTTGATGAATAATGTGTTTTAGATACTATTTGGGCCTTAAATGTATTCATCTAATTCTAAGGCCAGAGCAGTCCAATTCTAATGGATACAGAAAGGATTTGTTTGGAGTTTGAGATGGACTCCTCTAACAATTCAAGTTAATCATTTTTCCATACGAGAAAAGTTGAGAAGTAATTGTTAGCGAAACTCATTTCGTGAGGTTTCACTTGCTGGTCGTACCATCCCCTATGTTTAACATAAATATATGCCACGACGAGTAACAAAAATGAAGGGACTTTTGTGAATAAACTATTTATAAATACAAAACCATGGTGGTTGAGAATACAAAATAATTAAAATGACAAACTCAATTCCATCAAGATGGATCTATAGGCATTTTGGACTAATCGGAAACACGTCTAGACCATGCCTGTAGGAATTCTACAGGTTCAATCGATCCCCAAAGTGTAATTCACAAAATGAGTAAATCACGATTGTTATGTAAATTACCTTTGAAATTTGATTGATTCTGATCAGAACTAAAAAAAAGTTGTGTGATGAATGCATCACACTTAGATGTGTGAACGAGTCGAGTAGAGGCAAACATGTTGTTGTTCAAGTTTATTTCAATTATTGCCAAACTTTAAAATTTGTGTTTGAGCTTAGTTTGATTGTTAATCAAGTCAAGCTCAAACGAGCTTTAAATCTATTCGAGCAGGAGTCAAGCTCAAGTAACTTGATTTTTACGCACATTTTGTAATCATTTTACTAATCGACCCGAGCTTCAAAGCTTATCGAACGTAAAAAGTTACCTCAATCCTGGTCTGATTTCCTAACGAACCAACCTCAAATGAGTTTCAAGCAATCGATCCCAAGTCGGGCACCAATTAATCTGGTTCATTTTTCAGTCCTAATCACAGTTCCATGAGTAGAGTCCTCATCCAAAAAAAATAAAATCTTTGTATCTTGGGCTTCAAAACCATATTGGGCCATCAAAATAAATCTTCAAATGGGGTTTAGATAGAATTGCTTGAAGATCTCACTCTCAACCCCAGGACATAAAAGAAGCCCATTAGGGCTCCAATAATAGATACTCCTCATTTATATACCTCTCTCGTCTTCAAATTGCTTCTTCGCATCCGCCCCCAAATCAATCGAAACCCTAAACCCTAAATACCCGATTTAGGATCGAAAAATGGTGCAGCGGCTTACGTACAGGGCGCGGCACAGCTATGCCACCAAATCCAATCAGCACCGCGTCGTCAAAACTCCCGGTAATTTAGTTCCCCATACGAAAACCCTTATTTTTCGTGAAATGTGTTAGATTTTGATGTTTTATATGGTTTAATTGATATGATTTAGGGTTTATATTCTATGGTTGATTAATTTTGATTATGTGATTTGATTTTGTGTGTGAAAATAGGGGGGAAGTTAGTGTACCAGACTACCAAGAAGAGGGCTAGTGGCCCTAAGTGCCCTGTTACTGGAAAGAGAATCCAAGGGGTATGTATATATATATGTGTGTGTGTGTGTGTGTGTATATATATATATATATTTGTTCATAATATGTATATTGAAATGTGGCTTAGTAGCAATGTGGATTGTATTGTCAAATTATGTATATATATTTTTTTTATGGTTTCTTGTGTAAAAGCTCATTTACTGATTAAATCGATGGAAAGCCTTGTTAGCATGTGCTTCTGATTTATGTTTGGTGCATTTAAGTTTCGAATGCTCACTCTGCGTTTTTGGGTATACTGTGGCGTTGACGGATGAGCAACGAAGCGTAGATAGTAATTTTCTGAGTTTGCAGTTGTGATTCGAATTTAATTCTCTGTATGCAATATTTCGTTAGCGAGGCTGACTTTTTAGCTTTTAGTGTGTGTCATACATCAAGATTGGTTTAAGTATCAGATCTTTAGGAGCTATTGCCATCATCATTTTATGAAGTGATGGGGTTCTAACTGGATTGTAGTAGCGGTTTGTGTTACTGTATGGTAACGCTTGTCGAAAATTGATTTTTTTAAGAACAAATCGAAGCCAGTGATCTTTGTTGAAGGAAAACATTAGAAGTTTTAGGATTATTTAATTCTTCAGTCGCCAATTCAATTTATCTGGATGTCCTTTTGATTGATGATTCTGATCAGCTTTATCATTTTACAGTTAGCTGCTGCTCTAGACCTCTATTGTAAATAGATTTAGCAAATCCCGTGTAATTTGTAACTCTAAAATCAATATACACCATACCACATTAACCTCGTCTTGTGTGTGTTATTTTCTTTCAGTGTACTTCTAAAGATTTGATTCGTTGGGTCGTTCCTACCTGATTCCTCAGCATCTCAAGTCTTTGTGTCATGATGTTTATAACTTTAAATAATTCTTTCCATTATTTCCCATGTTTAAAGATTCCTCACTTGAGACCGGCCGAGTACAAGAGGTCTAGATTGTCCAGAAACCGAAGGACTGTCAACCGTCCTTACGGTGGAGTGTTATCTGGTGGTGCTGTGAGGGAAAGGTTTGTTGGCCACTTTTCATGCATTAAATTGAACGCCTTCCACTTATCCGCATTGCTTTCATTTGCTTTTGCCAAATTTCTTAAATTGTTTCGGTTTGGGCTTTGAAGGATCATTAGGGCTTTCTTGGTTGAAGAACAAAAGATTGTGAAGAAAGTTTTGAAGATACAAAAGGCAAAGGAAAAGCTTGCTGCTAAGAGCTAAAGCGGGGGCTTCGTGCTGAAATAGTTTTGGATACCATTAGCCAAGGAGACATGGAAAAGTATTGTGAGGTTTTGAAACTTATAATTTGTAGTTTCTTTGGATTCTTTGGGATGACTCTTTATATTCTTCAGTTTGTCGAAAAATCGTTCTTGGATTTTCAGCCTTGTTAATGGAAGTTAAACTCATTTTGGTTTGCTTTTATGTAATATTAGTATTTCGTCTCGCTATTTCTCGAGTTGTTATATGGTGATTGCCCATTGTTGAATTCCGATGGGCTTATGAAAATGTTTTGTCTCATCAAAACTGCAATGTTCGGTTTACTAAATGCGTTACGCTTGGAAGAGTAACTTTGTAGGATTTACCAACTCCTCATTCATTTATTATTTTTCCTTTTTCTTATCTTTTTATTCTCCATTATTTCTTCCTAAAAATTCTCTTCTCCTCTCTTCTATTTCACGCTTAAAACAGACAAAATCAGTTTTTCTTGCAAATCTAAAACTCTTCCTAATCTAAAACCTTTGATTTTTTTCTCTTTATGTCGTTAAAAAAATTGACAGAGAAGTTAAAAAAAATTGATAGAGAAATTTGCAAACAATTGAATCTAAAACTCTTCCTAATCTAAAACCTTTGATTTTTTCCTCTTTATGTCGTTAAAAAAATTGACAGAGAAATTGATAAACTATTGAATCTAAAACTCTTCCTAATCTAAAACCTTAGATTTTTTTCTCCTTATGTCGTTAAAAAAATTGACAGAGAAATTGACAAACAATTGCAAGAAAAATGACAGAGAAAAGTTCTCATTATAAATCAATGAAATTAGAGAACATAATTTTCTCCAAAAAGGTGATCTTCTAGGTGATCTTGACAAATAATGTCTACTTTAAAATAGTCGGGTGACCACCATAAGTTGAGTAAAGAATGAACAAGTCTCCATTTATCGTGGCACAAAACATTCGTATGGATCATCTGCGAATATCATTTTTTTGTAAGTATCTTCCCACGTGACTAGGGTGGTAAACGAGTCGAGTCGAGTCTAACAAGTTGTTGTTCAGATTTATTTGAATTATTATCGAATTTCAGAATTTTTGTTTGAATTTAATTTAATGATTAATCGAACCGAACACGAGTCGAACTCAAATAGCTTAATCTTTTTGCACATAATTTATCATTTTTTACTAATCGAGTCAAAGCTTGAACCGATCTTCAAACTTATCTAACTATGTTTACTAGCAATAACTGGACACATGAAAGTAACTTGATAAACTTAGTAACTTGATACACAGTTAACTAGAATTAACCTTGATAAAATAATTGATAAAATCAAGACTTTGGTAAAATCAAGTAAACACTTTATTACGGTGAGAGGGTCTATGGCAAAATAAAAATGAGTATCTAACTGAAATTTTATTAAAAAGCAAAAGTGTGTTCCGTGGTAGTCATCTTGGTTCACTTCTCAGCCATAACCGCTGCTTATACTTAAGTAAATTTTCCATATTGCCGAAATAGGCAAACAAAGAAAATGACATTATTTGGTGCTTAACTCTGTAAGTTCACTAATAATACTAAAAGAAAAAAATATTTAAAAAGATAGAATGATACCTGTAAGAGTTTCACGAAACCAGTTTCATTAATGATAGTATTATTTGGTTCTTGCCCATACTGAATTTATCTGTTGAATTTATAATCAACTCAATCAATTTACACTTGATCTGTATAAAATAATTGTCAACTAGAAGGAGCTATATAGGATTCATACCATTGACTGACTACTATCATAGCTTTGGTTGTCGTCCTCCTTAGTACCAAAACTTGCACTTCCATGTGGCCAGGTAGACATAGTTTGACAAAATGGAGATATAGTTTCTTGATGTTTGTCGTCTTTACCTCCATCTAAAGCCTGTCATGTGTACAACAATTCAACTTGATCATAATAAGGGATCATCATAATATTATTCCATTTGATGAACATACATCTTTAAGAACATATAGTTTATTATACTTACAGATCCTAGAATAGAGTTATCTTGGTTTCGATCATCTTCTTCTCCAATAGAAGTCTACAATGAAGTATATTATATAAGTAGAATTAAGATATATAAATTAAGTCAACTGAGCAGTATCATTATATATTTACAATACCTTTCCTCCCTTTCTTCTATGTATAATTGAGTTGGGTTCTTGTTCCTTTGATTTCTGCTTATAAACCTGCACATATTATATAGATATCTCCAATTTGTAAAAGTATCAAAGCTAATAGAACAAAATCAAAGCCAACAATATATTTACCTTTTTCCTTTTCGCCGTGACTCTTTTCTCTACTTCAGATTGCTTTCTTTTAGTTGGAAGGCAACCCTTTCTTGACACACGCAAAGGGCTCAAAAGTTTGCTTTGCTACTCAACATCATTCATTTTCTCATTTAATTTGTGTACTTATGCAGTCATTACTCTGAAGCTTTTTTTCCATATCATCTGCACACTTTAATGCGTTATTAAAGTAATCAAGGGACTTTGCCCCCAAACGCGCATGCAACTTCTCATATCGCACAATCTCTTCACTGGACTCGAATTCATCATAAAATATCTTTACATCAGTATGTGGGCGCTTAATATCTTTCCGCCAACGAGATAAAATATATTGAGGTGGAAAAGTATCGGTCTTTTGATCAATTAGAACGCATATTGCATGCCTGATATTATTCAACTGTAAAGGACATGAATTTTAAGAGTACAACCTAATATTCAAAATTATTTGTTTTAACATTGATGAATCAACGTACAATGATGATAAATCATTCCTGTTCTAACCTATGAATCATGAGTACAATGAAATACAATGATGAAACAGGAATGAATTTCATGTCTTTTACATCAAAAAAATGATAAAATGAATTTCCTATGTGATGTGTTTCATGAGTACAGTGATGAGAATGTTTCAACATTTCATCCATAGTCACATTTTTGGTGATAAAACTATAAACTTGAGACAGGAATAAATAAACTAAATAATTAAAAAAGAAGAGGCAACAATGACAAAATTAAAACCCCCAGAAATCATAAACATGATTGAAAAATTAATTCAATTGCATTAGCTTACATTAGAATTTGGTGTTCTAAGTTGTCCATCCAAGTTATTGCTATCAAAATTTGATGTATTATCCTCTTGAATCATTTATTAGTATAATGGGCTTCAAGAGTAATGGAGATTTGATTTGTAACAATAATTTTTTTTTAACGTCTTCAACAGTTCAATGAAAGAAGGAAAAGAACTCAAGAAACTCAGATCAGGACGAAGACTGATTTAAGTGTTTAAGCGTGAGATACGAAAGAGAATAAGAGAATTTTTTGGAAGAAAATCATGGAGAAAATAGAAAGATAAAAAAAATAAAAAAATTGAGTAATGAGTTGGGTGGTGACTAGGATGGACACATAGGAAGTGAAAAATAGATGACTAAATTTAGGTGATATATAGCATTACTTTTCGAGTATTACTCTCGCAAGGGGAGAAAACTTTGCGAGAAAACTTGCTTGTGCTTGCTGGGTGTTTTGCATCGACGAAAGCATCGACCAGTGAGAGTCGTGTCTCTACATCAATTAATAAGGACCATGTGTTAAAATATAATGTGAGCTTCAATTATGACATGACATAATCTTCACAATTCGAAAAATTCTATGTTGGACCCGTTTCATTGATCCTGATGTGTTAAACACCACACATTTGGGTTGAGGTGAGTGGTTCTTATCACCCACCACCTATGTTTTTACCACCTATCCTAACATAAATATGTGGTGTTTAAGGCACTAGGACCAACGAGATAGAACTAGCATAGAATTACCTGACAATATATCCATATAAAGGGATTTGTACGAGGTCAACATACAATTATATGAAAATTTTAATCTCCAAGCCCTTGAAAGTCAATCGCAAAACATCTGTCCAGATAAGAATGTCAACTCTACATTTTTAATTAAATTTTAGATTATGATTGCATCAATTAATATGGGTTTATATAATTTTAATTGACTTTATATTACATAACTATTAGAATTGGAATCCACCACCGGATGGGTTTACTAAAGCTTAATACGGATGGATCAGCCCGAGGTAATCCAGGTCCTGCTGGTATCGGTGGTATTCTCAGGAGTGATCAGCTTAATTCGACGAGGACTGTAATTGTGTATCTCATTGCAAATATTTAGAGTGATTATCGAAACTGACTCCCAATTTGTGATTTCTTGTCTTAATAGGGAGATTCAGGGCCCAGTAGAACATCAAGTTCTGTGCAATAACATTTGGATGATGTTGACTAAATTACAATAGTATGCTAGGACCGAGTGCCGTCCGCGCCCGGTCGTACTCATAAATTACAGTAGTATGCCGTCATAGCATGCTATCAGGAAATCAACTGCGCGACGGATTATTTAGCTAAAAATGGTGTTAATTTAGGGAATGGTTTCAAGTTGTTTGTTTCACCTTCAAATTTCCTTTCTCATTTACTTAGGCAAGATGCTACTGTTAGTTTCAGCCGGTTAATTTCATGTTCTGTAAATACTTTTCCTAGTTAAATTAATGAAGTCTCTTTTATGTTCAAAAAAAAAAAAAAAAAAAAAACTACTAGAATTGAATTCTTGAAATAGTGTAGTTAACATGAGAGCAACGAAAAAAATTTCATTTCCAGTAATCAGTAACTTCCACAATGTCTCAACTTAATCTAAACTATTTCTAATAGTAGGATGTGATATAAATTGTTGGGTAAAATACACTTTACCCCTTAACTATACCTAGAAGACTAGGAGTGTAAGATGAGTCGAGCCGGCTCACGAGCCTAGCGAGCAAACTCAATTAAAGCTCGGCTCAAGCTCGAGATGTCTCGAGCTTGCATTTGAGTGTTTATAAGCTCGACAGCCGACTTATGAGCTTTTATTATTATTATTATTATATATATATATATTTGGTTAATATTTATTTATAATATATATATAGGTATATTTATGTCACTACAAAAAAAATGATTATTGCTCATGTTGCTATGGTGAAAAGTCTCTTTACCATGGTTAAAACCAATTGACCACGATTTTTGCTACAACTTTGGCTGTGGTACTTGCAAGCATGGCCAAAATATTTGCCATGACTTATAACCATGGTCAATGTTTTATACATTGTAAAGACCATGGCTTTTAGCCATTGCAAAAAAAATATTAGGTTAACATTTCTTCCACCACGGCATGACTTTTAACTATTGCAAAAAAATATTAGGTTAACATTTCTTCCATCACGGCTAGTTAAATCTTAAAATAGCTAGTATTCTTTTTCACTACGGCTAACTTTAGTGTGACTATATGAAACATCTACTATGGCCAAGTTAGCTGTGAGCTTAGACTGCTATAGACCACGATTTTAAGCCATGACATATGTTTTCATTGCCAATACTCAATTTTCTTGTAGTGTGTATTTAATATTATATTTAATTTTTTTGTAATCTTGTTCCTGCACATTATATTTGATCAAATGGTATTGAATAAATATTTTATCTGTTAAGTCTCAACTTTTCGTATATGTATATATATATATATATATATATTAGTAAAAATGCTTTTATTATCCATGTCTTACTTATGTTAATAATAACATATTATATGAATAATATTGTAATAATAATAACAAAGTAATTACAAAATAATATTTCAAAAATATTATGAAAGTTCTTTTTAATTCAAGATCTCCATTCTTATAATTTTTCAATCACACGAATCAAATGTAACTATTACCTTTCACAGTAAATATATTTATTCATTTTGTCATATATTATTTTGAAAAATTGTTCATACAAATTAAAGCTGAATTCTTTAGTAATTTGATTATTTAAATGACTTCAAACAATTCCCATCCAACACCACCAATTTGATGGGTGTAGATGTTCTAATTTAAATAGTCGTGTGGGCAAAGTGATATTAACACTAATACAAGGGCCAATCTAGAAATTTGCTTTTCATGATTAGCGCATAAAATACTAACAGAAAATGAAAACAAAGACTGAAGATTTTTCTTTGTCGTACAATATCTTAGAGAGAGAGAGAGAGAGAGTATGATCGATCTATACATACAAAAATATACACAGAGAAGATATTTAAGAGGGATAGGGTTTTTGAAGTTGTGTTAATCTGATCTGTTTTTAGCATTTTCAGAGTGGCAACAAGCATAAAGATACAATCTTTCTTGACCGTTGGATCAGTGGTTCATCAGTTGATGCGTTTGGTATGAGTTTTAATTGCATCATACATTCTTTATCAACTTCAATTAAGTAAATGATTTTTTTGATGAACTTTACAAAATGGGATTTTTATTGTCATTTTTTAAATATTTAGTTTCAAATTTTCTGAAAATAAAAAAAATTGAGCTTGTCCTTGAAGCTGTAATGGGGAACAGAATTTATGTGGATCAGTCTAGCTACTTCTAATTCATGTTACTAGGTTGTAAACGAGTCGAGTCGAGTCGAATGAGTTGTTTGTTGTGCAAGCTTGTTTGAATCATTATCGAGCTTTAGAATCTGTGTTTGAACTGATTGTTAATCGAGCTGAGCTACAATTGATCCGAACACGAGTTGAGCTCGAGTAGCTTGATTTTTTTAATGTATTTTATTATTTTTTACTAATCGAGCCGAGTTGGAGTCGAGTTTCAAACTTATTGAACATGTAAAAGATTGTTCGAGCTTGGTTTGGGATGTTAACGAACCAAGCTCAAACGAGCTTTCTATCGAATGATCTCGAGTCGAATATCGAGTAGTTTGGTTCGTCTTTCAGCCATACATGTTAGAGTATAGATCAAGTATTTAATGTTTCCCTTCTTGAGGCATATTTATGGTTGATTAGAGCTTTATCAACTAGAAGAAGGTCATATAAATGGAGATGAAGTTTATGCCCCTTTTTCTTGCAAGAACCTTTTGTGTTTCGATAATTGATCTAATCGCGGAGTGTTGTATATATTTCTTGTTCGTGATTTTAGTTACATCATGTTGTTGCTTGAAGTTGAAGCCAAAAAGAGAGCTTTTTCATGACCAAAATGGATCTTGACAATGTCATCACCAGCTGATCTAAGTTTATGTTCTTAATGTATAGTATAACCTTAACCATGGTTGCTCCGCACACCAATTCCTAGTATTACTTTGGATTTTTTAATTTGGAATGAAGGTTATGGTTTACTGATACTGGTCCTGAGGTAATAACTACTGCTTATCTAGTAGTAGTTCCAAAATGGATTCAGGAGGAAAGAGAATTTACATAGAAAACAAAAAACGAACTTCTAGTGATTGTGGTAGATGATTACTTTTGGATTTTCCGTCAATTTTTTGGTGCCGTTGTGACTCGGGATTTTTTTCTCTCCGAAAATTAGAGAAGAATCACTGTTATTTAGGTATTCTTTCATGTATGTCTACTAAATTCGAGTGATGAATGTTTCAGGGTCTGTGATGGCCAACAAGTTTAGTCCAGGGGACAATAAGACTAGAAATTTTGTGTCTATACTTATAATAGCTGGTTTGTGTTGCTTCTTCTACTTACTTGGAGCATATCAGAGAAGTGGATTCGGGAAAGGTGACAGTATAGCATTAGCAATTACAAAAAGTGGAGAAAATTGCAATATTCTTCCAAACCTCAATTTTGAAACACATCATAGTGGTGAAAGTGGCATAATCGATGATTCTGATACTAAAATCACGGTTTACAAGCCGTGCAAATCTCGTTACACTGATTACACACCCTGCCAAGATCAAAGACGGGCGATGAAACTATCAAGGGCAAATATGTTCTACCGAGAGAGACATTGCCCTTCTCAAGGACAGAAGCTGCATTGTCTTATTCCAGCTCCTGAAGGGTATATAACACCGTTTCCATGGCCAAAGAGTCGTGATTATGTACCTTATGCTAATGCTCCATATAAAAGCTTGACAGTTGAGAAAGCTATACAGAATTGGATTCAATATGAGGGTGATGTGTTTAAGTTCCCTGGTGGAGGAACACAATTTCCTCAAGGGGCTGATAAGTATATTGATCAGCTTGCTTCGGTTATTCCAATTGAAAATGGAACTGTTAGGACTGCATTGGACACTGGTTGTGGGGTATGTTGAGCACTTTCTTTGTTTATTTCTCTTAATTGATGCGTTATTTTGGTTAATTTTTGTATTTTTGTATTTTTGTATTTATGTGTTATTGTTTTAGGTGGCTAGTTGGGGTGCGTATCTTTGGAAAAGAAATGTTATAGCTATGTCGTTTGCGCCAAGAGACTCACACGAAGCCCAGGTTCAGTTTGCTCTTGAAAGGGGTGTACCTGCTGTCATTGGTGTTCTTGGAACAGTAAAAATGCCGTATCCGTCTAGAGCTTTTGACATGGCTCACTGTTCACGTTGTCTTATACCTTGGGGCATAAATGGTAAGAACCGAATGATTTATTGTGTATTTATGTGCACAACCCATAGAAAGAAGGATAAATTATATAGACTACCCAACACCCCGAGGTTTGAGAATTACCATAAATTTCCATGTCAGTAATAGCATATTACAATTTCACCCATGTTCGTTACAATTTCAAACCCTGTTTTTTGAGTTGTCGGGATATGATAGAGGGTGTCTTGCTAATTTGCAAAAAATCTCAGATGCTCCTGATAATTACCTAATAACTGAAACGGTTTGCATGTATTTATTCCTAGAAAAAATACAGCAAGGGTGCATATTGCATTCTTGGCGTGATATTCTTCCGAAATGTGCTATGATCTGCCACCTTCTAGTGAAAAGATTCCTTATCATCTTTGACCTGCTGCTGTCATGTTGTAATTTGCTCTTTCTCGTTGCAGATGGACTATATATGAAGGAAGTTGATCGTGTGCTTAGACCCGGTGGCTACTGGGTGCTTTCAGGCCCCCCCATCAATTGGAAAACAAACTACAAGGCGTGGCAACGTCCAATTGAAGAACTTGAGGAAGAACAGAGAAAGATTGAAGAGGTTGCTAAACTTCTCTGCTGGGATAAGAAGTCTGAGGAAGGCGAAATTGCCGTATGGCAGAAGACAATGGATACCAATTCTTGTCGCACTGCACAAGAAAATTCCGGAGCAACACTTTGTAAATCTGAAGATATTGATAACGTCTGGTATGGATCACAAAGTCATTCCTAGTAGCTCTCGAGACTCTGGGTTGGGAACAATCCCATCCATCCATGTGTTGTCCACTATATACGGATGGTTGTGATTATATCGGGACATGTAGTCGTGGGAGCTGCTGAAAATTACTCATTGATTATTGATTACTAATTGGATGAGTACATAGGAGAATGAAGTTGCATTAGAATTGTCAGTTTTTAGAGTAAATTACATAAACAACCCCAGTGTGAGACTCTAATTATGAAAAATTTCCGGATTTTGAGAAACTACCACAACTTCTTTTGTCAGTAAAAATACATTACAATGTCAACCACCAAGCCACCACCCCCCGCGGGCTCCGTCACTGCTCGTGGTCATTACCTAATTAGCAAGAGGACGCGTATGTAATTGACCCCTTTTTGAAATAAGACTACAAAATAATCTAAATTGTTTCTATGTTTCCTCTCGTTTATCAGGTACAAGAAAATGGAACCATGCATTACACCATCTCATAGTGATGAAGTTCGTGGGGATCTCAAACCATTTCCCGAGCGGCTTTATGCTGTTCCGCCAAGAATTGCCAGTAGCTCAGTTTCTGGAGTTTCTGTTGAGGCATACCTTGAGGACAATAAGCAATGGAAAAAGCATGTGAATGCCTATAGAAAGATCAACAAGATTATCGACTCTGGAAGGTACCGGAACATTATGGATATGAATGCTGGATTCGGGGGCTTTGCAGCTGCACTTCAATCTCCCAAACTATGGGTTATGAATGTTGTACCTACTATTGCCAAAAATACCCTTGGTGTTATTTATGAACGAGGATTGACTGGCATTTATCATGACTGGTAAGTCTTCTTGATTTGCTATCTTTCGTATCTCTTTTTAGAGGCAATTAAGGTCTTATAGTGGCTTGACCCTCAACCGGCACTATCACTTGCTGTGACAACTGGTTTATGTTAATTTGAAGTGATTTAGTTGATTCTTAAGGTTCAGCCTTTTGAAAACTGATAATCTTCGGCTAAAATTTGATCGGTGTTGTTAATATTTTGCTAACGGTGATTTTTTGTTTCAGGTGTGAAGCATTTTCTACATATCCAAGGACGTACGACCTCATTCACGCTAATGGTGTATTTAGCTTGTACAAGGACAAGTAAGTATCCTGCATGCTTTGATTTTCGATATTGCCTAAACAACCCTATTTTAGTCAAGAATACGTTCGACTTGGGAAATGGATGTTCTAGTATACTAGTTTAAAATTTGAGACTTAATTACGACAAACACCCTGAGGTTTGAGAAATTACCATAATTTCACGTGTCAATAAAATCATATTACAATTGCACCTCTTGTTAGTAAAAACAGATTACAATTTCACCCCCTATATTTTGAGTTATCATGATCTACTACGGGTGTCTAGGTAATTTGCAACACTTCAAGGGGCTCGTGATAATTACTCAACAATGAGGGGTGTTCATATAAATGTTCCTAATTTAAACGAATGAATGCAGGTGTGACTATGAAGACATTTTGTTAGAGATGGACCGGATTCTCCGGCCCGAAGGTGCTGTTATATTCCGTGATGAAGTTGATGTACTTGTTAAGGTGAAGAAGATGATTGGTGGAATGAGATGGGATTCTAAAATGATGGATCACGAGGACGGTCCCCTTGTACCCGAGAAAATACTCGTTGCAGTTAAGCAATATTGGGTCGGTAACTCCACTCCCGCCCAGTGAAAAAGCCAACGAAAACCTGAATCTCAAACAACGAATGGCATGATTGCAAGTGACGATTCTTTGATTTCTTATACAAGTACGAAGAAAGCTCTACTTATTTCACCATGGGAGAGTTTTGATGGTCCGGGCCGGGATGCACATATTCGACCAGGTGTGGGTAAGTTATAGACTGAACTGTACTTGTAACATGATTACATGAATAGAAAATTGATATTAGATATCACTCTTCAGACAATTACTTGGATTTGTTATTCTTCTTCGAGCTCTAGTTTTTGAGGTTTTGTGTATGTTAGAACTTAGAAGTGTTACTTTAAGTGATCTTGTTGTGCATTAGTTTATTCATCAAGAAAAAGAGAAAGAAAGTTGTGCAGTAGTTCAATTTCCATAGCAATTACTATGTGTACTTTTGTAATGAGAACCAATAATATTTGAAAAGCTCGTAAGAATTACAATCTCGAGATAATCTCAACAATGGAGGTCGGGATGACATTAATTGAAGATGACACGCTGGTCCGAGCATAATCACAACCATTCATGTGACATGAAATCACTTGAATTTAATATCATCAGGACTTGAGAGTCTCGGGATTTTCTTAACATAATATCATCAGAACTTGAGTCCCGGAATTTTCTTAGATTCAGTGCTATGAAGTTATAGAACTACAAATTTCTATAGAGAAAAAAGTATGCAAAACTTGTTGAATAATAGTAGGGGTTATTTGCATCCACCTCCCCTCAGGTTTGGTCTTTTGGCATTCCCCTCCCTCCCTCCCTCCCTCAGGTTTGGTCTTTTGGCATTCCCCTCCCTGTAGTTTGAAATTTTGGCATAGACCTCCCCTCAACTTATATTTGAAATTTTGGCATAGACCTCCCCAGAAGAAGAATTATTTAAAATCACTGTTTATGAATAAAAAAATTTGTAACATTTTACAATTATAAATAGATTACTGTCCTTAAATGAAAAAAAATCATTTTTCAATGCACCTTTTTTTTACATTTTATAATATATATAATCATATGTTCTAACTTCTAAGTCATATTGAAAAGACACATTACTTATCTTTTATGTCATATATTTCAAAATTGTGCTTCTTAAAAAACTCGTGCACTTATTTTACACTTATAAAAGTTAATCCATACTTTTTTCTTTATAGTAAATGTGGTTTAGATTTTAACTTTTACTTTACTTATTCTTAAGCATTAATATGGAATTACTTTTTCTCAATTATTTAAACAGGAATGATTGTTTTCCTATATCAAATTAATGACATGCACTTTATCTAATTAAAGTTATTTTTTTTCTTTATTATGAAACATAGTTGAACTTAATTTTGATATCGAAAATTTGTTGATATATACTCTTAAAGGTTGCCTCTATTAAAGGTGAGACACTAAAATAAAATTTACATGTTGAATGTTAAATATTTTTTTTAGTAACAAAAGACATAAGGGTGTTTTAGTCTTATAGTAATATTTTATTAGAATCTTTGAACAAAAATAGTAACGGAGGGGTCTTTGCCAAAATTTCAAACTACATGGAAGGTGGATGTCAAAAGACCAAATTTCAGTGCAGGTGGATGCAAATAACCCATAATAATAGGGTTAACAAATAATTAAATAGCAATTATCAGTGCCTACTTTTTGTAATGTGAACCACAAACATTAAAAATGAATCATTCTTAGGAGCTCGTATGAATTAAAATCTCGGTATAATCTCAACCACTTATGTCACGTAGATCTCATTGATTGCAAATGCACAATCACAATCATCCATCTAATGAGAATCCCATGAAATCTTTATATATAAACCATCGTAATTACGTAAGGACTCGAGACTATTTTCTAAGAATGCAGCAAGTTATAGAATTGGAAAACTTGTTGAATAATAGTAGGGTTAACAATGAATTAGCTCCATCAAAACCACATATGGCTTTGTTTGTTTGTATTTTTGGAGTCTCATTTTCATTTTCATTTTCATTTGAAATTAAAAATACATTTATTTTCATTTGAAACTAAACACTTATTTTCTTTTTCTACTTTTACATTTGTCCAATAACTATCTTTCACTTACCAAACCACGCTCATATTTTTCTTTCTGTCACATCTTCTAAAATCAGTATTTTCAACAACAATTGTGGTGCTATAGTGGAATAAAATACATAGTATTAAATACTACCCTTCATATGCTTGTGCACATTTTATGAACCCATTTCAAGTATTTTTAGTGCTTTTTTTTGGGTCAATTTTATATTTAATCAATATAATATTATCCATTTTTTATCTATACTATTCACATTTTCATTATTTTTAACTAACTCAATCATTTCACACATTATTTAATCATTAATTCCAACTTAGAAATGCAACCAAACATGCCTATATTTTCACCAAAAAATAAATAAACTCAATTTCCTGTACGTTTTAGGAAATGACTGTTTGAAATTAAATGAAACGCATCGAAAAAAAGCTTACAGTAACTTGGCAAAAAGATTGGTCCATTTTGGTTCTTCTCTGCCGACAATGCTAATAAAACCACAAAATCAGAGCCATAAAATTGAATGGTGAAATTATATGTTGGTATTTTGTTCAAAACTGATATTTTTTGTCCAAAAATTTCCCGACAAATGGTAGTGAGCCTGTGACCTTAAACCATGCCACAAATTGAGACATTCATGGTGTAATGCTGTGGATTTTCTGAACTTCTTCTATGGTCATATTGTGCTTGGCATAAGGTCAAGTTAATATTGGGGCCATGCATCATTGATACTTTGACATTTTTGACACATTCCTAACCTCATTTATGTATGCTTTCCTAAAATCAACAGGTGGTGATAGCATCTCTTAATATACGGTATGTATAATCGACACGTGGGGTCCGATTGACAGAATTTTTAGGAAAAGAATAAAAAATTGCATGTGATTTGTCACTCAACCATGTTTGCAATAGGAAGTTGCAATAAAAGATTTCGTTTAATGTTGGTGAGCTAGGAAATGAGAAAATTCTTTGATGTGCCACGTCGGTATGTTGCATTAGGAACAAATATGCTGACAAAAAATTTAAGTGGTTCGGTGAATAGTATTTAATTAATAGGATCATTTTTGACACATTTTGGCTACTTTGGCGGTGTTTGACTAGGTTTTTGATGCTTTGTGTGTTAAGTCTTCACCTCTATATATATACATACAGACATATACATTGTAATATGTATCACTCCTATACATTAATAAAACACTCCCGATGCGACTGTAGACATAGAAACCATGTAAAACCACATTCCTCTTGAGAACTTATTTTAACTTTCAAGATTATCTAATCTTGGTCTAATCCCTAGCAGTACCTCAATCGTCACACTAGAGATTCTCATTGTTTTAAGAAATTGCATGTATGTTACAAAGAGACGTCCAATCTATTTATAACTTGGAATCTAGAACTATAACGACTGCTGCGAAATACCAAGGTACTTTTAAAGTTGGAAAATTACGGGCTAGGTTAAATTTTAGAGTAGTACATTTCTAAAAGACTCCACAATCCCATCACGTTGCTCTTGATCAATCCATGACCCTCGCATTAAGGGTGTGATAGGTAAAACCGTGAAAACCACTTATCGCCTGCTATCTGAGGACAATGGCGGACCATGAACAATGCAGCCGGTCCACCTTAGTATGACCAAAACAGGGCATGCTACTACACCTGGTAATTTTCTTGTCTAAAACCTAGTCAGGTCACATGCAAATAGTTTAGAAAGTAGTGATAGTGAGATTATATGATAGAGTTTGGTCAAACAGTTTACCTTAGCAATGTCAATATGTGGAAAGTGTATTTTGTCCTTGGTTTAGTTTTTACTGAGTGAATGAAACATACTGCAGGTGTTAAATCCACATAAAGTCCGTACCGGAGTGGATCGGATATACTTCATTCACACAGAGCGCGGTTTTATCCACGTATTTTAGATGTGGCTCGCCTCCTTTGATCGAATCACAAACATGCCTTTGAGCGCTTTGCTCCGTCTGATCAAGATATCGCATTTTTTGCTCTGGTGAATCAGCTACCGGAGACTCCATTCATATACACTGTACACACACACACCTCAAATTCATGGATTTCTTGTGACGTCTTCTGAGACGTTAAATGTATCCTAACAGGGATACACAAATATGGATGTCAATTGGACCAAGATTCCAAAACCCGTTCCAAATACGAACACAAATGAATGGCAAGGATTTTAAATGGACCCTAGTGGTACCAGAAGAGCAGAAAACAAACGGGCATATATAGTTGGGCCAAATCCCTTCAACAAAAGGCAGAAAACCTACAGCAGTTCACTTAGAAGTATTGATAAACAGTAGAAGTCATCATTCATTCTTAGGAGCTTTCGAGAATCAATTTAAACGTGATGACACTCACGTGGGTCCGAATAGTCGTGATTACACTAAGTCTCAGGGCCAAATCCCTTCAACAAAAGGCAGAAAACCTACAGCAGTTCACTAAGAAGTATTGATAAACAGTAGAAGTCATCATTCATTCTTAGGAGCTTTCGAGAATCAATTTAAACGTGATGACACTCAAGTGGGTCCGAATAGTCGTGATTACACTAAGTCTCAGGAACTCCTCAATTTGCTATTTTAAGTAGCTAAACTCCTTGCCTTTTTGCATACTTCACTAAGCCAAGTTGCCTCACTAATTCAGGCTACTTTACTCTTCTAAATCCTCTTATCTCCATTTTTTGCCTCACCTTTTCTTCTTCAATTGCCTTCATCCAAACATAAAAATGTCCATGCCTATAGTAACACTATCCTCATCATCCAACACCTCGCCTCCCGAGAACACCGAAAAATCCCGGGACCCTTCGTTCTCCTCGTACTTAAATGGAGCTGAAGAAAGTTTTGTGCTTAAACTCAGAAGCACAAGTACTCATTGCCTCGACTCCACCGTCACCCCATATGATCACATTTTCCCTGGAAAGAGCAAAACAAAAGACACAGAGATCGATGTCTTCGATGCCAAGAAATATTTCGATGGGAGCTTAAATCATCATCAACTCAACAAAGATGATCCACTTGAAGTATCTGCAATGGAAAAGCTGCCCCGGGTTAAAACACCGAGTATTCGTTCTGAATCAAGCTGGAATAGCCGAAATGCGTTATTACATGGTGTACCCAAAAACCAGCATCCCGTGAAAACGGAGAAGAAGAGTTTTTTCACTAGAATCGGCTGTAATTGTTCTTGTAGTGACGAGAACTCTGTAAAAATTAATGATTACTCAGGTGAAAACTGCTCCAGAAAAACTAGGCCGATTAGTGAAAATTCAAAACAAGGCGTCACATTCGATGACCCCGAAAATGATTTTCGTTTCAGCTTCCCGGTTTTCAATCCCGGGACAGAAAAAATGCAAGTACAAGAAGACGACAGTACCTTTGTCCTGGATGAATGGAAAAATAGTTTAAGCCTGGAAAAACAGTTATCCATGTTAACTTGGAACAGTATTTCTCCAGGATTATCACAAGAAATCAAAATCCCTTCAAATGCCAGTAATGGCAGTGACACTGATGCAAGTTCAGAGTTATTCGAAATCGAAAACTTGTCCAAAGGGTGTTATGCACCAAGTGAGGCAAGCATAGAGTGGAGTGTTGTCACTGCCAGTGTGGTTGATTTCTCTGTCCTATCGGATTCTGAAGAGTTAAGATCAATTGCTACTACAACGGGGCGTCCTCGAAAAGTGGGCCCCGTCAAGGGACACTCTAGTATTTTATCAGGGTGTAAGAGTCAGAAAGCTGTTAGAGTTGCAGGAGACGAACAAAGAGCAAATGATTTGAACCCAAGAAGGCGAGTCAACTCAGAATCCTTCAATCAGAGAACGACGTTTCATGAGGGGAGAATCGGACGGCAGTGATCGCATAATACGAAGTTTCTTTGTCAGTCAAGTGGTGCAGATATGTTGCAAATTTAGATAATTTTGTTCTTCTCACGTTCTATCATTGTTAGTTTTACCAACACATGCAAATAAAATCCTTACTCCTGAGGGGCTCATTTCCTAATCTTACATATTAGTTTTAGTTCCTCAGAAGATAACAAAAGAACTAAATGTTCATATGTAAGTCATTGCAAACGCAAGGTTAGAAATAGATTCATCTTCTCGATTTCTAGCCTAATTATTTCATGGGGTCGAGAGGAGAGAGCTTTTAGGTTTGGTCATACTTGGATTGGTTATAGAAAACCAGTCGTCTAATTAGGGAGGGAACATCGTTTTCTTTTAGGGTTACGCGCTTTCCTAATAATTACCGCAGCTAAGAGCATTAGCAAAGGTAAGCCGTCATTGATCGAAGGGACCGCCCATGAAGGGGTTGATCACCAGACTCGCCACTAGGAAACATGATTCTTCCTCAAACGTCACATTTTGCTCGTGAAACGGACCATCACCGTTGATTATTACTTACGATTACAATATAAGCAAACTTTCATCACAAGGAACTATTACATAACTAATAACATCCATGCAACCAACATATCGATACGAAATAGTAAACCATAGCTATGTTTAGCAATTAACTTTATACATCACAAACCAAGACTATGAAACAAACAACTCAAACGAAATGAAACGAAAAACAGTCTGCTTGGTGCCTCCATGAAAAAAGCTTCCACTTTCATCATTGCCTAAAATGTTTTTATATGAAGAGCTAATTATAGAGCAGCATTCAACATGAGTATAGGTATATACGATTATAAATCACACAAGCACTAAACAGGGTAAAAGTAAGACAAAAGGAAAACCTATAGCGATACACAATTGTTACACACAAAGGATGCTTTTGTCAATCTTCCTTGCAATCTTTAGTAGGCCGTGCTTCAAATCCCCCATTAGTTCTCTTCTCAAGTGAATAAGGCATGTAAGTACCAAGTATCCTATCCCACATCACAAAGAATGGCTGTGAAAAGTTATACTTGTTTCCATAGAGCTGATGATGAATATCATGATATGCTGAGTTGTTTCTAAAGAAAAGGTGGAAAAGATTGCCAGGTAGCCATAGCCCACAGTGATCATCAACTGTTTTAAGGGTAGCGAAGGAAAAGAAGAAAATTGAAGCTCGAGGGGACATGCCTGAAACAAGGAAAGCTAAAGCTCCACCGACTGTGTCAAGAAGTAGTCCCTCAAAAGGGTGGTTGTATAAAGCTCCAAAAGCGTATGGGACGATGAGGCGGTGATGTTGAGAATGGATATGCCGGTATAAAAACTTGTTATGATGCATGTAACGGTGCATAAAATATTGCCAGGTGTCCAAAACCATCATGGCGACCAAAAATTGTCTAGCTAGAACAATGAGGGAGGCTGGTTGAGCTTGTGAAGATTCGTTGTCACTTCCAGTAACCTAAATGGGAAGAATAGTTTACTTAGAAACCAAGAACGGAAATATTATTAATGTAGTTGCTGCAAAAATAAGCATATAAGTAAAGATAAGAAACAGAATTTTCAGTTTGATATAAAATGTGGAAAATATTTCCCACAGCATATTTTCATAATAGAAACCCTTAAAGGGATGTGTCTAGGTATATTAAATACAACGACCAAGGGAAATTGAATCCAGTCGGATATATGACAAAATTGAACTTCATATTGTTTTCTTTCATTATTAATTAAAACATTTCCAAAGCACTTCAGCATCCTAGAGATGGTGCATGCATATTTTCCCAAGCAGTTTCAAAAGAATCCTCTGCACGGCACGAAAATTATTTTACACAGCTAATTGCCAACTGTCTCGTAAAGCATACAGCTACTTGAAAGTTTTAAGCATGTAAATTATGTTATAAATCACCGCACAATTGAGAGTCTAAGTGAAAGATGTATCGTAACTTATTTACTCTCAAGTCAAGTCTGTAAGAGGAAAGAATTGCTTAATTCTCTCGCTGCAAAAAATTTAAAGTAATGTGGTGGCAGTAAACCTTAACAATACTATCTAATTTAGATGCCTTCAAATTTTGATTTCCTAGAATGATTAGGTTACGACTATGCAAAGGAATCTAAATCTTAATGTGATGTGACAAATGGCATATGGCAGAGCAAAACTTGATCAGCGAGTGTTACAACGAAAGTACTTATAAATGTTTACAAGTTTACACTACAACGCACTTATCAGTGAGTGGAACTTGTACATGTTTCCAAACTTGCAATAACTATTATAGAGATAAAGCAGAGCCAAATAGACAGATTTGATATGTGTATATGTGTTATTGTTCCAACAGGTGTAAGCAACACATTTGATATGTGTCGCATTGCTCTATAAAAAGACAAAACCCTATGTCCATTCATGGAATAAAATCGAAAAATGATAGAATCAGTCAAATTGATAGAAAAAAATTTTGTGGCCCCACATCTGGAAACAATGAACCCCTACAACGACGATCAGCTCTCATGATTTAAATTAAGAAAACAAAAACCTGAAGCATGTACGTGAAGATTTTAATTGGATATACCTAGACAACTGTTGAATAACGATAATAACTTCAATGTGAGATAAAAGCGATCTAAACAATCAATACAATAGCGCCATGTGATAACTAAAAGCATGCTTTAAGATGCTTTAACTAAAACCTACCCCATTTTTTCCTCTTAATCATGATTAACTCGCCGCAAAATGAACTACTGGCCAGCAAGATCTCTCAGTAACTCCGATAAACCTTAAGTAAACAGTATTGCTAGTTTAGTTGCCTCTAATTTTGGTTTTTCATGACAGAACAGGTTACCACAATGCAAAGCAAAACTTGATCAGGGAGTACCCTTTTTGTACTTCCATTTGTACATGTGTTCACTAAGCTGCCAATAGCGACATTCTAAAAAGGTTAATATAGTAAGTATATCAAGCTTTATGAGGGAATATATTGATCAAACTCGTACTTTTTGTCTGCCTAGTCATTCAATGCTTCCGAACATTAAGTCACACCAAAGTTCTACGTACTGGGTATCGCATGGGGCAATCGCAACCAGACATGTGATGGGACCCACGTAGGCTCCACCTTGTTGTGATTATACCAAGACTTGAAGTCCTAGGGCTCCCTAAGAACCACTCACACGTACTCGAATCTCTTCCTTGAATGGCTAAATGGGTTATCCATAAATGTTCCACTGCATCCCCAAGAAAGGTTATGCACATAAAGAATTTTTACATATTCATGCTCAAGTCTCAATAACAGTGAGCGCTAACAATCGCAACAAGCAGCTTTAGAATTGCAGCGCCGCCCCATAAACATGCAATAAACTTTGTTCATGGAATCATAGATCAAAGAAGCACAAAAGTAGATCACAGTAAACGAACAATGGATGACCTGAGTCCCGACACAAATGAACTCTTAACAATGACTCATCTAGTCTCCTGATTGTATTATACATATCAAAACCTTCAAGCACATTCATGAAATCCAAATTTTCGGGTAATCGATACACTTCTTCCAAAACAAAAAACCCTTAACTAATAACTACACGAAGTCCTCATGTTCTAACATTAGCATGGAGCTCATATCCGAACTCAGATTCATCTAGCATGCTATTACAATCACATGTATGTTTATTTTCCACAAATTTTCCCAATTGAACATCCAATCACAACCATTCACCGAAATCCGAAACGTTTCAGCTCCCAATTCCAAGTAAATATCAATACACGCATAAAACAACACCCTCACAACACAAATATATAACCTAATCACGATCAAAACTTACTATACACTACATCGAAACAGAAGCATAAACTAATTAGCATAAAAAACAACAACTAATCAACATAAAAAAATAACAAAAAAGAATAAAAAAAACAACTCACAGCGAAGAGAATCGTAGCGACAACAGCCTGAACAGCTTGCTGAAGAAGTACACCTTTCACCACATCTTTCTTCGGCACCAAATTCTTCTCATCTTCATCTTTCTTGCTATGCAGCCTGTAATTCTCCAGCGACCCTAGCACTACATATATCCCCGAATAAATCCAGTACACAATTATCGGCGCGAAGGTCCCCAACATTTCGTCGGAAAATCTCAAACCGCCGCTCATCATTTCCATATCCAATTTTGCCAACGAGGACGCTTCGCGTTTCGCGATCGAGGTGAATCAAAATTCGAGAGAAAAACCCTAGAAATGATGAATTTGAATTGGGGGTTAATGAAGCTGTTTTTAGGACTTTATTTGAAGGGTCTCCTGTATAGCGAGAACACTTTTTGAGTTTAATTTTACCGTACTCCTTCGTAAGGGAAAGATAGACGTTGATTCTTATGGGCATTTATGGAGCTGAGGAATAAAGAGACGAGTCGAGTCGAATGAGTCGTTTAAGTTTGTTTGAATTATTGTTTAGCTTTAAAATTTATGTTTGGTTAGTTTTGATTGTTAATTGAGTCGAGTTCAAATGAGCTTTGTTTGAGCTGAATATGAGTTGAGCTCGGTTAGCTTGCTTTTTTGCAAATATTTTATAATTTTTTCCTAATAGAATCGAGATTCAAAGTATATCGAATACAAAAAGTTGTCCACATTTGATTTAATAATTTTATGAATCGAGTTGAGTATTAAGTAGTTGTGTAATGTGCAATGATATAAATGAATCGAGTCTAATTGAATGTTTAATTTTTTTTTTATTAGTTTGATTTGAGTCAACTCGGTGCGAGCTGAGCTTTATGTCTTATTAATGAATGATTAACTATGATTTATTGTATTTTGCCGAACCACATTTAAACGAGTGTTTTAACAATTCATCTCGAGTCGATATTAAGAACTTTGACCTTATTTTATCTTTAAATAAATCCTAGAATCCATGATTAATGATTTGTATTTGAATAAAATAAAGAAATATAAGACAATTATATTTAGTCATATTATTAATTAAAGTTTCATTAAACCAAATTTTGACAATATTTTTCCTTGGAGGGAGTACGTGGAAACCGAAATTTCAGCAAATTATTGGTAAATACCGTGTGCTTGGCTTTGTCACTTGGGAGAAAACCATGGGACTTTGCTTTCTGTATCTAGAAAATTTCGTGACTTTTAGGAAGAAAATTCAAACAAATTAATATGAGATTTTACATTTTAAAATGGTGTGCTATTTTATATATCATAATAATATTCTTCCACGTCAAGTCTACATATTTTAAGTTACTTTTATATTGTTAAAATACTTTATACATTTAATGTATATATATAAAATAAAATACGAGATGAAACAAAGAATCTTAATTGAAATAATTTATAAAGTTACTTCTATAGAGCAAACAAATTCTAGTTGCTATTGCTACTATTATTGCAAAGAGCAAACAATATGTCAAACGTACATAAATTTACAACATATAATAATTTAAATGAGATGATAGATAATTATATAGCGTTCAATATTATATTTATTTTGTAGTTAGTTAATTGAGTTCTACCTAAAACATTAGATATTTTGTTACAAAAAAAAAATTAAAAAAAGATTAGATATTTTGGAGACATTATGACTTTTGAAGGAAGGGGTCTCAAAAGTGGCTGGCGTTTGAATTGGCCACGGGAGAAGACTTGACTTATATCATTTTAACAATTCTTTTAAATTTGATATTTTAATACTCTTTATGTTCTCTTCTCGGGTGATTCTATGTCAGACTGGGTCCAACTAAACCACTGCACTATACACCATTAGATGTAGGGGTAACATAGTAAAAAATACTTAAAGTATATACATCCAATGGTAATAGATGGACCGACTCCATTGAACTCGGTCTATCTTAGAATTTTCCTTCTCGTAGTGGTCCAAATTTGATTTTCGTAACGTCAATTTTTAGATTATTTTTATTTTTTTTGTGAAATATTTGAAAAGAAATAACATAATAGATATTGAAATATCGTTCTAGGTAAAAAAAAATATTGTACTAGGTTTGACATTTAATATTTTGCGTATTAAATATTTTTTCTTAATATCTAAAAGAAAAAAAGCCTATTATTAATAGGGCCAACATTTAAATTCAAACAACGTAACCCATGGTGCTCATAGGATAGATCTTTGTTGTTAAATTATTATGTCATAATCATGGATCACAAATTTTCAAAGGATAGCACTTACGTTGGTACATACCGATTTGTTGTAATTATTATAAAGAAAAATAAAGGTCCAATTAAACCATCATTCTAGAAACGCAAATTTGAGAGGACTCTTCAATATCCTCCAAAGTCGAACTATAATAAATTTGTCTTTGACGGGTTAGGCCTCAAACTTTAAAAGATAATTACCCCACAAAACATGGGTTTTTTAATTAAATAATACAAATACTATAAAAATTTCTCAAAATAATACATTTTGAAATCAATTATTAAACTAGTACAAAACGTCATTTAATATGTCGTCTTTGTCTAATTCCACTATTTGGACTTTAGTCCTCTACTTCTTCATATTATAAAAGAGCCCCCAAATCATACCCTTTTATGATAAATCTTATTACCTTAGGTTTTGTTTTTAGCCAGAAAATTTCAATTCATGATATACGATAAAATCAAGCCCAACATGCTTCCGAAAAATATTAAAATCTCATAAATCTATACCTTTTGTTTGACCAAAATATCACCGGGTATTCTAAGTCCTCGGTTTTACGGCGAGCAGGTATAAGCTACTCCAGACCAACCACACAACCGCAGCAGGTGGTTCGCAGTACTCAGCTCCTTCAATGATACTTAGCACATCCCAAATCGTTTCCTACCTTTGGGCGTAGAAAGGTCTTCAGAATAAAATTTAATAAATTTTGAAAACAGAGGTTGAGCAAAAGCCTTTATTTATTGATGAAAACAGAAAATTAAATTACATGATATTATTCTACTCCGCTATTGGAAGAGAAAACCTTTTAGCCTCTCATGAGAGGACTTACAATTGGGGAAACCCCCATACACTCGTTTATTAAAACTATAAAAGAAAGATTACAAATTTGCTGTTTTTGCTAGATTTGTAAATTTTGAAGAGTTGAAGAAAATTTCTGATGATCTTCATCTGCTTCTGAGCTCTCCTTTTATAGCCTCAGACTTCGGATTCCAAATGCGGATTCCAAACTTGTACAATTTTCTTGACATCATTGCTTTGCTGTCAAGATTCCTTCACATGCGTATGGACCCTAGTGTTTGCCACTTTGTCTGTCACGCCTTGACTTTAACAGCTATCTTTTGGTATAGCTGTAACCTTTAATCAATCACATGATTGATTCCCGGTTGGTGCGCCTAATTGCTTGGCCGCCTTTGTCGTTTACATCCTTTTACTTGGGTTTGGGAAAACCCTTGGGGTAAACTTTCCTTTTACCCTTATCTTTGTCAGATTCGGGTTTTACCTTGGTGACCTGTATTCTGGTGCCGAATAAGGGTTTCTCTTGAAACTGGCAACTTGAACACTCCCTGTTATGCCATAAATCAACATGCATCATGTTGCAGGCTTTCTTCCTGGTCACGTCTGTTGCTGGCAACTTGTTTTCCCAGATAAGCATCCTCTTTTGTTCAAAAAGCTTTTCTGCGAAATCAGTACTTTTCCCTGTCATGGAATTTAACAGGAACGATCCATTCGCTGTATTAGAGAATATCTTGAATGGATACTTGACTTTATCCATCTCTGTAAGACAGACCCACATTCCCCATGCTCTCCTGGTGGAAATGTCATCTTCATTGATAGTGCTAACTAATGGAGATTCCTCTGTTGCAACCTTAATTGTCGTATAGGCCGCCATGTCTGGTCTCTGTAACTTAATAAAATGAAACACTGGATGAGACCCTTTTCCTGCTATTTCTGGTGCTGCCGATATAAACTTTAGCTCCAGAATATCGCCTCGTTTGAGGTGCTGATTGTTTTGCCATGAATCATACACGGCATTTGTAATCCAATCCGGAAGCTTAGATATTTCCGGAAAACCTGGTGACATAGTATGTATTGAAGCTAAAGCCCCAAAATCATACCATTCTCGGACCTCTTCTGGCTTAGATCCTTCCTTCATCCAAATCTTAGGATATTCCCCGATATTTCTATCAAGGATTTATTCGGATTTATTCCTTTTCTTGAGATTAATTTTTCCCAAGAATGCTGGTAACCCTGCCAATGTACATTAATCGAGTTAGTATTAATCTTAGGCGTGCCTGTCTGTGGCCTAAGATTAATCTCTCCCTCTTTAACCCCAGAGGTGGTGGGTTGACTTGAACTAGTAAGAGCTTGCGCTTCTTCTTGTTCAACATTTTCCTTTTTCTCAGAGTCTGAGAAAGGACTTATGCAAGTGGTATTTGAATCCACTACTCCGGGTATAGAGCCCCGTTCTCGAAACGCAGGTTTGCAATCCTGCTCTCTCAATTCTCGAGCAACTACAGAAGGTGATGCTTTTCGAACTGGTCCTGTAAGAGTATTCCATAACGAAGTCATGGCATACGTTGTCTCGTTAATCGAATTCTGGACAATGTCCAAATCAGCTCGTTGAATTCGGCCAGCTACTTCAACGTTAACTGATAACTGTCCAAATTTCCGATTAAGCTCCTCAAGGTTTTCCCTGAGATGCCTATACCTTGTGATGATGGAATTTGCTTCAGATACTTCCATCTCTTGTCAAGAAATCTGCAAGAACATTTTCATGAGATTTCACAATGACAATGTCAAAACAATAATATTGACATTCAGCTTGCCACCTGAGAATACGAGATTTTTCAATTTTTTATTCAAGTTTATTTTTCAAAAAACCTTTAACATTCGTATTATCGACTTTCAAAATAAATTCTTTGGCCAATAAAAATAAAGGCCATTTCTTGAATGTCTTCCAAACCGCAAAGAATTCTTTCTCGTTAATATGCCATACTCTGGCTTGTTGTTCATTTAACAACCCTCCAGTGTATCTACAGGGTTCTTCCCCTGTGGTTGACCGCTTCATGAGTACTGCTGCCCATCGATAATCATTGGCATCTGTATAGACTACCAGATCATCGTTATCCTGTGGTATTGCGAGTTTAGGCAAGGTTTTGCACACTTGTTTCAACTCACGAACCCTTTGAGTGTGAATTTCTTCCCACTTCCATTTCTGGCTTTCCGTTTCTCTTAAAAGTGGTCGGAAATCCTTTCGGTGTTTGGCTAGATCTTTAATAAAGATCCCTGCAAAATTAACAACTCCCAGAAAACTTTGAAGTTGTTTTTTGTCCCTTAGAACATCAGGAAAATTTTGTATCTTTTCCACAATATGTTCTTGGAGCTCAATGCCTGCTTCGTCAATAAGAATACCAAGAAATTCAATCTTATTAACACCTATTATTGCCTTCTTTTCAGAAAGCACTAATCCTTCCTTGTAACATGCATCAGAAAATATTTCAAGATGTTTAACATGCTCTTTCATATTTTTAGACGCAATCAAAATGTCATCTATATAGACAAACATAAACTCGAAATAATCTTTGAAAAGATTATCCATCTTCCTTTGGTATATCTGGGGTGCATTTGCTAAACCCATTGGAAGCACTTTCCAGATATATTGACCCTGAGGAGTAGAGAAGGCAGTATATTTTCTAGACTCCTTTTCCATCCTAATCTGATAGAAACCAGATTTGTAATCAAACTTTGAGAACACTTTAGCACCTTTGATACAATCAATCAAGTGTTCTCGATTGGGAATATAGTAACCATCAAACTCAAGGATCTTATTTATTCCTTGATAGTTGATTACTAATCTCGCCTTTCCTCTTTTTACCTCGCTATGGTTCCTTACCAGGAATCCAGGGCTACTGTAAGAAGAGACTCCAGGTTCTATGAGTTTCAAATCGATATGCTCTTTTATGATTGCTTGCATATCTTTCTTGTCCTCCATATTCATCTGGATAGGCTTGTATCGAACATACTCGTACTTGCATTGTTCCTTAACTTTCAGAGTAGCTTCGATCTTATTTTTATTCCACCAAGCCAAAGGATTCTCATTAAAGTTCCTTTGAATTAGTCTTTTAACATTTTCAAGAGAAAGTAAACTTTCCCCATCCACAGCATCTATGGGTTTGGTTTGTCAAGTATTCTTAAGAAAGAGAATACCTTCTTCACCTATTTCCTTAGACTTGTTTTTTAGAAGGCTAACCTTTCGATTATATCCTTCACAGAAACTATCATAACCTTTTTGTCTGAAAGACAGTAAGGCTTTTCCAAATTTCCTTTTATCCTGCATTTTAGGATGGGTTAATTTGGAATCATTGTGTAAATCACCACGTTTGCTGCGAAAATTTATGGGCATGAGGCGATTAAAAGCCTTTTCGCGTCGCAAAACTTGTATCTTACTGCCACAAGTAGTGGTAAAGGTGAGCAAGTGTTTGTGATTATCTTGCACATATTTTGCAAGGTTTGAATAAAATTATTACCGAGCAAAATATCAGCGCCAGTATCATGAAAGTAAATAGGAGGCATTTTTACCTTGTACCAAGGTGTTCCAAATGCACCACCGATCATGATATGGGCTTCACGAATACCTTTATTGAGGATAAGGATTTTCTGAGAAAAATCTCTTCTTGCAATAGTAGGTAAAGATTCCATAGCATTGCTAGGAAAAACTCCAGGTTTTGCTGTGCAAATCCCAGATCCAGAATCAATATAAGCTGCAAAATATTCTGACTTATATTGTTCATATAACATACCAACAGATATGTATATAGAAAAAGGGCTAGTCATTTATTCAACTTGAATTAAATGTCCATCCAAGCTAAACTCCATACCTTTTCCTTTTCTTCCCCAAGGTTTATGTTCCTCAAGGAAGCTTAATCCAAGAATAACTATTCTTGGATCTCGTTTGGCACTACCTGTAACAAATACTTCATAGCCTGCTATTTCTAGCATACATTCGAATTTGTTAACGGCGGACTGCTGCAAGTGATAGAGATCATCACAAGGAAAGTATTTGTTTTTATATTATTTTAATAAAAAGCCCTGAATATATCACCCAATTAAACCCTATAAGATGTTTTGTGGGGCTTTTTATTAAAATAATTACTTTCCTTGTGATGATCTCTATCACTTGCAGCAGTCCGCCGTTAACAAATACGAATGTATGCTAGAAATAGCAGGCTATGAAGTATTTGTTACAGGTAGTGCCGGACGAGATCCAAGAATAGTTATTCTTGGATTAAGCTTCCTGAGGAACATAAACCTTGGGGAAGAAAAGGAAAAGGTATGGAGTTTAGCTTGGATGGACATTTAATTCAAGTTGAATAAATGACTAGCCCTTTTTCTATATACATATCTGTTGGTATGTTATATGAACAATATAAGTCAGAATATTTTGCAGCTTATATTGATTCTGGATCTGGGATTTGCACAGCAAAACCTGGAGTTTTTCCTAGCAATGTTATGGAATCTTTACCTACTATTGCAAGAAGAGATTTTTCTCAGAAAATCCTTATCCTCAATAAAGGTATTCGTGAAGCCCATATCATGATCGGTGGTGCATTTGGAACACCTTGGTACAAGGTAAAAATGCCTCCTATTTACTTTCATGATACTAGCGCTGATATTTTGCTCGGTAATAATTTTATTCAAACCTTGCAAAATATGTGCAAGATAATCACAAACACTTGCTCACCTTTACCACTACTTGTGGCAGTAAGATACAAGTTTTGCGACACAAAAAGGCTTTTAATCGCCTCATGCCCATAAATTTTCGCAGCAAACGTGGTGATTTACACAATGATTCCAAATTAACCCATCCTAAAATGCAGGATAAAAGGAAATTTGGAAAAGTCTTACTGTCTTTCAGACAAAAAGGTTATGATAGTTTCTGTGAAGGATATAATCGAAAGGTTAGCCTTCTAAAAAACAAGTCTAAGGAAATAGGTGAAGAAGGTATTCTCTTTCTTAAGAATACTTTACAAACCAAACCCATAGATGTTGTGGATGGGGAAAGTTTACTTTCTCTTGAAAATGTTAAAAGACTAATTCAAAGGAACTTTAATGAGAATCCTTTGGCTTGGTGGAATAAAAACAAGATCGAAGCTACTCTGAAAGTTAAGGAACAATGCAAGTACGAGTATGTTCGATACAAGCCTATCCAGATGAATATGGAGGACAAGAAAGATATGCAAGCAATCATAAAAGAGCATATCGATTTGAAACTCATAGAACCTGGAGTCTCTTCTTACAGTAGCCCTGGATTCCTGGTAAGGAACCATAGCGAGGTAAAAAGAGGAAAGGCGAGATTAGTAATCAACTATCAAGGAATAAATAAGATCCTTGAGTTTGATGGTTACTATATTCCCAGTCGAGAACACTTGATTGATTGTATCAAAGGTGCTAAAGTGTTCTTAATGTTTGATTACAAATCTGGTTTCTATCAGATTAGGATGGAAAAGGAGTCTAGAAAATATACTGCCTTCTCTACTCCTCAGGGTCAATATATCTGGAAAGTGCTTCCAATGGGTTTAGCAAATGCACCCCAGATATACCAAAGGAAGATGGATAATCTTTTCAAAGATTATTTCGAGTTTATGTTTGTCTATATAGATGACATTTTGATTGAGTCTAAAAATATGAAAGAGCATGTTAAACATCTTGAAATATTTTCTGATGCATGTTACAAGGAAGGATTAGTGCTTTCTGAAAAGAAGGCAATAATAGGTGTTAATAAGATTGAATTTCTTGGTATTCTTATTGACGAAGCAGACATTGAGCTCCAAGAACATATTGTGGAAAAGATACAAAATTTTCCTGATGTTCTAAGGAACAAAAAACAACTTCAAAGTTTTCTGGGAGTTGTTAATTTTGCAGGGATCTTTATTAAAGATCTAGCCAAACACCGAAAGGATTTCCGACCACTTTTAAGAGAAACGGAAAGCCAGAAATGGAAGTGGGAAGAAATTCACACTCAAAGGGTTCGTGAGTTGAAACAAGTGTGCAAAACCTTGCCTAAACTCGCAATACCACGGGATAACGATGATCTGGTAGTCTATACAGATGCCAATGATTATCGATGGGTAGCAGTACTCATGAAGCGGTCAACCACAGGGGAAGAACCCTGTAGATACACTGGAGGGTTGTTCAATGAACAACAAGCCAGAGTATGGCATATTAACGAGAAAGAATTCTTTGCGGTTTGGAAGGCATTCAAGAAATGGCCTTTATTTTTATTGGCCAAAGAATTTATTTTGAAAGTCGATAATACGAATGTTAAAGGTTTTTTGAAAAATAAAATTGAATAAAAATTGAAAAAGGTCGTATTCTCAGGTGGCAAGCTGAATGTCAATATTATTGTTTTGACATTGTCATTGTGAAATCTCATGAAAATGTTCTTGCAGATTTCTTGACAAGAGATGGAAGTATCTGAAGCAAATTCCATCATCACAAGGTATAGGCATCTCAGGGAAAACCTTGAGGAGCTTAATCGGAAATTTGGACAATTATCAGTTAACGTTGAAGTAGCTGGCCGAATTCAACGAGCTGATTTGGACATTGTCCAGAATTCGATTAACGAGACAACGTATGCCATGACTTCGTTATGGAATACTCTTACAGGACCAGTTCGAAAAGCATCACCTTCTGTAGTTGCTCGAGAATTGAGAGAGCAGGATTGCAAACCTGCGTTTCGAGAACGGGGCTCTATACCCGGAGTAGTGGATTCAAATACCACTTGCACAAGTCCTTTCTCAGACTCTGAGAAAAAGGAAAATGTTGAACAAGAAGAAGCGCAAGCTCTTACTAGTTCAAGTCAACCCACCACCTCTGGGGTTAAAGAGGGAGAGATTAATCTTAGGCCACAGACAGGCACGCCTAAGATTAATACTAACTCGATTAATGTACATTGGCAGAGTTACCAGCATTCTTGGGAAAAATTAATCTCAAGAAAAGGAATAAATCCGAATAAATCCTTGATAGAAATATCGGGGAAATATCTTAGGATTTGGATGAAGGAAGGATCTAAGCCAGAAGAGGTCCGAGAATGGTATGATTTTGGGGCTTTAGCTTCAATACATACTATGTCACCAGGTTTTCCGGAAATATCTAAGCTTCCGGATTGGATTACAAATGCCGTGTATGATTCATGGCAAAACAATCAGCACCTCAAACGAGGCGATATTCTGGAGCTAAAGTTTATATCGGCAGCACCAGAAATAGCAGGAAAAGGGTCTCATCCAGTGTTTCATTTTATTAAGTTACAGAGACCAGACATGGCGGCCTATACGACAATTAAGGTTGCAACAGAGGAATCTCCATTGGTTAGCACTATCAATGAAGATGACATTTCCACCAGGAGAGCATGGGGAATGTGGGTCTGTCTTACAGAGATGGATAAAGTCAAGTATCCATTCAAGATATTCTCTAATACAGCGAATGGATCGTTCCTGTTAAATTCCATGACAGGGAAAAGTACTGATTTCGCAGAAAAGCTTTTTGAACAAAAGAGGACGCTTATCTGGGAAAACAAGTTGCCAGCAACAGACGCGACCAGGAAGAAAGCCTGCAACATGATGCATGTTGATTTATGGCATAACAGGGAGTGTTCAAGTTGCCAGTTTCAAGAGAAACCCTTATTCGGCACCAGAATACGGGTCACCAAGGTAAAACCCGAATCTGACAACGATAAGGGTAAAAGGAAAGTTTACCCCAAGGGTTTTCCCAAACCCAAGTAAAAGGATGTAAACGACAAAGGCGGCCAAGCAATTAGGCGCACCAACCGGGAATCAATCATGTGATTGATTAAAGGTTACAACTATACCAAAAGATAGCTATTAAAGTCAAGACGTGGCAGACAAAGTGGCAAACACTAGGGTCCATACGCATGTGAAAGAATCTTGACAGCAAAGCAATGATGTCAAGAAAATTGTACAAGTTTGGAATCCGAAGTCTGAGGCTATAAAAGGAGAGCTCAGAAGCAGATGAAGATCATCAGAAATTTTCTTCAACTCTTCAAAATTTACAAATCTAGCAAAAACAGCAAATTTGTAATCTTTCTTTTATAGTTTTAATAAACGAGTGTGTGAGGGTTTCCCCAATTGTAAGCCCTCTCATGAGAGGCTAAAAGGTTTTCTCCTCCAATAGCGGAGTAGAATAATATCATGTAATTTAATTTTCTGTTTTCATCAATAAATAAAGGCTTTTGCTCAACCTCTGTTTTCAAAATTTATTAAATTTTATTCTGAAGACCTTTCTACGCCCAAAGGTAGGAAACGATTTGGGCTGTGCTAAGTATCATTGAAGGAGCTGAGTACTGCGAACCACCTGCTGCGGTTGTGTGGTTGGTCTGGAGTAGCTTGTACCTGCTCGCCGTAAAACCGAGGATTTAGAATACCCGATGATATTTTGGTCAAACAAAAGGTATAGATTTATGAGATTTTAATATTTTTCGGAAGCATGTTGGGCCTGATTTTATCGTATATCATGAATTGAAATTTTCTGGCTAAAAACAAAACCTAAGGTAATAAGATTTATCATAAAAGGTATGATTTGGAGGCTTTTTTATAATATGAAGAAGTAGAGGACTAAAGTCCAAATAGTGAAATTAGACAAAAACGACATATTAAATGACGTTTTGTACTAGTTTAATAATTGATTTCAAAATGTATTATTTTGAGAAACTTTTATAGTATTTGTATTATTTTATTAAAAAACCCGATATATTCATCTCAATTTTTTTTAATAATAAAAGTGAGAAAAAATTATTTTTAATGATAAGAGATGTGGTCTTAAAAGTATGTTTTGAGATTTTTTTTTTTTTAGAGAATAACATATAATAATTATGAACTATGTGATATATATTTTTTTGAGATAAATTTGTTTGGTTTAAAAAACATTATCAGCCGCCTTTCCCCACTCTCTCTTTCCCAAAGTCCTATCTTTTCTTCTCCGTCGACGATTGCTTGGTAAAGCAATCGTCTCCATCATTATTAATGTCACCACCATCATCGGCAGATTGAGTTGGAACACTCTCCTTCAAGCTGTGTATCCCAACTTCAAATCTGATGACACAGCGATGAATCTAACAAGACAGAAGTAAATCTGACGAGATGAAGACGAACAATACATTAGATCTTTAATAGAGTTATAGATATTATGTTTAGTATTTTAAGTATTTTATTTTCTCTCTCGTATGAAAATTTGTCTTCTTTCTCGGATGAAAGTTTCGCTTATCTTGAATCAAAACGTAATCTTTTGAACAAGAATTTTCTTGTGCTTCTTTGTTAGTTTTAAGATTTGTTATATTAAAAATACTCGATATTCGATGTTTCAATTGTTATTACTATATCGTTAAATACAACCTAAATTGAATTCTTCTTGACATTGTAAACTTATTATTGAAAAAAAATAAAATGACCGCTTTTCCCTCAGAGGAGAAAAAATGCTTGTTTGGATTGATGTTTTAAATATAATTTTTCGTAAACATATTTTAGTCAAACTCGTGGATTTAGATATAAAAAAAGAGAGGCTAAATGTGCCTTATTTTGCACGTTGCGTTATTTTGCATTAGAATATGTAATTAATTTGACTCTCGACATAGAGAAATAGCGGGATGAAACCTTTTTAATAGATGAGTGGGCAGACAAATCATAAATAGTAAATATATATTTTCTCTCTCTTTTTTTTTTTTTTGCAATATTTTTTTTCAAAAATTAGCTAGAATTTCCAAATTTTGAAAAATATAAACAGAAAGTTTTATATATATTTTTTTAAAAAAAATTCTAATGATGTGCCAACCAAACATTTTTTTCACAAAGAATTAAAAAATATTTTTTCAAAGCAGAGGTGACCATCCAATTAAGCCAACACAACCATAACCTTTTGGCCTTCCCCCACACGAATATTTTCTCCTTCATTTTTTCTAATCAACCAACCAAATTTTAAACTTTTTTTACATTTTTAATTAAAAAAAATCCTAACATTTTCATTTCTCACCAAAATTCTTGAACTAAAGAGCGCATTTTGTGTCACTTACCTCCTTTGAAAACAAACACAGAAAGTCTACAAACCTTGGAGAAAGTTGAGTTTTAGTGGATCAACATCCTCCATTGTGATTACAAACTCAATAAGCTATCCACTCAATTGAAATCTCATGATCAAGCAAGAATCCCGGCAACCAAACCAACAACCACCCGAAAACCCCGAGTACCTACTAAGATACTACTGTGGAGGCGTCGCTCGTGCCATCCTCTTGAATCAACTGAAAATAATAAAAATATATTAATATTTAATTTTGAAAATTTATCAAAACACAACTTATTCAAAAAACAAAGGTGGAATATGGTACCAATGAGCCAACTCGCTCGTACGCTTCCATTACTTTGGGATTTTCCTCGTTTTCATAACCTAATTGTAGTATTCGGGGTCCGTTAATTGACCAGAAAGCTCTCCTGCCTGCTTCCTGGAAGATAGAAAGAGGTATAAAGACCGTAACAATAATGAATTTTTTTGGAAAGATGATTTTTCTTTCACACTTTTTCTTATAATAAAAAAATAAATGGAGAAGCGACTTTACTTGTAAGACGATCAAGTATATAGCATCAAGTGATTGGACACAAATTTCGGGATCGGTTATTGTTTCACGCTCGATTGAGAGAGCACTACCAAGCTCAAGGGGCATTTTAGACGTGTCTTGCTCGCTATAAACCTGTCATGATTCAAAGGAATAGAGAAAATAATATGTAAATGCAAAACAAGAAAAGAAGACAAAGTTAAAAAAACCCAATTTCTTTGTGGAACAGTCTAGAAGGGCTTAAATTTTTCCGTCTGAATTTAATAAATTAAAACCCGATAAAAATATGCATGGCAAAATAGAGGTGGACCTAATTCCCCGTTATTCATTCTTGTGGTTCAATGGTTTTTGGGCATTCAAATGAACTCTAATTAGACAAGTGGTTCCGATGTCATGGGAGGCTATGTACACGAAGCAATGTGAAGGGTGGTCAATGCAAATATGGAATCTCATCTCTTACTAAAGACGACACTTTGGTCATGAAACATCGAAGTGTTGTCTTAATAAACGACCATGTTTTTAGGGATAATTACATGCATATCCTGCACTTATTGGATAATTACTACAAGCCCATGAGGTTCTGCGCACCCGTCAAATCCTGACAACTCACAAAACAAGCGATGGGATTGTAATCAGCTAGTTGTCAAACAGGGGATGAAATGAAATTGTAATCTGGCTTTTTACCGGGGGTGAAATTGTAATATGCTTGTAGTGACAGGGTAAGTTCTGGAAATTGTTATGCCAAACCTCGGAACGTTTTTCACAGTTAGGGTCTTGGATAGGGGTGTCCACGTAATTCACTCTATCTTAAGAATAGTTACCTTATTTCCAGCAACAGGAAGTAGTAGCGCTGGCCAGAGAAACTCTGATATCAGGAGCAAGTTCTGTAGCTGATTTTCAGCTTCAAAGCAGCAGTTCCGAATAGTTCCGGACACCTGTAAAAGTTCATAAAAGTTTGATGCAATTATTTAACTATCGCAGCCCAAATTATTAAAAAAAGGTAATTTCAATGATCTAAAGAATACCAAGGAGACATAGTATCAATTTCTATATACCCTTTTCTTTTACTTATTAGGATTAGGAAAAATAAAAGTTATATACCCCTTTCTTTCGCAATGGGCTAGGTGAATCAAATTGCCTCATGATTTGCTTCAAAAGTCCTCGTTTAGGGTCCAGAAGAAGCTTTCTTCCTGCTTCTTTTTGCGAAACGTTTACAAGTATAGATGCCACGTGCTCGTAGGGATCACCTGATAGGGATGAAGAAGAGAAGGATGGTTAAGCCGTATGGGTCTTTAACAAAGTAAATTATTTTCATGTAAAATTACTTTCCCGACTTTAAAAAAATAGAGCAAAAAGATTGGATCAGTTATATATACTGCTTACATGTACTACTGGGGGCGGTCATTTGGGTCAGGTAATTCGAATCGAAAGGACCTTTCAAAAATCTCTTGCTCGGGTAATCCAAATCCCAATATTTTAAAATTCGCCGGGTTGTAAGAATTACGGTAAATTACATACACACGTCCTGAATGAGACCCTAATTATGAAAAACACCTTGGAGTTTGAGAAATTACCATTACTTCCTATGCCACTAAAAATTGCACCCCCTGTAAGTGGGAAATTAAATTACAATTTCGACCCCTCATGACATGGTATCTTCATAATTTCCAAACCTCATAATGCTCGTGGTAATTACCCAATACGTGAGGGAGTGAGCATATAATTATCCCTAAAATTAATGTCCGACAGGTAGGGTACCCGACACAAACTATACGAACCAAAAAACCCAACCTGACGCCCACCCTTACATCCAAACATGTAAGTGACCAATTACAGAATTCAAACTGAATCGAACTGGAACCGAAAACTCACTTTTGCTCTCCGTAGATGATGCACAGAATGACCTCACGAGCTTCATGATATAAAGACCATGCATCTTCTCATCGCCATGCTGGCAGCCAAGAATAACATCCATCGTATTAATATCAAAAATATTAAAATCAAATTCAAAAAGTGAGGTATAAAACAACAAACTCATCTCATTCACACTGAACAATGAACTCATAATAAAACAACAGGAAACTTTTTGAGCATCAAATTACAATTTTATAGCAATACCACGTTCGACTACAAACTACTCTCTTACAGAAAGGAAACGGTTAAGGCCACCTGAAGCAAAGATTCAATACCAACATCCAGTTGTGTGAGATTGACAAGGAGCATGACCAGTAAATGAATAATGTCACAGTCTTGCTTGTAAAGAATATCCATAACCGTTTTGATCATGCCCATTTCGACCATGGTTCCAGCTAAATCTCTATTTTGTGACAAATTAACAAGGGCTTCTGCTGCAGGCTCTGAAACTTCCTGAATCAATAAATCAAATTAAGGCAAAGGAACTAATTGAAAAACCAATTATTCAAAAAGGTGTAAAATGCAAGATTCTTTAGATTTTCCATTAGTTAGTAACTAAGTCACATAAGTCGAGAGCGGGAGCACGACAGCGGCAATTTTAAAAAAATTTGAGAGCGGGTGCACCTTAGAGCGTCTATTTAAAACAAATAAAAAATATATATTAATCAATATAAAAATAAATATTAATATGTATTTATACTATTATTATTAGTTTGCTTGACAATTTTGTAAGTCAGAAATCAAAGCACCCCATTACACATAAAGGTAGCTCAAGTTAGACTATTATCTCCTATAATATAAATAACCCGTTAATTAATTTATTACATAAATGGCCCGGCCCACAAGAATTTTTATTCAGTATTTCTTGCAGCAAATTAAATTGTTTGTAAAGAAGCCCAACACCAAGGTAAAAAGTTAAAACCAAAAACCCTAATTCCTTTCTAATCATATCAGCAGCAAATCTCCTGTTCTCATCCGCCGCTACCAGTCGATGACCTCCATTTCTCTTCCTTCTCCTTTTCTTATCGTTGTCCTTCATCCTCTTATTTTCAAACACTCTTTTATCCTTCTTTTTTACTTTTCCTTTCACCTACATGCCCTTCTCTTTGTATGAGTGTTTGCAACTTCTCGGAGGGCTATCTACGCGGCCTCGTTTGGCTGTTTAAGACCATCTCGCCGCCACCTTGTTCCCGCCGCCGTACTTCAGATCATGTGAGAAATACAGTCGCGACTTAGTAAGATTTGATGAGCGACTTAAGAAATATTAAATTGTCCAAGAGCGGCGCTCCCGCCCTGAAGTCGCCGGAGTGCGACTCAAGCGCCGGAGCGGCTGGGGTCTCCGGCGAATTATGTGACCTAGGTTAGTAACTCAGTCGACGACTCATTGACAAGTAGTTTCCATGTCATTTAATTGTTATACCCATTAAGAACGAACACTCATAATCTATAGTATGTCTATTTTTTGCAGATAACAGGACATCGAAACTCATCACATCATACAAAACTAATGAAGCAAAATTCGTTTATATTTTATTTCAATCATCTGAGTGAACTATAGAAACCACAAAATACATCAAAATTCGCACAAGATTGTCACAAGGATGTATTTGAAGCCTGATGTACTCAAAATCATCTAAATTTAGCCACAAACTATTTCCAAGCGATGTCCATACAAAACCAGAAACTCTATGGTGAAGTTTAAAGGAATCTTTTCTTACTTTGGTTCGATATATTTAGATTATCACCACTTTAATTACGTAGTAGTCAATGAAGGACTTAATAGCCTCATGAGATCGAACCAATTTGGTTCTGCCCGGGTGGAGTTGTTTACCGTTATATCACAAACAGTTTCACCTTATGGCATTATCAAATGCTCATCTATGGTAGTACCCAAGTGGGCGGGGTTAAATTTCCGAAGGTTAATATCTTTGAAGGTTAATATGATCACGTTATCAGTTATACACAAAGAAGCAGTCAGCTGGAACGAATTACCACCTTACATTAAAAACATCACATATGGAAACAAGTGGAAGCATACAATCAGCTAATGGGCTTGTACTCTGGAAAATGTAAATACATTAAAGAAGAGGAATGAAGCAATTTCCAACATTGTTCTTCATTTTTTCTTTCGTGCGTTGGGCATATTCTCTAACTTTTCCCTAAGCAATTCTTAATTCTCCTGCCAATTCTAGCAGAACATAAAAAGTTCAACTAGTTTAGCACCCTTTACGCCACGGTCAAAAATTTGATTTTGGCCTTTCGGCTTATATAAGCAACTTAACCCTTTGTCTGATACTTGAATTTTAGTGAGAAAAACACTAGGGAAGGTATATTGCTATATACTAATTTATGCTTTACTTTTTTATTATTTTCATTTTCATTCTCTAGAAATCCACGAACCAAACATAGTCCATGGCTCAAGCTCCTAGAACATGGAATCCAAGGAATACTAAGAATTAGGACTAAAAGACGAACTAATCTACTCGAGATCGTTTGGTAAAAGCTCGTTTGAGTTCGGTACGTAAACTAATCAAACCAAGTTTGAACAACCTTTTGTGTGTTCGATTAGTTGGAAGCTAAGCGTGAGCTCGACTCGATTAATGAAAAATGATTAAAATATGTGCAAAAAAATCAAGCTACTCGAACTCTAACTCGTGTTCGGCTCGACAAAATTCAAACCAAGCTCAAAGCCTCAAACACAAATTCTGAAGCTCCATAATAATTCAATCAAACTGGACCAACTACTCGTTCGACTCGACTCGACTCGGCTCATTTACAGCCCTACTAAGAATCACCCAGCTAGAAACAAGTAAAGCAATCTGATATCCTCTATCAACAAAAGGTTAAAAAAGTACCTTATTTTCAGCAAGAAGGCGAGACAACGAAGGAAAGGCAACACTTGAATACTTGCCAATAGAACGTAACCCATCCTCTGACCCCGTGTAATCCCTAACAATATTTACAGCCGCCTTCTTAATCTGTATACATTCACAATCAATAATCAACAAACACATATATGAATTAGTAAGATAAAATTACTCCTACAAACAACACACACACACACACACACACACATATATATATATATATTAGAAAGAATTAAAGTTAAGATGAAACGAATTACAGGTGGAGAAGGAGACGAGAGAAAGTCCAAGAGTTCCTCCAGCTCCGTCGCCATTGTTGTTGCTCTTTCACAGCTTCAAAACGTAGTCGTTTAAGCAAATGAATTGGGAGACCAACGGCGCAACCCAAAACATAAAGCAAAAGTATTGGGCTATGAATTGCTGAATTTGGTCTTGGCCCATTTTTCATCCACTTTAGTGGCCCACTTATCAAATTCAAGTTGGTGTGTCAACCAAATCAATTTTATGACCTTTTTAAGACATGGAGGAGGAGGTTGAGTTTCTCGCACACAAGATCCTTTATTGTAAAATAATATTACATCTTCTATTATATTTATTTTATATATAATAAGTGTATAAATCTTTTATAATTTAAATTTTTTACACTTGTCATGTATAGAGGTGAATGCAATAACAGATGCAAACCATTTGCAATAGAGAATCCGAATTGAGTTTGATGCGGCTGTTGCATAATTGATTATTAATTTTTCAGTTTTATCAAAACGTGATTTTTTAATACAAAAAAGGCGGAATGTGATTATACATAAAGGGTTAAACACACACTCAAGTTGCATTCATATCCCAAATTTTGATTTTGATTTTGATTTTTCAACCATGTGACCGAATAAGGCTTAAGTTTTAGGGTTTCCGCACTCCGAGTTATGTTATGAATTTAGTTATTTATGTAAGACGGATTTCAAGAGTGTGCTATTACATTAATGATTATATTGAATTCAATGATACGAAACCTCTAAAAATGACCTCCAGTTTTTTTTTAAAAAAAGTTTATTGCAGCAAAATTTCGATTCAAGGATTTTAGGATAAATAAATAGTGGTGAAATATGAACTAAATTACTCGATATATTCAATTTGAAATCGATCATTAAAAGCTCGATTCATTATCATATTAAACTAAGCTTGAACAATCTTCTGTATTCGATAAGTTTGAAATTCGATTCGAGCTTGATCGATTTTTAAGATACTCGAACTCAATTCATATTCGACTTGATTAAAATTCATCTGAACTCGAATCTATTACCAATCAAATTAAATTTAAACACAAATTATAAAGCTCGATATAACTCAAGCAAACTTGAACATCAACTTGGTCGACATTTTGTAGCCAGGTGTGAATACAAAGAGGTTAAATGTTACAATTGATAATTCAAAGGAGCAAGTGCAAAATTTAGAACTCAAAGAGGCGATGTGTGTTTTTAACCCAACACCAACAAAATATAGAAAGATCTCTGCTCACTCTCTCTCTCTCTCTCTCTAATTTCGCTGCTCAAACTTTGTTCTAGGTTGTCGCACTGGATTTCAAATCTCCAATGAGGTATAATTTTTACCTATTTTCATGTAAATGCTCTTGTTTTGAGCTGTGGAGATCAATTTCATGTACGTTGTACGATTTTTTTGTGTTTTGAGGCTGTAGGTAGTTACGATTCCATGAATTTGCGATCCTAGATGCTGCTATAATGCATGAAAATGTCAGTTTGCTGCATATTCGAGTTAAAATTGGAAATTATACTGGTTTGATTCGAGCTAGTTAAAGTGGAAAGCACAGATCACTTATCTTCTAGTTCTTGAGCATGCGTTTTCGTGTAAATCTTCTTGTTTTGAGCTAAAGAGATCAATTTCATGTACGTTATACGAGTGTTTGTGTTTTGAGGTTGTAGGTAGTTATGATTCCATGAATTTTCGAGCCTAGATGCTGTTATAATGCATTGAGAATGTCATTTTGCTGCATATTCAAGTTAAAATTGGAAATTATACTGGTTTAAATCGAGCTAGTTAAAGTGGAAAGTACAGATCACTTATCGTCTAATTTTGAACAGGCGTTGTAAATATGGTGAGAAAATGGGGCATTTGAAGATTGATACAGTTGTAAATAAACTCGTGATGTTAGTATACTTAGTTCATATGGTGTAGGGACAAAAATAGGGTTCATTGCTCAGGGCCGATAGAAGCTTAGGTAAAGAGCTCTGCATGTAATAGCCTAACTATAAATTAAAAGGATTATGGACATGTGGCAATGCAATATTTGAATATAGTTTCTCAGCTTTACATTTATCCATTGGAATTGAGCACATTTGATTTGGAATGCACACATGAAAGTAAAGAAATGCATATAGTTATGTTCAATAATGTAATAGATGGTGAATGCAATGGTACTTTACTCTTGTAGGTACTTTAATATGTGTCAATACTCAATATGGTGATAATGATTGTAGGAAATGCAATATGTGGAGATTTTTCCCTTTTTACCGATATGCCCCCAGGTACCTGTAATTATGATGTCGCTCTGCCTAATTTCCATATATATTAAAAACTTTGTTTTTAATACATTTAATCACCATGCATTTTTATATCTTACAGATGAGCTGGTTGGTAGTTGAGGAGTGTGAGGTATATCATGATGGCTTACATAAAGAACACTGAACTGTTACCCGACAGAAGAGGCATTTCCATTGTGGCCAATAAGTCTCAAGATCAGAGTGAAAAAAATTTGTGGGCTTCTCGCCGGGGAAGGAGGCTTGGTCGCATTTCTAGACAAAGATTGTTATTTTGGTTGTTATCACTTGCCGTTATCTTCTCGATATGTATGGCATACGTTGGAATAAAAATGCATTTTCATGGTGAGTGACATTGTTAAAGTACTCCACTAGTGTCAGTCATATGTGTGTTGATTTGGAAATTTTTTGTGGTGACCACTTTGTGAAGTTGATATTTATACCCACGCACAAGGCATTACTTCGTTTTCCCTGCCGCTGTGGCTTGCCTTCTGACAAGTGACAACCCTTCTAAACTTTTTCTTCAAAAAGAGATTTTGTTTTATTGTTTTTTAATTTTTAGAGGGCCTTGAAGACAAATGTTAAGTTGCAATAGTATTGATATAAGTTTTAAATTGTTGATATATTCTGAAGGAGAATAAGTTTCAATAATCATATGTGCTAGTATTGAGTTTTGATTTGCTCATAAACACAACTGATATTGTCTTTTTTGTGCACAAATCTGAAGGCAGCGATTCGTTATCGGAAGATGTCAAAGAAAAACTAAGGGTGAATAATGAAGGCAGCAATTCGTTATCGGAAGATGTCAAAGAAAAACTAAGGGTGAATAATGTAGCAGAGCAACCAGTGAGGAAGCCACGTAGGCAGCGTAAGAATAAAATGATTATTATGTATTATGATGCGAGTATCTTGAAATGCATGTTTTATGGGGTTTGATCTAATTGTCAGAATAAGGAGAAATGTTAAGTTGAAGTAACGTTGGTAGAGGAGAGGACCCTTTTTATTATAAATTGAGCTCAATGCTTTTATTTCACCTCCTTATTTTTATTTTCAGGTTTCTTTCCTTGTGAGGTACCATTTCTTGATTCTGTTTCTTATCTCCTTGAGCCCGAGGATAATGTTAACTTCACTCATTTCTCCTTGGGGTATGTTGAAAGAGAGGAGATGACCCTCCTAAATGGTGCTATTGAAGCTCGATTTGGAGGACATCCGACTCTTAAAGATAGAGAGAAGTCCTACCATGCAACAAATCAGACAATTCATTGTGGTTTCGTTAGCAGACCTAATGGATTTCCAAGCACTGGATTTGATTTAGATGAGAAGGACAAAAAATATATGAATACATGTAGAGTTGCTGTATCCTCGTGCATCTTTGGAAGCTCTGATTTCTTGAGAAGGCCAACTAGCAAAGTGGTAACAAGTTTATGCCTTTGGAAACACATCATTGCCTCTTTTGCATAGTTTTTTCATTATATGAAACTTTATGCTGTAATTATTGTTAAACGCCTCTTTGAGGTCATGTTGTTTTATCCTTTAGTGAAGATAGAAAAGTCTTCCAAAATAAAGGAATCTTATACGTTGTTATACTTTATTTAATTGCTTAGAGGGGATGAAGGCAAGAATTTCACCAATTTTACAAAATTATAAAATGTGGTTTCTGCACTAAATTTCACATTGTTCTATAAATTAATCTATTACTATCAATAATGATCATAATTAGAAGTTCTTATTTCTTACATTCAAGATGTCAAAAGCGCGCAAACTAGCTAAAAAATAATAGGAGAAAGGAAACTTCCAATTTCCTTTTTTTTTTAAAATACTAATCTTTGAGAAAGCAATCGCTGGGACAAGAAAGGGCAGAAGGACTGAATTACAGTAGAGGAAGCATCTAAAGATGAAGGGGAATAAGCTTTTGGTCCACTTTGTAGTCATTGCTTCAGAGAAACTTTTGTTCATGTTTATTATGTAGTTTTCAGCTCTTTAAACATTCTATACAATATGAATGATTATGTGCTTATTCTTGGATTGACAAAGAACTTATTATTGCAGATCAGTGAGTTCTCCAAGAAAACTGTTTGTTTCGTTATGTTTGTTGATGAACAAAGTTTAGCTAAACTTTCAGCCGAAGGAAACGTTCCAGATGACAGAGGAAACATTGGATTATGGAGGATAGTTGTCGTCAAGAACTTACCATATAAGGATATGAGGAAAACTGGAAAAGTGCCAAAATTGTTATCACATCGCCTTTTTCCTTCTGCTAGGTAATCTTCAGACGACAGTGTGTTAATGGTTCTCTTTTGACTCCGTCTGTCCCAAACTCGTGACTCCCGTGCTACATTCGACCAGTCAAATTTACAATTTTTCTTGGTGTAATGATAAATGATGTAGTACACTTTTTAAAAAAACTAATAATATTATGTAGGAATATTTACATGCACACCCCCTCACTTATTAGGTAATCACCACGAGCTCCTAAGATTTTACAAATTCCCAAGACACCTCTGCCAGATTCTGACAAATTGAAAAATAAAGGGCCAAATTGTAATTTGCATTTACTGACAGGAGGAAAAATTGTAATATGCCTTTTCTGACAGTGAAGTTACGATAAATTCTCAAATTTCGGCTTGTTTTCGTGATTAGGGCCTCATGCAGGGGTGTCTATGTAATTTACCTATTAAGTAACATAATAAATATTAACATTTGAAGTGTAGTAGCATCTCGCAAGATTAAAATGTTTGACTTTGTACTGTAACAAAAGGAGTCATTAATTTGGGGACAAAGGGAGTAGGTAATACACCTTTGTTAATTGCTTGTGGCATATTCCATTTACAGGTATTCTATTTGGCTCGATAGCAAGTTGCGTCTAAATGCTGACCCAATGCTGATCATTGAGTACTTTTTGTGGCGAGCGGGTTCAGAATATGCAATTTCAAATCACTATGCTCGTCACTGTGTTTGGGACGAGGTACTCCAAAATAAGAGGCTAAATAAGTACAATCACTCTGCTCTCGATGAACAGTTTCATTTTTATCAATCTGATGGTCTTGCAAAGTACGACTCTTCAGACCCGAAAATCCCTCTTCCAAGCTGTGCGTGTCGTTTGTAAAGTTATTTTTTTCCAACTATTTGCCTCTTCGTTTTATGCTCGTTCTGGCAATGTACTTCATATTTAGCTTTTCCTTTTCGTGCTTATTGCAGTTGTACCTGAAGGATCATTCATTGTCAGGGCTCACACACCAATGTCAAATTTATTTTCGTGCCTTTGGTTCAACGAAGTTGATCGTTTTACATCACGTGATCAACTGAGCTTTGCATATACGTACTTGAAATTGAGGAGACTGAATCCCAATGAACACTTCCACGTAAATATGTTCAAGGTCAGTTAATTGTTGGGGCTAATCTGTGATTAAATGCTTATATCACAGTTTTCTAATATCATTTCTTTCAGGATTGTGAAAGAAGAGCAGTCACAAAGCTATTTCATCATAGAACAGACTTGTAGAGATTCTTTATAACGTTTGGTGGGTATTACGGTAATGTTTGTCTTCGATCGTCATATTTTCACTTTTATCTTTAGCGAACGGATCAAATTTCCAGTTTGAAGAAGTAGTTTTTTTTTTTTTTTTTTACCTAAATGTGATGGTGTTGAACTATGCAGCAAAATGTAGCCTCCACTCATATTTGAATCTGGAGATTTCTGGCCATAAATTGATTAGAGCTGGATCCTGGATTGCTTTGTCTGCCAATGCCCCATCAAAGACAATTAATTGATCTAATTAAGGGTTCGATTGCATAATTCGGATCGTCCCACGAGTTTTCGTTGTGTGTATTTAGTAAAAATTATTCCATTTCTAGGTCGGGTTTTATCCGTGTCGCTATTGGAAGAGTTCCGAGACAATTAGAAGGCGGAATCCACGTAGCGCCCATTATATATGGATGATCGTGATTCACTAAGACTTGGAATTTCGAGAGCTTGTGAGAATCACTAGTTTTATCTTAACCTTTGAAAATATTGTGTAAAGGAAGTTCGTGAGCAATGTTTTCATGTAATAAATGTGATGAGAAGGTTGGAATTATGCCAATGTTTCTGTTTTTCTTTTTCCAGTTGAGCTCATAATTAATGTCTTCATATGTATTACAAATACCAAAACCTTTCCATAACAATGCAGTCTAATTTTTATCTTGCTGGATGGAGAACTGTTGCGTTTGAACTTTTGTTTTAGTTGGTTAAAATTTCCTTTGAATCAAAAATAAAAAAGATAAAAGTAGTTTTTTTTCCTTTTGAGTTTATCTAATAATGGTTTTACACTACTCGATATTCAACTCGAGATCGATCGTTGAAAGTTCGTCCGAGTTAAATTTGTTCACCTGGTAAACAAGGTAAACAAGTTTCTATGCTTGATAATTTTTGAAGTACGGCAACTTTGACTTGATTTAATTAAATAAATCATGATAAAATATGGGTTGAAGTATTAAGCTATTCAAATTCGATTCGATTAAAATTTGTTTGGATTCGATATAATTAGCAATCAAATCAAATTTGAACACAATTTTGCAGGAGTTCATAAAAACTCAAATACACAGTTGCCCCCACAGTCCAACCCGAGTTTATTCAAGTTATTATTATATAAAAAAAATTAAATATCGCGTACTTTTGACATTAACTAAAATTAAAAGTTTGTTAAATCCAAAACCGGTTGGTCTAAAATATTGAGTTCGAATTCAGACTGTCACAAATTGTGCATTTTTCTTTTTTATGAAAATGATAAATTTATAAATTACGTGTATGATTATCAACCCAAATTTATTTATCTAGATATTTAGGATATTTGTCGATCTAGATATTTAGGTATCTCGTGTACCCTTTGTCATGAATTAAAAAATAAAAAAGCTTAAAACCATTTCTACCAAAAAGTAACTACACTTTGTCCCCTCCTTGTGTTCTTCACCTGCAACTACTTCTGGTGAAATTAATGGAGGCCTCTTCGAATCTCTTCAGAGCATTTAAACCCTTCAATTTCAACCCCACAAAATCTATCCCTATTCGATGCTGTTCAATTTCTTTAATTCCCACAATTCACACAGGTCAATCATCAAAAAATGAAAAAAAATAATAATTAATTTTGCCCGAGTGATTATTTTCATTTTTTGCAGGTAATGAAGGAATCATGAAAAGGGCTTATGATGGATTGTTGTTAGATGCTGGGGGTACGCTATTGCAATTGGCTAAGCCGGTTGAAGAAACTTACTTCACCATTGGCCAAAAATATGGTCAGCTTAAACCTCAATTTTTTGCTTTTGTAATTGATTGTTCGTTCTGTTAGTTAAAATTCGTATTATAAATATAATACATGTATGTATGTATGATTGAAAAATATTTTTGTTTCCTTTATAGATTCTGAACGAAATGAATAATACTTGTACTTTTGAGTTGAATCGCTTAATACACGTATTTTACATATCATGTATTATATTTGTCGAATAATACTCTGATTTGGGCCCAAAAGCTCTTTTTTTATTAATTTTTATAAGTACTAATTGAGTTTTATGCAAATTAAAAACTATGAACTTTAATAATTTATCAAAATATTAATTATTGACGACTTATAAGTCATATAAAATATTATTTTTTATAAATTAAAAGCGAGTACAAATGATATATCTTATAAATTTATATAAAACTAAACCGTATTTTTACGCCCGAATAACTCATTTGTATTAGTATTAGTATTATACTCATACGTCTACGAATCCGTTTAATTTGGTTCTCTATTTTTTAGCTGAATTTCTCAACGTAACTTTCAATAAAGTTTCATAATATACTCACACGTATGAAATGACGAACTTTTCCCATCCCGTATTTAACTAACTAGGATTGTTCGTATTGATTTGAAAAGGAATGAAATATTGGGACTTAAGTTGTGTGTTTCCTTTATGCTGTTATTGGTTTGTGAATTCTGATTTTTATTTGTAAACAAAATACAGGTCTGCAATCTACTGCAGGTGATATAAAACAAGGTTTCAGAAGAGCTTTCTCTGCCCCGTGGCCCCAAAAACTCCGGTACCAGGTTCGTGGGGAAGTTTCAATATCATAGCAATGGATTCGTTAAATAAAAAGCTCCATGAAAGTCAGATTATGGAAATATGAATGTAAATTTCCCTTCTTGAGTGGAGTTTGAAGCTGTATGGCTTAAGCAAACTGCCTGATTTGACAATCTCCTAGTAGTTACATAGATGTGTGTGTGTATATATACACACATACACTCAGTGGTGGATCTAGAAATTTGGGTCAGTGGGGGCACCAGAAATTTTACTGAGGGGGCAAGATTGTTGTGATATAGCTATACAATTTAAGAGGGCCCCCCCGCGATACGGTACGCTATATTTATGGGGGCAAATATAATAAGAAACTAGGTTCAATTACAACTTTTGGCATACTATACTCTTATATCTCTTTCGTTATAGCCAAGATTTTGGGGTTTCAAGGGGGGGGGGGGGGGGGGGGGGGGCGAACTCAAAGTAAAGGGAGAAAACGTGATATTTTCGATCTTGAGGAAGGCGAAATTCAAATATAAAAAATTTTGTAAGGTAAAAAAATAATTTTTTAAAATTGAGGGGGGCCTTTAAAAATTTGAGTGGGGGCATTAATGTAATTTATAAATTAAAATTAAAAAATATGTATATATTAAAAAAAAAAAAATTGAGTTGGGGCACTACCCCCACCCCCCCTCCCAAGCTGTAGATCCGCCCCTGCATATACTCCTATTGAAAATAAAGAAAAAGAAAAATTGAAGGTTGCTAAGCATTTTTTGGTATGAGGAGACAATAGATATGAAATTGGAGAACTTTTTGTTGATGGACCTCCATAAGAATGTATATGACTATGGAAGACAATTGCAGAAGACTAGTTGTAATTCACTTGGAAAAACGTTGCAAGTTTAATACGAATTTATCACAAAACTATGAAAAACTAATTCATCAAGCATATACTGGTTTCCATGACTAATCTTTTGACGTTGCTTGTTCGTTGATGGACAGGGTGATGGTAGGCCGTTTTGGAAACTCGTCGTTTCTGAAGCCACCGGCTGTGACAATGCAAATTACTTTGAAGAAGTGTATGAGGTGAACTTCGTGGAATTCTAGCTGATCAAAATAAGTTATTTCTTACGAAATTATCTATTCTGCTTTTCAATGTGTATGAAAGAATGTCCGAGTTTCTTAGCGTCTCTATTATCCCATCTGATATTTTATTTTCGTCAGTACTATGCTAATGGTGACGCATGGCATCTTCCCGAAGGAGCTTATGAGACAATGTTACGCCTGAAAGATTCTGGAGGTCATCAAATATCTTCAAATCCTTTTACGTCAGTATGCTCAATTTCATAATGGTTTTGTTATATATTCCTTACCAAATGATAGTGCAGTCAAACTAGCTGTTGTGTCCAACTTCGACTCCCGTTTGAGGAAGCTACTAAAGGATCTCAGTGTGTTGGATCTGTGAGTTTCAAAGCTTCTCTTTTTATGGGCACCTCTTACTTGCAATGTGTTTTTGTCGATATTTGAATGCTGAATCATTTGTCTCTAATGCCATGAGTCTCGAGATTTCGTTTGGTTGACTTAAATAGCATTTTCTTATTGTGGGTTTGACTTGAATTAGACATTACCTGCAATTTAGCCGGCTATAAGTCCATTTAAGGCATGTGACGCTCCAAAAAATCCTTCGCGTTTGGTCTGGATACAGGAAGGTTGAAAAGAATAAAATTGAAGGGATGATTGTATACACGTCCTCACTTATTGGGTAATTATCACGTGTCAGGATTCTGCAAGTTACCAGATTCTGACAATTCATAGGGGGTGAAATTGTAATCTGCGGTTTTTTTATGACAAGGGGTGAAACCTTAATATGCTTTTACTGTCAGAGGAAGTTATAGTAATTTCTCAAACATCGATTTTTATTTTTTTATTTTTTTGTAATTAGGGTCTCACGCAAGGGTGTTTATGTAATTTACTTAAAATTGAAATACCTTGAATACATAACCAGGGGTGGTTAAACATGCATTTAGAAGATATCAAGATAAGCTACGAGCGAGATTGAGTCATTATTTTGGCGTTTCTTTGTTGATTTTGCAATAGGTTTGATGCTGTCATTATATCCTCGGAGGTTGGATATGAGAAACCGGATGCGAAGATTTTTAGAGCTGCTTTGGGTATGAATTCAATTACTAGCTCCTGGTTCGGAGGAATTATTTACTATATTCGTCTCCAAAATTCATGCCACCAATGCCCAGATTCATATATCAACTTTAATTACATACACATGAAAAACGTACTTGATTATCTAAATAGATCATTGATTTCTTTCTTTCAATGACGTTGGCCATGTTGTAGATCAGATTTCTTTAGAGCCCAGGAAAGTAGTTCATGTTGGAGATGATACAAAGGCCGATAAGGATGGGGCTAATGCCGTTGGAATTGAATGCTGGTGGGTATTGCAATCTTACCATGATCAATCAATGCATAATGCTAATTTAATCTATGCACTATAAGAAGAAAACGATGATTGCATGCACACCCTGTCACTTATTAGGTAATTACCACGAGCCTGACTATCATAACAACTCGAAAAACAGGTGGTGAAACTATGATTTGTTTTCCACCATCAAGAGGTGGCATTGTAATATGCTTTTACTGACATGGGAAGTTACAATAATTTCTCAAACCCCAGTGTTTTTTTCGTAATTAGGGACTCAGGCAATGGGTGTCTATGTAATTTACCACAAGAATAATGGCAATTCATTCGGAGTTGGGGCCGAAAAAAACTTGCTTATAGTTTGACTGCTGCTCTTTATATGGATACGCAGGTTATGGGGTACTGATGTGAGGAACTTCTCAGACATACAAAACCGCATACTTTTGCCAGAATCCTAATTTTAAGAATGTATGTATCGATCTTTGTGAATTATTTTCTTGTCATCAATTGACCCCGTCTCTTTACGTCTTGATGTTTTATTGGCAAAAAGAGCGTTTCAGTGATCTTGTTCCGGTTGGTGTTGCAGAAATGAGAATGAACTTCTCGATATGCTGAGAAACTCAAATGTGACAAAAGGTTGCACTGGAGATGCTAAAGTCTCGGGCCAAATTTTCGAGTGTTTTCGAGCATCTTTGCTTGGTTCGATATGTTGGATCTATTAGCCAGACTGAAATCATTTTGCAGATTGGAGTAACAAGATGTTTAGAATTTGGATTCTGGGCTATGAAATACGGATTCACTAAGAATAAAAGAACTCCAAGATCCAAGTTATGTCGAATATTGATCTACAGCCACAATGCATGAATTTGTTCTTTTTTATTTACTTGAAACACGATGAAACACATTTGATTCAATATTACATAAATATGAATATCATCACAATGACTGTAAATTTAGAATTAATGGTAGAGGATTTGAAATCTATTGCAATTTGAAACTATCTGCGGGTAAATTATGCTATCATTGAAATCTTCAGCTTTCAAATCCTCAAAAAAAGCATAATTTTATGCTATGTTTGGATCAAGTGTTTCTGTGAGGAAAATAAGAACTAAGAAGGAATTAAAAATGTCTAAAAAAAAATTAAGTACAGTATATAATACAGATTGATCTCATGGAGGCGGTTTTAGAATTTTTTTTTGGGGCAATCCTCTCCCTAGGGGGTACACGGCGACTACAATATCCTTGATTCCAAGTATTGAAGCTCCTTCAAGTTGGAAGAATTTTAGACCTATCAGTCTGTATAATGTAAGTAATAAGGTGATGGTGTCGTGAAAGGCCGTAATATAGTTCATAATATTTTGTTGGCACAAGAGTTGTGTCACGGGATAGAAAGTAAAAACGGTGGCGGAAATTTGATGATTAAGCTTGATATGGGTTTAGTGGAGTTTTCTCTACTCGGTACTAGCCCAGTTAGGGTTTCCGGCTTCATGGAGAACTAGGGTTAGGAATGTGGTGGAAAATGGCTGGTTGTTGGTTTTGGTGAATGGTCAAAGTGCGGGTTTTTTCAAATCGTCACGAGGTCTTAGACAGGGTGACTCCTTGTCTCCTGCTTTGTTTGTGCTGGCTGCCGAATTTCTTTCAAGGGGTTTCGAAAATTTATTCATTCATCAACCAAAAATGCAATACGATCCGCAGGGAGGTTTTCTAGTTAGTCATTTAGCATATGCGCATGGCATCCTTATTTTTATTAAGGGATCAAAGAGTGCTTTGACTAGATTAATGAAGTTTTTGAAAAAATATGAGGCTGTATCTGGGCAATTGATCAACCAAGACAAGTCCGCCTTTATCATGGGGAAGTCGGCTTCAAGGTCTCGGATCAATAAGATTCAAAGTATCACGGGATATGTGCAAGAGCATCATCCTTTCACGTATTTGGGGGCTCCTTTGTTTAAGGGCCATAAGAAGTGTTCTCTATTTGAGATTGTTATTAGTAAGATTACAAAACATATTGGAGGGTGGGAGAAATCGGTCCTATCTCAAGGAGGACGACTTACTCTAATAAAAATGTACTTTTTTCTATGCCTATGTATTTATTGCAAATGCTCGATCTGCCTAACAATGCTATTCAGCAGATAGAAAGACTATTTAATAGGTTTTACTAGGGTTCGACAACTAATGAGAGAAAGACTCACTGGACGGCGTGGGAGAAACTATGTTACCCCTATTGAGGAAGGAGGTATTGGTGCAATGGTGCTAGTTGCTAGATGTAATATGGTTGACGCTTTGGTTTCAAACTATGGTGGAAATTAAGGGAAGGGTCGTCCTTGTGGGCTCGGTTTATGATATATAAATATTGCCTTTTGACTAGTCCGGTGGTGGCTCCGGTGAAGTGTACGAATTCGATGATATGGAAAAGGTTGGTTAAAATTAGAGAGAAGGCCGAGAGACATATGGGGTGTAAGTTACAAAATAGTGTGGCTTCTTTTTGGTTTGATAATTGGCTAGGAGAAGGGCCTTTGTTCCGAGTTGCCCAAGACCCGCATAACACAATGTCACTTTTCTCTTTGCATTAATTAAATGGCTGGATTCCAGTGGAGACTAATATGCAATTGAAGGGTTTCAACATGGCTTCTATATGTTATTGTTGCACGGAAGGAAATATAGAATCAGTGCCTCATTTGTTAAGAATGATTTAGCTCGCAATGCTGATTTGTATTTCGCTAAATTGTGCAACTTTCAGATTCCGGTAACAGAAAATTTGAATAATTGGTGGCTGGCTTGGCGTGTAGGAGCTTCATCACAATCGAGTGTTCGTGTTCTTCTTCCGATTTTAATTGTTTGGTTTATTTGGGTTGAGCGAAATAAATCGAAACATGAAGGGCGTTATTGTAACGGTACTAGGGGGACCTTGCGAATTGAGTACTATATCAAGTTGTTGAATCAATTTGGTCTTCTTCATCATAAAGATTGGAGGGACGATGGAGGTTTGGCTAATTGGATAGGGGTGCCCGGGTGCCGAGGGGTAGGTTTGCTAGCTTGCGGTCTTCTTGTGTCAAGTGGTCCCCACCTGATCATGATTGGGTTAAGTTGAACACGGATGGGGCTTCAAGAGGCAATCCGGTTGAAGCTGGCATTGGTGGAGTGATTCAAGACAAGACGAGTAAGATTATTTTAGCATTCACTGATTTTATAAATGTTAATACAAATGTCTTTGTTGAATTGCATGGAGTTTGTAAGGGTCTTGAGTTGCGTGAATTTTACGGGTAAGACAACACATGTTGCAGCGAATTTGTGGGATGATGAGGAGATTCGATATTCGTTTCTCTCATATTTATAGAGAAGGAAATAAAGCAGCAGATTTCTTGGCAAATAAAGCTTTTGATGATCGGGACTCATCGATTCTTTTGGAAGATGATCTTCCACGGCCTCTAGTGGCGATGACATACATGGATATACCCTTTCCTAGCTTTCGTTTTCAATGGATGCCATTTGTTTTAGTTTCAAAGATTAAGTTCTTTTGTAAAATAGCAGTACTCCTTATTTACACTTTATTTTTTGTTTGCTTTTTTTTTATTGTAAGGGAGTTAGTACTCCTAATTTACATGCTTTCCTAGAATGTTTTATAAGGAGTTAGAACTCCTTATTTATTGTTTATTTTATGATGATATAAAAAAGAGATGAGGGGCCCGAATATACCCTCCCCCACTAGAGCGGTTCTATTAAAAAAACAAACATAATTTGACGAAATTATTCTATTTAATGTTTTCCTCACTAAAATCCTCACTTCGAACATAGCTTTAAGCAGTAAGGTTCTCTTATTGATACATCAAGATATCATAGTTCACACGCATAATCTCACTCGGATAATTTTAGAATTAACCGAGACCAATAGAGCCGATCCACTCATCACTGCTGATTGTAAAGTTAAAATGGTGAAATTAATCTCACTCACCCTAATCAAACAGCTTATCGTGAACCGGCTTTATTAGTTTTGGTCCATCATAGCATGACCCGACTAATCACGAAGACAACTTCACTTTCCTAAATTTATATGCAAACAACTAAATCAAAGATCAGACAACCCCATTCCATGCATGAGCTGCAATTAAGCAATAAATAAAACTTCACCCAGAAACAAATGTATTTAGCAGAAATTTAAAATTGAAGTCTTCAACTGTCAATCAGTCACATTTCAACTTCAAATACTAACCTGAAAAACAAGCAAAACCTGATGTGAACTTTTTCCCCCTCAGGCAAGATAACGGTATAATCGTCTATCAACATTATCCCTCTCCAAGAAATCTCGCTCAATAAGGGATTCGATCCGTTTCTTAATCTCCCCGGGATTAGCCAAAAAACGAGGTTGCAATTGCTTTGTCACCTCAGCAATGATATTATTATGATCTAAAACTCTCCTAGATTTCATAATTCTAACAATTGCAGCTTCAATTTGTGGTTTTCTGTCCTCCTCCACTCTCTGTCTCGTCTCTTGCTTTTCGGGCTCAGATTCCTTTTGTGCAACCACAGTTCCAATTTTAACCTTACGAAGTTTGCTGGTAAACTTGTCATTAACAGAAAATGCATCTTCCTCTCCAATATCTTTGCTCATGGGCTCTTTCCTAAGCACATTTTTCCCTTTCACACATGCCAAGGACTGTAAACATCGTTTTAAATCAGAGGATGGAATCTCAGTGGCTTGTTCAATTTCCCGATACCTAAGAAAATCTGAATTGTTGAAAAGCATTAGAACGCACATTTGATAAGTCGATACATTTAATTCATATTTTTGGTTATTCCCAAACGTCGCTCTTAAATCAGCTGTCCCCATGTTCGTTTGCCATGATAATCTACGACCTGTATGGGTCCCAAGGTAGTACGAACGGAATTTCTCACAAAGAGCCGACATTTCAGCTGGTAAATTGCAAGTGATGCTAGATTGAGTGGGCCATGATCCAGTCGTCAGAACTTGCACAACTAATGTGGGCCCGTTTGCTAACTCAGGCCCATATGCTGTGTAAAACCCTTGCATTGTGTCTTGAGAGGTTTTCATGTCAGTAAACATTCCTTCTAATTTTGAAGTAAATTGATATCCACACTCTGTTTTCAGTTTAACTATCAGACTTCTCTCAGCATCATCAGATACTGTTTTACCCGACAAGAGTCGTTTTGCTAAATGTTGTTTGTAGTATTTCTCAAATACATCTTTCTCCTGGAGGTAACGGAACAGCATCATCACTTTATCAAGAATTGTCTCAATATCCTCTTCTTTCACTCCCTTCAGTCCTTTCCGGAGTTTATCATCCACAAACAACGATATATACTCAGGGGAACGAGGATTCAAGTTGATAAAATATTCAAACGAAGAACTCAAAGCATTCTGGAACGTCTTATCATTGTTGAACGCCAAGCTTATGATTTTATCATACTTATCTCTTTTCTCTAGGAGAGAATCGACAAATTCCACTGGACTTTTTGATTTCTCGGGATCTGTAACAAGCTGTTTGCCAGTATCTCTGATGTGAGACGTCATGACGTCTCTAATTGTCGAGAGACCATCTGAGACCCGCCTGAACAAGTTGTACATTCTTCCTAAATCTTCGAATTTATCATTGAGAAGCATTTTTACTAAACCCGAATTGTCCATGTGAACTAGCCTAAGCATGTGGTTTGCTATCATCTCTTTCTCTACCACGTTAGTTATCTTCGCTTCACTCTTTGCATCCAAGTAGTGAGATACCCTCTCTATTTCTTCATTTAGACGCCTTTCAGCTTTTTTCAGGTAGTCTCCACAATCACTGCACTCAATAAATTCCTGAGATTCTGCTCTGTAGAAATCCGCTGAAACTTCAAGAAATGGTTTCTCGAAATCTTGTTCATAGACTGAAGGCCCCAAATCCATTAGCATTTTGATTATGTTTCTCATCAGCCCTCTGTTGATAACTTCACCTGTGCGTTCACTTAGTATCAACTCAAGAAGTGTGTTCAGAAGCCTTGTCTGAATCTTGTCAGAGTGAATTACACTATCCCTCCAAAGATTTAGCCCAAGCTCGTGAACAGGGGTTTTGTGGGTGCTCGGGATGAAAGTCCTGTCCATGTACATCAGTATGTCGCGTATCATTTGCAGTGCTTTATTATGATCACTCCATTTTGTATTAAGCTCCTCCAGGAATGAACCACCATGGGCAGCTTCTATACATTTGGACATCGTCTGAAGATGGAACGTCATTGTTGACACAAGTCCCAAATAAAGTTTCTCCCCGAATTTATGTAATACCATATTGTATGCATTTCTGGATCCATATGAAATTTCCAAATCAGAGATAAAACTTTCATAGGTACACAAATGTGTGCGTATGTGCGTGTGGGAAGAGTGCATGACTTATGAATCTGGTCCTGCCTTCCTACTGTCTGACTTAAACCAGACTTATAATCAAAAGTATACTAAAAATAAGATGCTCCATATCCTCTCATCAATGATAATATTTGAACAAAAATAGGATTCATGATGAATTCAGCAGAAGCATGTTACATTTTTGACAAACTTTACAGCAATAAATTGTATCATGCAATTAGCAGATACCCTCACAAGAGCTATTCTTTTCAAATTATATATGGTTTAATAGTATGCAGGATAGAAAAGTATAAATGTTCCGAGTTAATCATCTTTTTTGATACCAAATCAGGCTCAGCCTGCATGCATGAGATGGGAGGTCTCATTTGCACATTTATAGCCATTGAAGAATTTGAACGGAATAGACTCTCACACCAGGCATATACAGATTTATCTTGTGACAAAAATGGGTTTTTGAAGTGCAAGTAGTTTATACTCTTATCACTTCTTTTCTTCGGCAAACAAGGTGCAGTAAGAACAATCCATAGATAAGAACCCACATATGAGCAAACTTTTTGAACAATGAATTATAGGAATCAGGGCCACGTTATAATAACTATATAAATAAGGGAATAATTGCTTTAGTTGGCCAAATAAGTTAGTTTCCACTTCAGTTAAAATACACTAGGGTGACAGTGAATAAACAATCTAGAGTCTCAATTGCTCCTCAACTGCAATTAACAGCCAATTCTGCATTGGCATTGTCATCCATCCAACATAGATGCCCAAAAAGACATCATGCTCTCACTAATTCGGACTCACAGCTACCTATTTCACGGTACATGCGTAAACACAACAAGCTGTAGTTACAATGTGTGAATTTGACAAGCATAAACGACAATTGGCATTAAAGATGTTTTTTGTCGTCTCTCTATTTCCCATTCTGTTCTTTCACTATAGTAGAACACTATTTTATAAGAAGAGAAAAAGAGAGCATACAACGTGACAAGATCCGATGTGCTCATGCCCAATTACTCTAAACACGAATCAAACCTATCCACGCCAGCCAAGTGTCACCCAGCAATCGTTTCGGACACACGCTATGACTTCAACAGAAAAAGCAAATACAACAGAGGAACCCCATAGATTACGTGCAATTCAGATTTCTGACACAGTGAACAGCACACTTACAAGGACCGCGGAAACAACGCACGAAATGGCTAACAATAGCGCTAATTCTCAGAACTTTTAAAATGTAAACATCGCATCATCAGTAAGTAAAACAACAACTATGAAAGTGACGCATGACAATAATTATAATTACTATACGAGTAACAATCGGCAATAAATTCGATCATTATAATTCAAAAAACATATGATTATAACTCCCGAAATTTCTGCATCCAGGAAACATTAGCAATTAATCCTTTCATTTAAAATGGAAACAAGCTTTTTATAAAACTCCAATTCCACCAAACACATCTTCTATCTCATTTCCCCTAAAATCCTAAATGAACAATAAAATCATAGAACAACAAACCATATCAAATAACCATACATACACAATATTCACACAGAAAGTCAACTCATCTACATACAGCAACTCCAAAGCTTCAATTCCATAAATCAATACCTAGCATACACCAAAACAAAAACAAATAAACAAATAAAACATCAAGCAGCACTCAAATCAAGTCCATAAACATCTTCACCAGCGATTTCATCAACACTTCAACCAATTAAACCAACATAACCTAAAAATCAAAACTTCAAACGCGAAATAACGTAGAAATCGCAGAAAAAAAACCTGTACAGTTCTTCAAAGCTGAGTCCACTCGCGTTGTGATTGTAAATCTCGTGAATCGCATGCTCTAGAACCTTCCAAGTCTTCTCAGCATACTTCGGATCCACCACCACTTTATGCTTGAACGCCTCTATCTGAAAATTCCTCTTCTTCTGTCCGCTACTCATCGTTTTTTTCACAATTTTTTAGCGCCGAAATCGGAAATCGATTCGCCGAATCGTCGCGAAAAACCTCCGATTAACAGATTCGCATGCAAAACTGCGACGGTTTTAGCAAATGATTCCAGTTCTACGCGTTTCTGAAATTCGTTCTGAAAGCAAGCGCTTGAAATTGGAGGAAGAATCTAGAGGAAGATTGAGGTGTACGTTAAGCTAATCCGCCATGGAAGGATTCTGATTTTGATTGAGAGAAGAGAAGTAGTATATATGAATTTTATGTTTTTTGTTGCTTCTTTTTTAGTGTTTTTTGAAGGCAGTGGTTTTGATGCAAGTCTTAGAGTGCTGGTTTTCTAATTGGGGTGTGATTGGGGAAAAGGCTATGTTAGATCGATTCCGATTCCAATTATTCTATTGTTTAAGTTTTATTGTACGTGGTCCACGGCTCGAGAGATAAACACATAATTTACTCACATATTATTGAACTTAATCGGACATAAAATTAATCGGGTAGAAAGATTATGATTGTGGAATTGGAAGGGAATTGGTTTTGGGGATGTTTGGTTGCAGGGGAAAGAGATGAAAGCATTTTCTTGTCATATTTTTTTCTAAATGAATCAAGAATATAAACAAATGGAATAATTTCGCTTTTGGTCTTTGATATAGTCCCTCATGTCATTTTAGTCGTCCCTAATGCTTGACTCTAGTTTCACTTGTCCTTTTGGATATTTTTATTTTTAAATGTGAGCATCTATAGTCCACGTGAGGGACTAAAATGAAATCAAATTTAATTGTAAAAATGTCTGATAAAGACTTTAGATGAAACCATAGTTGATGTTAGATATGCCAAAGTCACGTTTTGAACATAACGGACTTAGGATTTAAGTGATTCTAATATTAAACATGAATTGTAAAAAGTGACGTTAATCCTAGATAAATTTCCTAACCTAATGAGAATATAAAAGTGTTGATTATTGATAATTATCTTTCAGTCATGTCCTACCGGAGTTCCTTGAACTTGGATCCCTAAAAAATCATTTTTCATGAGGTGGAATTGGCTTAATAATGTGATATACAATCTATAAAGCATGGACACTCCGAAATTTATCCCCGGGCAGTGTCGTACGCGTGTCGGACACGACACTCCTTATTCACTTGTCGGACACTTCTAATCCGTGTCCATGGTTAAAAAAATAAAAATAAAAATTCGGACACGACCAGATGCGTGTCTGACACTGTGAGGACACAGCCAGAACACGGCTAGGTCACTTTTTATAAAATACTAAAACTTTGGGGGGTCAAATTGTAAATAAAAACTTACCAATTTTCTAAATCTAATAATTACCAATTTTTTTATAAGACATGGATTTGAATAATGAGGTATTTATTTTTGTTATATCATGTTATGAATTGAAAATATATTTATTGTTATATTTAGTTTATGTTTATATTTTTATTTTGCATTTGTTATTGATAAGTAATTGAATTATTTGCAATATACATAGTTTTACGAAAAAACAAGTAAAATACAAATTTATATATATAAAAAATTGGACAGCCGTGTCGTGTCCTATATTTTTTTTTAAATGTCGTTCGCCGTGTCCGTGTCGATGCATCATAGTATACAACTGATCGTGATTAGATTGAGACTTGAACTCTTAATAGCACGTAAGAATGATCAATAAACAATCAGGTCAATTATGTATTACTTTTGACATGAATTCTGTAAATCCTCATACTTTCTAATATAATTGTTAGTGAAAATAAACTTTGTTAAAGCAATTTCTTATATGATCAATACAGTTATGAAAGAAATTACGTAGCTCCAACTAATGATCACCAAATCAGAGTGGCGCAGCGGAAGCGTGGTGGGCCCATAACCCACAGGTCCCAGGATCGAAACCTGGCTCTGATATATGTATGTGTGTATGTATAGATGTATATACTTCAGAAGCAAGCTTCCACACCACCATTTTTTTGCACATAATTCTCTTTTTGGACCCAATTTATGATGCAACAAATAATTGGGCTTGAACAATATTCTATATTGGGCTGCTTTTGAGTAACACAAAGGATATATATTGGGCCTTCATCGAACAGGTATGATGTATTTGATCAATAAATAATTAAATAACCCTCATATTAAATATGTATTTTTTTCTTGAATAATAGGGAAAATTATATTCAAATCCCCTAACTTATTGTGTAATTATTGAAACATACCAACGGGGGTTGATTCGAGTGGTAAGCGGCTCGCGTCCGCTTAAGCAAGATCTCGGGTTCGAAACCTTGTGAATGCAGAAAACCCCCCGTTGGGAGACTCACACACCACTGCCAGGTACGCGACCCGGGTCAGATCAGGATATAGTCGGGGCAAAACTCCAATGAAGTAAGTAGGCAACCAAAAAAATAAATAAAAAATTGAAACACCCCTTCCTTATTTGAAATTATCAACAACACACCCTCTCAATGGTCTAATTTATAAGGTTTACATGGTAAAATTGTAAGAATTTTTAAATACATAAAGGGGTGTAATTGTAAGAATACTTTAATATGAAGATGATTTTATGTAATTTTTAATAAGTGAAGAGTTTTTTCGGTAATAACACAATAAACGAGGGGTTGTTTGAGTAATTTTCCTCAAATAATAATTTATGTTTTTTTTAAGACATTAATGGCTTTGATCCAAGATGAAGAATGTTGGTTAGCATGGAGTTTGTAGACATATGTATGGGCGTGGTTTAATGTATAATATAAATTTCTTATCCTTTATTTTATATGGTCTTTGAAAATGTGTGGATATAAAATGTTGGAAAATAAAATAAAATGGTCACTCCGTAATGAGTCATGAATTAAAGGATGCATTATGGGATATAAGAATATAATATGATTGAGGAATTTTGAATATGTTCAAGTGTGTATTTTTCTTGTAGGGAAACTATAGATCAGATTAGGATTCTTGGAATTTAAAATGATAGTTTGGTGGGTGAATTGAATTTAACATAGATATATACAGATCAGATAAAATAATCAATCACAATGCAAGTGGTATAATTATAATGTATATCTTGTCATTGGATAGATATTATTACGACTCGTTGAGGAAGTACTCTTTTTTTAGTAACTAGGGAACTCGCAGCCGGTACCCGAATATGCGCTCTGGATAAACTCCGCCCTCATGCAATAGTCTGCAAACCAAATGAGGGGGGGTAAGCCGCACTAGGAAAACCCTGTGCGATGGGCTCATGTCCCCAGAACGGTTTGATCTTGGATTGTCTTCAGTAGAAAATACCCTACCAAATCAATTCGGCCAACTCTTGGAGATAGTTGAGGAAGTACTAAAAGAGTACGTTTCATCACTTCAAATTATATCAATGTATTTTAATACATTATATTTTGTATTCGTTTAATTTTTCCTTGCTAAAATCCAAAGTCCAAAGACAAATTTATCAGAATGCATGCTATTTCATAATGTGAAAACCACCAATTCCATTGATTGATTATTAGCGATTTTATTGAACTAGACTATACTATCTTATATCATATAAAAATCTAGTGATTCAATTTTTTAAAAGAAATTCCACTTTAGTCATGTTGAAATAATAATAAATAATATAATAGTTGAATCTGCATTACATTTGTGGTAAATATATATTGCACCATGACCTTATCTTGTCGGAGTTTTATGGACAAATTTGATTAATGATTAACTCCCATCAAAATCAGGATATATTCAATAACGTAACCTCAATACGTGGAGCTAATTTTTACAATCAATTTTTAGGTACCGGTCAATTCACGTTTTGGAAATCAATAACGACTTTATACTAATCTTTTCCTATATTATTATTATTATTATTATTATGCCAAAAAAGTCTTGCTGAAAATAATTGTACACATTGATAAGTCTTTTTCTCTTTTAAATACTAAATGAAGATTCATGAATAGAGATCTATGTTACTATTTTACATTGAAAAAGGGAAAATTGCATAAAACCCCTTTGTAATATGTGAAACTTGCGCCAAACTCCCCTGTGTTAATTTTTTTGCGAATCACCCCCTTGTGTTATTTTTATTCTACATATTCCCCCTTTTTTGGTTTTTTTTGGTATTTTTATCAATCATAAATTTCAATCCAAATTCATTTTTATCCAAAACATGTGTATAATAGTTAAATAATTTAATTTGAGTTGGATCTAGAACATTTATGATTGAAAAAAATACCACAAAAAAATGAAAAAGGAAAAATATGCAAAATAAAAAATAATACAAGAAGGTAATTCGCAAAAAAATTAACATAGAAAAGTTCGGTACAAGTTTCGCATATGGCAGGGTGTCTTATGCAATTATCCCATTGAAAAATAGCATCACCACATTCGAGGATGTTTTCATGCCAAAATCATGCCACGTCAATAGAATTGCATTTTTCACTACTTGTTGTGGTACACCAATCCTTGCACGCCAACAAAAAATTTTAACTAGCTATTTGTTAGCCAATGCATAATTTATTTTCTTAACTCCTCACAACAAATAACCTCGCACTAAGCGATAGATGGGAAAATTCTTTGCCACACCCATATCATTGGTCCTGATTATTTTAATACGACACATTTGAATTGGGGCTAGTCGTTTTTACATGGATGGTGGGTGATAAAAATCACCTACCCCAACACAAATGTATGGTGTTAAAGCAATCAGGACTATTGATTTAGGACTAACTTAGAATTTTCCGCGATAGGTGGAGATAAGGTAGTTTATCCGTATTAACACTATCATTTGGGCAATTGATTATAAGCTAGTTACACTTTCTCAAATCAAAATATGATCTACACGTACATATATACAATAAATATCGACAATCCAATTGACCAAATTACATCTATATATTGAGTAAATAAATTTTGGGAAGGCATCGGCAGGCCATTTTATCCATTGGTGGAGTTGTGTGGTAGCCCATTGGTAGGGCTAATATTGTTCCCTATATATGGTTTAGACTTCATAGATCCGAGTGTTTTTAATCACAAACTCGTTTGTGAATAATGTAGTGGTGAATGGATTCAAACCCTCTACACTCAAGTAATTTTATCATAGATAATCCAATGCTCTTAGAATATCTTTACAGTAGATCTCTTTCATATAAATTTGTATAGGGGCCACTAATTGGGCAAAATTCAATTAGAATCCCCAAAAGACCACATAACCTTTGAAATATTAACAAAAAAACAAGGGATTCGCGTTTTTTTGATGGTTTTGGTCGGATAGACTTTACGACCCGAATAATCATGGTCAATTATTATTGGACACTTGGCACAATTACAAAAACTCATTTGTCACATCATGAATAATGTCAATCTGTCCAGTATAAATGCCCCCAATGGCCCATTTGCAAAGGCCATGCATTTATTGCAGGAAACCCTCAAAAATTCACATCGATTTTACCGACAAGGATGCACCTCATATTTGTAGAGAAGCAACAATTATTACTAACATAGTATCACCTAACAATATTGAACTACGTCAGACTTGATTCTAATTAACGATGTATGTAGGCAGCTTGACCTAGCTCAAGTCCAGTCTATAATCTCAATTAATCTGGGTCTGGGTTTGACCAGTTTGGTCTTTGACTTGGTTCGAATAGTCCAACAAAGTTGGAGCTAAATCATTTGACACTCTGTGATGGGCTACATAATAGAGAGTAGTTGTGGCTCAATTCAAAGATTCTTCCTTACGACGATAGAGCTGTTAAACTAATCAATGCATGCTTCCTAAATCCTACTTGAATGTAATAGATATAAAAAGGGGGGAGGGGGGAAGGAATTGTCAATTCATCCACTAACATTGCCAGAGGAGATGGAGAAGGACCTTCCATTGCACCAAACAATATAAGGATCCAATAATCCTATAACTGCAACATTGTCCTAGTACTCTTCAAGAACTATTAATGGCTGTACAACCATATATATAAATATGATCCGTCAATTTTGTGTGCATGATTAGATGAATTAGTTAGATGGTAAGCCATCAGCATCAAAATATATAGAGACGTGTCATGGCACGTGATCTCCTAACAAGCATCATGACCTAATCTTCCGACATCTCACACTTATATAGCTATAAATATATCATGCATGCTATTGAGATACAACCATTAATCGAATTGAATTTGAGTGTCTGAATTTGACTCTGCTCATATTTAATTGACTCGATGTATAATATTAGTTGGGCGAACAATCAAAATTATTCAGTTCAAGTGTCAATTCTATACATGGATAAGTCCATTATTGCATATTGTGAGCAAATGTTTCTAAAAATTAAACTTATAATAATATTTGGTCACAAATTTGTTAGGGTGGAGTATTTGGTTTCAAATTTTACAAGCTATGCACTTTTATTCCAATAATATTAAAATCGTTTTCTCACGCCGTCAATCTTTTGACAAAATTCATTACCAAAGCGTTTTTGCCGATTCAGAACCTCATTTCAAATGTCAGTGAGGCCTTCAAGGAAGGAAAAATATCCATGCGTTTGGTAGGAAAGGATCATGTGAAATTGCTTTCTTGAAGACGTTATGTTCTTTTTTCACGTAAGTTTTATCACAAAATCAACAGAATTAATTAATTACCACGTTATTATTGTGTGAATCTAATATACATTAAATATAAATTTAAAGACCAATGGAACCAAAGATGCAATTTTACCTAAGTTTTAAAAGTCAAACTTTGGTTAGGTAAAAACATACATTTCAAATTTAGTTGATTCTAATATTTAAGCATAAAATCTAAAAATAGAAACTTCTTGCTTAAACCAAGTGCAATCGACCTCGGTCAAACCAAGTGTATTTCATAAGGAGAGTGTACTACACTTGTCATATAATTAGTAATTTATTTTATAAAATACACATGAGTTTGACCGAATTGGAAGCGGACTAGAATTTCCCATTAATCACAGTCTCTAGTGTTTGAAAGAACTCACACGAGTCCGATTACATAATGATTGTAATTGATTATAGAATTTTTGAGTCCTTAGAGCTCCTAATAAATATAATTCACTATTTAGAAATTATATAATGAGACACTACAACAAATTAAAAAATAATATTAGTGATAAAACCTGAAGTAGTAAGGTTAAAATTATCGCTAAATATACATACCGAGTGACAATATTTTTTGCATTGTTACAATAAAATTTTTTAATGATAAGAGATTTCTTAAAGTTGTCATTATTGATAATTAGTGACACATTTAAAGTGACAAAACAAATATGGTGACAAGTATAATTGTTGGCACTAAGTTGTCCCTCAATATGTGTCACTAATTGTCAATAGCGACAACAACTTTCTTGTCTCATGAAAAATTTCAGTTCAGACCCGGTCTGGCCGAACCCTAGTGTAATTCACCAGGGGAGTAAATTACACTTGACACATAATTGGTCACAAATTAAGTAAATACTCTTGGTTTCGGCCAAACCCGATCCAGGCTAGAATTTTCCATCATTAATTATCCAAAATGACAACTTCTATACAAATCTTGTCACATTATTAAACATGTAAAATATATTTTCGTGACAAGACAAAAATTCTTGTCACTAAAAAATTATAAATAGTGATGACACGTGTGATTCCTAGCAAGTATACTAGGTCGTGCAATGTAATAAAGTGGACTATTAGCCCGGGATGTGTCGTCTCCACAGGGACAATTGGATTCGATGCTCGATATTACTATATTACCTAACTCTAAGCTAAATTAAATTATAAGATGTTAGATGGTTGAACTATGAAAATAATTAAAGACAACTATATGATAAACAAGGTATTATATCAAATGGAAAGAGATGATTCGGTTATGATCCTACTATGCTCTATTTTGTGCTCATAAACTCTCAATTACCCTGATTATTAGAACGTTCTTGTTATGGCGAAACCCCCTAAGGTATTCATTACTCAATCTCTTGAAATAACAAGCCTATACTAGTCAACAACTCCCTATATCCCTATAGCGAAGATTGAATTACCTAACATGCATTAAGGTTCAAAGGGATTCCTTGCTTACGAAGATCCTACATTCACTCGGGTCATCTTGTCACAAAAAGTCACACAACGCAATTGATTCTATCTCTAGTCAATTGTTACGTTATGATGTTTGATTTTACGGTCTACCTTTATCTATCTTCTCTCGGTCTCAAGACAAAGCATTATATCAAACACATGGTGATCAAACATATGCAAGCATTAAGCATAAAAATCAAATATGTAATAAGAATGTAATTAATCCAGAAACTAAGAATTTATTAAACACAAAACATCACAAAGTATTCACATAACCCAATCAAATATGTACTTAGTTCATAATTGTAACAAAGAGAAATTCAAAATCCCTAAAAGACATAGCTAAGAACTATTCTAAAAGGGCGAATTGAAGAACTCCCTATCACAAGAAGTGAATCCAAGCTTTGATGATGATAATTGACTTTTCAAGCTTCCTTAGGTCTTTAGGTGTCTTCCTTGGGTCTTGGAGAGCAAGAAAAGCCCCTTTGGTAGGTGAAAAGTCTGTCAAAAAGGGCAAAAACGGTGGACTAAGACTAGGGCACGGGAAAACGGACCGCGGTCTGAAACGTGGCAGACCGCAGTCCACTGGCGTTCAGGACCGCGGTCCAGAAGGACAGATTTCAGCCTCATTTGCTTTGCGTCTTTTCTTCGGCCTTCTCACTTGATATTTGATCTATTCAACTTAAATCCCTGCGCACATGAAATGACAACAAATCAAAGCAATATGCGGGATTATCATTACTAAACTGCGGCGAAAATACCTATATAAAAGGGGTAAATAATCGTAAAATGTGAACTTATCAAGTGAGACTCTAACTTTATCACTAATGTCTCTTTTTACTGAAAATTGGTTATATAAATGACTTAAGTTCGGCCAAACCTAGATACGGGCCGAATTTCCCAACTAACCCAATAATGTCGATTGGGTGTGGATTAGGGTTCCATCAAGACGTGACTTTGTCGTTTGTTACACTGTCTGTACTTTGAGAAGATATTCGAATCGTGGATATGATGTTGCTGATCTTATCTTGATGATGAGGCAAATTAAGGAAATAAATTAAGATCAAGCTAAGGTTTTGTCGTTTAATAATCGACGTAGGTAGACAAGTTCCAAAAGGTTTATATTAACGACTGGCAATTATAATGCATGCTAGCTAAGGTATGGAATATTATGTAGTTTAATTCATTTTAGCAGAATGATTATTTGATTTTATTGTTATATGGATTTGATATATCATGATTAACTGTCATGTATATACACAATAATTAGGACGACTCAATGTCGCTTAATTAATGTTCCAGATAATGTCTTATTAGTTGTCTTAATTAATCAGGTTTTATTAAAGCAAAATAAAGAAGAGAATTGGCAACTATATATATATATATATATAATATTTAACATCAATAGCCAGCGTGTTGGCTTCTTAAAAACTTTCAAGCTGGAAATTGCAATAATCCCCTTCCCCCCCTCCCTTAAATAATAATAATAATAATAATAATATTCCAATTTTCTAATTTCTTCATTTAACAAGATAGGATAATATAATTTAATCCATGAATAAAAATATTTTATAGTGCTATTGTAAAAGTTGACGACTGAGTTCTCTTACCATTAAGTCCTTTTTACTTGGAAGATATTTCAAAATTGTGGTAGCTTATTGTAAACATGCCAATAGATAAAACAGGTAGATGCTTGTTGTGATATTTCTTAAAGTTCTGGACTTAAAATTAAGCAGAAGTCCCAAGATGAAAATGTCTGTTATGTAGAGGGTGAGCCCTCAAGAATAGACGCAGCAACTACACACGCTGCGGTTGCCTGGTGGACGAAGGATTGCCAAAATGTGGTCCCCCCGCGGTACGGTATGACATAAATTTGGGGAAAATCAGGGATTAAGTTTTAGTTAGTACTTTTGACATTCTTCATATTGTATACCTCTTTCATTAATATTGAAATTCTCTCATCCTCTCTCGTGGACATAGACAATTGTTGAACCACATCAATTACTATATCGTTTAATTTTTTATGCATTTATTTTGTGTTTGTCCCAAACACTGCTTAATTGTGAGTTTTTTCCTTGATTCGATAAAGAAATAAGGGTAAATTTTGAAATTATTAGATATTGCTAAGTTCAAGTCTAATTTAATTTGAACTCTTCTAATATAATACTTTGGAATATTTTTATGTCTTATTATTTTATTCAATTTGTTTTTAAAGATTTCTTGATCAAAAGTGAAAGCGAAACATTACTTTACTATTTGTGTATTAGCATCATAGATTAGGGCTACAGCCCTCGATCAGATACATTCTTATAAGTCAAGTTCATACTGTCCAAAACAAGTTTCCTTTGACACAAATCTAGGAGACTCGTGCTCTAATACTAATTGTTAGGATAAAACACTTTAACATTAGGATAAAGTACTCTAGAGGGGATATCTTATATGTTTTCATCCATTTCGCAGCAAAAAGCACCATTCTAGACGACAGTCAGAATGATTGCGACTCCATAAGCACCATAGGTAGGACGGATAGACCTCAACAAGTTACATTCTCTCGAGTATATATAACAATGGTGCTTTCAATAAATGCCAACATCAACACATCCCATTAATCATATAGATGATTATTGTTTCGCAAAATTTAAATCCCAGAGCTTCCAAATATAATCAACCCTGGAAATTAATAATTAAGTCCTCTATATTTCAGATGATCTTTTGTCTCCTACTTCATATATACTAATTACATAAATGTTACTGTCCTGTAAAATTCTTTCCCTTCAATATACAAGTGTTATGGATTTTATACACCTAACATGCATATATATATATATATATATAAGTAATGAAATATGAAGCAAAACAAAATTTTAAAACAGAGGATCATGAGAAATTAATTAATGTTTGTGAAGAATGGAAAAATCTGGAGAATGTAATTTCCATTAAGTGAGCTGAAAGAGGATTACATTGTATTTATAGCTATGATTAGCTTAATACGCAACACTAATAGAAACTATTAAGCTAGCTAACTAACTAACAAGGTACAAACACAAAAGGAAAAGGTACAACTTACAGCATCCCAACTCAAGTTTGGTCTTTTGAAAAGATATCAATAACTCCAAACTTGCTCAAAAGATATTTATGCTTTTTTCTGCGAAGGCCTTTAGTCAGCAAATCCACATTTTGATCTTCACTCTTAATGTACTCAGTGCAAATAATCCCTCTTTATATTAAGTCTCTAATCATTAGCAATCTACTTCAATGTGTTTTATTCTTTCATGAAACACCGAATTGGTTGCAATGCACATTGCAGATTTGCCATCACTGAATATCTTCACTTTGTTATTTCTTTTAATTCCCAAATCTTCTAAAATCCCAAGAATCCAAATGACTTCACATGAGGCTGCTGCAATAGACCTGTACTCAGCCTCACAAGAGGATCTAGCCACTGTCTTTTGTTTCTTTGTTTTCCAAGATATTAAAGCATTTTCAAATTTTATACAGAAACCTATTAATGATCTTCTTGTCATTAGGCATGATGCCTAGTCAGCATCGCAATAGGCACTTAACCCCATTGTACTTTCTTTAGTCATGAATACTCCAAGTCCTGGATTGCCTTTTAAGTATCTCAAAACTCTCACGACTGCTTGCATATGGAATACTTTTGGTTTATGCATAAACTGAGTGAGGAGTTGTACTGAGTAACTTATATCAGATGGTCATTCCAAGATAAATCAATTTCCCAACCAATCATTGATATTCTATTGTATCACTTAGTAATGGATCAGAATCTCCTTGTTTGATGTGTTCATCATATTCTGATGTGGTTAACTTCAAGTTCGCTCTATAGGTGTGTCAATAGGCTCAAGTACGTATTTACTTTGATTTATGCAGATTCCATCCTTATTTCTTGCCACTTCAATTCTCCAAGGTCTTTGATATGGAAGGTTTTGTGTGAATATGGTTTAAGATTTGAAATCATCCCTTCATCATTCCCAGTGATAATGATATCATCAATATACACCAGTAATATCATAATTTTGTCATCTTTCTTCTTTGTGAATTGTGAGTAGTCATGCTTGGACTGATAAAAGCCATCCATGAGTAAGGCCTCTGTGACTTTAGATTCCACTGTCTTGAAGCCTGTTTCAGGCCATAGAAGGATTTAGTAATCTACAGACCTTAGAGGCATCTTCTGATTGCTAAAACACCTTAGAAATTAGTAACATCAAGTTGAGAAAGAGGCCAATTGTAAGCAGCAACTGAAGCAAGTACAGTTCTCATTGTCACAATCTTGACAACAGGACTAAATGTGTCATGGTAATCTAACCATTTCTTCTGAGTGTAGCCCTTAGACACTAACCTGGCTTTATACCTTTCAATGGAGCCATCAGATTTCAATTTCACCTTTTAAACCCATTTACAGCCTATAGCCTTTTTGTGAATAGGTAAATCAACTACTTCCCTTGTGTTATTAAGCTCTAATATTTTTATCTCAGCATCCATTGCATCTCTCCACTTAATATCTTGAACTCTTCTTGATAAGAAGTAGGTTTAATAATGGTTTGATAGGAAAGAGAGAGATGGGAGTATTTAACATAATTGGATAAAGGATATGAAACTGAAACACGGCAGAGGGTATAGTTGGACAAATAAAATATTTAGTCCATAGAGGTGTTTTATGAGACCTTTGATATCTTCTAATGGGTATATTATCAGTCGAAGGAATAGGAAAAGAAATAGGATCGGATTCACAAGTGGATGGTGGTTGAGAGGTAGCAGAAGAAGAATGAATATAAGGAGTAATGAAATCATCAATAAAGGCTTGTGAATCTGGAATAAGAAGATGGTCAAGAGGTTTAGAGTGAGTAAAAGCAAAAGAGAATACTGATTCATAGAAAATGACATCCCTCGAGATAATGAAAAAATTAATAGCCATATCAAGGAGTTTGTATCCTTTTTTGGCAGGAGCATAGCCAAGGAAAACACATATCTTAGATTTGTATGAGAATTTGTCAGTGGGAGGCATAGCTTTGGCTTAACTAAGACAACCAAAGACTTTGATATGTGAAATGCGTGGTGGTTTTCCAAACAGAACATCAAAAGGAGTTTTGCCTTGAAAAATAGTGAAAGGAGTTCTATTTATGAGATATATTGCAGTTTTGATACATTCTCCCTATAGATAGATTGGTATGTGAGATTGAAACATTAATGTCCTTGCTATATCCAAAATGTGTGTGTTTTTTTCTCCATAAGACCATTTTGTTCTGGAGTATAGGGGACTGAGCTTTGATGGATGATACCTTTGGCAGAAGAAAAATCAGAACAAGAGGATTTAAAACAGTTCCAAGCATTATCTATTCTGATGGCTTTGATATATTTATTGAATTGAGTAAGCACATATTGAAAGAAATTTTGTATTATAGGGAGAATGTCAAATTTGTATTAAAGAATAAAGGCCCAAGTTGCTCTAGAGTAGGCATCTACTACAGTGAGAAAGTATCTTTCATTTGAGAATATAAGAGTTTTATAAAGACCCTATATATTCATATGAATTAGGTCAAAAATGGAAGATGTATGGTGTGTGGTGGTGGGAAAAGAAGCTTTGTGTTGTTTGGCTAAAGGACAGATAGGCCAGTGGCTTGGGAAATTGTCAAGAGAGGAACTAATGTGAGGTAAGTGTTTGAGTCTGAGAAAAGACATGTGCCCCATTCATAAATGTCATAAATTGAATGCAAAAGAAGATAAGCAATTAAAACTATCATTATCATAAGGAGAAACATCAAATCCAATAATAGTATGATTACAAGAATGAGAAACAGAAAAATCACCACTGTTTCTATTATTACAATGAGCAAAAATGGAAAGAATAGCTTGAGTGCCATTAAAAAAGCACTTGAAGTCTGAGTGATCAACTAAAGGATCAAGGAAGTACAAGTCATTGTTGACTTTACCAATCCCCTTTATTTTGCCACTTCAAATGTCCTAAAAAATACAAAAATGAGGATACAAAGCAACAAAACAAGTGTTGTCTTGTGTGAGTTTTGAAATAGATAGGAGGTTGAATTGAAAGTCAGGAACACATAAAACATTATGGAGAGTTAAGTGAGGTGAGAGTTTGATAGTGCCAATTCTTGTGACTGAAATAACCAAACCATGGCAATTTCACAGAAGTGTGAAGAGATGCGGTATGTGCTATAGAACCAAACATTTCAAGATTAAAACATATGTGCTGATTTGCATTACTGTCAATAATCCATTCCGAAGAGGCTGCATTTGTTAATAGAGCATAAGGTGCAACCATGATACCTGATTGTGGAGTAATAACACTTCAGCAGATTGTGGAGGTGAGTGTTGCTGTAAGAGCTGCATCAACTGTTGGTATTGGAGTGGAGTAAATGTAGAAGCCTGGGAGAGTAAGGATTGTGATGCAAAAACTGGAGGATAATGAGTTTGAGGAGCAACATAGCTACTTTCCGATGTTGGAGTGGAGTTGTCATCACCAGCGGGAGTGGTTGAAGAAAAATGAGCCTGAGTAAGGGTATATCCTCTATTGTTATTGCCTTTTGACTAATATCCAGATTTTCCTTTACCTTTTGGAGGATAACCAATGATTTTGTAATGGGAGTTAATGGAGTGACCTTGTATAACACAGTGTTCACATACAACAGATGATTTCTTAGGTTTGTGATGAGATGTTGAGTAAAAACTCATTGGAGAATCATTTTTGGCCATAGGAATATTGATTGTTCTTTGTGACTCCTCATTGCAAACCATTGAGCTTGTTTGTGTGTTAATAATGGAGTCATCATCAAAATCTTAGATCTAAGAGCTGCATAAGATTCATTAAGACCGATTAGGAATTGCATGAGCTTGTGTTCATGATTATGTTTAGATAAGGCCTTGGAAGCTGCACATTCACAGTGAGGTATACTCAATAATGAGTCATATTCTTCCCACATCAGCCGTAATTTGGTGCAATAAACAGTAACTGAGCTTGTGCCTTGAATGTGAGATGTGATATCTCGAAATAGAGCAAAATATAACTCGTACAAGACTTGATTCTATTCTTGTGTTCTTCCCTCCAAATTTCTTACTTTTTATTGCCAAATTCCGTTTTCACACACGAGCACGTGGCTGATTGTTGAGGCTGGCTTAGCACAATCTCGCAAGAGGCAGATCGAAGGGCTAAGTGCCGCACGGGACATTAGTATCGAGGCTAAGTCCGTGACAAAAAATTCTCACGCGATTCATCTTACTGAATTGTTCATGAAGATCATTCCAAGCATCAGCAGCAGTTTCACAATAGACTAATCTGTTGTAGATTTCTTTGCTTACGCACTTCAAAATCCAAGAAAGAACTAGTGAATTACATTTTTCCCATTGCTCCAACCGAGGATCATCAAATTTAGGGCGTTGACATTTGCCATTAACAAACCCTATCTTGCTTTTGCATATTAACGCAACGCACATAGCCTTGCACCAGACGCCATACTTCTCAGAACCAGTTAATTCATGAGGAACAAGATGTTCGGAGTATCCGATGGATGAACGTATAAAGGACCGTTAACATCATAAACAATCGGTAAATTCGCAGAAGACAATGATCCTGAATCGAAGTTAACCGGATCCATTGAAAAGAAGAACAGAGAATGAAAAAAATTGAATCAATGAGATGATTTGGAAGAGAAATTGAGCTGTAAAGATGAAATCAGGCTACGATTTCATGAAAAATCGCCATGGATGAACCCAGGCTGCAATGTTGAAGGAGATCGCCTGCTCCGGATACCATGTTAAGAATGAGAAAATTTGGAGAATGTAATTTCCATTAATGAGTTGAAAGAGAATTACATTTTATTTATAGCTATGATTAGCTTAACATTACATTCTATTTATAGCTATGATTAGCTTAACTAATACGCAACACTAACAGAAACTATTAACTATTAAGTTAACTAACTAACTAACAAGGTACAAACACAAAAGGAAAAGGTACAACTTAAAGCATAAATACATTTCAACATGTTCTTGATAAACTATGCTCAAATTGTCAAAGTTCTTTAATTTTTAGTTTTGATTGTGAGAGAGGGGTGTATATATATACAAGGACGGAGCCGGGGGGCTGGAGGGTGCGGTCGCCCCCCCTCAATTTTGAAAAATTATTTTTTTACCTTACAAAATTTTTGATATTTGGATTTCGCCCTCCTCAAAATCGAAAAATATCATGTTTTTTCCCTTTATTTTGAGTTCGCCCCCTCCAAATCCAAAATCCTGCTATAACGAAAGAGATATAAGAGTATAAAGTATGTCAAAAGTTGTAATATTATATTTTTCTTCACAAATATAACGTACTTGCCCCCGCACCCCCTTTCACTCCTTCGACTATTTGCCAAAAAAAAATGTATATCTATATCACAATAATCTCGCCCTCTCTCATTAACATTCCTGGCTCCATCCCTATATATATATATATATATATATATATATATGACTTTTTCATTTGTTTTCTTGTAATTTTCTTAACTGGGACAATGACTGCATGAATGAGATGCAGGTTTCCCATTTGATACTTTTTTCTTTCTTCAATTTTCAATACTTTCTCATATATATTCACTCTGTGTTTCAGGTTTTTTGACTTGAGAGGTTGGGTCCCTATCCAAAGGCTTCAGCCCCTCCACCGTCGTCTCATTACAGATTGAATGATAAAGAGCATCTCACGTGGAGTCTGAATCAAACTGACTGTCCAACCACAATAAAATGGGCTCCTCAGAAATCACAAGTACAGATTAGAATTCAAATTTCTTTTAGAGTTTTATGCCGACTATACGGTTAAGTCGTCCGTTCAAGTTTAGTCTGTCATAAATTGTGATTTTTCTCAATTTATTTGAAATTTTATAAGATTTATGTAGCTCATGATTAAAAATTATTGAATAGATTTTGTCGGTAGGACATCCCCTTTGTTTAAAATTATTTTTTTTAACTATATATATATATATATGCAGATAAAGAAGTTTCATACTATTTTCACTGTCCTAATTTTTTAAAATAGTACTTTTTTCTTTCTTAAAAGTAATTTTGACTACTTAAAGGACATAAAGCAAGCAACCAAACTGATTTTTACCCCCAACCGATTTTTCATTCTCTTAAAATATTATTTCATCTTGTATTTATTTTATATACATATTTATTTTATATACATGTATATACTCCACCACAATCTATATACTGAAGAAAAAAGTATATGCATATAGCGAGAATATAAGAAATAGAATACAAAATGAAACATCACTTTAGAATACATGACGATGAATAAGATTTTAATTTTACGACTATCTTTATGTTGAGAAACTGTGAACTTTGATATCAAAATTTGCTTATGAATTCTTATCTAAAGCACTTCATAACTCATTCATCAGATAATGATATTGATTAATTCCTTTCTTGATAAAATGAGTATTACATTTATTTTAAAATATAGATGATAAGTCGACAATGAATTATAATATATATATATATATATATATATATATGTATATGCCTATTCATTATATGAGTTATATCACTATTTTTCCATTTTCAAATATGTTCTATTAACTATTTGATAATACTTATTTTATGATCTAGTATGGTCTTTGTCAATATCAATTATATAATACGACATCTCATTTAGATCCAATTGAACTAAACTTAAATATATATTCTTAATTTGAAAAAATTAATTAATTATATCGTACTTTAATTTCATTTATCATGTATGTTTACACTATAAAATAATTTGAGCTGTCGAATTACAAAACCTAAATAGCCCAAATTGTAGGCATTCGAAAAGAAAGAAGTTAAGTCCACAAATAGATAAAACAAGGCCCATTAAATCCAGAAAATGGCAAAAACACGGGCTGAATTGACAAAAGTCCAAGAATCAAATCTGAAGAAATAAAATGAAGTCCACATAGCCAAGAATCTGCAAAGACGTGCTAATTTGAAAAGATTTGAAGTAGCAGTTGAGGACAGTTGAAGGCGGTTCCAGAAGAAAAGGAATGTGGCCCATTAAATCCAAAAAATGGCAAAAACACGGGCTGAATTGACAAAAGTCCAAAAATCGAATTTGAAGAAATAAAATGAAATCCACATAGCCAATAATCTGCAAAGACGCGCTAATTTGAAAATATTTGAAATAGCAGTTGAGGACAGTTGAAGGCGGTTCCAGAAGAAAAAGAACGTGGGTTCTTCAAAGATCAAGATATATACGAGCCGCGGAGAAAAGAGAAAGATGAGGATCAGAATCACAACTTCTACATTTTCATTATCTTAAAATTAGCTCTAGTCTTAGGAATAGTTTATAGCGTAATGTAGGAGTAGCTCATAGCGTAAATTAGGAGTAGCTGTAGTGTAATTTAATATTTGCTTATCACGAGTTGATGGGATTTGCCATTAAGGCTTGTATTTGCATTTGCTTGTAATCTTCACGATAGAAGACTCTCATGGAGGTATAAATTATCCTTTTTTCAGATTTAAGTATTTGATGGGTAATTTTATCTTGACTTGAGTTTTTCGTTCATCATTCTCATATTCGAAATGAACAACTAAGAATTTAGTTAAAAACTTGAACCACCGTTTAAGCGAATCGAACGCAGTGGTTGAGAGATAGTCCTCGATCGAAGACTCTCATGGAGATATAAATTACCTTTTTTCAGATTTAAGTATTTGATAGGTTAATTTTATCTTGACTTGAGTCTTTTGATTCACCATTTTTCATACTCGAAATCGATAATTAAGAGTTAATTAAAGACAGCGATTGGAGATCAATATGGAGGTATAATATTTATCGTTTTATCAGATTTGAGTATTTGGTAGATAAATTTATATCTGGACTTGTATCTTCCTTTCCGCTCCATTTTCATTAATTGCGGTCCGAACAACAATTTTAAACAACACGTCGAAGTGTTAAAGTTTGAACCAAGTTCGAACGCGGGGGTTGTTAGATAATTCTAAGTGGAGAATTATCACAGGGCTTGAGTTAATCGAATTAGCTCTTCCTTATTCAATTTATTTTTATCCAGAAACAATGTAATTATTTTTTAAATCGTTTGAATTCGACCCTAATCAAACTTTACCTATATATATAGAGTCCAATTATACCAAAATAAATACATGTTCCGTTAGACCTCACCGAAGTACAAATTGTTTATCATTCATGGATTTCATATATCTCCCCAAAATAATTCAAAAAAACATGAAATTACATTTATACCCTCAGAAAAAGCAACAACAAAAAATATCGTCATAAAGAAAAATTGCTTATTTCGCCCTAGCCCACCACCCATATAATTCCTACTCATTGTGTTTGTTGCTTGAAGCTTGCACTCACTCACTTCCCTTTTCTCTCTCTCTCTCTCCCTCTCATAACTCCCATCTCCAAAGAATTGAAACCTAACCAAAGTCCCACAAGTGAATAGAAACTAAGGGTCATCTATACAGATAGATACATATATGTACTAGGGTTACCCCCACCCCCACCCCACCCCCCAAATTATATGATCATGGATATCAACAATGGAAATGCTCCCCCAAGGCTCAACTTCCCTTTACAACTTCTTGAGAAAAAAGATATTGATCAAGAAGCTTGTACTTCTAGCTCGAATTTTGCCATTTCCGCCGTTGTTGATGAACAACAACAAGCTACTAACAAGAAGCCTCAGCCCAAAAGAGCCACCACTAAAGACCGTCACACTAAAGTCGACGGCCGCGGCCGCCGGATCCGCATGCCGGCCACTTGCGCCGCCAGGGTTTTTCAGCTCACTCGAGAGTTAGGCCACAAATCCGATGGCGAAACAATTGAGTGGCTGCTGCAGCAGGCGGAGCCGTCGGTGATCGCCGCCACGGGCACCGGAACTATCCCCGCGAATTTCACTTCACTTAACATCTCAGCCAGGAGCTCCGGCTCAACCATGTCGGCGCCGTCGCGGTTGATGAATAATAGCTATTTTAATCAGAGTAGTAATGGAGATTTCTCGCATAGATCAAGGATTTCGTATCCAGGGTTTGGATTATCGAACGAGTATATAAATTTTCACAATGCAAATGTTAGCTTTCCGCATCAAGCGAAGCAAGAGTCGCGCGAGGCCGCGGGCCAGGGCGTTGATTCGGAGGCGAGTGTGAGCCGGAAACGGCCGCCGGAGGAGGATCTGCAAACACAGATGGGGAATTACATGTTACAATCGACGGCGGGGTCGATTCCGGCGAGCCAAGGTCAAATTCCGGCCACGAAGTATCTTATGAACGGTGAATCGCTTTGGTCATTTAATCCGAATTCTTCTAGCATGCATAGAGGAAGTCCGGTGGGTAGCAGCGGGCTGCATTTTATGAATCTTCCAACCCCGATGGCGCTTTTGCCGGGGCAGCAGGTGGTTATGGGCAATGGTGGCGGCGGCGGAGGTGGTGGCGGTGGCATGGTGGTGGATGGGCATTTAGGCATGCTAGCAGCCATTAACGCCGCCTTTCGGCCATTCGCCGGTGGTGGTGGAGCGGCGGAGGGTCACGGCGGAGGCCGTGACGAATGACTATTACTGAGGTGTATGATTTGTGTCCTTTTCCATGAAATTCTTGACATTTGAATATTGAATATCTATATATACATATATATATATATATATATATGTTATATAAATCTAGGTTTTTAGCTTGGCTTGATTAGTTGTGAGGAATTCTAGATTTACCAGTTTGATTGCGTGAACTTCGAGTTTGATCTTTTTTTTTTTTAATCTTGCTGTGATTGAAATAGTGTTTTAGGGTTTTGGGAGAAATATATATATATATATATATATATATATATATGAATTGGACCACATTAATTGACTGTATTTGAAATAATGGTCTTAATTCACTTGGTGCCCTAAATAGTGGACGCAAAATTATTGCGCAGAAAAGGGGTTTTGATGATATAGTACAAGGTAATTGTCAAGTGATTGACATTTTTGTTGAAAAATATTTTAATTACTTGGACAAATATAGTTAGCATGTATTATACATATATGGTAAGGTACTGCCCACTCCCGATTCGGTCAAACTTATATATATTTTTTAAAAATAATTTACCAATTATATCACAAGTGTAATACACTCTCTTTGTGAAATACACTTGGATGTGGCCAAACCGGATCTGTGCTAAAATTTTCTGTAAATATGTAACACAAATTCGACACTATCTGCTATTTATTTTATGTGGAGAGATCAAAAATAAAAGATTACTTGTCATTTATGCTTAGGTTTCAAAAAACTATAGTTGATTTATGTCAGATTATTGGGAAATTCTTGTCCGCTCCCGGCTCGCCAAACCCATGTGTACTTTATAAAATAACTTACCAATTATATGGCAAGTGCAATACACTCTTCTTGTGAAATACACTTGGATGCGGCCAACCCGAATCTAGGCAAGAATTTTCCCAGATTATTAGGTTAATTTTAACCTGGTTTGCATAGAGTTAATTGACAAATTAATTAATTTGCTCACCTTGCATTTACTACTGCTGGGGCTTAATTATGTCCAACTAATTAACCCACAACAGTAAATTAATTTGTAATGCATTTGTGTTTGTATATTCCTTACCTATTTTTCAGCCGCAGAATTATGAATGATAAGTGAATTAGAAACAATACCATTACGATTAATATTCTCTTTATTATGCTCGGTTAACGAGTCTTCTATGCTTAAATGAACCAATCCGATCGTGCAAATGTTATTGCATCTCCTATTGCATTGATTTTTTTTTTTTTTGATAGAATCCTATTGCATTGATTTTATACATGACAAGTGTACAAAATTTAATAAATCACTTAGCTTGTATATTTAAGGAAAATATCTATAAATAAATGCAATAGGAAATGTAAGACTGAGTGATGGCTGAACTTGACAACCGCCACCTCGACTGGTTATAATCACAATATTATATGGAAATTGCATGAAATCAAAGTATTTATTTCTCTTTAAATCACTAAATTGTTATAGTCTCGGATTCAAAGGTGTGGATGCCCCCTTCATCTAACAGTAATGGATGGACTGGGATTGATTGTTGCACCCAATTACGTAGGAATTCAAACAGGATATACTATTAATGCAATTTCTTATTACATTTTCTATTGTAAGGCATAGATGAGTACACATAGAAAGACGATCAAACACGACTAGTAAAAAATGATTAAATATGTGTAAAATGTCAAGCTACTCGAGCTCGACTCGATCAACAATCAAATCACACAAGTTTCGAAGTTCGATAAGATTATAAACAAACTTGAATATCATTTGTTCGGCCCGACTCGACTAATTTACAGTCCTAAGTACACGTCACAACCAGTTTCTTACTCTTCTATTAGAAAATCTATCAATTGAACACGTATCACTCATTTGTATCCTATAATGGTAGATGCAACAAGAAATTGAATCAAAGGCCCATTTTCCAAAAATTATATATGCATTTTATCAAAATTTCAGTAAAATTTCAATGCACATTGAAATAGAGGAGCCACAAATTTCCATTTTTCATCATCAATTTCATCAGGTGATTCTCATCAGGTGGTCATTTACTACAGTAATTAAGCCCCAGCTCCTAAATATAACCAAAACAATTGCACAAAAATGGTGCACATAATAGTGAGTACCTGAGAGGAACAACACCTCATCTTTCTCATATAAGGTGGCTGCAGCCCCGAGTCAGGTGGTGGGTGGTGGTGGCCCTACCGCACATGCACTCACCCCAGAAAATCAGGACCGTTCATAATTAGGATTATACTGATCATCATTTGATGAATTATATTGAAATGTATACATACACACACACACATATATATATATATATATGGGATTTCTTTCTTTAATTTAATTTCTTGCCTGGAATTACTTTTCTTGGTATTCAGATGAGCATCTTATCTGATCAGTTTTAGTACTAAGGGTATTTGCTTTGCTGTGATGCATGGCCCAGTACATTATTGTCATTCTCCTGTATCTAGCTGTTTTATTGCAAGTTCAAATCACATATTCTTTTTCTTATTAAAAAAAAATAAAAAAGTAACATTTTCTTTCCAGAGTTACGTCAGTACAGAAATAAATAATGCATATATGTTGATATATATATATAGGGATAATTACACTGGGTCCAGAAGTATTGCCTAATTATAAAAAACATCCCCCACTTTAATAAATTACATCTAACATCCAAGGTTTTCATGTATTGATGTAAAAATGGATGGAAAGTGACAAAAGACCTAAACCCTTATTAAATATTCTTTTTTAAAAAAGAAAAAAATAGAAAAATGTTGAATTACCAAATTGCCTGTTTACATCTCTATATATATATATACTTCTAATACCAATTTTAAAATAAAAGAAAATAAACTTAAAAGAAAAATACTTATATATATGTATATGTATATATATGTTTTATCTTAGAAATTGTTTGTAAGTGAATGTGTGCGTGTGTGTGTAATTGTGTGTGTTTGTTTGTGTGTGTGTGTGACTGTGTGTAATTTTGTGTGTGTGTATTGTTGTTGTGTGTGTACTACGGGGGTGGGGTGTGCGTACTACGTTGGGGATGGGGGGGGGGGGTGGAGAAGACGACACCCACCTCTTTTTTTTTCCTTTTTTTTTATTTATAAAGTAATATATTAATAAGTTATTTATTTTAGAAATTTAGTTAATTAAAATACAACTTTTAAATTTATTTATAAATTTCATAAATTAATTTAAAATATAAAATTTTAATTTATATAAACTATTACATAACCAAAACTATTATATATTAATTTAATTAAAAGAATAAGATGATATTTTACACATAATTTTTTTATTTTATAATTTTAATAATTTAGAATTTTTTTACTTTATTGATATTTTTAATTATAAATAATTGTTTTTATACTTTACATACACAACATTACATATAACACCTATACTTTTATAAATTATTACAAATAACATCAAAATGGTATAATTGTCCTAGAAAAGTTTGGTCTTCTGGTCCAGAAAAAGCCAGGGGTATTTTTGGAAGCTCACCTAACAATTTAACGGAACCCTAATAGAAGGTGTTCAATGTTAGACCGAATAAACGGAATGGATGTTAGATGTAATTTATTAAACTAGGAGATGTTTTTTATAATTTAGCAATACCTCATGGGTACCCAATGTAATTATCCCTATATATATATATAATCTTCGAAGATTTAATATTCCATTGCCAAATTTCCCTTTTGATCGCATACATTATTTCAGTTCAAAGCCAAATTTCTTTTTTAATCTCATACATTATTTCAATTCCTTCCAAGAGAAAATATCTTTAAATTGAACTGAAATAATGTATGCGAGCAAAAGGGGAATTTGGCCACGGAATATTAAAGCTTTTGAAGATTTTATATATATATATATATAGCTTCCACCAGGGCTGAGAGACGAACCAAACTACTTGATACTCGGCTCGCAATCATTCGGTAAAAGTAACTTTATGTTAGCAATTAAAGAGCAATATTACACTCAACTCTCAAACTCACTTTGTGGAGGAGTCGAGGAAACATTTAACTCTATTTCGCTAATTTGTTTTTTAACTTGCAGAAAAGACCTGTTACAGCACACATTTTACAGCGGTTTTTTGAAAACCGCTGAACGGAGAGACTTATTACAGCAGTTTATAAGTGAACCGTTATAATGGATATTAACGGGGTACCTATTACAACGGTTTTTTATCGAACTGCTGTAATAGGCCCAAACCTATTATAGCGGTTCGGTAAAAAATCGCTATTATTAGTCGAACCGAAATAAAAAATAAATTTTTTTTTATAGCGGTTCAATACTGAACCGCTATAACCGGTTTATCCCAGTTATAGCGGTTCAGTACCGAACCGCTATAACAGTGAATCAGTTATAGCGGTTCAGTAATGAACCGCTATAACAAGTAATTAAAAAAAATAAAAATTCCCCCCCATTTTCCCCCCCAAATCCGGTCTCCCCCCTCTCATTTCTCTCTACTCTCTCTCTCTCTCTCTCTACTCTACTCTCTCTCTCACTCTCAAGCCCCCGCCCCCGCGTCGCCACCGTCTCCACCACCACCACAATCCGCCGCCGCCGCCCCATTCGAGTTTTCGATCTCATTCTCTATCTCTCTACTCGATCTCTCTCTCTATACTCTACTCTCTCTCTCTATACTCTCTCTCACTCTCAAGCTAACCGGCCCCGCCCCCGTTCCGTCGCCACCACCTCCACCACCACCCCAAACCGCCGCCGTGACCCACCATACACTCCTTCTCTCTCTCTTTATAGGTATATATATATATATATGTTTATATATGTTATATATATATATTATGTATATATTAATTTTAGGTTTATGTTTGTATATAGGTGTTGGGGTTATGTGATTTAATTTATATAATGTTGGTTATGTGTTAATTTTTTGTTTGTTATATATTAATGTTATGTTAATTAGGATTTTGTGATGTATATAATGTGGGTTATATGTTAATTTGTTAATTATTGTTATATATGTCATGTTATGTTAATTGGGGTTTTATAAATTATATAGTGGATTTTTGTTATTATGTTCTAGTTGACTATGTTATAATGTGGATTGTTGTTATGTTATAGTTGATTATATTAATTGGTTTTGTTAATTATATAATGTGGGTTTTTGTTATATATATGTTATTTTAATTAGGGTTTCTTGATTTTTGGATTTTTGATTTATGTTATGATATGTTGGTATTCTATATGATTGGATTGTTGTTGTATTGTTTTGTTGACATTGTTTAATGCATTCATGGTATTTGTGCATCACGTCATGTCACAACGAACATTTATACTTGAGATTTACATATTTTTGTGAAAATAATTATATCGTGATACTTTAATTTATTTGTAGTTTTATGTGTTTTTGGATCCAATTGGTGATCAATATTTATAATATGATGCTTTATTTGTAGTTTTTTATGTGATCTATGTGATCCAACTGGTGATCAATATTTGTAGTTGCTAGCTAGAAATATGATGTTTTATGTGATCCAACTGGTGATCAATATTTTTGTATCATTTTGTGTTCGTTGTGGGTGAAAAATTAGAATGTTGGGTTTGTTGTGGTTGAAATTGGTAGTATTTTTTGCGTCGTTACCCTGTTGAGATTTTAGCGGATCGTAAGATTCAACTTTTGTTGGTTACAACCCACTGGGAAGATTAAATCGAAAACTTGGTAGAAATATTTGCGTCGTTACTCTGCCGAATTTTTTATAGAATAATGCGAAATAAATTAAAAATAAATTTATTTAATTAATTTAACTATCAACTGATATTAAAATTATTTAATTTAATTAATTGAGAATTTAGATGGATCGAAGTTGGATTGTAGCGGATCGTATGTCGGAGCAATATGGGAAAGGGGTGAAAGAATTCATCGACTTTGCGGTTGAGCATGCATCGGATCCGACTAGGATTAGTTGTCCGTGTTTACGTTGTTGTTTTGGAAAGAGAATTAGTCCACGTGACTTGGAAGATCATTTGGTGTGTAATGGAATTGATAAAAGCTACACACGATGGACAAGACACGGTGAAAGCAGTGCCACCTCAGCTGATTTGGGTGATACATCATATCGATCAGTAGATTTTGACATGGATGATTATGAGCCTGATCGTTTGGAGGAGATGACCAATGTGATTGAGGAGGATTTGCGAAATTGTCCCAAGATGTTCGACAATTTGACAAGTGATTCAAAGACACCCCTGTATAGTGGTAGTAATTTCACAAGATTGAAAGCAGTCCTAAACCTCTACAAGTTAAAAGCTAACAATGGGTGGAGTGATAAGAGTTTCACAGACTTACTTAGTCTATTAAAAAGTATGTTACCCGATGATAATGTGTTACCTAATCGTACTTATGAGGCTAAGAAGATGTTAACTGCAATTGGCATGGGATATGAGAGGATACATGCTTGTTTCAATGATTGCATCTTGTTTAGAAATGACTATGCACCATTGAAGGTGTGTCCGAAATGTGGCACCTCACGGTACAAGAAGAATGGATCTGCTCCTGTCAAAACAGCATGGTATTTGCCCATAATACCTAGATTTAGACGCATGTACAGTAGTGAAGCGTTTGCCAAAGACTTGACATGGTATGCTGATAGAAGGCTTGAAGAAGGGATTGAAGATAACAAGATTAGACATCCTTCAGATTCTCCTCAATGGAAAAAGATTGATAATGATTTCCCTGAATTTAGGGAAGAACCAAGAAATTTACGCCTTGTATTGGCTACAGATGGCATGAACCCACATGGCTTGCAAAGTAGCTCACATAGTACATGGCCGGTGATTTTGATGATCTACAACCTACCCCCTTCGCTATGCATGAAGCGAGAGCATATTATGATGCCTATACTAATTTCCGGGCCGAAACAACCTGGAAATGATATAGATGTCTACTTGGCCCCTTTAATTGAGGATTTGAAGGAGTTGTGGGAGACCGGTATTAAAGTGTATGATGGGTTTAGAAAAGAGAGCTTCAATCTCAGAGTTATGTTGTTTGGTACAATCAATGATTTTCCAGCAAGAGCTAATCTCGAGGGATATAGTGTACATGAGCAATGTGCATGCCCCATATGTGTCAAGAGTACAGATCAATATAGACTCCCACATTCTCAGAAATATGCATTCCAAGGGCATCGAAGATGGTTGAATCGAGAACATCGATATCGTCGGTGGAAGAAAGCTTTCAATGGGAGCATAGAAGAATGTCGAGCTCCTAAGTGTTTGACCGGTGAAGAGGTGTTTGAGAATGTAAAAGACTTGGATATCAAGTTCGGAAAAACTTTTACAAGCGGCCTTGCAAAAACTGGGTGGAAAAAAAGGTCAATTTTTTTTGAGTTGCCGTATTGGAAATCTTTACATGTTAGACATTTTCTTGATATAATGCATATTGAAAAAAATGTATTTGATAGTGTCATTGGTACTCTTCTAAATGTGCCCGGCAAGACAAAAGATGGAGTAAAGGCAAGGTTGGACTTAGTTGAAATGAAGATAAGAGGTAAATTGGCACCAACAATGAAGGGAAAACGTACTTATTTACCTCCAGCAGCTCACATACTATCTAGAAAAGAAAAAATTGCATTATGTGAGTTTCTTTGTGGAGTGAAAGTTCCAGAAGGGTATTCTTCGAACATTAGCAGTCTTGTATCAATGAAGGACTTGAAGCTAAAGCATATGAAGACTCATGATTGTCATGTAATCATGGATCATTTGCTACCAATTGCTTTACGGGCCATTTTGCCAAAAAAAGTGAGAGAAACGATAACTAGATTGTGTTTCTTCTTCAAAGCAATGTGGAGCAAGGTGTTTGATCCTGAACAATTGCCTGCACTTCAGAAACAACTTGTCCTCACTTTGTGTGAGCTTGAGATGTATTTGCCACCCGCGTTTTTTGATATAATGACTCACCTACCTATTCACTTGGTTAGAGAGACACAACTTTGTGGACCAGCTTTTATGAGATCTATGTATCCGGCTGAGCGTTATATGAAGGTATTGAAAGGCTATGTGAAAAATCGTAGCCGGCCGAAAGGTTGCATTGTTGAGCGGTACATAGTTGATGAAGCTATTACATTTTGCACAGAATATCTGAATGATTCTAACGTTGCAGAACTTCAAAAGTCTCTTGTTGGGGGGGGGGGGACAGAAGGAGAAAGCGTAATTGGAAAGCAATTAGTGAGTGTTCCTAGCACACAAAAGGATCAAGCACACCTATATGTGCTCCACAACACCGATGAGGTTGAGCCATATGTTGAAGAGCACAAGGACCAACTTAGGAGAATAAATTCAAGTAAAAATGAAAGTTGGATTTCAAGAGAACATAACAAGAGTTTTATCGATTGGTTCCGAAAGTGTATTCAAGAGAAACAAAATGAGAATTCACTTTCAGTTTCAGATAAATTGGCACGGTTGTCGGTGGGCCCGGGCAGATTCGTATTTTGTCATTCGGGTTATCGTATAAATGGTGTCACGTTTTATACAAAAGACCAAGATGAACGGAGTACAATGCAGAATAGTGGGGTGAGTCTTGTAGCTGAAGCAATGCATATCTCAAGTGCGAAAGATAATAGCCCTATCTATGCCACTTTACCATATTATGGGGTGATTGAACGTATATGGGAGCTGGATTACAGTTGATTTCGGGTGCCTGTATTTGGGTGTAGGTGGGTTGACCATAAAAATGGTGTCGATGATAGTGAAATAGGTTTTACTCGAGTAAACTTGAAAAGGTGGGATACAAAGATGAACCTTTCATTTTGACATCTCAAGCTAAATAAGTGTTTTTTGTCACCCATCCTGTCGACAAGAGGTGGTCCATTGTTTTATCGGCAAACAAAAATACTTGTATTGAGGATGATGGCCTATATAATGAAGATGATGGAGGAAATCCTATCTTAAGTGGTTCACAATCCACAAATAGTGACGGTGACTTGGATATCAGTGATGATGAATTGTATATACGAGAAGATCACCAAGAGGGGATATGGATTAATCCATCTGTTCGTCGGCGTACTAAACAAAATGGTCGTACTGAGGGATCACAAAAGACTAGTAAACTAGCGACAAAAAGAAAACGATGAAAGGTATTTGAACTTATTTGATAATTATATGAGTAACTTATTTGAACTCTTTTGTTAAGTATGCAGTTAAAGTGTAAATTATATTGAACCCGCTTGTAATATTATATTAGTGAATGAGTTACACTAACTTCTGTATTTTTTTTGCTTTTGTAGGTCGATACCGTATACCACCACAGTCACCCTTTCCTCCGCCACTACCACGACGACCACCACCAATGTAAGCTTATCAATATTTGGTTTTGTACTTTTTGATATGATTTATATGATCCAACTGGTTAATGATGTGATTAATGCATATATATTTGTTTTGCGTTTGTTGTTGTTGAAATATTTGAGTTTTGCTGGTTGCAAGGTTGGGGGAAAGATTAAGTCGAGAACTTGGTAGAATTTTTTGCGTCGTTACTCTGCTGAATTTTTTCTAGAATAATGGGCATTTCTTAATTGTTTGTACTATTTATATATTTGGTATATGAATTTAACTTCTGTATTTTTCACTTTTGAAATCTTGTAGATGGATTCTGGAGGTGCTGCAAACAAAAGTGTTGAAAAGGAGATACGTAGAGGTATTACAGCAATGAAGAAAGTAATAAAGGCCAAAAGTAAAGGCATAAAGCTACAAGTTGGTTGGAACGAGCATGGTCAGCCAGTTGGCCCAAATAAATCAACTTTTGTTGGTTACATTGGCGTGATAGCTCGTGACAGGGTCCCTATTACTATCAGTGATTGGCGACACGTCTCTGCAGCAATAAAATATGCCATTTGGAATGAAATAGCTGTAAGTTAGTTATTATATATTATGTTTTTAATTGGTAAATGTAGTTTTTTTTCTCTAAATTATAATTTTTTATATACTTTGTTGTTTGTTTTTTATAGTTGGCCTTTGATATTGACGAAAGTAGACAGAAATTCGTCTTAGCCGAGGCTGGGAAGCTAGCTCGAAACTATAGGAGCTACTTGACCAGAATCTGAGTAGAGGATGATGATGGGAACATTAATTCAAGCCCACCCGAAAAATATCGTATATCTCAAGAAGATTGGACAGAATTTGTAGAAGTACGCCAAAGTGAAGTTTTTCAGGTAATTATTTTAATTTATGGTTTCATTTTAATTTATTTGAAACTATATACATTGACTAATGCCTTGATTATATAATGAACAGCAACTACGTAAGGAAAATCGGGAAAGAGCAAAGGAACCTGAATATCCTTACAGGGCATCACGTCTTGGATATGCTCAAGTGGAGCATATTGAGGTACGTAGTTCGTTACAAGTTTTAATTCTAATCAAATTTCCTTACACATTTTCTAATCAAATTTCCTTAATTACAAATTTTCTAATCAAATTTATTTCCTTACAAATTTTCTTATATAGAAGCAAAATAGAAAAGATGCTGGGTCAGATGTCACAGATGTGACACGAGCACTAGTGTGGAGGGTTGCACATTCTGACAGCCAGAACAACATTGATAATGTCAATGTTAAAACAGTAGTGGAATCAATTGTGAGTTATTTGCAATTTTAGTTATATAGTGTGTTGTATATTTTTTTAAAAATAATTTTAAAATAACAATTTTTTATATTTTTTAAATGTATTATTACAGGAAAGCTTATCACAGGAGGGTAGCCACAGTGGACCCGAGAAGACCCGGAATGATATACTGGCTGTAGCTCTTAAAAAGAAGGAGCATCCGGGTCGAGTTAGGGGTGTAGGCTTTGAGGTATCACAAAAAGATTACTGTTCGGATTCAAAGCCTTCAAAAAATGCGGTGATTGATAGCTTGCAAGACACGGTTCAAATGCTCACTCAATCACTATTCAAATTGCGACGCGAGTTTGACGAGCATAAGGCGTCTGGGTCACAGCAGCCACATACAGAAGAGGCGGTTTCTTTGAAAAATAGCTGCCCAGAAGTGAAAAACCTTCCTCGAGTAATTAATGAAAAGCATATTGTTTAGTGATAATGTAACTTTCAATCCTATATTTTTGTATGATATACAAAATTTTCTAATATAATGGTATATATATATATATATATATGTAGGATGTGGTGCAGTGTGAATTAGCACTTTCTACACCGTGTTATCGTTTGGTGGCAAGAGGAAAAATGTACAATCGACCAGAGGATAGAACATTGCATACATGTCCATTAGCCTCCCACCTCGTGAAAGTGACGATTGACATTGCAATTGAAGATATTGCACCCTTACCAGTCCCTCTCGATGATGAAGGAGTGTTCACAGTATCTGAGGCTGTGGGATACATGGTTGCTTGGCCTAAGAGTCTTGTCATTGTTAGTGATGCATCGGTACGTAATTATTAATAGCTAGTCATTAATAAATTATAACAATTGTTTAATGTTAATAACTATACTTTCATTGATAACGCCCACGTTTTGTTTTCTTTTGCTTATAGTCTCTCGGAAAATCCAAATCATCAGTCGAAAATACTCACATGTCAAAGAGACGACGAAGCACTCACATGTCAAAAATACACCTCTAGTGGCCAACCCTCCTTCTCTAGTGGCCAACCCTCCTTCTCTAGTGGCCAACCCTCCTGCTCCACGCCCTAATTCACTTGCAGTTCTTGAAAGGTTCTTTGGGATGATGACTGTTGATAACACTATCCGGATAGACATACCCGAGGAAATCTTCAATATCCCATTTCCAGAATATATTGGGCGGGAGAAGATCGATCACTTTCTGCATAAAGAACAGATAGGAGCCTCTATCATTTCTGCTTACATCAAGTAAGTTTTTAAATATTAATTAATAAAAAGTAAGCTTTTAATTAAATTATTTTACTGCATTAATTTGAACTATGTTTATTTTTGTTACTCAAATTTATTTTATGCTCAATTGTAGGTGTTTGTGGGTTAATCACGTGGTCCCCGAACAAAAACAAAATAAATTCGGGTTCCTTAGCCCACATTCTATATCTGCGGGAGCAGGAATTACTCCCCTTCAGCGTGTTGACCAATCGCAATATATAGCAAATACTATGATAGCTAGGGCACAACTGGAGGGGAAGTTGTTTCTTGCACCTTACAACTCCGGGTGAGCTACTAAAGACACATTGTTATTTTGTAAAATTTGTTACGTAGGCATAACTAATTTTAAATTTATCTTTTGAATATGCTGATTAGGGGACATTGGTTGTTGCTCGTGATTGATCCAATTAAAGAGATCGTTTATTATTTGGATTCTTTGCACGGTGATCCAAATAACCGACGTGATATGAAAGATATGATCAATCAGTAAGTTTTATCATTCAATTAAATGAATCCATTATATTTAATATTAAGTTTAAAGTATATATATTATAACTAGATTTCATATATATATATATATATATATTTGCTTGATATTGACATATTTCCTTGTGTTTTGATGTTTTTAACAGCGCTGTGTTGATGTTTCGAACAATAACAACAACCAAAAGATCAAATCAAAAAACAAGGCCTGTAAATGGAGTTGTATAAAGGTTAGTGTAATTATATTATTTTAATTATAGTTTCAAGAAATTATTCGTATAAAACTTATTTGTTCTAATACAATTTTGATTTGAATTTAATTTGTAGTGCCCCATTCAAATAAATGACATAGATTGTGGCTTCTTCGTCATGAAATTCATGAACGATATTATTAGACACGGAGAATCTATAATCCCACCGATGGTATGCATAATCCTAATTAATATTAATCAAATTCTAATGTCCCTTTTAAGTTATTAAACATTTTTGTTGGATTTTAATATTTGTCTTGCAGTACTTTGCTGATTGTCAGTATGCCACTTACACTATAGCGCAACTTGATGGAGCACGTTCTGAATTGGCACAATACATTTTTAAATGCGCTTTTGATATGCCGGCGGTGTAAGTTGTAAATTATTGTAAATTTTTATTTGATTTAAAAGCGCTGATTAGTTTATATTGGTTTATTGTAAACTCGTTATCATTTGTAATTATTGGAGATTATTATTTGGTGAATGAAATTAATTTTGGATTTTAATTTGTTGTTTCTGTTGAGCAATTGGTTTGTTTTATGTGTTATTGATGAGTTGAATTTTGAGCTTGTGGGAAGGATACAGCTAGCTGAAATTATAATTAAAAAAAAAGAAAAAAAATTTTGAACCTGTTACAGCGGTTCGTGGCCGAACCGCTGTAACAGGATACGGCGGTTCGGTAATGAACCGTTGTAACAGGATCACTGTTACAGCGGTTCAGCAACGAACCGCTGTAACAGGATACGGTTTTAAACTAAAAAAAAAATTATTAGTCTGTTACAGCGGTTCGTTATTGAACCGCTGTAATAGGTCTCATTTTACAGCGGTTAAAAACCGTTGTAATAGTAAACATACCAATTACAGCGATACGTATTACAGCGGTTAAAATCGCTGTAATAGTGCAAAAAAAACCGTTGTAACAGGCCTCTTCTGTACTAGTGATTGATTTCAAATGACTACAACTTGTGCCTATTTATAGGCAAACTCAAACATGTATCTAGCCCTATACATGTACCACTAATTAATTCTAGTCATCCCCTTTTTCCCACACATGAATTAAACCAAAAGACAAATGCATGTATCATGCTAAAACAATGTACCTAATTAAATACTTAGACTTTTCTAGATGAATCTAGCATATTCTTTGTATTTCAACACCCCCTCGTAAACTTGATTCATTACCCCAAGTAGCATCCTCAATTTTTGAAAAGTCTCGAGCTTCAAGGGCTTGGTAAAAATATCCGCAATTTGATCTTGCGACTTCACAAACTCGAGCTCCATTTCTTTCTTTGATATGCACTCTCTTATAAAGTGATATCTTGTATCAATGTGCTTGCTTCTTTCATGAAACACTGGCTTCTTTGCCAATGCAAGTGCAGACTTACTATCGACATAAATCTTCATTAATTCTTCTTGTGGTTGATGAAGTTCCTTCAACAAACTCCTTAGCCAAATCGCTTGACATACACAAGAAGTTGCCACCGCATACTCGGCTTCACAAGTCGACAACGTCACAATTGGTTGCTTTTTAGAATTCCATGTAAACGCAGAATCTCCCATAAAAAACACAAACCCGGTAGTGCTCTTTCAATCATTAATATTACCAGCTCGATCACTATCACAATACCCAACAAGCTTGAAGTCTTGAGTAGATGAATATAAAATTCCATAATTAATTGTATCTTTGATGTACCGAAGTATTCTTTTTGCCACCTTCAAATGAGATGTAGTAGGCACTACTATGTAGCGACTAACAAGTCCAACGCTAAAAAGAAAATCCTGCCTTGAACAAGTTAAGTACCTCAAGCTTCCAACGAGACTCTTGAAGAATGTGGGATTGATTTTTTCTCCATCTTCATCTTTACTCAATTTGACTCCACATTCGACAGGGGTGCCTACTGGCTTGCAATTCTCCATTTCAAATTTCTTGAGAATTTCTTTGACATATCACTCTTGAGAAATAGAAATGCCATCATCTCCTTCCTTTACTTCAATCCCAAGATAGTATGACATTAGACCAATGTCCGTCATCTCAAATTCTTTTGTCCTAGCTCGCTTGAATTTTTCAAACATCTTCAGATTATTCCCTGTCAAAATTAAATCATCCACATACAAACAAACCAATAATATATCATTATTTTTGTTCAGTTTTACATAAAGTGCATGTTCATGTGGACACTTTGAAAATTCATTTTCATGGAAATAATTATCAATTCTACTATTCCAAATATGCGGCTTTTGCTTCAAGCCATAAAGCACTTTTTTCAATTTTTTTCCTTCTTGACCTTCAACCTCATAGCCCAATGGTTGATCAATATAAATTTCCTCTTCCAAATATCCATTCAAGAAGGCCGACTTCACATACATTATGGATTTTCCATTGATTAGGAGCTGCCAAGGAGATAATCAATCAAATTGTTCTAAGCGAGCAACATGTGCAAATACCTCACTATAATCAATTTTTGGCTTTTGCTCGTACCCACTAGCGACCAATCTCGCAATGTACATCCCTACTTCGCCTTTGGAATTTCTCTTTGTCTTGCACACCCATTTGACCCCGATTGTGTTTTTGCCTTTAGGTAATGTCACCAACTCCCAAGTATCATTCTTTCTTATCGCTTTGATTTTTTCATCCATAGCCTCTCTTCATTTCTTATCATGAGCGGCACCTTCAAACCCTATAGGCTCACAATCCGTAAAAAGACAAAAATGAGTTAAATCACTTAGATTTTGAGGTACCTCTTCCGTTTTATCATATAATTCACAAAGACTTCTTGTTCTTCGAGGCCCGGAACTTGACTCTCCAAGCGATGAATTTTGTGGCATCGATGTTGTAGGTGGAGTAGTAGGTTGCACCATATCTTCATCTTCTTCAAACAATGGATTAAAATTATACTCCTCGTTTGTAACATTCCAATCCCACGAGCTTTGTTCATCAAATTCCATATCTCTACTAATGACAATCTTTTCACTGTTTGGACTATACAATTTATATCCCTTGGAATTTTGACTATAGCCAATAAAGATGTACCTCTCACTTTTATTGTCAAGTTTACTTCTCTTCTCATCTGCAGCGTGTGCATAGGCAATGCTTCCAAAGACTCGCAAGTGACTAATACTTGACTTAAGCCCATTCCAAGTTTCTTGTGGTGTTTTTCCATCGTCACTATTGGTGTGGCTCCGGATGGCTTAAATAGACTGCACAAGCGACCGCCTCTGCCCAAAATTCTTTTGGCATATTCTTGCTCTTCAACATACTCCTCGCCATGTTGGGAATGGTTCGGTTCTTTCTCTCGGCAATGCTATTTTGTTGTGGAGATCTTGGTACCGTCATTGGACGACGAATCTCATTCTTTTCACAAAATTCCTTGGATTCATTAGATGTGAATTCTCCACCTCTATCGGATTGAAGAGCTTTGATTTGGTAGCCACTTTGCTTTTCTACCAGGATTTTGAACTTCTTAAAAGTTTCAAACACCTTTGATTTTTCTTTCAAAAAATACACTCAAGTTTTTCGAGAATAATCATCAATGAAAAGAAGAAAATAATTATTTTTTCCAAGCGATGATGGCTTGATAGGTCCACATACATCCGAGTGTATCAACTTCAAAGGACGTTGGGCTCTCGACAAAGATTCATTTGGAAAACTCTTCTTCGTTTACTTTCCAAAAAAAAACATCCTTCACATAATTGATTTGGATGGTCAATGCTCGACAATCCTCTCACCATGCCTTTTTTCTTCATCATTTTGAGACCATCAAAATTGAAAAAATTGTATAATTAGTCTCATAACTATAGGGGTGTGGCAAAAATAGTCCTGTACTTGTAACCACTGGCAATTTAGGGACTATAGCTTCGGAAAACTCGCAGATTGAATCAAATTTCACCGGAAAAATTGTAATTTAGCCAAAAAAAAGTCATGTGCCTTGCGCATGACCCTAGGGATGGCAATGGGACGGGAATGGGACGGGTAGGGCAGGACTCATTTCCCGTCCCGTTAAAAAAAATTTGGACCCGGACCCGGTCATTTCCCGGTCCCGGTCGGACCCGTCCCGGACCCGGTCATTTCCCGGCGAGTCCGGGTCCTTCCCATTGGACCCGGTTGATTTTGTTTTTTTGATATTTTTTTAAATCTTGTTCTCGTAAATGCATTTAAAACATATAAAATAAGAAAATTACGTTGAATCCGTAAACAAATTTACTACAAGTCATCCGATACTTAAATGCAAAAAAAATACAAAACGAGTTCAAAATAATAAAGCCAACTCTATACTTGGGTTTAAATCATCGACTAATTCACTAATCACTTATACATTCAATAAACAACCAAAGTAAAACTTACATTCTCTATTACAAATCATGAAATTGGTTTTAGGATTACTGGAGCACTATATTTTAATTGCATCAACAATAACTTCACCTCATTTTCCTTGCAAAGAATAACCCCCAACTCGAAGGCATTATCTACCAGAAAAGCAACAGAGGGCAAGAAACTGAATGAATAGAAAAATAAAAATCAGGGATTAGTGGAAGCATGGGTTCCAACTATTGTCAAATTGCTCCCTCGGAGGGATAGGCAGGCTGATAGCAATAGCATAATTTGACAACCTTTAGGAAGAAAGAAACTTAGCAAGATATGTAAGCCAATAGCCTAAAAAATCAAAGAAAGACTGAAATAAAATTCGAGAAAAAAAATATTATTTACTCAGTAATGTTCTGGAAGATGAACTTCCTAAGATTAGGATTACCAGACTGATTTTCCTCCGTTTGAAGCACAGGGAATCGTCATCCTCACAAATATTTTCCTTGAATTTTGAATCCAAAGTTTTAGGCCACAAACAATCAAAACAGAGGAACAAAAAGAAGAGGACAATACTCACTAGATCATAGTGCATCGTCATCAGACCCAGAGGTTAATTTGATGTGTTGATTATGGATGATTTCAACAAATATATAGCTTATCTCAAACCAAGAATTCCTTGCGTCATCAATATGGGTAAGTTGCTTAAAATAGAGAAATCATATATGGCACGTCAAGAAGGTGACGCCGGCGTTTGTCGCCGTAGTCCTGTCTTCAACGCGGAAGGATTGGGAAGCGGCGTTCAGCCGTTCACGTTCTTGCTTTGGCTGCAAGATGAGGAGCGAGGGGCGACGAATGAGGAGTGAAGAGTGAGGCGCCGCTGCGTTTGAATTGTGATGACTTGTGAGGAGTGAAAGAGAAATAGAAATTAGGTTTTGCTGCCTAACTTTGGTCTTATCTTTGCTTGATATAATATTATATATATATAATTTAAAAATAATATCTATTATATTATTGACCAGGACGGGTCCGGGTCCGGGACGGGAAATCGACTGGACTCATTTCCCGTCCCGGACCCGGCCGGGTCTTGAATTTCGATACTCGGTCCCGGACCCGGTCACATTTATTTGGACTCGTCCCGGTCCCATTAGGGGCGGGTCCGGGACGGGTACTCGTTAGACCCGGTCCCATTGCCATCGCTACATGACCCCTCAAATTTGGGGATTTTTTATTTCCCAGCCAAATCAGCTTAGGTGGCATTTTTTTAATTTTTTTTTAATTTAAATGTAATGTAATGACATGGATATGATTAACTTTAAAAATAGTAAATATCTAGAAAATCCAAAATATTAGAATATTCTAATATATTTTAAATTAATTTTTGAATTTATATAAAATTATTTATATTCGATAAGAATAAGATAATGTAATATTTACATAAAAATTAAAATTCCTATAAAAATTAAAAAAATTATCTAAAACAATTAAAATTTCTAATAAATTTAAATATAATCAAAATTATATATTAGAATAATTTATAAATTTAAGTCAAATTAGTTTTCGTTGATAAAAGAAATAAATAAACATTGAAATTATTCAACAAATTCAGGATTTAAATTACTCAATAAATATAAGTAAATATTCACATTTTTATTAAAAAAAACTTTAAATATATAAAAAACATAATGTAATTGTCCAAAAAAAAAAGTTAGAGAAGATAAAAAATCATATAATTTAAAGTGATTTGAAATTTGAATGAACTTATCCTTTATTGGCAAAAATAAAATAATTCAAAATTTAAATTTACATAACTTACAAAAACTGTTCAAATTTATATAAATCAAGTTCTCTTGTATAATATTTTAATCTATATTTTGTATTCTAATAAATGTATTTTCTATTGTAAAAAAATATGTCAATTAAATATTAAATTACTGAAATTAATCGAACAAAAAAAAAATCCATACTTAAAAGTTAAGAGCAGATCCCAAATCAAACTTTAATTATTCGCATAGAACATTATTTAATTAATAGTATTTAAGCACTTTTGATAAATACTAATATTTTGACTTGGACTTGAGATGAATCTCCAAACGTGATATTGTCATCAATTGATTCATCAAGCTCCATGAAAGGACCTCTTTCCACAAATATGACTACTTGCTCCGGAATCAAGGTACATCTTCATGCTCAAAACTTTTGCATGCTAGAATCAAAGTGGGATCTCCTTCTTCGGTGTTGCTCTCCGCAAAATTATTTTTTCCTCCACGTCACTTTTACATTCCCAAGCAAAATGACCAAGGTTATAACAATTGTAACATTCAACGCTTGATTTGCCATATCTTCTCGAATATTGCTTCCAATTTCTTCCTCGACCTCGTACATGGCCTCTTCCTTCATTGAAGTTTTGACTTTTCTCTTCTTTATTTGATTGTGTATAGCTGTCTCTTCCTCTTCCACGACCTCGTCCACGTCCTCGGCCTCTTTGGAACATGATACGCCTTTCTTCTTTCTCCTTCAAAGAAAGCTTTGCTTGTAACGCTTGCTCGACTGACTCGGGTTTTGACTTCTTAAGCCATTCTTCATACGCTTGTAAGGAACCGATGAGCTCATCAACAGTCATCGCGTCCAAATCCTTGGACTCTTCAATGGCGACGACGATATAATTGAACTTTGAATCCAATGATTCTAATATTTTTCCAACGACTCGATCATCTTTTATGTCATCTTCGTATCTCGTCATTTGATTGACAATAGCGAAAATTCTTGGAATATAATTCGAGATTGATTCGGATTCCTTCATTTGCAGCGCCTTGAATTCTCCTCATATTGTTTGAAGACGAACCTACTTCACTTTACCACTCCTTTAGAAGAGGCTTGGAGAATTTCACAAGCTTGTTTGGAGGTGGTTGCATTAGCGACTTTTTCGGACATCTTGTCATCCAAACTTTGAAGGATGAGTGTTATAGCCTTTTGATCATTCTTCAAAGAAGCGACATCTCCCGCTTCGATGCAAGACTCCACGGGCTTCCAAACATCATAGGCTTCAAGCAATGCCTTCATGCAAATGTACGGTGGAACTTGAATTGGAGGTCCGCTCGTCATCTTTTCTCCCCTCCAAACAAAAATGGCTCTGATACCAGATTGTTAGAACTTGAAGAGCAATATTACACTCAACTCTCAAACTCACTTTGTTGAGGAGTCGAGGAAACAAGTCACTCTATTTCACTTTGTTTTTTAACTCTTGAACTTGATTTTTTCACTTCATTTCAAATGACATCAACTTGTGCCTACTTATAGGCAAACTCAAACGTGTATCTAGCCCTATACATGTACTACTAATTACTTCTAGTCATTACCTTTTTTGCATACATGAATTAAACCAAAAGACAAATACATGTATCATACTAAAACAATGTACCTAATTAAATACTTTGACTTTTGTAGATGAATCTAGTTTATTCTTTGTATTTTAACACTTTGAGCTCAGTTTGTTAACATATCAAATCAAGTTTGAACAACTTTTTGAGTGCTCAATATAGTTGAAGCTCGGCTCGAACTAGACTCGATTAGTAAAAAATAATAACATATGTAGAAAAAAAATCAAGCTACTCGAACTCGACTCGTTTATGGCTCGATTAAAATTTATTTGACCTCAGGTCAATTAACAATCTCAAATTAAATACAAATTTTGAAGCTCAATTATAATTCAAACAAAATTGAACAACAACTTGTTCGACTCGTTTACATCCTATCTCTATTCTATCTCTTTCACCGAAACCAAAGTAAACCGAAACCCAGACATAGCCGTTAACGGGATCCACTACTTCTTTCTCTATGAGACCGGCAAATTTCTTACTCGGGCCTCGACAGGGTGAGAATAGTTGGGTCAAAATGAGCGTCTCCTTTGCGAAGAGGTTGCGTTGCTTTCGCGTGAAGATTAAGGACCTGCAGACGGCAGACTTAGCTTATGCTTCCACCGATATATAATACATATTTTCTTGCGTTGACCTGATCATAGAGATGGTTATTTATCTTTACTTAGCAAGTTGATTATAAAAAAACTTGTTATTGTGTTGGCTTTGAAAATATGGCTTGTATTATCAGTTTTCTCTTTTTTTAATCCTTTTTTTTTCAATACTTTATATACATTTATCAACATCTTCACTAGTTTTAGGGTTTTGGGGTGAAAATTAGACAGTACTCTAGTAATCAAACAATGTCATCGACTCTAAATGTAATTCACATAAAAATGAATTATATATATTTGATTGATTCTCAAATAAATTAATTATCTTTGAGTTCGAAACTAGAATTTCCCTATCATAATACCGTACCCATAGGATTTAGTTTAACTTTGTGTTATGTGTGCATTCATTACAAGAAAAAGGATTTTTAGTGTTAAGTGAGATAGTCAAAGTTGTCCCTTATAATAGGTATTTAGTGATAACCACTACTACAGAAATGACCTATAACAACGGTTTTTTTGGGCCTATTACAGCGGTTTTGAACCGCTGTCATAGGTACCGCTGGCATAGGTCAAAATCATATGACAGCGGTTCCGGAACCGCTGTCATAGGTCACCCTATGACAGCGGTTCTATAGAAACCGCTGTCATAGGGTCATTTATTCAAAAAAAATAAATTAAATTGGACCCTATGACAGCGGTTCCGGCTGAACCGCTGTCATAGGGTGGTTTATTTATTTATTTTTAATTTTATTTTATCGTTTATAATGTTGCCATGTCGGAATGACACGAAATTCGCACGGTCATAGCGAAACGGCATTCTGAACAAAACGCAAGTTTAATCTTGCGCTCTCGTGATTTTAGCCATCCGAGATTGTTTAAGGCCTCAAATACGCGTTTTATTACAAAGATACGTATTTTGTAATAAAACGCGTATTTGCGGCCTTAAACGATCTCGGATGGCTAAAATCACGAGAGCGCAAGACAAAGTCTTGCGTTTTGTTCAGAATGCCGTTTCTATATAACCTTGTGAATTTCGTGTCATTCCAACACCGCAAAATTTCAACCGAGAAATATTTTCATAAATACACAAATATACGTACACCCACACATACACAAATATACATACACCCATCAACATATACACAAATATACATACACCCATCAACATATACACAAATATACATACACCCATCCACATATATACATACACAAATATACACACACCCACACATACACATACACAAATACACCCATTAACATATACACATATATGCATACACCCATGAACATATACACAAATATACATACACCCATCCACATATATACATACACAAATATTCATACACAAATATTCATACACAAATATACATACACACACATACACAAATACACATACACCCACATATACACAAATATAAATACACTCACACATACACAAATATACATATATATATTTATATTTATCTAAAAAAAATACCAAAACTAAATGGAAGAAGGCGGCAGCGGCGGAGGTGGGCGGCGTCGGCGGCGGCGGAGGCGGAGGTGGGCGGCGGCGGAGGCGGAGGTGGGCGGCGGCGGAGGCGGAGGTGGGCGGCGGCGGCGGAGGCGGAGGTGGGCGGCGGCGGCGGCGGAGGTGGGCGGCGGCGGTCCTATACCGAGAGAAACCGAGAGAGAGAAAACTAGATCTAGAAATCGAGAGAGAAACCGAGAGAGAAAGAAGTAGATCTAAAAATAGAGAGAGAAACCGAGAGGGGCGGCGGACGGCGGCGGCAGCGGTGGTGGTGGTGAGAAAGTTGAGAGAGAGAGAAAGAGTGAGAGTGAGAGAGAGGGGGGGCCGGTTTGAAATAAACCCGCCCAAAATTTGAACTTTTGGCAGCGGTTCGGCCAAACCGCTGCCATAAGTGAACTTTTGGCAGCGGTTCGGGCAGAACCGCTGCCACAAAGTGAACTTTTGGCAGCGGTTTGGCCGAACCGCTACCAAAAGTTCAAAAAAATTTTATTTTTATTTTTTTTGACACCTATGACAGCGGTTCGGCTTGAACCGCTGTCATAGGTCCGAACCGAGTGCCCCCTATTACAGCAGTTTTCAAAATCGCTGTCATAGGTGCGCTGTAACATGACTTTTTTGTGGTAGTGAACAATTCTTATTTTGTCATGATAATGATTTTCACAAGCAAACAATGACAAGAATTGTGCCTGAATAACTATCTCTAACAGCAGCTAGTGTCATTTGTATAGTGACAATTTAATGAAAATACAATATAAATACTAAGTTTCTTGTGATAATTTTCATTGTCTTATTTTGTCAATACTCAATATATTCATATTAAAGTGAACAATAAGAAGTTTTACAATTCTTGTATTTCCTTCTATTAAACTTGTGAAGATCATTATTGTGATAAAATAGATATCGTTTTCAGATAACATACATTAATTTGATGTTGCTATGATCAAATATATTGTCGCTAATATTTTCTTTTTCTATAGTGCTCGTGGATCTCCAAAGGGTTTTGAAAATTCTTGTGTATATATATATATATATTTGGAAATATCAAGGTAAATATCCCCCAGTCACCCAGCAGAGCAAATTTGCCCACACACAATAGCCCGCAAACCACGTATGGAGGTAAGCCGCCCTAGATCACCCATAGGCAACAGGCTCGATAAGCGCAGGGCCCCCCAGGGGAGGAATAGGGAAAATACCCTCAATCCCCACACCTGGGTTTCGAACCCGAATGGGTTCTCACGGGACCGTTAGGCCACACCCCCTTGCTTAAATTCTTGTATATATTATCAATGCTAAATATACAAAATGGTCAATGGTAGTTGCAACATTATATTTATTATGTCACTATTAATGTGAGATAATTAATTCATAGTATTTGGTGCTCAAAACTAAGTTTTTAAAGCTACTTTTGAAAAATCTAAGGAATTGGGTACTCAGTTGATGGGAATTCAATCCCACCTAATTTAGTTGAAGTAAAGTATAATTTGTTTGTCTGATAACAAATCTTATTTTGGTGTGACTAGTCGGAGTCTCTGGACTAAGGTTTTTCTTTAGTTGATTTTGTAATGATCAATATTTAGTTCTTAATAATTTTTTAGGAATAATTCCTTAAATTTTTTGATTTACCAATAATCGGATATTAGTGATAAAATATCAACTGATAATAACAAAAGTGCCGTTAATTATATATATTAAGAGAGACAATAATTGTGGTATATATATGTCACAAAATTCTATAAACTTTTACTAGTGACAATTAGTCAAACAACGATTATGTAAAAATTATCACTAATAAAATATGTATAGTGATGACTTTGTTTCAGTAAAAGAATGTCACAATAACTACGCAACTATTTTTATATTAATGTCTCCATACACGTGGCGTTAATTGTTAATTGTTGTAATGACAACTTAGACACATCTCTGGTCATTATAACTTGTGAAAGTTATTCTTGCAAACAAATCCGGCATTATTATAATTGTGATACTAATATTTAATAACTTACCACTAATAGTTCTTTTTCCATGTAGTGAATTTGAGGAGTTATAATGAGTATATAAATACATCATATATTCATATATTTTTTTCTAATTTTAGACGAAAGGGATATGCTAACTCAACAAACCCGGGTCAATAATCTTTTAATCATAGCTTATATAGACCCTATAAGACTTCAAATGAGTAGAGAAAGTCACGACAAAATAGTTTTCTTTCTTGGTGATGGGCTTGGCAAACTCATATAAATTATCCTCTTTCTTGTATTTGGCTGGGGAACATAAAATGGGTCCAAATTCTGTAACTTAAGGCCTGCTTTGACAAACATTAAAGGCCCATTAGGGTTTTGGCCCAAATTAAAAAGAGTATATAATCTGCTCTGAAATTTGTAATTTGAAACCCTAATCTTCCATATCTACTGCGATCAGCTACAGCAGAGCGGCGGAGCTGACTACCGGAGCGGCGGCGGCGGAGGGTGGCGGCGACGGCATATAAATATGGTGCACGTCTCGTTTTACCGCAACTGTAAGCTTCTGTAGCTGCTTCAACAAACTATAATTATATATACCCATATATGCATATATTACGGGAATACGGATTTTTATTTGATTTATTGCAAATCTGATCGTGTATTTGATGTCATTTTTGTGTTTTATGATTCGCTGCTTCTCTTACTGCTGAATGCTGATGTATATCTATCGATATATAATGATATGCGATTTCTGCATATATTTTTTTCCTGATTTCCTTGTTCGTTTTGAGAAAATGTTGATTGTGTATTTGGTGCTCTTCAATCGTTGTGTATTTATTTAATGTGATATTTTTTTGTTGTTACTTACTAAAATGTAGTTTCAATTGTTTCCGAGATTTGGATTTAGTGAAGTTGTTGTGATTTTGTTTCATCAGCAGTTGATAAATTGTACGATTGGTGAAAGACCGAAGTTTTTCGAAAATTATGCTACCGAATTTTGCTGCCTTTCCGGAGGAATACTTTATTTGCTCCATAATTTCTTATTTGTCGACAATTTTAATGTTCGTATTTGTTTATTAGTATTTGTGAATTGGTTGTATGCAATGCTCTGGAAAATGTAGGCGCTCTAGTGACTTGTACCTGAAGAGGAATTCGTTTAGTATTGCGTACCTAGATCAGTATATAAATTAAAATCTAAATTATTTGCTAAGGGCAACGGTTTGCGTCAGTTACACCTTTGATCCACCAACGCATGAAATGAGGTTACAAGTACAATTTCATGCAATTGGATTAATGTCTTTATATGGTGGCTTGTTGCATAAAATCAAAGAAAAATAGTCGAAAATTCACTAATGAGAATATGCCAGGGTGTTAGTAATATGTTGTTGTTACAGACGGGAAGACTTTTAAGAAGCCTCGTCGTCCATATGAGAAGGAACGACTGGATTCTGAGCTGAAGCTTGTTGGAGAATATGGTCTGAGGTGCAAGAGGGAACTGTTGAGGGTTCAGTATGCACTGAGTCGAATTAGGAATGCTGCAAGAGAACTTTTGACTCGTGATGAGAAGGATCCCCGAAGAATTTTCGAGGGTGAAGCCCTTCTAAGGAGGATGAACAGGTATGGATTGCTGGATGAGAGCCAGAACAAGCTTGATTATGTGTTGGCCCTTACTGTCGAGAACTTTCTTGAGCGCCGCCTCCAAACTCTTGTGTTTAAGGCGGGTATGGCCAAGTCGATCCACCATGCTAGAGTGCTTATCAGGCAAAGGCATATCAGGTATAAATGATGACTCAGTTTGTACAGCTCCGTGTATAACTTAGTTTCTTCTATATTTTACATTAAGGAGATGAATTAATTAAACTCTTTTTAATAATGGATGATGTGTCGTATGCTTTTATTAGTGTATCTCCTTCGACTGGATGCAAATAACATGAAGTTGTGTTTGGATTGAAGGATTTGAAAGCCATGGATTTCGAATTTATCAACAAATTCATTGAGCTTGGTCGGATGATATTAAGTTACAATAGATTTCAGTTCCTTGAAGCTCATTTTAAGCTAATTTTTCAATCATTATGTTGGATTTCAGACTCAAGTAATCCGAAATCATTTTAAATCCTTCTTTCTAATCCATTCCTCTAATCCAAATCCTCGATTCAATCACAACTTTACCTTTGGAGTCCGCAATTTTATCAGTTTCTCCGGCTACATGTTTTCACATCCTAAATCATGGTAGATGGGTAGTAAGAAACTAGCTAGGTGGCTTGATAATAATGTATTCAACCTTCATCTATATTGAACAATGTTCATCTAGATTGGCCTTGCATTGAGAATTATTACTTGAATTGGGCTTGGAACGTCCCTATTATGTTAGTGGCACCTCTAATTGGTATTATGCATGAGGAATATCAATCAGATTATGTGATCAATAATTACAAATTGGAATATATTTTCATAATGTATTGTAAATGAGAAACAAATGCTACTTGTTAAGATTGACATTCACTACGTTAGTTTCGTAACCATCTGTGAGAAAACTTCTCACCATTCAATTTGGCAGTTTTTCGTGTTTAATTTGCTATAAAGAATGTTTCATGCATTATGACTTGATTCAATAGACTGATTGTAAAAACTATTCCAGGGTCGGGAGACAAGTTGTCAACGTGCCCTCATTCATGGTGAAGGTGGATTCTCAGAAACACATTGATTTCTCTCTGACAAGTCCATTCGGTGGTGGTCGTCCCGGTAGAGTGAAGAGAAGGAACCAGAAGGCAGCTGCAAAGAAGGCTTCTGGTGGCGATGGAGACGAGGATGACGAGGAGTGAGGTGTAGTCGTGTTGACTATTATTTTCAAGAAGCAGCATTTTGAGTTTTCTCTCTACTGCTGCTTGTGTGGCGGGACGATGTCTTTCTTTAAACTATTTATGGATTTTTTGTTGAGATTTTAAGCATTAGGAAATTTTAGGCCTCTTGGCATGTTTTTATGACAACCCAATGATTAAGTTTTGTTATCTATATTGAAGTTGAAGTTTTGCATCTATATTTTAAGCCAATGAATTGGCTTTTGAACCCAAAGTATTGCTTTGTGGTTTATGTTTGTTTTTGTTACAAGTCTGAAATTTATATATTTCATTGTTGTAATTTTTTATTTCATTAGTTATGCTAGATTAATTATCAAAATAAAATAAAATATGCAAGATGAATAATGCGGCACATTATTATGGTTAAATGTTAGTAATAAAGAACATAACATTGGTATTTATCCTTTCATGAAATGGCTTTTGAACCCAAAGTATATCTTTGTGGTTGATGTTAGTTTTTGCTACAATTCTGAAATTTATATATTTCATTATTGTAATTTTTTATTTGGGTTAACTGCACTTACTATCTCTCTTATTTAGTGTAATTACAGTTCAGACTAACGGTTTAGTCGAGCGTCACGCAATATAAACTGTATCTTACCCCTGGTTTTAAAAGAATAAAATAGAATTAAAAAAGGGTAATTTACATCAGCACCCTCCTTCTTTAGTGCTATAATGTAGTCCGCTTTATTGATTCAATATAAAGGACACCTTCCTCTTATAATAAAATATTACATTCAACCCCTCTACGAATAACTTCTGTTATATTTTTCCTTTTTATAATTTTTCCATAATGTGCCTTTTTAATTTTTCTTTTTTATAGCCTTATATGTATATTTGTATTCTTTCAACTTATTTTAATTTACTAACTAGTTTAATTTTCTTGGCAACTTACTAATTTAAATTTTTCTAACAATAAATCGAATCTCGGTATTTGTTTTCATTTTCTAAAAAATATTCATATTGACATAAATCCAAATTTGCACTTCATTATCAAGATGTTAATAAATTTTTAACGAAATTATTTATTTAAAACTAAATTGAAACTTACAATGACATCCTCTTTAGTATGAAAAAGTACATTCACCCTCTCACGGACAAAACAAGAAATTTAGAAAATACTTTTTGATGATGTCAGCAAGTTAGTTTTCTAACGGAAAGAGGAAATTGAAAGGTTTTATTATAAAAAGGGTTTATTTGTTATGTGTTCAAAATAAACGGACTGGATTATAATTACACTAAATAAGAGGAGTAATGAGTGTAATTATCCCTTTTTATTTAATTAATTATGCAAGATAAATACGTCCTGCATGCGTATTATTGAATTAAAGAAAATTTCCTAATGTGTGTTGGCTTTATCATGAGCTCAAAGCATATAAAAATATGTAATCTGCGTTCGGGCCTCAGAAACAGATAGACATATGGGTGAGTTCGAGTCTATGTTCAATAGGCCCGATGATATTTGAATGCGTGCAAGGTATAGCTCGGTGTTTAGAGCCCTATTTGTTAGATTAGAGAAAACTCCGTAGGGAACTTGTATTATTGAGTAATATATTTATAGAGTTACATATACTTTGTAAACAAGTAAACCCTAAGCTATAAACAAGGAAGGATAAATACAAAGAAAGATATTTTAAACTATAAAGATAAATACAAGGAAATCTAAAATAAGGAAAGATCCTATGTTAATTTAGAAGATATATTCTAACACTCTCCTGCAGTCGAAACGAGAGATTCTCGAACGTATTGAGAGTGGATTGAGAATCCAAGAGGAGCCGAGGACGGTACTCCTTTAGAGAATGTTTTTTAATAGCATCTATTATTTTCTTTGCTTCTTGGTTGGTAGATATAATTTTCAATGGCTCTTGATTAAATCAAGAGGTTGTGTACTGCAACGGGCCACGATAGAAGCAATTCCTCCTTCAACAAATTCCTTCACACCCATATAATATAATTTTGTGTAAACAATTGAGAGAGAAAAGAGAATGTAAAAACAAAAAAAGGTGAGAATAGAGGCTGAAAATAGAGAGATATATAGAGAAATAGGAGAGAAGGAGAACATGTAGAAGCCGAACAAACAACGGCGGAAAAAAATAAAAAAGGAACCCCCATAGATACTAAACCTGACTATAGGGCTAGGCGCAACCGAAAATTATACCTTGCACACGAAATTTGAAGGAAAAAGATAAGTATTCTTTTATATTAACAACAATCAAAAGAACGCCATATATACTTATACGTGTGGATTTTTATTTTTTTTAAGATTAAAAAAAAAGAAAAAGAAAATAGGAGTTGAACAACTCGCAATTCAACGCCATGAAAATGAGTAAGAATTAAAGATGTGGAAATAATGAAAAAGGGAGAGAGAGATTTGTTGGCAGGAGTTGCTCTCCACGAAGAGTGGTGGGCTGCCATTGTTGTGTGTGGAAAGGTGAGAAAAAAAAATTAGGGAACCGGACGGGACGGCGATGGTAGTGGCTGGCGGAAGCGAGAGATCGTGAAAGTTGAGAGAAGAAACCCTTTAGCTCGATACCATGTTAGATTAGAGAAAACCTCGTAAGGAACTTGTATTATTGAGTAATATATTTGTAGGGTTACATAAACTTTGTAAACAAGTAAACCCTAAGTTATAAACAAGAAAAGATAAATACAAGAAAAGATATTCTAAACTATAAAGATAAATACAAGAAAATCTAAAATTAAGAAAGATTCTATGCTAATTTAGAAGATATATTCTAACACTATTAATAAAGCTATATGTACAAACTCTAGCGTTTCGATCCATTAATTACATATATATATATACATATATATATTCATTTTCTAGTTCCGCTCTACTCATTTCATAAATCCAACAATGATGTACCACTCATATCCTCGATCAAACGACAATCTGTATACTACTTTACGACCTTATCAACATAACTCCATAAGTTCAACGATCTGGTTTTTATCACTCATCCCCATTTAAAACGAAATAAATGTACCAAATTGTTCCACTTAGTTCATGCTAGACACGGCACAACCTTATCCTTTCATTGATGTTCCCCCAAAGTCTTTCTCTTTGACTATTTTGTTATTATATTTTTCAAAAATTTCTTATACTACTATTTGTGTTCACATCAGAATTCAAAATGAGAAGTGTCAACGTCACTCGCAATCAATAAAAAACATGAATATTAAACGTCCACGTAGACCGTCCCCCACACACTTGCCAATTTTGTACATGACCACACCACCTTTTTTGGCATGGTTTGGTACATATTTATATAATTTGGTCAGTTTTTAAAGGGTGCTTAGGCTTTGTTTGTTTATGTTTGAGTTTAAATTCTGAAATCTTTTCGTTCGTACTACAGATATTCGTGAAAATTTGATGTGATATATTGGTATTTGTTTATTGATACGACCATAAATCTCATATTTACTATTTGTGGAGGAATATCGACCAACACATGAAAATCGGCCAAATACCTCGTGTGAGACTATGCTGCACCCGATCTGTTGGAGCCGAAACCTTCATTACCACACATTTGTGTTGGGGTGGGTGATTTTTTTCGCCTACCACCTATGTAAAAACCACCCACCCAACACAAATGTGTGGTAATGAAGGCACCGGCTCTAACAAACCGGGTGTAGCATAGAATTGCCCAAATACCTCCAAAGGGGAGGAAAATCGGCCCTTAGGCCATATAAAATTATAAATAGGAAAATAGTCATTTTATGTGTTTTTTTCATTCACTGCACAAAAATCACTAAGTACTTTGTATCTATTCTTTCAAAAAGGTTAATAAAGGAGTTCTAGTATTTCATCTTGTGAATTTGAGTGTTCTTTATATATTCTTGCATATTATTAGTAGCAATTTAAAGTATCAATTGTGTTTGGTTATACGTTTTCTTGGTGTAAAAATCGAATTATATATCATTTATATTTTAAAAAAATGATTGAAATTTATTAAATGTGTCAAATCAATAATAATGATGTATGATGAGTTAATTGATTGTAATGATGAGTTAATTGATTGTAAAGTATGAAAGATGAAGAGAAAAATATTATAAAGTAAATAACTATTGATTGATGATTGTGTGAAATGAATCAAATGATAAGTATGATGATTGATAGATAGTTATATTGGAGAATGTGAAGGTTAATTTGAAAAAAAAACGTATTTAGTTGAAAATAATTTGTAATGTGAAATTTTATGATTTTGTGATTCAAAATATTGAAAATAAAATTTGAAAACATAGACAAACAAGGCCTTAATTTTTTATTTCTGTTTTTTGTTTTTCAAAATTTTTCTTATGTGTCTAATGTGTGGAGATCTAATTTTTTTTTTTGGATTTATGAAAATATGCCCCTTAGTAATCTTCCCGAAGATTACAATGTGTGCCAAATCATTTGTTAGGCACAAGTAAGATTTTAGAAATTAATACAATCACAATAATTTATATAATAAGACTCATATCAGATATAAAAGGTTGAAATTAAAAAAAAAAATTGAATTCTCAAAGCTTCCTAAAAATTAACTCCATCGTTTTTTTCACTATATATCATGGTGTATTTTCAAAACATGCAATGTTTCTACTTTCCACACAAGCAACTTTGAATTTAAAAAGACTAATAATTCACATTATCCTAAGATAGTCAAAACAAAATATATATCCATTGAAGATATATATATATATATTATACACATTTTAGGGCGGCTATATATTTGAGTGGTTACCATTTGGACACAATCTTATCATTTTAATTAGTGATTAAGTCTTCTTAATTTTCATTGTCTTTTTCACATGTCGAACAATCACGTACGTATCTTAATGGATGGACTATTACGCCATATGGAACAATCACGTAATATTGAACTAGTCAAAACAAGCTCAATATTACGCCATATAAGTTGTTTTATAAATTATTTCTTAATTTATGTGGAATGGGGCAAGCTTTACACCATGCTGGGAAATCTATTCATATGGCAACATTTGGATAATTAAACACTATTTTAATTAAGTATAAAAATCGTGACTCATCCAAATTTTTTGTGTTTTTACATTTTTTTATATAATTTTGTTTGTTTACACTTTTTTTTTTTAAACTACATGAGTTTTTACAAAGTTTTATATCTTAGCATTTTTCCGGTGGAATGTCTATAGGGATTTTATTATATACATTGCATGTGAACCTTTTAAGATAAAGAGATGATATTTATGTCCCTTGTGATTACCATTTTTTACCCTTTTGAGTTGAAATACCATTTTGAATAAATCAAGTGAACCACAAAAAAAAAAAAACATTTTCAATTGATAAAATGTCATTTTTATCTTTAAAAGGGTCACATGAAATGTATGTGATGAAATCCCGACGAATATCCTGCCGAAAAATGCTAGATGATAAAATTTTATAAAAAATCGTGTAATTTAGATAAAGAAATATGAAAAAAAAAAGTATAAAAAAGTATAAAACCCTAAATTTTTTGAATGAGTCATTGTTTTTTATCGTATAATTTAATTAATGCTTACAGCTAAGAAGATAATGCTCTGGAGAGGAGCAAAGACTAGCAAATGCCTTTTCTTTTCGTGCAATCATGAATATTTTCTACTTTTGCAATTTGTGAAAACATGTCTCTCTTTCTTTTATCTTTTCGAGCGATTTATATATATAACAATATTCTTGCTTAAATTGACTTACACTTTATAAGGACTTTTTAAATAAATAATATTATTTTAAATAATATTTATATAAATAATACAAAAAATAATAATTCAGAACTAGTATGATACGCCATTGGTAATGGCGTATCCAGGTGGATCCGCCATTACCAATGGCGTATCCACATTTTCCGATTTTTTTATTTTTTTATTTTGCTGATTTTTTTTTTAAAAAAATTTATGTGACAGGGTACGCCATTGTGAATGGCGTACCCTCACATATTGTTATTTTCCTTTCTTATTTTCCTTTGTGAATTTTTGTCATTTTTGGGATAATTTTTTGACATTTTTTTGTACATTTTTGGGTTTCGACTTCAACATAAAAAATGTAGATTGACTCACAAAGTTTGTAACGGTGCAAGAATTGATTCATTTCGATATCCAGGTGAAAAAATACAACATGTTAAAGTCACACATACGGATTTTTCAAAAAAAAAAATTCTGTCATTTTTGGGATGATTTTCTGATATCTTCTGTACATTTTTGGGCTTCGACTTCAACACAAAAAATGCAGATTGACTCACAAAGTTTGTAGCGGTGCAAGAATTGATTCATTTCGATATCCATGTGAAAAACTACAACATGTTAAAAAAGTCACATATATACGAATTTTTCGGAAAAAAATATTTTTTCGTCATTTTTGGGATGATTTTTCGACGTTTTCTGTACATTTTCGGGTTTCGACTTCAACACAAAAAATGTAGATTAACTTGAAAATTTTGTAACGGTGCAAGAATGGATTCATTTCGATATCCATGTGAAAAACTACAACATGTTAAAAAAGTCACATATATACGAATTTTTCGGAAAAAAATATTTTTTCGTCATTTTTGGGATGATTTTTCGACGTTTTCTGTACATTTTCAGGCTTCGACTTCAACACAAAAAATGTAGATTAACTTGAAAATTTTGTAACGGTGCAAGAATGGATTCATTTCGATATCCATGTGAAAAAATACAACTTGTTAGAGCAACTCCAATGGGCTCTATTTTTGTGTAATTTTTACCTTTTTGCCGCTCCAATCTCACACAAAAATAGGGGGAATGAATAGTGTCACGCTATATGTAGCGTGACACTGTTCATTCCGCTATTTTTTTTGTGGATAGGCCCCACAAATTTTATTTTTTGTTAATGTTTTATCTATTTTAGTTTGGTATTATAATTTTGTATAGTTACAATTAAGTCCTATTTAATTAGGTCCCTAAACTTTGAAAAAGTTATGACTAGGTCCTATGTTTGTAATTTTTGTTAATTTATTATATATGATTTTAATTCAATTATGAATAATAGATATATATTAAAAGTAGTACAAAGTGCACATTAAAATATGATAGACAAAAACCAAAATATTCATTTCAACATAGATTATATTGCATAAAATACCAAAATACACGTTTTGAAAAAAGAGTAATTAAAGAGATAAATAAGACTAATAAATTAGATGGACAATAACAACTTAATATGAACGTGATCTCAGCGCAACATGATAATTGAAGATGAACGTGATCTCAGCGCACCAATTGCAGTTGTGGTAGAAGCACCACCTTCAACAGTTGAACTGGCGGATGAAAATCAGAGGTTTCAACAATTTCTTGATCGATATAGACAAATCAAAGATAGGAATGCTCATATTGAACTTCGTAATGCATTAATAGAGCATTTATGGGAGCAACATGGTAATTCACAAAATTAATGAATAATATTATCGAGTCATTTTCAATCGTGTTGTATTAATGTAAATCAATCAATGTAATGTTTGTTTTAATGTTCTATATAAATTGTAAACTCAACCTTTATATCTCGTGTAAATTTTTAATTTAATTTACAAAATATCAAATAGATTTAAATTTAATTTTCATAATTTATTATTAAATATTTATTTTAAATTACGAAAATATAATAGATTGTAATATTATAAAACAAGACAATATATTTACCTGGATAAATACGTAATAAAAAACTTAAAGTTGGGTGTTATTTGTAAAATATGAGAAATATTATAAATGAGGTGTAAAAAGGAATATTCTAGGGAATATACTTTTTGTGTGAGGAATAGTGCAGTACATTGGAGTGCAGTTACTGTAGCTGCACAAAAATAGTGCAAAAGTTGTTGTATTTTTGTGTTATACCTTGGAGTTGCTCTTAAAGTCACACATGGATTTTTCGGAAAAAAAAATTTCGTCATTTTCGGGATGATTTTTTGACATCTTCTGTACATTTTCGGGCTTCCACTTCAACACAAAAAATGTAGATTGATTCACAAAGTTTGTAATGGTGTAAGAATTGATTCATTTCGATATCCAGGAGAAAAAATATAACATGTTAAAAAAGTCACATATATATGGATTTTTCGGAAAAAATATTTTTTCGTCATTTTCGGGATGATTTTTCAACATTTTCGGGCTTTGACTTCAACAAAAAAAATGTAGATTGACTCACAAAGTTTGTAACTGTACAAGATTTGATTCATTTCGATATCCAGGTGAAAAAATACAACATGTTAAAGTCACACATACGGATTTTTCGAAAAAAAATATTTTTTGTCATTTTCGGGATGATTTTTTGACATCTTCTGTACATTTTCGGGCTTCGACTTCAACACATAAAATGTAGATTGATTCAAAAAGTTTGTAATGGTGAGAGAATTGATTCATTTCAATATCCAGGTGAAAAAAATACAACATGTTAAAAAGGTCACACATATACGGATTTTTTGAAAAAAATATTTTTTAAACTTCTTTATTAAATTTAATGTATTTTTTTTCACCCGGATATCGAAATGAATCAATTCTTGTACTGTTACAAACTTTGTGAGTTAATCTACATTTTTTACGTTGAAGTCGAAGCCCGAAAATGTACAGAAGATGTCAAAAAATCATTCCGGAAATGATGAAATTTTTTTTCTCGAAAAATCCATATGTATGACTTTAAGATGTTGTATTTTTTCACCTAAATATCGGAATGAGTCAATTCTTGCATCGTTACAAACCTTGCGAGTCAATCTACATTTTTTGTGTTGAAGTCGAAGTCCGAAAATGACGAAAAAATATTTTTTTCCGAAAAATCCGTATATATGTGACCTTTTTAACATGTATTTTTTCACCTGCATATCGAAATGAATCAATTCTCATACCGTTACAAACTTTGTGAGTCAATATACATTTTTTGTGTTGAAGTTGAAGCCCGAAAATGTACAGAAGATGTCAAAAAATCATCCCGAAAATGACGAAATTGTTTTTTCGAAAAATCGGTATGTGTGACTTTAACATATTGTATTTTTTCACCTGGATATCAAAATGAATCAATTCTTGCACCGTTACAAACTTTTCGAGTCAGTCTACATTTTTTGTGTTGAAATCGAAGCCCGAAAATGTACAGAAAATGTCGAAAAATCATCCCAAAAATGATGAAAAAATATTTTTTTCTGAAAAATCCGTATATATGCAACTTTTTTAACATGTTGTATTTTTTCACCTGGATATCGAAATGAATCAATTATTGCACTGTTACAAACTTTGTGAGTTAATCTACATTTTATGTGTTGAAGTCGAAGCCCGAAAATGTACAGAAGATGTCAGAAAATCATCCCGAAAATGACGGAATTTTGTTTTTTTCCGAAAAATCCGTATGTGAGACTTTAACATGTTGTATTTTTTCACCTGGATATCGAAATGAATCAATTCCTGTACCGTTACAAACTTTGTGAGTCAATATACATTTTTTGTGTTAAAATCGAAGCCCGAAAATGTACAAAAGATGTTGAAAAATCATCCCAAAAATGACGAAAAATCCACGAAGGAAAATAAGAAAGGAAAATAAGAAAGGAAAATAACAATGTGAGGGTACGACATTCACAATGGCGTACCCTGTCACATAAATCTAAAAAAAAAAATCAGCAAAATAAAAGAATAAAAAAATCGAAAAATGTGGATACGCCATTGGTAATGATGGATCCACCTAGATACGCCATTACCAATGGCTTATTATACTAGTTCTGAATAATTTTTTTTTTGTGTATTATTTAAATAAATATTATTTAAAATAATATTATTTATTTAAAAAGTCCTAGATAAATATGATAATATTTGTTTTATGATCGATCATCTTTCTTAAGGTGCGCATCTAGACAAAGACTAGCAAATGCCTTTCCTTTTGTGCAATCATGAATATTTTCTACTTTTGCCATTTGTGAAAACATCTCTCTCTTTCTTTTATCTTTCCGAGAGATTTATATATATATATATATATATATATATATAACAATATTCTTGCTTAAATTGACTTTACACTATATAATATGATAATATTTGTTTTATGATCGATCATCTTCGTCGAGGTGTGCACCTAGGCAAAGACTAGCAAATGCCTTTCCTTTCGTGCAATCATGAATATTTTCTACTTTTGCCATTTGTGAAAACATCTCTCTCTTTCTTTTATCTTTTCGAGAGATTTATATATATATAACAATATTCTTGCTTAAATTGACTTTACACTCTATATATAATACGATAAATATGATAATATTTGTTTTATGATCGATCATCTTCGACACGGTGTGCACCTAGAGAAGTATATATCATTAATTTGCTATGTAATTAATATGATTAAGTGATGGTAAAATTACTAATTTTTGTTCCATTCGATAGGGAAGAGTATTTTTGTCCCATTTGTCGGGACTCTTTATTTCCAATTTCACGGTTTAAAATTTGTTGCGCATCCATTTGATTTGTGTCATTAGATTTTGAAGCTAATTGGCCACGTGATATGTGGTCGTTAATTCTACTGATTTAATGTAGAAACATGAACGCTTAACAAGGACACTTTTACATGAGTTTTCTCACTATCAACATTTTTCATTCTTAAGGTCCTTATGTGCCTTCGATATGAGTTTTTTCACCAAATCAATAAAACTAACGACCATGTGATACTCACTTGACAAATTTGCTCCAAATGTTGACAGCATGAACCAAACATGCAATAATTTATTAGTCGTAATATTAGATTTGTAGAGACTGAGGCCCCATGACTTAAAGGTCATGGGTTCGATTTCACCATATGTGTGGGTTATTTTTCTACTTATATAGTAGTTATAGTTATTTGTTTCTAGTTTATAATAGGAAATTATTAATTATAATTGTTGATTTGATATCTAATGTAATGATTCAAACGTTTCATTAAAAAAAAAAAATTCTAGAGATCATATAGCTTATGACCAAAGTGTCCCCACCGGTATTCAATGGGATAAATGGGATAAAGATGCAACATAAGTACCAAAAGACACTTCAAAAAGATAATGTTCAATACATCAATTATGTGTTGACAAATAGGCACAATTAGCCAATCTTCATTTAAATAGACTTGACCTAAAAAGATTAGTCTATGTTAGTTTGTATATTATATACATTTGGTGTGTACACACGGCATGAGTGGAAGTATGTGGTAAAAGTTTGTTATTTTGTCACTAATTAAATATATATACATGAGTGAAAAAATTTATGTTTTATCATAAAAAGAATTTTTAAAAGTTAAATAGTGACAAAAATTGTGTATAAGTTGTCATTCATAACAACTAGTAACAAAGGAGTTGTTCAATATTAAAATAGTAACACATATTTAGTGATAACTTAGTAACAACCAAATAGTTATCACCATATTTGAATTATCATTGATTGTCTTTAGTGACAACTTAGAACTAGTTCGTGTCACTAAAGATCATTACAGTGACAAAACAAAAATTATTGTCACTCATTATGTATAATGATAGTATTGTCATTAATATAAGTTTTTATTGTAGTGTTAATAAATATAAAATAAAAATATGAAAATGAATTATTCTAGATATGCATGTGTAGCATAAATATAGTACCACTTTTTATATGCTTTTATTTTAATATAATATACTATTTTGTGCCATTTTTGCCTTTTATTATGAGCAAGACATTTATAAAATGATACATCTAACATTTCTTTATCAATGGTGGATTTCACCATGCGGCACCAAAACTCCACCTTAAATCATGCGAGGATGATGCAATTTTACCTTTAGATTCGATTATAAAACTAGAAAATGGGAGTGGCTTTACTTTAATTAATTGGAAATAATTTCTAGTTTCTTGGGGAACCTTTAATTGTTTTTAGAGTAATCACTTGCAAAATGTCATTTAATTGTCAATAATTGGACTAAATTTGAGTCGTATATAGTCATTTAATTTGAGTAGTATTAAATATTTTGTTAAAATTGTCAATAATTCTACTAATTTTTCATCATATGCACGACCAAATTCGAAACAATATCAATGGGGGCCTGCCATTCGATTTTTGATAAGATCATGATAATGACATTTATGCACGAAAGAATAGTACAATAAATGTATCCAACGAACAAGTGGTCGGGATATGACAATTATTTTTGGTATCATAACTTTATATTATTTGGGATCCCCCATTGTTCTAGATCATGGTGTGGCCTTGTATGTTTTTGTGATTCTAAATTATGGTACGGTTAGAACTATCTACGTATAGTGAATTTTATGTTTTGATGTGTGTATAATATAATATATATATATATACGATATACCTAAAATATTATTAGATTTAATAGTCGTCAGCTCGTATTCCTTGGAATATATAGGGTCGTATATGTGAAATACTACCTCGAATACGAGAAAACGAGACAGGTTTCACACCCGGCCTCTATAACCTTGGTATTTGCATTACACTCCAAGATCCGCGTGTTTTTGAAATTCGGGTAGGGTCGGTTCATGGCCCGACCCGATGGGCGTCGAATGTGTGCCACCCATCTGATACACGTGTAGGGACTCCGTAGGCAAGACGTCTTGTCAATCATTCGCCCTACAGTATCGAATGAAAACTCTATAAATACAATCATTTATGAAGAAGTGGGGACTGAGAATCTGAGCCATAAATACTACGAATCACTACTCGTGGAGCTTAGATAATCGGAGATTCGAGAGTACGAACCTCTTATACAATACGAGTGATCATAATACTACGAATCATATCAATTCTAACCACCTCATTCGAACTACGTTTAGACTTGATCCCAAACGGGTACGTAGGCAACTCAACATCGTATGAGTGCAGTCTATAATATTGATAGCGTGTTTTTTCTGCGTATTGTCGATCCTCTTGACTGGGATAGTAGGGGAGAAATCCGCGCTAGATCAGTTTGGCGCCGTCTGTGGAAAACTACTCGAGAGTCGCTGAGTTTGGCGTCAGGATGGAAGGAGATGGTCAGAAGGACAAGCAAGTTCGCATTGAGGATTCTATGTCTTCTGCTCCTGACAGGAGCGGTGGTGACAGAGGTGATGAGAAGATGTTAGTAACAAAAGGAGAGTTGGAGAAGATGGTTCAGCAGAAGGTGGACGAAGTTCTGAGTCGTTTGATGGCGTCGGGGCCGGTAACTCCGAGCGTACCTAAGACTCCGGGGGCTCCCCTGGCGCCTAGGAAGCTGTTCCCTGAAGATGAAGGTTTGAATCCAGAGCGTAGAAAGAGGGTCGAGCAAGGAGCACAGTCCGATGAGGAGGTCAATAGCGGGGCTAGTGCGCACGGGGAGGTTCGACGGGGAAAGCAGCCCTTGCAGGAGGAGAGGGAGTAGCCAGCTTTGTCAAGGGCATAAATTGATGATATTTATGAAAAGCTTGGTAGGACGAATCGTAGACCGGAGGCGCCTCGTTCAAAAAATAGACCGATGTCTGCACTGATGGCTAGAAACTCGCCGTTTTGTGAAAGTATAATGTTTGAAGAACCCCCGAGTTCATTCAAAGCTCCTCTTTTGCCTACATATGATGGGACAGGTGCTCCGGGGCCACATTTAACTACTTTTGAACTGCTGATGTCGTTGTATCATCAATCGAATGCCATAAATGCACGGGTTTTGTGATGACTTTGGTCGGACGGGCTCAAGACTGGTTCACTAGTTAGCAGCCCGGTTCGATAGTGTCCTACGAACAGCTCATTAAGAGGTTTGAAAATCATTTTGCCACCAACAAGAAGGCCAAGAAGTCTGTGTCGTCCATGATGGGGTTCAAGCAGGGTCCGGGAGAGAGTCTGAGGGATTTTGTTCATAGGTTTAATCAGGAAGTTTTAGAAATACCTGAATTAACTCATGATCTTGTGGTAACATTTCTTTTGTTGGCTTTGAAAAAAGGTACTTTGGCCTCTGCCCTTGCTTGTCGTGCACCTAAAGATCAAGAAGAGCTGATGCAGCTGGAAGAGCAGTGTATCAACGAGGAGGAAATGAACCTGTCAAAAGATCCCGAGGCTTGCAAACCCGTAAACGATCGACGAGATCGAAAAGACAATAGCTATCGACAGGAAGGGTCAAGGTCTGAAAAGAACCACGAACGACCCCCTCGATACTCAAAATACGAGCAGTACACCCCCTTGAAAGCATCAAGAGGCAGAGTGCTACTGGCGGTGCAGCATATGAATGCAATTTGATGGCCCAAGCCAATGAAATCGAAATCCAGAGCAAATTCAGATAAGTATTGTCAGTTTCACAAAGACAATGGCCACGATACTGAAGAATGTTATCAATTGAAAGATGAACTTGAACGTTTGATTAAAGATGGTGTTCTTAACGACTTTATTGATCGTACTCTTGCGGAAGTAAGAGCTCCAGAAGCTAATCGCCCAAAAGAGATACAACAATCGCGTAGTCGATCGCCCGATCGTTTCCGTTATAAAAGGGATGGAGACCGGTATGAACATCAGGTCCGGGACAGTCGCCCATATGACCGTCCCCGGACTGATGACCATCGTCGAAGTGACAACTATCGACGCAATGATGAAAAGAGGGACAATGACAACAGTCATCAGGGTGATCGACATAAAGAACATACTAATGTAGTCAGGGCGGAGATCCACACTATAGCGGGAGGACCGGCTGGAGGTGATTCGTCCAGTGCGAGAAAAAGTGTTGGTCCCAAGTGGTATACGAAAGGGTCTAGAAGGGGGGGTTGAATAGACCCTGAAGTCTTTTTCGACTTCTTAAAAATTCGTATCACTTTGAAGTATTTGAACGCTTGACAGGTTTAAGCGCTGGATGTGACGCTTGAGAAACGTTAACTTAGACTCGGTGATTTCAACGCTTACCAAAGTAGGGCAGAGTTTAGTCACTAAATCAGAGTTAGCACAGCGGAAGTATTTTATAGCTTAGCGTTCGGTTAATTAATCGAAAGTGGTCGCTTGGTTGTTTTAAGACTTTATCAGAATGTATGCAGTATGAATAGTAAAGCAGTAAGACAATGAATGCTTAAAGAGGTAAATGACACAAGATATTTGTAAGGTTCACTGGATGATGTAATCCCAGCTACGTCCTTCTTCTCCTTTTATCAGGGAGGTTTTTCCACTATGATGATTATCGAAGAGTCACACAGAGACTTCTACAAGATAGAGGGAGATTGGATATGATCTTGGAACTCCTTGGTCACACAGATTTCAGCTCCACTAAAGATCTTCTATCCCCTTGCTTCTTTCACTCAGAAATGGTGCAAGTTACTCTTGATCTCGGAACTCCTTGGTCACACAGATTTCAGCTCCAATAGAGATCAACTTCAACAAGCTTCTTTTACACAAAAATATTGCTTGCAAGTCAACCAGCTTTCTCACTCAGATGAAAGGTGTTGATGGTTTTGGTCATGGGTTTGTTTGTTTTTGGAAAGTTCAAACAACTTGGGGATATCTCAATGGTAGTATAGGTTCTTCATAAAAAGAGATTTGAGATATGGGTGACTGTCTCTGGAATATTTGTGAAAAGCTTATATGGATATTTGGCTATGATTTTTAGTAAGCTTTTCTTTCAACAAGGTAGGTATTTTTTTGTGTGTGTCACTTTTGCATTAGTTTACTTGTTTGTTGAAAGAGCTATTTATAAGATATTGGTGGTTTTTGTCCGTTTGACTCGGTTGGAGTCTCGTTTCCCCAAACATTCCTTGAGTTCAGACATTTCTAACTTTGGGTATATTTAATTGGTTAGGCATGGTCTTGGTTTCATAAATCTGACAGCCTAGGTCAAAGATATGGCTTGCCCATAAGTTATAGTGCTTATATTTTAATAGCACTTATCCGACTTTTAATGCATCTTGTCTTATTTCCATTGGAAATAATTCGTCCGTTTGATTCATGCATTTTTTAAGTCTTTGGATGGTTTTTGGGTCTGAATTCTTTTTCAGGTTACGTTCTTTGTAGGTTGTGTTGGTTTAACCTTTTTGGACGCTTGCTGAAGAGAATAGTTATTCTCGTGTATTGGACAGACGCTTGGACTGATCCTGACTTTCCTTTTTTTATTTCAGACGCTTACTCTTCAATCTTGTCTTGATGGTCTCACTGAGAATTCCGTCATTTCACTTGATATTGAGTATTCGTCCTGAGTTATCCATTCGTAGTTTGAGCACTGGGATAATCCCTAAAGCGTTTGACGGACGCTTCAAGATATCTTTATCCATTGTAGCTTTAGACGCTTGATCTTCACCTTCATCACTTGGTAGACTCACCCAGAATTTTCCTAAGTGTTTTAGTGTCACATACTTAGTCTAAGGATTTCTACAAAGATAAATACTATAAGCGTAAGATAAATAAGCTTTCAGGTACTTATACATAACATTCTATGAAAGCTTTTACACTTTTCGGAGTCTAACAGAAAGTCTTATTTGTAATCATCAAAACATCTAATATGAAATTCCTAACAATTTCCCCCTTTTTGATGATGGCAATACTTATTTAGTTCAAGCGTTAGATACCTGAAGGTTAGCGTAAGTTAGTAAGTTAGTTTGAGCTTTAACGAGATGTTTCAGCTGTAAAATGCATTTTATATATATATTTCACAGTACAGGCATTTTACAACTAAAAAGAGAGAGACACAAGTAAAAGTTAAGATCGTGGCTTGATCTTGTATCTCTTAGTCATTTCAGCACGGATTGCTTCAGTTATCTGATCTTCTAACGTCATCATTGCAGCATGATCTTTACTGATTATGTGCTTGTTTTCTTGAACTTGTCGTGCCTTAAAGGCAATGAAGTGTTTATCCCATTCCTCTGGACTGATGCCTATGTATCGTAGGCAAATTCTGAAGGTTTGGTCGAAGTCAGACATTTTTCTTTCTAAGGCTAATACTGCTGGATCAGTTGGTTCTGGAATTGATGCTCTGAGAAGAGGAATGTCAAACTGTTCAAGCAGTGCTCTTGAAGGCAATGGAAGAGTTGGATAGAGCACTTTGGGAGTTTCTTTCTTATTGGACGCTTCAACCGATGTGGTTACCCAAGAGGGATAGGGATACCTTGGTTCTGCACTCAGTGTGAGAGAAGTATCAATGTGTTGACGCTTGGATGGTGGAGGAGGAACTTGATCTTTAGATGTTGACGATTTCCTCTTTTCTCCCTTCTTTTCCCCCTTATTGCCATCATCAGTCTGTATGAAATGCTGAGTAAGAAGACTGACTTGAGCAGCAATCTGAGCGACAGAGGCCTCAAGAGTGGTTAGACGCTGGTCGAAATGTTCTTTCATGACCAGGAGTTGAGCTTGATTAGCGTCTGTGAGAGAGGTCTCGAGAGCCGTGAACCGGTCTTGTAGATCATTGGTTAAAGCCACATGACTTGCCTGAGTAGCTGTAGATAGTTGCTGTATTTGAGTGAGGCATTCAGTCATGGACGGTTGAGCGTGGGGAAGTGCAGGGCGGACTTGTGGCTTAAAACGAGATGTGTGTTTGAGAGATTCAATAGGTACTTGATTAGTAGGATCAAATACTGTTCCTCGAAGCTCTGGAGCAGTGTTGGACTCGGTGGATGCAGTAGAGTCGGATTCAGTTGGACTGGGAGAATGAGGCGCTTGAGGTAACTCTAATAAGCGCTCAGGAGCAGGTAACAGTTCAGCTGGTGCTGCAGGAAATTCTGATTCTATTCGGCTAAAGTTCGTAAACCGAAAGTCCAAGCTGGCAAACGGTTCATCTGCATATGGATACGTAGCAGTCTGCAGAAGTTCATTCAAATGTAGAGTGGGGAGATAAGTACCTTGAATGAACGTTCTGATAGGACTATCCAGTGCCCTGATATACAGTGGCCCGAGGATATCCAGCACATGAGTGGGAAAGAGTTTGGAGGGCGCTTTGCAGATGGAGAATAAGGCATCTGGGCAATAGTGTTGTGAGAAGCCAATTAGCCGATCTGTTGGGAGAGTCTTCGGTTTCCGAGAGTCGGGAACGCGGAGCCGGTAATACTCTTCCAAGTATGGGTAGATGGCTGAAGCAAGCGCTTGAGATCTTTCTAGCAGCGATAAACCAAAATCATAGTGACTGGAGACTTCTTGTCGAATAGACGGAAGAAGTGGATATCCTCTGAAAGAATTGATCCGAGAGCCATCCCATTGTCGCAGATTGTCTGTGAAGATTTTGTCGAATAGAGAGACTGGAGGCATAATTGCCATCATGAGAGAAAAGTTGTCTTCACAGTGGCTAGGGGTGCAGTTCAGACAGGACATGGGAGAAGAGCCGCTGGTGGACGCTTGATCATCAAAGCGTAGAGAAGAGTTGGCCAGTTTGTGCAACGCTTGTCTTAAGCGGTGTTCAGGTTGATGGCGGATCAGAGGCAGCTTCAGAACGGGTCAAGTCTATGCTGGCGCTGCATCAGCATGTAGCGTGTCACCCATGTAAGCTTCTATTCATGTAAGCATGTAGCGTGTCACCCATGCGTCAGCATCTATTCATGAATCCCTATTCTGAATAGATGGGGAGCACTAACCAAGTCTTCAAATTTATACGTGTCACCCATGTAAGCTTCAACCCATCTTATCTCAGTCATACAATACTCAGTTCCTGCATTAAGTATAGCACGAAACCCTTGGTGATGAATATCACAGATGGATTCAAAACGATACCTGTCGGGTTGGTAGTTAGCGTTCCAGACGCAGTCAAAATATGCATCGGTTTCAAGTTGAATCATCTCGGTCAGGGATGCTGGACGCTCACCGGCATGTACTCCTTTATTCTTCCACAGGAGGAGAGGATTAGCTGAGCGCTTGTTTTCCTCGCTTTTGACCAGTGTTAGAGAGTGAGAATAGCCTTCTCTGTTTAGTAGCTCTTCCGTTGGGTTCAGAAGCTGATCCTGACGCTCATAGACTCTGATGTTGTAGTCGCGGAGAGCGAAGCCAGTGGGTTTGCTTGTCCCACAGTCCAGATAATAAGCTAAGTCAACATCAGCTCTAGGAGTCGTGCCTCCTTGCCGCTGTGCTTGGAGAGTGACGGAAGCCGGGATGTGTGTGGGAGTCTTCCCGAGTTCAAGCGCTGTGTAGTAAGCTTCATCAGCTGGGATGGAGGCTGTATTAAAGAGAGTGTTGCGTACAGCCAGATCAAACTTTATGAGCTTGGCGATATCATTTTCGGCATTGATAAGACTTTCTTCATTGTAACCTGCAGGTATGAAGTTCTCTGCGGGCGCTGGAGGCAAATAATCGACTGAGTGATCGATAGTCTTTGAGGGATCCAGCTTGAAGAAATGTCGATGGATCACAACGTCGTTAGCATCGCTCTGACCTTCTGAGCGTGCCTCTGTTGTACTAGGTAATGCAAGCAATGGTTGAGCCCTTGGGATTTCAGGTTCATCCGGCTCGAGATTTGTAGATTCGATGGCAGCTTCATGTGCGATGGCCACAATTTGGGTCATATCAACATCCAGATGGACATCAACTGGTGTCTCAAAGGATGATATCGGGACAGCAGCTATGGCTTGATCTCTTTGTGTAGTCTCAGAAGAGATGGCAGCAGTTGGACGCTTACGCCTCTTGAAGATACGCTTCACATTTATACCTTCGGCGGGGAACGCTTGAGTCTGTGGAACTGCAGGTTCTTCAAAGTCAATATTTTTGAGAACCTTTTCCAGATCTTTCCGACTAATGAGGGGTATAGAATCCTCGTCATCTTCATCGCTTTTGATAGGTTGAGCCTTGGGCTTTCGAGGAGCCCGTTTCTTTGTGACAGTGGGACGCTTCACATTATGTTTGGCTTTTGCCTGATCTGGACGCTCAGCCTCCTCATCTGACGCTGCTCGGACAACTTGGCGCTCAGAGAGAGGCTTAGCAGCACCTCCAACTTTGGGTGGATTGAAAAGATTATTGATGATTCTTGGCCCATAGAACTTATGCTTGGCCACGGTGACTCTTGCTGAAGAGGTGCATTCTGCTCGGAAAAGTAGATCACTTAAAACTAGACCATAAGGTCTGTTTGAAGTGCGTAGACTGTCTCTGAACCTGCTGAATATATAGGCGCTCCAGTTGATTTTTATCTTGAGTAGGATGGCAGTCATCATCTGGAACTGGGTTGGGTTGATTTTGTCGAAGGTTCCCACTCTGCATTCTATGTTTTTACTGCAGAAATCAGCCAAGACTCGATACCTGTTCACTATATCTTTCTTCTCAAAGTACGGTTTGTATGGAACATCATCGTAAGCGTTAATCTGAGTCCAGACTTCTTGAATTTGTTCTTCAGTGATAGTGTCTAAAGTGGCTCCAGCATTAGGTAGAGAGAAATTCTGGGCAATAGAGGCCGCAGAGAGAGTGAACGTCTTTGATTCCTTCTTGGAGACAGGAAACAAACAAGTGATGGAAGTCTCATCGTCAGACAGTCTAGCATTTCTCAAGAAAAATTCTAGTTCTTCAGGAAACATATACGAGTATTTCGTGAGAAATTTCTGAAGCCCAGCCTCTGCTACAGAATCCATTATTTCCGTTAAATCAATTTGGGGGTTTTCATAGAGAAACTTCCAATCAACTATAAGGCCTTCAGTGATCTTGACAATAACTTCAGCGGTTCCAGCAGTAGCTTTCTTGGGTGCCATTAGTGAGCAGTAGACAGAGATTACGAAGGAAACTTTTTCGTTTTTTGAAAAAGAGAGAGACTTGTTTTTGCACGAATGTAATAGAGTATAAGAGTGTTTGTGTTCTGCAGAAACTTCAATTTGAATGTTCGGTGTGTTTGAAGTTTGAGATGTTGACACGTGGAGGAATATAAATCTCAGCCATTAAAATATAACTGTGGACGTGAATTTAGATTAAATAGGCACGATTTCTTTTAGTAACTGCCACATATACTATTTTGAAGTCCGATTAAAAGTTTGAAACAGAGACTGAGAGTGATACGTGTGCCCATGAAAAGCGGAGACGTTCTTTATGAAAACTGTTCGGGAATCATAATTTTGAACACTATTCAAATGCCCGCCAAAAATTTGTTAAAGCGTCCGGACCTATTCAGAATGACGCTTGAAACAATTTAGTGTTATGTGGACGCTTGAAAATCTTGAGAGTCTCTTTCAAGTAACATGTTGTGCTTTAGCGGTCATTGTAACATATAGAATTATTCCTTTCAGGGTGTATATGAGGACACAGTTTCCCAGTACTTATCATTAGGTCTTGGTAGTAGTGTTTTACTTTTGGTTTAAAATATTCAGCGCTGGTTGTATTCGTCTAAGATACATGGTAATTGTACTGGCGCGTGTACATATGCTGAACCATCTTTGAAAAACGTGATGAGTACCCATGGGTTTTCTTGAGCGAAGGGTGAGGAATGTCAAGTCAGCATTAATTGCATTGATTGACTAATCCACTTTCTCGTTTTAGCGTAGGGTAATGTACGCTTGCTTTTAAAAGGGTCTTTTTACTAACTGCTTTAGCCGGGAATAAAGCTAAGCGTTTAGTTTATTTTGAAAGAAGTGCAGACGCTAAGACAGATTTGTGTAATAAGCGTCAAAAAGGTTTTAAGTGTATGGTGCTAAGTGCGTATGACCGATGCAAGGGAAAACATTTTTTGTCATATTCACTTAGGTATAGTTAGCTCCTTTAAGGTTCCCCCTATGTAGGTTCCCCATAAATTTCATAACATACAGTGAATTCCCCCTAAATTTCATGCCTAACAAAAGTATGATGTTTCGAATGATTAAGCATTTAGATCAATCATACCTAGTTCACTTCTTAAAGTGAGAAAACGTTGTTCGTTAAGCGCTTTGGTGAAGATATCTGCCAGTTGCTTTTCTGTACTAATGAAGTGCATGGAGATATCTTTCTTTTGAACGTGGTCACGTAGAAAGTGATAGCGAATGTCAATGTGTTTGGTTCTAGAGTGAAGAACTGGATTTTGAGTCATTGCTAAGGCGCTTTGATTGTCACAATGGATAGGAGTTGGATCTAGGATTATTCCATAATCTCTAAGTTGTTGCCTCATCCAAAGGATCTGTGCACAACAGCTTCCAGCGGCTACATACTCAGCCTCAGCGGTGGAAGTAGCGATGGACTGTTGCTTCTTACTATGCCATGAAATTAGTCTATCACCTAGAAATTGACATGTTCCACTAGTACTTTTTCTATCTATTTTGCATCCTGCAAAATCTGCATCTGAATAACCAATTAGTTCAAAAGGAGAATCCCTAGGATACCATAAGCCCACATTTTGTGTGCCTTTTAGGTACTTAAGGATTCTTTTAGCAGCAATTAAGTGTGATTCTCTAGGATTAGCTTGAAATCGTGCACACATGCATACTGAGAACATAATATCAGGTCTACTAGCTGTAAGATAAAGAAGTGATCCAATAATACCTCTATAGTTAGTGATATCAATTTTCTTTCCATTATCGTCTCTATCTAGCTTAAGCGTTTGGCTCATTGGAATTTTTTAAAGTGATGCATTTTCCATACCAAATTTCTTGATCATATCTCTAGTATATTTAGTTTGATTTATGAATATGCCATTAGGGAGTTGTTTAACTTGTAATCCTAGGAAGAAAGTTAATTCACCCATCATGCTCATTTCAAATTGATCTTGCATCATTTTCGAAAATTTCTCACATAGACGCTTATTGGTAGATCCAAATATAATATCATCAACATAAATTTGAACTAGGAGAATATCTTCATTATGGGTAATTTTGAATAACGTTGTGTCAACGCTGCCTTTTGAAAAGCCTTTACCTATAAGGAAGATAGAGAGAGTGTCATACCATGCTCGTGGTGCTTGTTTAAGACCATAGAGTGCCTTGTCCAATTTGTAAACCATGCTTTTCCCATGGTTGTTGATGAATCCTGGTGGTTGCTCCACATATACTTCTTCTTGGAGTTTACCATTCAGAAATGCACTCTTTACGTCCATTTGATACACTGTAAATTTGTTAAATGCTGCAAACGCTAGAAACATGCGGATTGCTTCAAGTCGGGCAACTGGAGCGTATGTTTCATCAAAGTCGATGCCCTCTTCTTGACAGTATCCCTGAGCTACGAGTCTGGCTTTGTTTCTAATCACAATCCCATTCTCATCCATTTTGTTTCTATAGACCCATCTAGTTCCAATGACCCCTTGGTGGGTTGGTCTTGGTACTAGCGTCCATACCTTATTTCTTTCAAATTGGTTTAGCTCTTCTTGCATGGCTTCTATCCAACTTGGATCGTTAAGCGCTTCATCCACTTTCTTTGGTTCCATTTGAGATAGGAAGCTTGCAAACATGGCCTCATTTATTGTAGCGGCTCTTGTTCTAACGGGTGCTCCAATATCTCCAATAATTAGTTCTGGTGGATGGTCTCTGAGCCATTTTCTGTCTGGTTGGAACGAGTTAAGAGATTGATCTAACGTTTGATTAAACTGTGTAGGCGCTTGACCAATTCCTTGCGTAGGCGCTTCAGTGTTTATAGTTTGAATTTGCTCTTGATGAACATTTCCTTCATGATCATCAGCGTTTCTTGCAATGTCATCGTTGATGTCTTTACGAGTAGTCTTAGGGTTAGGTACAATGATTTCATTATCTTCATCAATATCACTATCATCACACAGATTGATTTGTGACGCTTGTTGAGATAAATCTTCAATTCCTGCATCATTAATATTAACCTTACTCGGTTCTTGGTTAGCATCATCAAACACAACATGAATGGATTCTTCAACCTTCGATTTCATCTGATTTAAGATGCGAAAGCTTTTTCCATTTTTGGTGTAACCTAGAAAGATTCCTTCATCTGCTTTAGGATCAAATGTCTTTAGGCTTTGGGAACCATTGTTATGAATGAAACATTTTGAACCAAATACATGAAAGTATGAAACATTCGGCTTACGTCCCTTCCACAACTCATATGGAGTCTTTTCATGTTGCTTGTTGATCATACACCGGTTCTGAGTGTAGCAAGCAGTGTTGATAGCTTCGGCCCACAACCTTTGAGGCAGCTTAGACTCGGCTAACATAGTCCTAGCGGCTTCTTTAAGCGTTCTGTTCCGTCGTTCAGCAACTCCATTTTGTTGAGGTGTTCTAGGTGCTGAATACTCATGAAGTATTCCAAAGTCTTTACAAAATTTCTCAACAATATGGTTAGTAAATTCAGTTCCTCTATCACTTCTAATTCTTGTTACTTTTAGATCTTTTGAGTTTTGTAGTTGACGAATTAGAGAGGTGAGCTTGGCACTAGTTTCATCTTTAGATGCTAGAAATTCTACCCATGTATAGCGTGAAAAATCATCAACTATTACTAGTGAATACTTTTTACCACTAACGCTCATGATTTGAATAGGACCAAACAAATCTAAATGTAGTAATTCAAGTATTCGAGAGGTCGATAGATGAAGCTTCTTCTTAAAGGATGATTTAACTTGTTTACCCATTTGACAGGCATCACATAAGCGATCTTTATTAAAGGAACCTTTAGGTAATCCCTCTACGAGATTTAGAGATATTAATTGAGAGATTGTTTTGAAATTGAGGTGATTCATTTTTCTGTGCCATAACCAACCTAATTCGTTTTGATTCTTAGCTACGAAGCATGTAGGGTTGTTATCTAATGTTGAATCCCAATCTACTAAGTATACATTGTTTGTTCTTCTTCCTTTTAATTTAGTAGATCCTGTCTTAACATCGATTATCTCGCACAAGTCACTAGAAAATTTAATTTCAAAGCCTTTATCACAAAATTGACTTATGCTTAGGAGATTATGTTTAAGACCCTCGACATAGTATACATCATTGATCATGATGTTCCCCCTATGCATGATACCTATACCTTTAGTTTTACCTTTAGAATTATCACCGAATATAACTTGAGGACCATTGGTTGCACGATAGTTGATCAAGAGATCCTTTGATCCAGTCATGTGTCTCGATGATCCACTATCTATGTACCATACTGAAGCGTCGGTGTTGGCTCTAGGTACCTGCATTCAAAAGGGCAGATCTAATTTCCTTTAGGTACCCATTTTGTTTTGGGTCCTTCTTTGTTAGTAACGTGAATTAGATTTTTCGGAACCCATATTTGCCTTTTCTTCACTATGGGAGAAAGATTGGCCTTCTTGGGTTTCGTTTTGAGTTGCATACCTTTTCTAGATGTATAGAAATATCCTTGATTATAGTGATAATCATAATCGTATTCACAATTATCATAGTGTTGATAATATGAACTGGATTGTTTTGGATATGGACGTTTGATTCTGTTTGGTACTGGCTTAGGATGCACTTTTGGTGCGGGACGCTTAACGTTTGATTCACTGGCAGAAAATATCTCCTTAGCTTTTTTAGCGTTTGGATATATTTTCTTTTGTGAGACATTCACTTTGGTCTTTCCTTTGCCTGAGTCAATGTTGACTTTATCATTAGCTTTTGTACCAGTATTTGTTGATTCATTCAGCGTTTGTCTGATTGAACTTTCTTCAACAAAGATTACACCTTTTCCTTTGTTGATTGTTGTAACATTGGACACTTTGGCTTTATAACTGAATTTATCAAAACCTAGACCGGTCTTTTCACCAAATGCCCTGGTTACTTTAGTCACATTATCTAGCGTTCTAGACGCTTTTGATAATGAAGAGATAAGCTGCTCTGATTTGGCAAGTTTAGCGACCATTTCAGCTTCTCTTTTGACTATTATATCAAGATCACCTTTTAGCTGAGTAATTTCACTCTCGAGTGATTGGTTTTTCTCAATGCACTGTTGCTGAATTTGCAACTCTGCTTTGAGCGTTAAGTTATCACTTCTGAGTGCTGAAATAATACGATGGTGATTTTGGAATAATTGTGTGGCATCTTGACAATCTGTATAATATTCCTTTACTTTGTCAAGTAATTCATCATAAGAGAGAGGATGATACAGATCAGTGGTTACCTCAGATGGTACGTCGTTAGATGCCTCATTTTCTCTTGCCATGAGACAAATGAATGCTGAGTCCTTTGATGGTTCATCATCGCTGCTTTCATCTGATGATTCCAAGTCCTCTTCAGGCGTATAGAGAGGTTCTGATTCTGCTAGCAAGCCTTGTTGTCTCAGGTTGCTCCTGAATTGGTTTCTATCCGTGTGATCTTGCTTTGTAGGTTTAGACACATTTGGATATGGGCAATTAACTTGGAAATGCCCTGGTCTCCTGAAGTTGTAACAAAGATTGGTCTTCATCTTTTGTTCGTTTGTTAATCTTGTGGATCGTTGGTTTAACGCTGCAGGCGCTGAGAGATCTTGCTGAGAAGGAGTTTGATATTGAATTGGCGCTAGGGAGGAGGACGCAGGATAGTGAGGCGCTTGATATTGTGGTTGTATTTGAGGAAGCGCTTGATATGAACTTTGTCCTGGGTGCTTAGGATTGTTTCCCTTCTTTTCATATTTCAGGAATTTCCTGAATCTATTTAGAAGCGCCAGTTCTTCTTCCTCACTTATATCCGAACCTTTTTCTTTGATAGGTTTTCCTTTGATTGATGCCATTAGCGCTCCGGATTCGATCACTGGATTACTTACTGCATCACTGGCCGAATTCAGCTCAAACTCAAATGCTTTGAGTTCTGAAAAAGCATCTTCTGGAGTTAGGCTGTCCAGATTGTTTGATTCTCTCATTGCAGTTGTTTTCATCAGGAATCTGCTTGGAAGACTTCTAAAGATTTTGACCACTGTTTCTCGATTTTGTAGCTCCATACCCAGAGATGTTAGTTCAGTGACAAGGGCTGTAAACCTCATGTCTAATTGCTCTAGCGTCTCATTAGGTAGCATCTTGAAGCCGTTGAATTTTTCTTTGGCAATTGATAATTTGTTTTCCTTTATTTGTGCTGAGCCACCACAAATAGTAGCCAACTTATCCCAAATTTCTTTAGTTGTATTGCATGATTTGACTTTGTTGAATAAGTTGTCATTGTCACCAATGGCTGTGTATAATGCATTCCGACCGACATTGTCTAGATTGGCTCGTCGACGCTCATCGGTGGACCATTCTTGTTTGGGCTTCTCCACATAACCGTCAGGTGTTTCTCCTGTGGCTTCGGGCGCTCTGGTGATAACTTTGTATATTTTGATTAGCTCATCTGAAATGATATCACACATTTCATCATCACATGAACACAAATAAGTAAACGCTTTGACCTTCCAAGAGTCATAATTTGACTCGGTCAACTTGGGAACTTTAGAAAATGCCATGAAGAATTTAAAGTAATTTTAAAGCGACTGTAAAAAAAATGGATCTGAACAAGCAGTTACGCTTGGAAACGCTTAGGCTTCAACTTCAACCGCTCTGATACCACTTGTTGGTCCCAAGTGGTATACGAAAGGGTCTAGAAGGGGGGGTTGAATAGACCCTGAAGTCTTTTTCGACTTCTTAAAAATTCGTATCACTTTGAAGTATTTGAACGCTTGACAGGTTTAAGCGCTGGATGTGACGCTTGAGAAACGTTAACTTAGACTCGGTGATTTCAACGCTTACCAAAGTAGGGGCAGAGTTTAGTCACTAAATCAGAGTTAGCACAGCGGAAGTATTTTATAGCTTAGCGTTCGGTTAATTAATCGAAAGTGGTCGCTTGGTTGTTTTAAGACTTTATCAGAATGTATGCAGTATGAATAGTAAAGCAGTAAGACAATGAATGCTTAAAGAGGTAAATGACACAAGATATTTATAAGGTTCACTGGGTGATGTAATCCCAGCTACGTCCTTCTTCTCCTTTTATCAGGGAGGTTTTTCCACTATGATGATTATCGAAGAGTCACACAGAGACTTCTACAAGATAGAGGGAGATTGGATATGATCTTGGAACTCCTTGGTCACACAGATTTCAGCTCCACTAAAGATCTTCTATCCCCTTGCTTCTTTCACTCAGAAATGGTGCAAGTTACTCTTGATCTCGGAACTCCTTGGTCACACAGATTTCAGCTCCAATAGAGATCAACTTCAACAAGCTTCTTTTACACAAAAATATTGCTTGCAAGTCAACCAGCTTTCTCACTCAGATGAAAGGTGTTGATGGTTTTGGTCACGGGTTTGTTTGTTTTTGGAAAGTTCAAACAACTTGGGGATATCTCAATGGTAGTATAGGTTCTTCTTAAAAAGAGATTTGAGATATGGGTGACTGTCTCTGGAATATTTGTGAAAAGCTTATATGGATATTTGGCTATGATTTTTAGTAAGCTTTTCTTTCAACAAGGTAGGTATTTTTTTGTGTGTGTCACTTTTGCATTAGTTTACTTGTTTGTTGAAAGAACTATTTATAAGGTATTGGTGGTTTTTGTCCGTTTGACTCGGTTGGAGTCTCGTTTCCCCAAACATTCCTTGAGTTCAGACATTTCTAACTTTGGGTATATTTAATTGGTTAGGCATGGTCTTGGTTTCATAAATCTGACAGTCTAGGTCAAAGATATGGCTTGCCCATAAGTTATAGTGCTTATATTTTAATAGCACTTATCCGACTTTTAATGCATCTTGTCTTATTTCCGTTGGAAATAATTCGTCCATTTGATTCATGCATTTTTTAAGTCTTTGGATGGTTTTTGGGTCTGAATTCTTTTTCAGGTTACGTTCTTTGTAGGTTGTGTTGGTTTAACCTTTTTGGACGCTTGCTGAAGAGAATAGTTATTCTCGTGTATTGGACAGACGCTTGGACTGATCCTGACTTTCCTTTTTTTATTTCAGACGCTTACTCTTCAATCTTGTCTTGATGGTCTCATTGAGAATTCCGTCATTTCACTTGATGTTGAGTATTCGGCCTGAGTTATCCATTCGTAGTTTGAGCACTGGGATAATCCCTAAAGCGTTTGACGGACGCTTCAAGATATCTTTATCCATTGTAGCTTTAGACGCTTGATCTTCACCTTCATCACTTGGTAGACTCACCCAGAATTTTCCTAAGTGTTTTAGTGTCACATACTTAGTCTAAGGATTTCTACAAAGATAAATACTATAAGCCTAAGATAAATAAGCTTTCAGGTACTTATACATAACATTCTATGAAAGCTTTTACACTTTTCGGAGTCTAACAGAAAGTCCTATTTGTCATCATCAAAACATCTAATATGAAATTCCTAACAAAAAGGCATAAGAGGGAGATGCGTGGCAATCACTATCGTCAGGAGCCTACGAAGGTCTTTTCTGTACATAATCATGACCAGCCAATAGCTTTTGACGATAGGGATTACGAGGGCATGATTGTTCCCCATAATGATCCAATGGTGATAACAATGGATGTCGCAAATTTTGCTGTACATAAGGTGTTGGTCGATACTGGGAGTTCAGCAGATATAATCTTTTGGGATGTTTTACAAAAGATGGACTTGGGGAGGTTGAACTTACGAGCGGTGAGTACTCCCTTAATGGGATTCACTGGGTCACAAATCATGCCGAAAGGTTCGATAGAGCTCGACGTTTCGCTGGGATCGGCTCCGAAGAGAAAGACATTGCGTGTGACCTTTTTGGTTGTGGATACCCCCTTTGCTTACAATATGATTGTGGGGAGGCCGATGCTAAATATGTTTGGAGCTATTGTTTTGAATCCTCATTTGAAATTGAAGTTCAAAACCAGAGATGGGATAGGCGAAGTAAGGGGCAATCAGCTGGAAGCCCGAGACTGTTACACTACCTCGTTAGTGCCTAATTCGAGCAAGAAAGGGAAAAAGGAAGTGACGAGGGTAAATGTCGTGGATGAGGAGGCAGCCATGCTGATGGAGCAGCTGGATAAGAGGCAAAGGAAAATCGATACGAGAGTGCAGCCTGTGGAGCACAAAACTATTCAACTTTTTGAAGACGATGCAGAGAAAACTACCAAAATTGGGGGGCAACTGAGTCCCACAATGGAGTCGAAATTGATAAAATTTCTTAAGGCAAACACAGATATTTTTGCTTGGAAGGCTGCGGATTTTCAAGGCATTGACCCGGAGGTGATAGTGCATCGTTTGAATGTTGACCCCGAGGTAAGACCGGTTCGTCAAAAACGAATAAATTTCGGACCTGATAGAGATGCCATCATTGAAGAAGAGGTGAAGAAGCTACTTAAAGTAGGATATGTAAATGAAATTCAATTTACTGAATGGCTAGCAAATGTAGTCCTTGTACCTAAAGCCGAAAACAAATGGCGCATGTGTACCGATTTCACTGATCTAAACAAAGTTTGCCATCGGGACCCTTATCCCTTGCCTCGTATTGATTTATTAGTAGATTCTACTGCAGGTTGTGCATTGTTGAGCATGATGGATGCCTATCAGGGTTTCAATCAAATAATGATAGCGGAGGAAGATAGGGAGAAGACTTCCTTTGTCACGGCCAGAGGTGTATACTGTTACAATGTAATGCCTTTTGGCCTTCGTAACTCAGGAGCCACGTATCAACGACTGGTCAATACGATGTTTGAGAATGAGATAGGGAAGACCATGGAGGTGTACATTGATGATATGCTCGTCAAATCTGTGGACGAGTCGGACCACTTAAATCACTTGATGAATTCTTTTGAAATAATGAAACGATACGGGATGAAACTAAACCCTAATAAATGTACATTTGGAGTTCGAGGGGGAAAATTTTTGGGCTATATGGTAACTGAACGGGGTATCGACGCCAACCCTGAAAAAATCGAGGCCATCTTGACTATAAAATCCCCCTCAAGTGTAAAGGATGTACAAAAACTGATAGGAAGAATGGCAAGCCTAAACAGATTTATATCTCGATCGGCTGACAAAGGACTACAATTTTTCAAAATCTTACGAAAGGTCAAAAATTTCACGTGGTCCGAAGAATGTGAAAAAACCTTCCAGGAGCTTAAAGAATACTTAGTATCACCCCCATTACTGACAAAACCAGTTTTCGGGGAACCCTTGTTCTTATACTTGGCTGTTTCCTTGGCAGCCATCAGTGCGGTATTGGTCCGAGAGGTCGAAAACGAACACAAACCGGTATATTACGTTAGTAAATTAATCCAAGGGGCTGAGTTAAATTATTTGGAGATTGAAAAATGGGCACTCGCTCTAGTGACTTCCGCTCGTAAATTGCGACCCTATTTTCAGTTCCATCTTGACGAACAAGCCCCTGAAGCAAGTGTTGGCAAAACCTGATGTTTCGGGCAGACTTGTTAAGTGGGCCATTGAATTGGGAGAATTCAACATTGAATATAGAAGCCGTACAGCAGTGAAAGCGCAGGTCATGGCCGATTTTGTTGTTGAGATAACTACGGAATCAGTCCTTGGAGTGGTTGCAGTGGAGTCAGTAAAGCCATGGCTTTTACATGTGGATGGCTCATCAATGACGAAGAGGGGATGAATTGGAGTTAGGTTGCAAACCCCAGATAGGTTGGATATGGAATTCGCTATTAAGTTAAATTTCGATGTAACAAATAATGAAGCGGAGTACGAGGCCCTTAGTGCAAGTTTGAGGATGGCAAAAAGCTTAGAGGTAAAGACGCTAATGGTCTACACAGATTCGCAATTAGTGGCTAGGCAAGTCGCCGGCACGTACGAAGCCAGGGAACGAACAATGGTACGATATTTGAAGAAGGTGAGGGAATTGATGCTAGAGTTTGAAAAAGTTGAGTTGCATCAGATCCCTAGAGATGAAAATGAAAGAACAGATGCTTTGTTGAAATTTGCAAATCAAATTGTAGGGTTGAAAAGCAGGAAAGTCACTCTGCTGGTGGCTGAGCACTCGGAATTAGACTCGTTAGCATCGGTCTTGCCAATTTCGAGTGTGAGATCCTGGAAGGATGCGATCAGCGACTATCTAGTCAATGATGAGCTGCCTCATGATAAGATTGAGGCCAGGAAGGTCATTCAAAGAGCAACTCGGTTTGTGATGATGGATGGAGAGCTTTACAAGAGGTCGGTGGGGGGGCCACTGCTTCGATGTGTAACGCCATCAGAGTCGGAATATGTTCTACGAGAAATACACGAGGGGAGTTGTGGAAATCATTCTGCAGGTAGATCATTAGCTCAAAAAATAACGAGGCAAGGTTATTTTTGGCCCACCTTGGTAAAAGATGCATATGGCTTTGCCAAAAAATGCCGGTAGTGTCAACTGCATTCTAATGAGATACATCAACCAGGGACCCCTATGGAAGCAATAAAAATTACATATCCATTCGACCAATGAGGCATTGACATCCTAGGTTGGTAACACCTCATCGACACACGTGTTATAAAATGACAGTGTATGATTAACTAATTAAATTGTATGCAGGACCTTTCCCTCCAACTCAAAATCAAAAGAAATTTGTTATAGTGGCAATTGAGCATTTCACGAAGTGGATAGAAGCAGAACCTGTGGCTCGCATCACAGAGAAAGTCATCATTGACTTCATTATAATATGCAGGTTAATTAACCTAAATACAATCGAATCAATCCGAATGACAATGTAATTCTCATTTGGAATAATATAATTACAGGTTTGGTATACCTCGAATACTGATATCTGATAATGGGACGCAATTCAATGGTAAAGCTATCACTGATTGGTGCTCCGAGTTGAAGATACAGCAAAACTTCACATCGGTCGGTCTTCCCCAAGCTAATGGACTGACAAAAGTGGCGAATCGAATACTTTTGCAACATCTTAAAACCAGACTCGATGGAGAGCGAAAGGGATGGGTAGAAGAGCTAAATGGTGTGTTGTGCGCATATCGAACAACACCTCGTTCGTCAACAGGCGAAACTCCGTTTTGCTTAGTTTATGGCTCCGAAGCAGTCATTACAGCGGAAATTGGAATGATGACTCATCGAGTGAGCGCCTATGACCCCGAAGAGAATCGGTTCGCAAGGGAGTTTGAGTTGGATGTCATCGATGGAGTACGAGACAAGGCATATGCCAACATATTGAGGCAAAAAAGCACAATGGCAAGAGCATACAACAGAAGAGTGAAGGCTCGATCTTTTCAAGTCGGGGACCTCGTTCTAAAAAGGGTGGAAGTGTCGAGACATGTGAAGAAGTTGGAAGCAAACTGGGAAGGCCCGTTTAAGGTCGTTAAAATCACGAAGGCAGTGACCTATCGATTACAAGATCTCATGGGTAAAGATCTACCACGTCCTTGGAATGTAAATAACTTGAGAAAATTCTATGCATAAATGGTGTATAGTGAAGTTATATAAAATCTAACGGCATAAATTTGCCTCGGTATTTATTTGGATAAGCGTTTATAATCAGTTTGTTATTCTGAATACGCATATATCGTAAATCAAAAAGGGGTGACATCCCAGTTCGACATTTGACATATACGATGATAAACATGAAACGATGCGGGACAACGATCCCGACGCTGAGTCAAATTAAAATGAGGTCACAAGAGAAAGCAAAAGTATCTCGAAATACACAAAGTCATTCTACCTAAAAATACCAATGTTATAAATACGATTAAGCTAAGTCAGTTACAAAACTACATGGAATTAGTCCTCGATTATTTGGGGTTCGTCAACTGTGGCCGCGGCTTCACCCTCTCCCTGTTCGTCACTCTGATGGATCGTTGCCTCTAATTCTCGCTCGAACTGGATACTTGCTCCAGACTCGCCGATAACTAAGGCATCGAACTCCGGGAAATAAGTATAAGAAACACCTTCTGGGGGGCTGCCGAAGGTCGCTTAAAGGGAGCTCTCAGATAAGAGTTGGCGAACTCTTCCTCCTGGAAAGTGGAGGGGAGATCTCTCGTCTCCTTCAAATAATCGAGAGCCTTGTAGAAGCCGTCCTGTATGTCGTTCAAGGCCTGATCGAGCAACCGGTCGTCGACCACTGTTGAGCGCAGCATGTCGCGAGCTCCGCCCAAGCGCGCATCGTCAAGTTGGCGCCAGAAGGAGGAGGACTCTTGGAATTCCCTGCGACCGGCGGTTTTGCCCAAGGCAAATTCGCGTCGTTTTTCAACTTCGGTACCCTCTTGCAGCACATTCAGTTGTTGACGAAGCACAACATTGGCTTGCTCCTGATCAACCATTTTGAGCTTGTCGGCATCGTAGGACCGACAAAGCATATCGAGCTCCGTCTGTGAGTGACGAGAATAAGATTCATCTTATACCAAATGCAATGAAAATAAAATGTTAAGTTCCCAGTCGAGCTTACTTGGACTTGTCCCTTATAATCTGTGAGCTCCTGTTCTTTTCTCCTCAAGATTTCCTTGAAGCTCGAGTTAGTAAGGGACAACTGATGTATCAAGAGCTTCGTCTGAAACGATAAAAGATCAAATGAGGTTATAGAAGAGGATAGGGCTTAGAATGGACAGATACTAAGACGAAACTAGTATACCTTTTCGAGACACTGAGCTGCTTACTTCTCGACAACGGGATGAGGCTGGTCGAGGATCAGAGCCTTATCCTTGGGCAGCAGAGTGCGTTGGTATACCTCGATTGCAGTATTGCCGCTGCGATCCTTGATTATGCTGCTATCTAGGTAGATGTGCCAATCTTGGATGAGGGGCTGTTGATCCGGACAAGGAGGTGCGCGTTCAGTCACCTCGCATTCGAGGTAGTCATTAAGAAGTAATGACTCGGCCTCGTTAAGAAGTTCAAAATCACGAGCACTAGGCTCGTCTGGCGTGCTAGACGGAGGGGCTGTAATTGCGGTTTCGCCGGGAGCGGATTGAGTCGTTGCCTCCCGGTGAGGTCATTTTTCAGGGCGACCATATGGAGCGCCCGCTAGCTCCCCGATTACCTCAGGGCGGCGTCGACGGACGAGAGTACCCTCCTCGGTCTCAGGGTCGTTTGCAGTGCTGCTGCTTCGAGGAGGACGAGGGGCGTTTGGATTCGTGCGTGATGGTTGTACACGAGTAGATCCCTGGCCTTGAGGCTTACCGATCCTCAAGGCGGGTTGCCCCTGCGTTCGTCCACGGCCACGACCCCGGCTAATACCTCGACCTGTTGCTGCTGCTGCCCGTTGAGCCGCCTCAGCCGCAAGAACAGCCCTCTTATCCAACCGAGCCTGTCTTTCTTCCATTGCTACCGAGGATAAAAGTAAGTGTTAGAGATGCAATACATCGAATATGTTACGAGGCGTTGTAATGGATAGAACACGAGTCTAATAGTTACCCAGATTTTTGACGGGAGGCACGTTGGCGCTACTTAGCCCACACGTGACAAGCACTATTCACTCATCACGACCTCGGGATTGAACAGCCGTTTGAGAATGCGTTTCAATGTTCGTCGAGGTATAGTGGGTCGACCCACGTTGCTCAACTCAACGAGGTCCATACCCCATAGACGAGGTACATTCCAATGTTCGTTTAAGGATGGAGCGATGAAGAAAAACCTTTTCTTCCAATCTCCAAATGAAGATTGAGTTCAAGATTGTAAACGACAATGACGCTGGGGTGCGAGGAAGAAAAAGCCTCCCTCTTTGGATTGCGTGCTTCGATGCACTGATAGAAAACCGTTGAAGTTTTTTATGTTCGGATGAACCCCGTACATCCTCATTATGACTATAAAGAAAATTATATGCCTATACGAATTTGGAAGTAATTAAGTGGGGCTCAAACGAAGATGGAGAAAAATGTTTACTATGGCGGGATGAAGGGGAAATTTAAGGCCTGATGCAAGATGGGCTACATGTATAGTGCGAAACCCTGGGGGTGGACGATGCATTCTATTGCCCTCGTTGGGGACTATTGTACGATACTCTGGAGGGATGTGATATCTAGTCCTAATATCCGCAATATTCGATGCGGTCAAGATTGAGGAGTAACCTAGCCAAGGAATTTGCCTCTGAGCCCTATCCATATCAGGAAATAGCTGGGCATTAACATCCTCGTCTCTCTCGAGATTTGAATATGGAGGGGGAACGTCAGGGGACTCGGGCTCAAGGGCTATGGGTGGGTTATTCACAGCGGGTTCGGGGGATGTCTCGGGACTACTAGAACTACTATCTGACCCGCTATGATCAGACGAGGAGGTCTCATTCTCCTCGTCGGAGACTCGGGGCGAGGCACCCACACCGGAGGTACTCATTAGTGATAAAAGAAAAGAAATATATATGCAAAATATGGGACTAATAAAAGAAAAAGAGATGAAGTTTATACCTAGCGGCTTGAAAAAGTTCGGATTTTGGACGGAAGAGGGTCTCCGAGTAGCAAGGACGCCGGAAGGTGCGATGCGACGTTTTACTGCTGTCAACTCAGGCTGAAGAAGAGTAAAAATTCAAATGAGAGGGTAAGTCCTCCATATATATAGTGGGGGGTAAATTGAAATAAACGGTCCGGATCGTTTAATCAAAAGTTGTATCCGACGATGTAAATACGTGACGTTCCAAATTCCAATTGCGTCTCTTGGAATTCAAAAGGACGTAGTGGCAGCACAGACACGTTTCTCGAGAAATGGCGTGTCAGAGTTAATTAGAAGAAACGGCTGCAAGGTAATGATTGCAGTGGATGACTTATAACTAAGAAGAAAAGCAAGGGAGTAAATGCCCAGAAGAGGTAACAATTGCATAAAACTGTACTTCGTCAGTCAAGGGTCAAGAACTTTCAGGTATTTTCCCTTTCACTCATGAAGTGGGAGACTTAATGATATACCTAAAATATTATTAGACTTAATAGTCGTCAGCTCGTATTCCTTGGAATATATAGGGTCGTATATGTGAAATACTACCTCGAATACGAGGAAACGAGACAGATTTCACACCCGGCCCCTATAACCTTGGTATTTGCATTACACTCCAAGATCCGCGTGTTTTTGAAATTCGGGTAGGGTCGGTTCATGGTCCGACCCGATGGGCGTCGAATGTGTGCCACCCATCTGATACACGTGTAGGGAATCCGTAGGCAAGGCGTCTTGTCAATCATTCGCCCTACAGTATCGAATGAAAACTTTATAAATACAGTCATTTATGAAGAAGTGGGGACCGAGAATCTGAGCCATAAATACTACGAATCACTACTCGTGGAGCTTAGATAATCGGAGACTCGAGAGTACGAACCTCTTATACAAATACGAGTGATCATAATACTACGAATCATATCAATTCTAACCACCTTATTCGAACTACGTTTAGACTTGATCCCGAACGGGTACGTAGGCAACTCAACATCGTATGAGTGCAGTCTATAATATTGATAGCGTGTTGTTTCTGCGTATTGTTGATCCTCTTGACTGGGATAGTAGGGGAGAAATCCGCGCTAGATCAATATATATAAAATGGGATAAGATGATAATTGGGCAACTGATATACATGAGTATTTGAACTCGTTTTCTCCAATCAAGCAAAGCTATGGGTGACCAATGAACCGAGTCGGCTCGTCAGCTCTGAGAGCCAGCTTAAACATAGCTCGACTCGAGCTCGAACTAAAGCCAAGAAATTTGGCCAGGCTTGGCTCGAGCTCAGCTCGTGAGCACCCCTCAAAGCAAAGACTTATACACTTAATATATGTTCAAGTCAGGATTAGGTCATCTGAGCTAATTTGAGTGTTTATTGGGTTGAATTATTACGATATTAGATGATTGATCTATGTCCCATGCCCAAAAGGTTTATGGAAATTAAGGTTTCTCTTTGTTTTATTATGGACAACTATGGGAGAGGGGACCTGATATCTAATAGAGTTTCTCTTTGGTGTTATTTCTAGCTTGAGTGTCAAAGCGCCACAGATGGGAAAACTCTCGGCGTGTCTTCTAAGACTAGAATTCATGGGAGCAATCATGAAAGAGATATTAAAGATTTAATGTGTAAAATTCATCCGCATTATGTCGATTGCTTGATATAGATGGTTATAGGTGTTGAAAAATTCGAAGTTTCGTGAAATTTCAAGAATAACCTAATTACATGCATTCATGAAAGTTTTATGTCAACTTGCTTGATGTTTTACAATCTACGGACTACGATGCATATATGTATTAAAAATTATCTCGTGTAGCATCGAATCGATGTTAATTAGGGATGTAGGGTGGACAGGACCTGGAAATGTGTTATAGATATATTTTTTAAGTGTTTAAAATCAAACAAAACAAAAGAAAGAAAGATTTTGAATATCGTGTCAGATACAGACTTTCAAGTATTCAACATGTCCTGTATAAGTCTTCCAAAAAACATGTCATGTATACATGCAAGGTGTTATTTGATATTATAGATGCTTTTGGGCCAAAATGAAAGGAAAAGAAAAAGAGATTCGTTTCAGGTAAAAACACGAGTAATCTAATGAGACAACGATAATATAGGTTTTTTTTATAATACAATAATTAGTTCAAAAATAAATAATTTATACGGTATTACATATAAATTTTTCGATTTGTTCAAGACAAAAGAATGGTTTTGTAAGTATTTTTTTTATATATATATATAAACATTTATTATAAGGTATTTATGATAATTATCCCTAAAATGACCGACGAAAATATGGGCATGCCAAACAAGACACAACATAATCAAAAGGGGCCCACGCTGCTGTTTTACCAAGTTGTACTCTGCACTCTTCTGTTTGTGCTAGCGTTCAGGCCCCACACATTCTACTTGCATAAAAAAAGAAAAAGAAAGAAGACAGAGAAAATACCTACCAACTTGGTGGGTAATTCTATGGTGAATCGAGACCATTGGTCCCAATTCATTTTTTATCATAGAATCCCCCAATAGGAGGGTAATTTACTAAATTACCTCAAATCATGTGGTAAAAAGTGGACCGAGACCAATGGTCTCGATCCACCATAGAATTACACCAACTTGCCTGTCGGTTCATTTATATTAAATTGTGTTTGATCTCGTATTTTATTATTTAAAAATTATTAAAAAACTCTTAAAATAAATTTTCATATCTAAAAAATTTATGAAAATATTTTTTAATCGTAATTATTCATGTTATAAACTTTTGCATTAAAAAAAAAAGACTCAAAAGTTGATACTACAAATTTTTGGCCTAAATTATCCTTTATTTCTTAATTTAAGAATCGATCAATTGATTTTTTTTATTGAATTTAGACTTTTTCAATTTAATGAATTGTGCATCATATGAATTTTATTTTTATGTTATATATTTGTATATAATTTTTTAAAATATGATAAATATCTAAAAATATATTTTAGAATTTTAAGAAGATTAAAAATCTAAATTTTATAAAATTAAAATCATTATTATTATCAATTATCAATAAAAAATTTCAAAATAAATAAATTTCTTTACAAAAGTACAATTGGTTAATTTTTAATGTAGAAGGTAATGGGTAATCAAGTCTATAAATTTATTAACCCGATATGTTAAGGTTTTTTTGACGAAAAGTTACTGGAATGAGTTTTTTGGATTAAAAAAATATAATCATGGATTTTCTTGATATAAATGTTCATTTCAAGGGGTGTTTAGTACGTAATTTTCCTATTATTTTTATGCGTGTAATATATATCAAATTATTATTTTTGATTGTATAGGTGACGAGAATTTCATACACACCACGTGTGTAAACTATGAAATAAAATATTTTATTAAATAAACAAATAAATATTCCATTCTTATCAACTTTCGTTTTCATGTAACAATAGCTAACAATATAGTTCTTTCTTTTCTTCTAGGGAGATGGTATTAGGGGGAAACATTAGTATAGATCGAGTTTTGGACCCCATTCATGCACTCTGCGGCTAGAAAAAGGACATATCACCTATCATTTGTTTTTTAATTAAAACACATGTGATGTGTTTTTTTCCAACCACAAGACATATGGATGGGATTTAAGACCCGATCTATACAATTATTTTCCGTATTCGGTCCATTTTATCGGCCACTATAATTATGAGTTCCTTGTGAATTGATAGGGGCTTTCTCTTAAAAGTTGATTGTTTTTTAATATTTAATGAACCTTTTTTTTTTTTTGTCAAAATAATGACAGGTTTATCAAATTATAGAACGAAAAGAGAAGAAAAAAAGCTAAGCTAAGAGTGGGATGTTTTATGTTTGACGTAGACGCATCATGATACTCTTTCTACCATTATGTTAATATAGAGATGGTTATTAAATAAATATTTTATTGATATTGAACACGCATCTCGAGAAAATGAGTTGAACCGTTTATTCTAAAAATGGGGCATTTTTCCTCTTTTATGCAATGCTGAATGACTAACTTATGCCTTATGTATAAGTACGAAGATTTTTTTGAATTTGAACCGGAAAAAAAAAAAGAAAGTAAGAACTTTGTTGACAATTATATATTTTTTATTTATGGGAAGAGTCCTCAAAGTATTTTGATTTTGCATTAGATTCTGTTTTTATCTTTCATTTTTTTGGATTATGAATAAAGAAGAGAGGATAGGCTTCTTACATTTATAAAAAAAGCTATGAGAATTTACCTTAAGCAATTGAGCGTGAGAGCCAAATGAATAGCAAGATTCATGTTTGGTTGGGGAAGTAGAGACGGACCACCCTCCCCGCCCCCACACCCAAAAAAAAATTTTGAAGGGAAAAAATTTTGCCCTACAAAATTTTAATTTTTCACAGTTTGTCCCTATAAATTTTTTATTTTGATATTTCGCCCCCTCAAAATCTAAAAATATTAAGATTTTTCAAAAATTTTATATTCGCCCCCCCCTCCCGACCTTTGAATCCTGGCTCCGTCCCTGTGGGGAAAGGATTATGAAAGTTTTAAAATGAACGGAAAGATAATTTACTTTTCATTAAGTGATTTATTACATAATCAAAAACAAAAAATCTTCAATGCTATTTGAAATTCAATATTTAGGGGGTGGTTTTTTTTTATATTTGGGTTGGAAGGGTGGGGGGATATTGAACAGCTGGAAAAAGCTCGAGCTCGCTTACGGAAAGTGGAAATGGAAGCAAGTCAATTTCTGGTGAATGAATACTCTGAGATAGAGCGAGAAAGGTCGAATTTGATTAATTCAACTTATAAAACTTTGGAACAATTAGAAAATTACAAAAATGAAACGATTCAGTTTGAACAGCAAAGGGCGATTAATCAAGTTCGACAATGGATTTTCCAACAAGCCTTACAAGGAGGGGAGGGGGGGGGGGGGGGTTGAATAGCTGGAAAAGCTCGGGCTCGCTTACAAAAAGTGAAAATGGAAGCAGATCAGTTCCGGGTAAATGGATACTCTGAGGTAAAGCGAGAAAAGTCGAATTGATTAATTCAACTTATAAGACTTTGGAACAATTAGAAAATTACAAAAATGAAACGATTCAGTTTGAACAGCAAAGGGCGATTAATCAAGTCCGACAATGGATTTTCCAACAAGCTTTGCAAGGAGCTCTAGGAACTCCAAATAGTTGTTTGAACAACAAGTTACATTTACGTACCATTAGTGTCAATATTGGCATGTTGAAAGCAATGAAACAAATAACTAATTAGTCTTTCTACTATAGGCTTATTGGGACGATTAATTATGCACACGCATCACACACGACTAATAATAATAAAATGCAGGCACATTGATTGTGAATCACATTAAACTTCTCAATAATATACATGGTGAGTTGGTGACTGTGATAACCAGTTAACTACAAAATGGGAGACAATATGGAGTTCACAAGGGTGGTTCATTACTTTATATATGGCACACCGCACACCCATATAATATTGCAAAATACGAAGCCATGATTAACATAAATTACATTTATTAAAGAATAATTATTTTAATTAAGTAGTATTTATATTCTGATACGTATCGTGACAGGAAGTAAAATATTCCAATAGTAAAATATTCCAATTAATTAGGCCAGACATAATCAGTTTTGAAGCACTAACAAAACCCTCTTATTGGTCATAGGAACACGAATCAAGTTATGAAGGAAAAGTGTTTTTTTCTTTTTTAATTTACTTTTTGTTTGCTTTACAAGTCTTGATATTCATATATATGGGATAATAGCAGACACCCCCTCAGTTATGGGGTGATATGCACTTTGCCCCCTAACTTATTAAAATGTGCACTTGACCCCCTCGGGCAGTTCGGACAGATTCGTGCACCACACTTATCATAAAAATTGGACTTTTGCCCCTTGACTTATGTGTTTTTGTAGAACTTTGCCCCTGCCCGAGCTGCTCGAGGGGGTGAAGTGCACATTTTATAATAAGTGAGGGGGCAAAGTGCACATTTCAATAAGTTAGGGGGCAAAGTGCACATCACCTCATAACTGAGGGGGGTGTCTGCCATTATTCCTATATATATATATGTGTGTGTATATTTGTGCTCTCTTTAAGATTTATTAATGAAATACTATTATTTATTTATATTAAAAAATAAAATGTTATTCTCTTGTTAGAATGACAAGATATGCCATAGTTATTTGGAACCATCAAGCGACAAAATAAATAACGAAAATAAAATTAAACATACAAGGGAACAAACTTTATGTGGTCTAGTGAAGAATTGTCTGTATCTATAGTCACATTGGAGAATTATATTTAGAGAATTTTTTGGTGACATTTTAGTTAGAGGTTACAAAAGATATATTTATCCATTTGTATGGGCTGATGATAATGCCAGAGCAAACTCCTCCAAATGCCTCTAATACCCTTCTTATTCAGAACATGACCCATTTAATTATCACTCTTTCCTATTAAAATAATTGAAAGTTACCATTTTCTCTCCCCGAAACACTCTCTTTCCTATTAAGTTATTTAAAAGTTATTATCTTAATCTCTCTCTCAAAAGACCTGCATTCATACTGAGTCCAATCCGGAACATGGGGAAGCCCTTGCGGCATGAGAAGCAGTCGATCTAGCTATTCACATGAACTGGAGACATGTCGTATTTGAGGCCAAGTGATTGCATCAATGTCATCCATAAGTGTCAAAATTTGGAGACGGACCTCTCGTCTGTGGGTCCGTTAGTTTCTGATATTCAGTCTTTTTCATCTTTTTTTCTTTCTATCTCGTTTTCCATTGTTAAGCGCTTAGTTAATTCAGTTGTTCACTCTTTAGCTAAAAATGCGGTAGGTGTCTCTGAGCCTGTTCGAGCCCTTCCCGCGGAAACTATTGCGGCACTTTATTTTGATTGTTCTTCGTTTTGATTTATATATATCGCTTTTACCCTAAAAAAAAATACATACGATTTCACCAACTCTACGTCATTTTTTTTATACATTTATTTAATTTTATATATTAAAATATTTGTTAATCATAAAGGACAATAAACATATGTAACAATATTTTTCGAATATATTGTTTATTAATAGTTTGATAACTACAAGTTGCTTTTCAAGATAATTTGTTTATTTAATATTTGACTTCTTTTTTTATTTTTATCACCATAATTTATAAATTCTTTTATTGCGAATAGCGCAGGGTTTACATTAGTTTATTAGTATGTAACATCATATCTTTTATATTTAGGATCGGATTTGGATTGATATAGTCCTGCATTAATATCATTCAATAAATTTATTTTGTATGAAAACTTAAATATATAATATGTTTTTTAAATTGTCACTTAATCTTGTATTTCAAAGAATATCTATTAATAAAGAAAACTATGGTTTTTCTTTTTTTAATTTTTGGACTTGGATTGGGATAATTGTAGCGTAAATGATGTATTTAATTTTTATTTTGAATGTCGTTTCAAGCAATCTAGATATTTTTAATAAAATAAAATTTCGGCATGGATTATAAATTATAATAGTCATTATTTTTTTAACATTTTAGTAGAAAGTATTTTTGATGAGGCTAAACAATATATATATATATATATATATATATTCCCACGAAATAAATACTATATATGAAGTAAATATTTGCTTGAATATCTTTAATGTATTTTTATCACTGTCCATGTAACTTACATGGAGATTAAAAAAATTTACTAATGTATATAGTACAGTGAAAGAAAATAGTACAGTGAGAGAAAATGCATATTACGTGTAATTAGATGAATAATTCAACCAATTTAAAAACATTCTAGAGTCATGTGGCACTGGACAACCATAATTATACTTAATTGTCATTCATAGATTTCCATCAAGTCATGTACGACATATTAGGGATTGAATTATTAATTGTCAAAGTGATTAATTAATATTTTTAATTACCATTACTGTGGAGGGTACAATAGACATTTTATTCATTTTGCTCTAGCAAGAGGAATCTTGCTCTGGCATTATCACCAGCCATTTGTATTTGAAAAATCTAAAAGTATAATTAATGTGAAATGATCAAAAAATCTTTCCCAAAAGTTCTGTTTGACAGCTACTACCATAACACATATACAATTGTTAGAATTTTTTTTAAGCTCGTGGCATTAACTCAATAACTTACAATAAAAAATCATATTATGCCCCGAACCCCCTTTTCCCCCCAAAATCATATTCTTGGCGACTCCTGGGATTCAAGTTTCCGGACTGATCTACACTCTTCCCCATATATATATATATCCATATAAGGCTCATGTATTTATTAACATGAAAGGTATACATCTCTTGACAATCCCTAATATCCATATTTCTATAATTGTTTAATTTAAAATAGGAAAAATGGAGGGAAGATGTAGTCCAAACTAAATTCAACCACATTTAAATTATCACCTGAAGTGAAATATATTTGTATTTGGAATATAATAGAATACAATCACAATAATATTTATCTAGTAATTAATTACACAAGTGGAGAGAAAATTGGTCCTTACATGAATTTTAATCAATTTTCCTTTTCCATCATCTTTAAAATATTTCTACTCTAAAAAAACAGAAAAATTTGCAATTCTACAAAAGAAGAGGGATCCAAAACAAATAAAAAAGTCTAATTTTTTCAACTTACCCCCTAATATTTCCTATTTCTCATTTCAAACCCCCCCAAAAATAATAAAACTACATATAAAGCTCAGACTGCATTACATTATAATAACTTGCATCCACATCTTCAATTTCCCACAAACAATTATCATAATAATTATCACTAAAATCAAAATTAGAAAAATTCTCTGCAGAATTAATTTCTAATTTGTTATCATTATCCTCTACGTTAGGAATTCCAAGCTCATCATCAGAAGCTTCTAGAAGATGTCTTATAACTGACGTCACATCCTCAGAGTGGCCGGCGGTGGGGATTTGCTGGTGGTGCGCCGCCTCCTCCTCCGCCGTGCATGGCGGCGAAGTGGTGGAGGAGGAGAGTTCTTGCTCTAGGGTTGTGAATATGGAGGAGAAATCTTGGGTAGTTTCTCTCTCCTCTTCTTCTTCATCGAGGAGAGAGAAAATGTTGTTATACTGCTTTTGACGCTTTGAATCATCAAATTCAATATTTTCGACGTGGGATTCTTCTCTAAGGCGTTTTGGTTGAGTTTCCGCCATTGAAGAAGCAAAGATGAAGGATATTTTATTATATAGGGTTTATATATAGAGAGAGTTTATGTATATAAGGTTGAGGAGAGAGAGAGAGGGGTGAGGAGAGAGAAGGGGGTGGAAAGGTTTATATAGAGAAGGATTTAAGGTCAAAATGAGTGAAGAGAGAAAAAAGGGATATTTTTGAGTTATTATTAATTTTTGGTGGGTGGTTGTGTGAGAGAGAAAGGAAGGGAATGATTTGACAAAATAAATAAATAAAGTAAATTGGAAAAGTTAAAGGCTTGGCCTTATAGTGTGTGCTTAGCTTTATTTTATTTTTTGGTTTGTACTTAACTACTTTATTTGAAGCTCATTTGAAAATTCTATTTATGTCCTTGTAGCCCGTTTTGGCTTTTTTTGATAAGAATGTCCTTGTAGCTCTTGCATAGATTTGTACGAAGCATTTGATTCAAAAATTTGTATACTTTGAAAAATTACAAGACATGCTTGTCACCCATCTGATATTTTGCTGATTTTCTCTACTTTTTGAAATATTTTCCAATTTATTTCATCTTATATTTAGTTCAGATAGTGAATTATAATTTATACATGCATGCTTAATTACCAGACAAGTGCATTACGCTTGAAATCATTATAATTAAATCAAGTTGAGGTTAGAATTTTTCCCATTTTAGTTTGGTTTTGTGCCTCCAATAAATTCATGAGCATGCAGTAAGTTCGATATAAAGCTCATTACATACAGATAATTATATTGTTAATGATTCAAAATTAAAAATCATGAAATTCCTTAAAAATCACTATTGTTTGACTATGAATGCAATAGTACTTGTCCATCCAAACCATCTATATATACGGCGGAAAGACGAACCAATTACTCAATACTTGACTCAAGATCGATTGTTAAAATCTTGTGGAGCTCGGTTCATTAACATATCAAATTAATTTTGAACAATCTCTTATGTTCGATAAATTTTAAAACTAGCTCGAGCTCGACTCGATTATATACAAAAGAATCAAACTACTCGAGTTCGACTAGTATTCGGTTCGACTAAATCTTGTTTGTTCTCAGCTTGATTAGCAATCAAATCAAGCTCAAAAACAAATTTCGAAACTCAATAATAATTCAAATAAACTTGAACAAAAACTAGTTCGACCCGACTCAACTCGACTCCACTCCACTCCACTCGTTTATAGCCCTAACTAAATATCCGATGTTTCGGCTTGCAATAGAATGGGCCGTAAAATATAAAATTATCCCACTTACTATTGGGTAATTAGGGTCTAAATTAAATTTAAAAAATGCTAGTATATTTTTGGTACAAGTAAACTTGAAATATCTTAGCACACATCTCTAGGGAAAATGTGCAATATATATCTACTACGTACCCAAATGCATAAACGTCTACGAGTTTTATTGCAGTATCTGTGTTGGGAAATTGCTAGATGCAAGTCACTATCAGCAATTGAGTACATGGATAGTGTTGGTTTGCTAATGGACGGCCACGGTACGTTTGATTGGTTATTTAATGTGAGGTTGCGATTAATTATTTGTATGCGTTGGGTGTTCTTAGTCCAGACGATTTAGATCAATCACAGTTAGGGCTGAGTAATAATTTTATAAAACCGCTCAAATCGTCCGAACTGAACTGTACCAACGTTTTTTGTCAAATTATTACACGAACTCCAGTTTAGATTTTTTTAAGAAAACCACACCATCAAATCGGTTTGGTAACCATTTAAAACCAAATCGAATCACCTTTACTATATATTTTTTAAATTAGTTTTTTTAGTAATAGAAATTTGTTTGCTTATCAATTTATGTCTAAGTACCAAAGGTTTTGAACTTTTTAAGCTTGTTAGTTTTGTAGGCGATTTAGCTATATTTACTATTTACCTATTTATAGACAATTTTTATTGTATTTTTGTTTAAGCTTTGTAGACAATTTAGTATGTGACTTTTGTCCGACATTTTTATTTTTAATTTTATTATATGAGGTTTTTTATTATGTTATCTAGTTTGTTTGCAACTTTGTTTTAATGGCTAAACATAGGCCCTGTTTGTGTTTTCAAGTCACTTTTTTCATTTTCATGTTCATCTGAAAGTGAAAATACACACTTTATACTGTTTTTAATTGGAAATATTCTTATTTTCATTCTTGTGTTTACATTCCCAATAAATTTCAAACATTTCTTTAAAATTACATTTCACATCACTTATCTCACAATTTATTTTTATCACTTTACTCTCTCACCTTCTTTCAATTTTTTAAACTTTTCTCTCTCTTCTCCTTTAAATTTTTAAATACAACAATATTCATCTAATCATTACTTTTCAATCATTTCACTTTTTTCACACAAAAATAAAAAAACTCATTTCCCCTACATTTTAGAAAAAGACGGTTGATTTAGCACAGATTTTACCCTACGCTCTCAGTCAAAAATACCTCGAATACACAACAATAAGTGAGCTCTCTGAATTATAGACTGCACTCGGATACTAACGAGCTGCCTACGTACCTAACAAGGATCAAGTCTAAACGTAGTTCGAATTCGGTACGTGTGATATCTATCGTTCGTATTACGAGTGTACCTTGTATTTATATTATAGGATCATACTCTCAAGTCTTCGAATAATCCGAGCCACACGATGTATTAATCGTAGTATTTATTGCTCCAATTATCCGCCCTCAAATCTTCATAAATGACGGTATTTATAGAGTTTCCACGCTGTACTGTAGAGTGAATGACAGATAGGACGTCTTCCCTGCTGATCTTTTACACGTGTATGTGATGGATGGTACAGATTCGATGCCCACCGGGTCGGGCCATAAACCGACCCTATCCAAGTTACAAAAACACGCGGATCTTGGAGTGTATTGCAAATACTATAATTATAGGGACCGGATATGCAACCTACCTCGTTGCATCGTATACGAGGCTCTAGATGGGCCTAACGAGTATATACATTTAAGGAATACGAGGTAATCCAAGGTCGAATATTCGAGGGGCCTTTTGGTATATCATTAAGTCCCCCACTTCGTGAGCGATGGAGAAATTAATGCTAATTCCTTGATCCATGGCTGACGAAGTATAAATTAATGCCACGTGCCCGAGTTCTTTTCTATAATCATTACGCTAGAGGTATCTAGGTCATTAAGTCTGACACGCCTTTTCCCGATAGACGCGCCTGACCTGCTGCTGTTTCCGAGAGATATAAATTGCACTCGAAACGTCACCTCTCTCCACCGTCAGATACAACTTTTAAGCAATCGATCTGAGCCGTTCATTTCAAATCTCCCCCTAGTATATACACGCAGGATTTACCCTTCATTTGAACGTTTACTCAGCAACATTCATTCACCGGAGTAAAATTTCTTGCGGCCTCTTCCGGCGTTCTTGCTACTTGAAGATCTATTTCAAATCTGAATCTTTTTTCTCCTGCTAGGTATAAGCTTCATCCCTCTCTTTCCATTATTTAGCATTATTCAGTCACTTTTCATGAGTACCTCTAGTGTGCGTGTCTCTAACGAGGAGAGTGAGACCTCCTCGTCTGGTCAAAGCGATTCTACTAGCAGCTCTAGTAGTCCCGAGACATCCCCCGAACCCAATATAAACGACGCACCCGTCGCTATCGAACCCGAGTCTCCGGACATTCCCCCTCCATATCCGGATCTCGAAGGAGACGAGGATGTTAATACCCAGTTATTTTCTGACATGGATAGGGCTCGTAGAGTAATCCCCTGGTTAAGTTATTCCTCTATTTTAACTGCCTCGAATATCGCCGATATTCGGGTTAGATACCATATACCTCCCAACTATCGGACTTTAGTCCCCAACGAGGGTGACAGAATGCATCGTCCCCCCTTAGGATTCCGTACCATACATGTGGCCCATCTTGCTTCAGGACTTAGGTTTCCTCTACACCCTGCCATAGTTAACATTCTTCTTCACCTTCGTTTAAGCCCCACTCAATTACTTCCCAATTCTCACAGGCATATGATTTTTTTTTATAGTCATAATGAGGATGTATGGAGTTCACCCAAACATCAAAAATTTCAATGGTTTTCTGTCAGTACATCGATGTTCTAAATCTACGGAGGAAGGTTTTTTCTTCCTCGCACCCCAGCGTCATTGTCGTCTGCAATCGCGAACGCAATCTTCATTTGGAGATTGGAAGAAAAAGTTTTTCTTCATCGCTCCCCCTGCAGACCAGCCTTGGAATATACCTCGTCCGTGGGGTATGGACCTCGTTGACTTGAGCAATGTTGGTCGACCCACCATACCTCGACGGACACTAAAACGTATCCTCAAGCGGCTGTTCAAGCCCGAGGTCGTGATGAGTGAGTCTATGCTTGTCACGTGTGGTCTAAGTGGTGCCGACGTGCCTGCCGTCGAGAATCTCGGTTACAATTTCTTCTTGCATCGTTTATGATATTCCTCAATGTATTATGGTCAACTAATGCTGTTTTTTCTTTATTCGTAGCTATGGAAGAGAGACAGGCTCGTCTGAATAGAAGAGCTGTCATCGCTGCCGAAGCGTCTCAACGGGCAGCCGCCGCCACTGGTCGAGGTGCTGGCCGAGGGCGTGGCCGTGGACGAACTCAAGGGCAACCTTCCCTAAGGATCGGTGAGCCCCCCATTCATGGGTCCACCCGCGACCTATCCGCACAAACCGCTCCGACCACACCTCGTCCTCCCCGAGCCATTAGCACCGGACCCGCACCCGAGGCTGAGGAAGGCTCTCTCGTCCGTCATCGCCGGACCGAAACAGTCGGAGAGCTAACTGGTGCTGCGTATGGTCGTCCCGAAAAACGACCTCACCGGGAGGGTACCTCTCAATCCATTCCAGCCGAAGGGACCCTTACAACCCCCCAAACTGGACGTCCAAACGAGCCCACAGCCCGCGACTATGAGCTGCTGAACGAGGCCGAATCAATGCTGCTTAAAGACTACATCGAATGTGAGGTAACTGAACGCGCCTCCCCTCGTTCTGATCAGCAGCCACTTATGCAGGATTGGCACATATATCCTGATAGTAGCATACTCGAGGATCGCAGTGGCAACACCGCCATCGAACTATTTCATCGCACACTCTTGCCCAGAGATAAGGCGCTGATTCTCGATCAGCCTCACCCCATTGTCGAGAAGCAAGCCGCTCAATACCTCGAAAAGGTATACTATCTGCAACGTTTTATCTTCCTGGTCTAATTCCTTTTATAACTTCGCTTGACAGTGTCATTTCTGTGTCGTTGCAGACGAAGCTGTTGATACATCAGTTGTCCCTTACCAGCTCGAGCCTAAAGGAGGTCCTGAGAAGATCTCAGCAAGAACTCACGGACTACAAGGGACAAGTCCAAGCTGAATTGCTTGCTGCCCAGGAGGACAAAGAGAGAGCGTCCTCTCTACAAGTAAGTTGTATTTGCTGCTATCTTTAGCCCCGTTGCCATTTTCAAAAGACGAAACTAACTTGATTCCTCCGCAGACGGAGCTCGATATGCTCTGCCGCTCCTACGATGCTGATAAGCTCAAAATGGCGGATCTCGAACGAGCTAACACTGAGCTTCGTCAGCAACTAAGTGCATTGCAGGACGGGGCTGAGGCTGAGAAACGACGTCAATTCACCCTGGGCAAAGCTGCCGGTCGTCGGGAATTCCAAGAATCGTCCTCCTTTCGACGCCAGCTGGACGATGCTCGTCTGAGCGGGGCCCGTGACATGCTCCACTCCACTGTAATCGACGACCGCTTACTCGATCAAGCCCTGAACGATGTTCAAGACGGCTTCTGTAAAGCCCTCGATTACTTGAAGGAAAAGGAGAATCTCCCCTCTACTTTCCAGGAGGAAGAATTTGTTAACTCCTACCTGAGAGCACCCCTCAAACGACCATCGGCCACCCCCCCTGATGGTGCCTCTTATACCTACTTCCCGGAATTCGATGCCTTAGTCATCGGCGAATCTGGAGCTAGTATCCAATTCGAACGAGAATTGGAGGCAACTGTTCATCGGGGTGAAGGCGAAGCCGCAGCCTCAGCTGACGAGCCCCAAGTTATCGAAGATTGACTATAGAGTAGTTGGGCTAGTTTTTAATTTTGCATGGTTTTGGTTTTTGTTCTAATATCTGTTTTGATGTTATGTGAAACGTATCGTTTTTGTTTTGACGATCTTGGGATTATTTCCTGTTTCTGTAGTTGCCAAAGGTTTGAACGAGGATCTTATCCCATTTTGATTTACTTGGATTTATTTTGATTTATTATATATGCTCACTCACATATGTATAAAGCACCTTCTAAAATCGAAGTAAAGATACATCATTGGATTTAACAACACTGCATTGTAAATGCCCCCTTTATGCATAGAATTTGCGCAAGTTATTTACATTCCAAGGGCGTGGCAGGTCGTTACCCACGAGATCTTGTAAGCGATAGGTCATTGCCTTCGTAATTTTTACGACCTTAAATGGTCCTTCCCAGTTCGCTTCTAACTTTTTAACATGCCTCGATACTTCCACCCTCTTCAGAACCAGGTCTCCAACTTGAAAAGACCGAGCCTTCACCCTTCTGTTGTATGCTCTTGCCATGGTGCTCTTTTGCCTCAACATACTGGCAAACGCCTTGTCGCGCACACCATCAATGACATCCAGCTCGAATTCTCTTGTGGACCTGTTCTCTTCAGGGTCATAAGCGCTCACTCGATGAGTCATCATTCCAATCTCCGCTGTAATGACTGCTTCCGAGCCATAAACTAAACAAAATGGAGTTTCGCCTGTAGACGAACGAGGTGTTGTTCGATATGCCCATAACACTCCTTGAAGCTCGTCTACCCATCCCTTCCGCTCACCATCAAGTCTGGTTTTGAGATGTTGCATTAGTATACGATTCGCCACTTCTGTCAGTCCGTTAGCTTGGGGATGACCCACCGCGGTGAAATTTTGCTGAATCTTCAATTCGGAACACCAATCTGTGATGGCTTTACCATTGAATTGCGTCCCATTATTCGATATCAGTATTCGAGGTATACCAAACCTGCAGATTATATTCTTCCAGATGAAATCGATGACGACTTTCTCTGTGATGCGGGCCACAGCTTCTGCTTCTATCCATTTCGTGAAATGCTCGATTGCTACAATGACAAATTTCTTTTGATGTTGTGCTGGAGGAAAAGGCCTTGCATACAATTTAATCAGTCAGAAATGCATTTTATGTTGTTTTTGTTTGTGTGTTTTTTGTTTTTGTTTTTTTTGTTTTTTTTTTAAAACACGTGCATCGATGAGGTTCTACCAACCTAGGATATCAATGGCCCATTGGTCAAACGGATACGCAATTTTAATTGGCTCCATAGGGGTTCCTGGTCGATGTATCTCATTAGAATGCCGCTGACATTGCCGGCATTTTTTGGCAAATTCATGAGCATCTTTTACCAATGTCGGCCAAAAATAACCTTGCCTTGTTATTTTTTGAGCCAACGATCTTCCTGTAGAGTGATTTCCACAGCTTCCCTCGTGTATTTCACGAAGGACATATTCTGATTCTGATGGAGTTAGACATCGTAACAACGGCCCCCCCACTGATCGTTTGTATAGGTCTCCACTTACAACAACAAACCTCGTTGCTCTTTGAACGACTTTCCTTGCTTCCACCTTGTCCCGAGGTAGTTCGTCATTGACTAGATAGTCGGTAATTGCATCTTTCCATGAACTCTCCGTCGAAACTGGAAGGACTGATGTTAACGGGTCTATTTCCGAGTGTTCAGCCACCAGCAGAGTGACCTTCCTGCTCGTTAATCCCACAATCTGATTCGAAAACTTCGACAAGGCATCGGCTCTCACATTTTCATCTCGAGGAATCTGATGCAATTCGACTTTTTCGAATTCGAGCATCAATTCCTTCACCCGCTTCAAATATCTTATCATCGTTCGCTCTCTGGCTTCATACGTACCGGCAACTTGTCTAGCCACCAACTGTGAGTCTGTATAAACCATCATTATTTTTACTTCCAAGCTTTTTGCCATTTTCAACCTTGCGATGAGGGCCTCATACTCAGCTTCGTTGTTGGTGACGTCAAAATTTAACTTGATAGCAAATTCCAAATCCACCCCATCCGGTGTTCGCAACCAGACTCCTACTCCTCCTCGTTTCGTCATCGAGGAACCGTCCACATGTAGGAGCCATGGCTTCACGGGTTCCGTTATAGCGACCTCAAGGACCGCTGCCGACGTCATCTCAACAACAAAATCCGCCATTACCTGGGCTTTCACTGCGGTACGGCTTCTGTATTCAATGTTGAATTCTCCCAGTTCAATAGCCCATTTCACGAGTCTGCCAGAGACATCAGGTTTTGCCAACACCTGTTTCAACGGCGTGTTCGTTAGTACGACGATGTGGTGGGACTGAAAATAGGGTCGCAATTTTCGGGCAGAAGTCACCAAAGCAAGTGCCCATTTTTCAATCTCCAAATAATTGAACTCAGCCCCCTGAATTAATTTGCTAACGTAATACACGGGCTTGTGTTCACTCTCCATCTCTCGGACCAGGACTGCACTGATGGGGGCTAAAGAAACAGCCAAGTACAAGAATAGGGACTCTCCGAAGACAGGTTTTGTCAGTAACGGGGGTGATACTAGGTATTCTTTTAGCTCTTGAAAAGCCGTTTCACATTCTTCGGACCATGCGAAGTTCTTGACCTTTCGCAAGACTTTGAAAAATTGTAGTCCTTTGTCGGCCGATCTAGAGATGAATCTGTTCAGGCTTGCCATTCTTCCCGTCAGTTTTTGAACGTCCTTCACATTCGAGGGGGATTTCATATTTAAGATTGCGTCGATTTTTTCAGGATTGGCCTCAATACCTCGTTCAGTTACCATGTATCCCAAAAACTTTCCCCCTCGAACTCCGAAGGTACATTTATTTGGGTTTAATTTCATCCCATATCGTTTCATTATTTCAAAAGATTTCATCAAATGAGTCAAGTGGTCTGACTCGTCAACAGATTTAACCAGCATGTCATCAATATAAACCTCCATGGTCTTCCCTATCTCGTTTTCAAACATCATGTTGACCAAGCGCTGATAAGTGGCCCCGGAATTTCGAAGACCAAACGGCATCACATTGTAACAATAGACACCTCTGGCCGTGACGAAGGAAGTTTTCTCCCTATCTTCCTCTGCCATCATTATTTGATTAAAACCTTGATAGGCATCCATCATGCTCAATAAAGCACACCCTGCAGTTGAGTCTACTAATAGGTCAATACGAGGCAAAGGATAAGGATCCCGAGGGCAAACTTTGTTTAGATCAGTGAAATCAGTACACATGCGCCATTTGTTTTCGGCTTTAGGTACAAGAACTACATTTGTTAGCCATTCAGTAAATTGAATTTCATTTACATAACCTACTTCTAGCAGTTTCTTCACTTCTTCTTCAATGATGGCATCTCTGTCCGGACCAAAGTTTCTTCGTTTTTGACGGACTGGTCTCGCCTCTGGATCAACATTCAGACGATGCACTATTACATCGGGGTTAATGCCTTGAAAGTCCGCAGCTTTCCACGCAAAAATATCAGTGTTGGCCTCGAGAAACTTTATCAACTTCGCCTCCATCGAAGGACTCAGCTGTCCCCCGATTCTCGTAGTCTTCTCCGTATTTCCTTCAAAAAGTTGAACCGTCTTGTGTTCCACAGGCTGCACCCTCGTATCCACCCTCGTCTGCCTCTTTCCCAGCTGCTGCATCAGTATAGCTGCATCCTCGTCAATGACATTCACCCTCGTAACTTCTCTTTTCCTCTTTTTGCTCGAATCTGTCATTAACGAGGTAGTGTAACAGTCTCGCGCCTCCAACTGATTGCCCCTCACTTCACCTATACCATCCCTGGTTTTAAACTTCATCTTCAGGTGAGGAGTCGAAACTATAGCGCCAAACATATTCAGCATCGGCCTCCCCACTATCATGTTATAAGCAAAAGGGGTATCTACAACCAAAAAAGTTACACGCAACGTTTTCCTCTTCGGAGCCGACCCCAACGATACATCGAACTCAATTGATCCTTTTGGCAGGATTTGTGATCCAGTAAATCCCATCAAAGGGGTGTTCACCTTCCGCAGATTCACCTTTCCCAAGTCTATTTTTTGCAACACGTCCCAAAATATTATATCTGCTGAACTGCCAGTATCAACCAACACCTTATGCACCGCAAAATTCGCGACATCCATCGTTATTACCATCGGATCAATATGGGGAACTATCATGCCCTCGTAATCTCTATCGTCAAAAGCTATTGGTGGGTCGTGACTCTGTACAGAAAAGATCCTCGTAGGCTCCTGACGATAGTGATTGCCACGCATTTCCCTCTTATGCTTTTTCCTTGCACTAGACGAGTCGCCTCCGACCGGGCCCCCAGCAATAGTGTGTATCTCTGCCCTAGCCACATGGGTATGCTCTTTTCTTCGATCCCCCTGACGATTGCTACCACCTTCCCTTTTTTCATCACTCCGCCGATAGTTATCACTTCTAGGATATTCATCATTCCTAAGCCGGCCATACAGATGATTGTCACGAACCCGATGATCGGATCGATTCTCATTCCTTTTATATTGAAAACGCTCAGGCGATCGGCTATGTGATCGTCTCCCCTCTTTTACGCGGTTGGCCCCTGGGGCTCTTACTTCCGCGAGGGTACGATCAATGAAGTCATTCAAAATTCCGTCTTTTATGAGACGTTCCAGCTCATCTTTCAACTGGTAGCATTCTTCAGTATCGTGACCCTTGTCCTTGTGAAAATGGCAATATTTATCCGGATTTGCTCTGGATTTCGACTTCATTGGCTTTGGCCTTCGGATGGCATTCATGTGCTGTACAGCCAGTAACACTCTTCCTCTTGATGCTTTCAAGGGGGTGTACTGTTCGTATTTTGCATATCGAGGGGGTCGTTCGTGGTTCTTTTCAAACCTCGACCCTTCCTGCCGATAGCTATTTTCTTTTCGATCTCTTGGATCGTTTACGGGCTTGCAAGCCTCGGAATCTTTTGATAGATTCATTTCTTCTTCATTGATGCATTGCTCTTCCAACTGCATCAATTCTTCTTGATCTTTCGGTGCACGCCGAGGTAAGGCAGACGCCAAAGTACCTTTTCTTAAAGCCAACAAAAGAAATGTTACAACAAGATCATGGGTTAATTCAGGTATTTCTAAAACCTCCTGATTAAACCTATGTACAAAATCTCTCAAGCTCTCACTAGGACCCTGCTTGAATCCCCATCATGGACGACACAGATTTCCTGGCCTTCTTGTTGGCCGCAAAATGATTCTCAAATCTCTTGATGAGCTGCTCGTAAGAAATTATCGAACCGGATTGCTGACTCGTGAACCAATCCTGAGCCCGCCCTACCAAAGTCGTCACAAAAACCCTCGCATTAATGGCATTAGACTGATGATACAACGACATCAACAATTCAAAAGTCGTCAAATGCGGCCCCGGAGCACCTGTCCCATCGTAAGTAGGCAAAAGTGGAGCCTTGAACGAACTTGGCGGTTCTTCGAACATTATAGACTCGGAAAATGGCGAATTCCTAGCCATTAACGCTGAAACCGGCCTACTTTTTGGTGGTAGCGTCTCCGGCTTACGACTCAATCTGCCAAGCTTTTCGTACATGCCTTCAATTTCAGCTTTGGATAGCACTGGTTCCCCTTTTTCTTCATCCACAAGCTGCTTTCCTCTTCGGACTTCTGACCGCAGGTCAGCCCTACTGTCGACCTCGTCATCGGACTGTACCTCCACCGCTCCCCTCTTCTTAACCTGTGAACCCATCACCTCTTGATCTTGAAACAACCTCTTAGGCGCCATAGGCGTCACCGGAGCCCTCTGAACATTCGGAGTAACCGGTCCCGATGTCCCCAGTCGACTCAAAATTTCATCCACCTTTTCCTGCACCATCTTGTCCAACTCTCCTTTTGTTAGCAATATCTTCTCTTCATTACGACCTTCCCCGCTCCGCAATGGCGCAGACGATCCGGAATCCTCTATCCGAACTCGCTTTTCCCTTTGAACTTCTTCCTCCATCCCTACTTCTGATTTCAGCGACCCTCGAGTAGTTTCCCACAGACGGCGCCAACTGATTTAGCACAGATTTTACCCTACGCTCTCAGTCAAGAATACCTCGAATACACAACAATAAGTGAGCTCTCTGAATTATAGACTGCACTCGGATACTAACGAGCTGCCTACGTACCTAACAAGGATCAAGTCTAAACGTAGTTCGAATTCGGTACGTGTGATATCTATCGTTCGTATTACGAGTGTACCTTGTATTTATATTATAGGATCGTACTCTCAAGTCTTCGAATAATCCGAGCCACACGATGTATTAATCGTAGTATTTATTGCTCCAATTATCCGCCCTCAAATCTTCATAAATGACGGTATTTATAGAGTTTCCATGCTGTACTGTAGAGTGAATGACAGATAGGACGTCTTCCCTGCTGATCTTTTACACGTGTATGTGATGGATGGTACAGATTCGATGCCCACCGGGTCGGGCCATAAACCGACCCTATCCAAGTTACAAAAACACGCGGATCTTGGAGTGTATTGCAAATACTATAATTATAGGGACCGGATATGCAACCTACCTCGTTGCATCGTATACGAGGCTCTAGATGGGCCTAACGAGTATATACATTTAAGGAATACGAGGTAATCCAAGGTCGAATATTCGAGGGGCCTTTTGGTATATCAACGGTTAAAAATGAAATGAAAACACATCTAAACAGAGTCATAGCTTTTGTTTTTATCAAACACTCTCAGGTTTAATTGAATGTTAAAAAAAGAACTACACGAATATCCTTAAATGTGTATTTTTAATTTTATTTGACTCCGTTTTGTTATTAGTTAAAAACTGTAAACCATCCAAAATTCACTGCAAACCGCACCTTTGTCTTTATTTTTAAAATAGTAATTTAAAATTTCTCTGGCATAAAATTGCACGTAACAATTCGATTTAAAATAGTAAAACAAAAGAAAAAAAGAAAAACTAAATTGCACCACGGACACTCTAATCATGACATCATTCAAAGCGTGTGAACACCCATTCAATGCGAGCATGCCTCGATCAACTGTATCATAAATGCATTCTTGATAGATTCATTTGGGGAAATGAGCAAGTGGTAATGTGGAATTATTATTTTTTTTAGTCCAAGAGAAAAAGAATCCTTTGGTTCTCTTTGGATGGGATCTCGTTTCATTTTCAACCGTTATTTCCTAAAATATATGGAAGAATAAGCTTTTTTATTTTCGTGTGAAAATATAGGCATATTTGGTTGTGTTTCTGAAATTGATTGGAATTGATGATGTATGAAATGATTGAGTTAGTTAAAAGTGATGATTATGTGAGTAATATATATAAAATAATAGGTAATAATATATTGATTAAATATATTTATAAGTAAAATGATAAAAATCGATCCCAAAAAGAGCATTAAAAATATTCAAATGGGTCTTAAAATATGCACGTGTCTATGAAGGTTAAAATCATGTATTTTATTTCACTATAACACCACAATTGTTGCCGAAAATGTTGACTTTTAGAAGGAGATGTGAGAGAAAGAAAAATGTGAGTGTGATTTGATAAAGTGAAAATGTAGTTATTGGAGAATGTGAAAGTGAAAATGAAAATAAGTGTATTTTCAGATGAAAATGATGTAAAGTGTGTATTTTCATTTTCAAATGAGATTGAAAATGAATATATGAGTTAGAAAACACAAACAAACATAGCCTTTACTTTTACGTGACTATACAAAATTTAATTTTTGCTCATATTAATTAATTATCGTGGTTTCGCCTCAGCTTCAGCATGGTATCGATATGCAAGTATGTCTAAAATATTGTCCACTATTTATAGGTATTATTAGTATATAATTCATTGCTAAGATCATAACTTTTTAATCATTGTAAAAGAGTATTAGATCAACATTTTCTCTACGGTTAGTTAGAACTTAAAATTGATAATATTTTTTTCCACCATATCTAACGTCAGCGTATTATATGAAACGTCTACCACAACCAGATTAGGCGTGGATTTAGACTGTTATAAACCACGATTTGAAACCATGATGTATATTTACATTGTCAATACCTAATTTTTTTGTAGTGCTGGTAAAAAAAAATTTTAATATTTTTTTTTAAAAAAATTTTACCAATTGTTTTTTAGTAGAATGTATTTTACACCCCAAACTCTACCTCTTGTACCAAAAATCAATTAGATAAATTTTTATATCACCGACCTCTAACTATAATACAATTGCATTCATTACCTTATGACATTACTTATGCTTTAATTAATGATTGGTAATTATTTACTTAACTCGTGAACCATGAGCCATGATCCTATACCCTACATCTGGATTCATAATTAGAAGGCTCTTGACTACTTGCACAAAATGATTTTTTCACAATTAATTAATTGAAAAGTATATATCGCTTACAATAATGATGTTTTGTTTTCGTTATTACATGATGGCATTCCATTTGTCATACGAAGGAAGACGATACAATACTTGAGTTTTAATTTATTATTTTATTGTTATTTTTTAATTAAAAGAAACATGTCCTCATGGCTCTTAATTATTCGAACTATTGGATATACACACACACACATATATATATATATATATTATATATATATGTATATTTTATATACACACATATATATGAATGTCAAAAACCAAATAAGTTTAAGTATTATTCTTTGGTATTTAAACTATGTACTTTCATGATGCAATTATTTGATTACATCGAAAGACTTCCAAAGACACCGACAAGAAGCAATTAACATAAAGTATTTTGTTTGCATGTTCTTTTGTATTTAATTAACCTATGTGCACAATCTTTCCCTGCAAATTAAAATATCTTCCAACCAAAATGACTTATACAAAATCTTAAAAAATATATATATTATTTAGTTAAAAAAACATTTGATAATGGAAACTAACTAAATAAGTCCTAATTTCATAAAAAGAGAAAAACAGTCAATGAAGTTCAAAACATATATTACAGATATTTCTATTTATGAGCTGAGCTTTTGAGCTTAAGTCTTTTGTAATTAAGTTCGATGATATACGACTCGAGCCAATATAAACTCGATTCATAAGATTTGATTGATAACCTAAGGTTACGTAAGTTTACACACAAAGTAGTAGCATCAAATCCCATCTCCCAATAGTAAATATTGTATAACTATTTCCATGTGCTTTGGCGTATTAATAACATGAAATAATATGATAATTATGTTCAAGACGATACAAAAATGTTGCATGCACGTGGTCAGTGGACCTAATTTTGCACTAGTATATGACATGAACAAGTTGGAAATTTTGGATTCATAGGTGACAACTTGCTAGTACTTTGAATAAGTACAACATTATGCTTTTGATCTGGCAATTACATAATTACTCTTTAAAATGATGAAATAAAATCATTGCCCCAAAAGAAGTATGAAATTTTGTTATAAGATACAATTATGATTTGTTCCTCGCCCACTTAACATATATATGGTCCATATTATGTCATGTCGCCCTCTTGGTGTTAAACATACTTAATAATGTGAATTGCATCACATCAACATGTATATGATTATTGATGCAATTATGATGGATAATTCTATAGTACACCGGGAGTGTTACATACCATTGTGTCTATCTCTTTCACACAATTATGTGTGGGGTCCACATACAATACACCTCAGTGTGTGAAAGAGATAGACACAAGAAGTAATACTCCCGGTCCACCATAGAAAAATCCCAATTATGATCTATTTTAATCCAGTATTTCATTTCATATTTCTATTATAGGGAAAATTACTCTGACACTCCCTCAATAATGGAGTAATTACACAAACCTCTCATCACTAATTGATAATTACAAATACATCCCCTCAGGGGTCTATTTGTAAGGTAATTTACAGAAGATGTAATTGTAAGAATTGTTACACACAGATGGTGCAATTGTAAGAAATCTTTAACATGAGGGGGTGTGTTTGTAATTATCAATTAGTGAGGGGAGGTTTGTGTAATTACTTCCTTATTGAGGGGGTGTGAGTGTAATTTTCCCTATTATATATTCATGTTTGTATATGCACTATTTCTATATGTATACGTTTGGATGTGAACTATATACCCTTTGACATCCATTTATAAAGTTAAATACAAGATCAAATAAATTAAATAATTAAATAGAATATCTATAGTATATTGATATGATATAAATTTGTATGTTTTGATGTTATACACCAAATCTGAAATCTATAGTTTTCGCCCTAGAGTTTGAGTTATGAAGCTTATCATGAAATCTTTAAATCAAATAATCTTTAATGATATGTTGCAGTATAAATAAAATGGATTTGACATAGGTTTTATAATATATAGTTGATCAAATTACCCTATATATTTTATTATTGTTGCTTAAGTGATAATCTTGTTCCTTAAATATATATCTTTAAGAATCTGAATTCACAACGACATGCTAGTTCTTTATTCTGTTTTTGGAACATATAAAAAAGGCCAGCATTGACAAACCATCCACTTAAACCATGATTAAGTGTAATTATAAGCCTAAATTAGCTTAAAGAAAGCTATTAATATGCTTTGAATACGTGTAAAAAATATCATCAGTTTATCTTTACATGGTTGCACCAACACAAAAAGATTCAGATATGGATAACTATTAATAAAAGGTTGATTGAATATCATGATTATGTGGTTTCCATTATGGGGGGTTCAAATTGAAAGGAATATTCTCTCCATGGATAGTTCAAAGATAATATTCGTAATGCAAAGTTCAAGTGAAATTATTCAATTTTATGCAATAAATTATTAGAAATTATTGGTTTTAGAAGGTATATATAATGTTTATTAATAAGATTTAATTCTTTTAATTGCGATTACTTTTTGGGATATTATTCTCGTATTTATTTGAGAATTGTAAGAATATGATAACTAGTAAAAGAGAAAATGATAAATGCCGTTGGGAGAAAATATTTTAATTTAGGAAACATATACATAGACCCCTCACCTATCATGTAATTATTAAAAACTCTTTTTACATAGTGAGAATTATCAATATACACCCATTATGTTAAAGATTTTTTATAATTATACCACTTGTATGTTCAAATTTTTTTTTATAATTTTTTTAATGTAAATATTATAAATAGACCCTTAAAAGAATGTTTATCATTTTAATAATTAGGTTGGGGTGGGTTGGGGTGGGGTGGGGTGGGTTTTATTGTGCAATAAGTTAGCGGGTTTGCGTATAATTCTTTCAATATTTTAATGGTCAAGTTGTTGCTAGACTTAGTGTGGATCATAATTATTACTAGTTTTAAATATCAAATGTTCTCTTTCTGGGATTATAATTGGTTAAACGAAGATTTTGGGAAGATTTTGGGATTATAATTAATGTTTCACATGCTTATTGAATTTTCTAAAAGTTCTCCGATTTCAAGCCTCAAAATGATTATAATAAGACGTAATTGAACACATGTTAACTCTCTATACACCAGCAAATATAATCATTCAGAATTTAGAATCACGAACTTCAGGTGATGCCTAGTCTAATTGGTTAAAATTGAGGCTCCATAATCAAGAGATTATGTGTTCGACTCCCACTGGATGCATGTGAATTTTCTCTCTACTTGTAATAGTAGTTTGTTTGTAGTAATTTGTAGCTTATGATTGTATTTGCTTATGATGCTTGCTTGTAATAGATTCTCTTACAACCGATGTATTATGATATTTTAATCGTTCCTTCAAAAAAAAAAAAAAAGAATCACGAACTTCCTAAAAATCGAATTTTGAATAGCTGTAAATTTTATTCATTACCGTAGTTTATAAAAGTAAAAAAATTTGAATGGAAGACTTTTCGGGTTGTGATTGGCTTTCTTCTAGGGTTATCATCACTAAAAATAGCATAATGTGATTTCGTTACTAATCTTCTTAAAGACAAATTCGTTTGTGATATGTTATGATAAAGCACGAAATTAAGAGTATAAATTAAGAAAATAAGCACAAGGATTTACGTGGAAACCCAAAACGGGAAAAACCACGGGATAATAGAATAAGACTTTATTATATCTGAAAGAAGTACAAAACGGTTGTATCTTATATTTATAGGGCTCATACCGAATCTAATCCTATTAGACCTAGTCTTTTGGATATACTAAAATCCTAATTTGAACTAAAAATCTAATCCAAATACGACTAGAACTTTAAGACATAATATAACAATCTCCACCTTGGATTAAAATTCAAGTACCAAAGTACCTCAACAAAACGAAATAATAAATTAACTTTCCATCTTCACCAAAAACCCCGTAAAGGGCAATCAATCAAAATAGACAAATTCTAACCAAATCCTAGCAAAGCGTGAACTTGTGCACCAAACTTGTCTTTTGCATCATATCTGAGGGGTAATCTATATAACCAATTACTCCACCTTGAAAATAACTCCCAGAACTATCAAACGTAGAGGATGTAGGTATAGGAACTCCATCTAAACTGTAGTACCCCCACCTTGATTTTCAGAGATACTTAGACGTGATTTCGCCATCAATAGAGTATTTACTCAACAAGGCTTCTTGAACGTCTTTCAAAATAATGGTATCTCTGTCATACAAAATAGTATCTCAAAATTGGAATAAACAGGAGGTAATGAACGCTCAATAATACTGCCAAATCCTCATCATCATACTTTACATTAAGATTTTTCAGATTTGTCTGTAGCAAGATCGCTAGGGAAAACGGATTTTTCAATCAAGCTTCTTGATTTTATATTTTATTGATGTCATTCGAGAAATAATTGCGTAGCGGGAAAATGATTCATATTGCTCTTGATACCAATTTTTTATGATAAAGTACAAAATTTAGAGCATAAATTAAGAAAACAGACACAAGAATTTACGTGAAAATCCAAAACAGGAAAAACCACAGGAGAATAGAAGAACTTTATTATATCTGAAGGAGGTACAAAACGGCTATACATAGTTGTGTCGAAAAGTCTAGGCCTTGTTTGTTTATGTTTTCAAATCTCATTTTCAGTTTTATGGATCACAAAATCCTAAAAATCCACACTTCAAACTATTCTCAACCAAATTCATCATCTTTAAAATTCACTTTCTCATTCTCCAATATAACCACATATCAATCACCACATCCATAATTTCACACAATCATCAATCAAAATTCATTTACTTTACACTATTTTTCTCTTTCTCTTACATACTTTTTAATCAATACCCATCACACATCAACTAATCATTAATGATTAGACATATGTTACAAATTTCAACCATATTCTAAAAACATAAACAAACATACCAACATATCATATCAAATTCACACGAATATCCATAGTACGCGTTCCCCTTCAAATTTTTCAAAATTTGAACTCAAAAACATAAACAAAGAAAGCCTTAGAGATTTATCTTATGTATTTATAGGGCTCATACAATAACATAATTCTAGCAAGCCTAGTCTTTTGGACATACTAAAATCTTAATCCAAATAAATTAGGAATAAATACCTAATTCAAATAAGGCTAAGATTTTAAGACATAATATAACATGATTATTGGTAGTAATAAATTTTTTTTTTATCATTATGCCTTTTACTTTAATCCAAATTACAAACTTGTCCAATCAATAGCTGCAGTCAACTAAGTATTTTTGGACGGTAAAATTTCCATAATCACAATAAAGGTGTATTCGGCACAACTTTTGAATAATTAATTATAAGATAATCAATTATCATAAAATTGATTAGGGTAAAATTTAGGATTTTCAGCTTTGTCATGATGTGATTTGGTAATGCCAAAAAGTTTGAATGAGATTTACACAAAAGGGATCCAAACGTTCACTGAAAAAGTCTTTGAATTCCAAGTGCAGATTTTAACCTTTTTAAGGCTTATTCAATCCGTTCCAAGAACGGTTGTCATTATAATAGCTCCATTTCCTTCATTAATTCATAAGAAAAAGAAAAGGAAAAAAAAGAAGTGATTTTGTTTCTAGAATTAGGTATGGCCATGAACACAAAAGTTTGCTGATTACAGCTAGGCAAGCTCCCTAGAATCCTCGAAAGGAAAATATAATATTAAATAATTATAATTTTATTTTTGCTATATTGAATTTGGTATGTATTAAGAAAAAATTTGAATTGGGTGGTGGGTACTTATTCCCCATTTTCCATGCTTAGTTTATTATCAAAACAAAAAGATATATGCTTAGTTTCCTTAGATTATTCGGATGAAAAATTAATCAAGTTAACTCGAATTTTAGTTGGACACGACTAGATAATAGCTTATTTTTGGTATTTGTTTAATAAGCTAAACTTAGACCATTTAAATATTTTTTATTCAATTCTATTGAGTATATAAATCAATGAGAAAATATTTTTGTTATGGTATTTCCTATTTTATCATGTATTAAACAAAATTGAAAACCGTCTATAGTCCTAACTCCTTAGAGCTCGATTTTTCCTATTGAATATGGTTTGATTTACTATTTTATGACATTTATCCAATGTTTGAATCGTAGGATCGAGTTGGTTGATAAATGATTCCTGGGTTATTATTATGTGGAATCTAATCTAAAGCGGGGTCGGTTCACAAAATACCGTTAAATTGTGATTATATTTATGTCACATTCTCTATTCCACAAACCAAACCATAAAATATGTTATAGACAAATTTAATCATGAATAGTGCAATCTCATAATATATACCATGTCCTGCAAACAAATTGAGCTGATAGCCCCAACCCAAAACATTAGAAGTTGAAAATGGGCCAAGCCCAATTGTAAAATGGGCCATGGATCTCAACCTCCGGCCCAAATAAGTACATAGGGCCCAATTTTCCAGCTTATAACGATGTGAAACCATGAAGCACAAAATGTGCCTAGAGTAAGTGTCTAAGGAAAATGCTACGTCGAGTGAAACTCGTTGTGACTATACAAGTTAGAAATGGGTAATCCATTGGATACACATATACGAATGTGGATTGTTAGATTATAAACGAGATATCATTAGTTCACTTTATAACAATAATACTTCGGACTTACAAATAATATCATCATGTCATTTTGTAACAAGAAGTTTGCATGACTATCAAATGAGCATTCCAAATGGTTCCTAATATGCGATCCCAGTCCCGAGAGACGGGACGAAACCAGGAATTTTGGTCAAGGGAGCCAACACAAAAAAAGGGAAGGGGGGCATCTTGATATTTTTAGATTTTAGGAGGGTCAAAATTTTAAATATAAAACATTTGTAGAACGAGAAATATTTTGTATAATCAGTCATATAGTGCTATTCAACACACACAAATAATTATTATATTAAGGTTACGAGTTTCAAAGCGTCCTAAGAATAACCCCCACAAATTCATAATCAGTCATATGTGGGATTCATAACATACAGATGATTGTTATTATATCGAAATTACAAGTGTCAATGCTTCTTAAGAATAATCCCTGTAGATCCACCGCTAATGAATAGTTGTAACTATATTAAATTTGGATTCCCAGAACTTCTTAAAAATCACTTCAGGGATCACAAGACTAAAGTTCACATCCACTATAGGATGAAGACCAAAGATATAATCAAGAAACAAACCAATGCCGATACCCTTGCGATGCCATCGGGGCTCGTTATACTGCACCGATTGACCAACGAAGCCTACGAACCATCCGTATGGAGTGCAACGAAAGCAATTCAAACATCATCGATAAATTCAACATTAAATCTTCGATTTTTAAGGTAAGTTCTTTTGTCAGCAACCAGAAAAAGATGCTGCTGCTATAGTCATTCAAACCTAACAGGAAGGTGAAAAACGCTTAAATAATGTTGTCCTTACTACACAACCATAAAATCATGATGCACAAAAGACAATTTATCTGAAATAAGAAAGCAAATTCATAAATCTTAAAGATGTCTCGTGACGGAATAGTCACGCATACAATAAGTTCCAACTTCATGACGAGTTATTCCTTGCCCAAAAATAAAAATAGAACAAAAACGAGAGGATTATGATGAGTTTATCCGTAATGGAACGTAAATCTAATTGAGAATCCAAACGATCATGTAACTAAAGATCGATCACAACGTAAACAATCATGAAGCCTCGAGTGCAATAAATAAAGCAAAGGATCTTCACAGCTCATAGATTCCGACAACAATAAAGATGTTAACACTTTATTTTCTCCGTTTCTGCTTATGATTTGTAAACAAAATCGACCATGAAAGCCCGAAAAAGGCTAAATTCTACGGTTTGTTCAAGCAGAAACCTATTGTTTTTGCTACTCGATGCCAAATTCGAGACCTTCTTCATGTTACTCGACCGGGAGAAGAAAATTCAAAGAAAGAAATATTGATTAAAAAAAAAATTCTAAAGAAAAGGGACAAATCTCTACTCAAGACTAATTTAAAAGAGAACATTTAATTGAATCTTGAGTAAAATCTGATAATACTTCCTATCCTCCTCCCATTCAAAAGACGAAAAAAAAAAAAAAGGTTCTGATAAATTACCCATTAGCATGATCCATTGGAACGTAGATAATTCAGCATCCCATCACAGCACAATTATAAACAAAGCTGCCCGATCCCTTCCTCCCGAGCATCTCCCATTGTGGCGGCCCTTCACTGGGGACCCACGAATTAACTTCAATAAATCCTCCACCGACGTTTCGGGGGCCACCAATCACGATAAGCCGATCACCGCATGCTCTAAATGCCAAACCCCAACCATTCATCGAATCAGCTCGTTCGGGCAATCTTCCCACGGTTAGCCAGCGCTTATTAATTTTGTCATATTTTCTCACCTCCATAACCGAATAATCCGCGGTGTATAATTCGTTATTTACAACAGCAATCAAAGGCGGTGCTTCCAATGTAGTTGGTGGCTCGTTTTCCCTTTCAGCCCCAGCCCGCCCCGGGGACATATTAGGTATTTCGGTCCAAGTTCTGGTTTCTAAGTCATATTCCTCAGCGCAAGTGAGAAGCTTCGAGTCGGCCCCTCCAATTCCTCCGATTACGTAATATTTTCCGTCCATGAACACGCTCGAACACATTTTTCTCGGTTTTATCATGCTCGGGAGCGTAGTCCATGTGCCCATCTCGGAATTATACAGCTCAACGCAGCTAAGAATATTTCCACGCGGGTCGCACCCGCCCGCCAATATAGCAATCTCCCCGAGGCTCGCGGATCCAAACAAACATCGAGGCACATTCATGCTCACCCCCGTGGTCCACGTGTTTGTCAACAAACTGTAACAGCAAATCACATGAGACATGAGAGCACGTCCAAACACGAGAAGCTCGGTCCCGACTGCTAAAGATTCCCTATCCGAAGAACCGAGCCAATCATTAGGGTTCATTCTCGGTATATGGATCCAACGGCGACGGGTAGGGTCGAAGGCTTCCCATTCGAGCATTTGGCACGAAAAATAAACCCAATGCTCGACCACACCATATTGCCTTCTTAATTTGTATAGCTCGCCGGTTCTTACAAGCGAACGGAAACTACTGTTTAAGGATGCGATAGCGCCATAATCAGCTCTCGAGCACCGAATGAGACAACTAATGGAGTTGTCTCGACCAATGGCGGATATCAATGAGCTTGAATCAGAATTATTATCACCCGCATCCGATTGGTGAGATTTCTCAGAAAGTGACATTAAAATCCCACCAATTGATAAAGAAGTATCTATTTGGTCGCCCGATCGCTTAGAGACCTTTCTGATGAGAAACTCTTCATCTCCATTAGAATCCAACGGTCGCTTGCTTTGCTGAACATCGACTTTTTCCAGCCTGTAATTCATGCAAATTCTTGGATAGTCTCTCGACATTAAACAGGGCCGTTCTTCCAACATGTCGTCTGAATCCAAACCGATAGAAGAATCCGTTTTCTCTGATGAAACCAATCTAAATCCTTCTTTTTTCTTCAGAAGCCCATCATCCATAAAAAATCGGAAACGAGTAAATCAAAATCCAGAACCAATACACAAAATTTCGAAGTATGAATCTACATACACAAATCCAGAATATCAAAACATAATATAACTACCCAGATTTCTGTTTCATTCATCAGTTTCAAGTTCTATAAGTTTAATTAACTAACCGTTAAGAAATGATATATATATATATAAGAAAAAAGCTAACTTTACATAACAAACTTTCAATGATCCAAATCCAATAACAACATCATCAATTTAGGCCAAATAAGTATAGATACAAAATTTGATCTCTGGAAATAAACGACGAGTAATTCATCAAAAATTAGGGAAACCCAGATTAAATAAAACCTAAAAACACCCAAAAAAAATCAATTTTTTTAAATCAATTAAAACATGCATAAATCCAATAGATCTTCAAATTTCAGATCAAATAATAACCAAATTTCCTAAAACCCCAGAAAACAACAAATCAAAATTAAAGCTTCAATCTTGCATTCATTTTCCAATAACACCAATTTAATTATCAAGAACAGATCTATCAACAAGAATAAAACAGCTACAGTAAAAGAGTAATATATAATCAACTGCAATAAAATTAACGAGAAGGGTATATACTTACATATGTATTGGACAAGAAGGATGAACTGATTGAAACTATGAGAAATTACAAAAAAAAATAAAAAAATCTGTCTTTTTTCTTCCCCTTTAGAGGTATATGTGCATGTATATAATCTGGGTTATTTGTTTCTTGTATCTATTTGTGCGTGTGAGAGAGATAACGGCAGTTTCAGTTCTTCGCGTTCTTGTAAGAGAAATCCTTTGGATTCCCTCTGCAAAATCAAAGCAAAGGCTTTGGGCTTTGGGCTTTGGCTTTGGGACTATACATACACATACATACAGCCCTTTATCTCTCTTTTTCTCTATTTATTTATTTATTATTTTTATTTGTGGTAAGTTTATTTAATGAGACAAGTAAAATCTAATTTTTGCATAAATGATAATGGAAAAATTGAGAAATTCTAGTCCACTCCCAATTCAGCTAAGCTCGGTTTGACCACAAGTAAGTTTATTTCACAAAATAAGTGATTAATAAAATAACAAATATAGTACATTTTTCTTATGAAATTCACTTGGATGTAATCGAGTGGGAACAGGCTACAATTTTCTAGAAAAATTGTGAGAAATATCAAAAGAATCGGTACAATCTCTTTAATTTGCCTATGAATTTTGTTTATGTATATTTAGTTAATTGAATAAAAGAGTTTTTTTTTTTTTATTAACAACTTATTATACAATAGAATGAAAAAATACGAGTGAGGAAAACCTACCTATAGTTTCTCATATAATTTCATGTCAAAAAACTAATAGATTTTACAACATTTTCTTAACACGAATGTTTATAAATTTACCGAATTTAATCACACTTTACTTAGTTTTAGAACTAGAAGTTTTGATATTAGAGTTCTTGAATTCTGCTCTCAACACCCGTATGTGAGTCTTTATCTATTTTCATAATGTTGTAATAATTGTCCGTTGTTTATAAATTACTAAATCTGATATTTATGATATGTATAATGTAATTTTAGTTATAGCAAAATTTGATGCGGCGAAACGCTCGTATTAACATAACAATGATAGCATCATTGTTATTATCTCCCATTTCAGTAGCACAATAAATATATATATATAGTTGTACAATGTATATAAATTACTTACCAAAGAAAAGTACAATGTATATAAATGTTACTTTTTTGTATTGAATTTTGTATTTGAATCTAGGTGTGACTAGTAGCTGTACAATTACTAAATTTGTGTTTGTTCTCCATCATTGGACTGGTAACAACGCATGGAGATTTTTGCTTCTATACCATCAAATTTAGATTCTTTTATTTATGAGTTTGCATGCATATAGATTCTCTCTCCATATATATATATATATATATATGTCGATGATTTTTTTTTAAATTTTATTTTTTCCTTTTTATAATTTAGTTGTTTAGTTAGAAAAATGGGAGGTGGTGTGGGACCCATGCCATTGATTTTTACTTTTATTTTATGAAAATTTGCTTTTCTCTTTTTTATATTTTAATTGTTTAGTCAGAAATATAGGAGGTGGTGTGGGACCCATTTAGAGCTGAAGTTCGCTTTTTCTCTTATTGCTGGGGGGCCACCGATAACCGGCGGCAGCCGGTGTTGACACGTGTGAATACGCAGGATTAGAAAGTGAAGGTTTGACAACTAGACTCCTCTTTCTCTACGTATCCTGTCTAATACATACGTATTTAACTAAAAAGGAAAATTCCAGATAAAATTAATATAAAAGGAATTTTTTAACCAAAGAGAAAATTTTAATTAACATTTAATCTTGATTTTCTAATGAGTCGTTTCATATATAATTTTGCCAAATTAAAAGAATCTCTTGCCTTTTTTAATCCATATAAAAAAGCTCTCTGTATCTTTTAATTCAACTTACTTTTTTATTTTGTATTTCATCTTACATATATAAATTATACGTATAATGTTAACCCTTTTTTTTTTTGATAAGGTATGTATAATGTTAACTCCACCCACATATTTACGGAAAAATTATATATATTTTCTGTACATATAAAAAATTGATATAAAATGGGACGTTAATTTGAAACAGAAGATTCGGACGGACAATACTTACGACCCCTAATATGTGAGAAGTTATTTTACTTCATCCCTTTATTTAATGTGGGCCTTCGTATTAATTGGTAACTTTTATAGCATGATATATCTTTTAATGCGATGATTCTGAATGTTGTTCAATTTTAGATGAGTTATGACTTCAATGAAGAAAGTGTGATCTTATTCTTCATCTTCAAAATTTTCTTCAAATGTTCTAATTTTTGTTGGTCATAAATCCATGGAGTATGTCAAATATTAAAATTATTTTAGACTCTTATTTTTAAATCGTAATTTTAACATCCAATGCATGTTCACTAAGAACGTCCAAAAAGACTTTTTTTTTTTTAAAAAAAAAAAATCGATTTTATATGTCATTCAATCGAAAATTTACAACACCTGAAATAATACAATTCATATCGACTCAAACGATGTAATAAGAACATCTGAAACACCAACTATCAAGTTTTTTAAGATAACAAATTTTAAAAACTCACAAACGAACACAAAAAAATTCTTGTGCAACTCCTATTCAAGTAGAGATGAAACTCTCATTCGAAAGAGAAAGCAAACTCTCATACGAGAGAAAAAATAAAATACTAAACAAAATATCTAAAACGCGATATAAATTTAAAAACTTAAGTATCACTCATCTTCATCTTGTCAGATTTGTCTCTGTTTCTTTAGATCCATATCCGTTTCGTTAAATTTGAAGATGCGTCTTTAGATCCATATCTGTCTCGTTAAATTTGAAGATGTGATGTACAACTTGAAGAAGGGTGCTCCAACCCAATCCGCCGACGATGGTGGTGGTAACAGTGGTGAAGTAGATGACTGTTTCACCAAGTTATCGCCGGCGGAGGAAAATAGAAAAAAAAAGAGGTTAGGGTTTAAAGAGAGATGAGGAGAAAGAGAGGGCTAAAGTTTTTTTTGTTTTTTTTTGGAGTCTTGTCAATTCATGAACGTCCAAAAAGACTTAAGCAATCGAAATAAAATTCGAAGATTAAGGATGCTAAAATCAATATTTAAACATGTCGAATTAAAATGATCACAACATTAAACATGAAAGACAAAAAATTACAATATCTCTAAATACAAAGAACTAATTTGAAACATTTTAGAGATCGAAAATCTTATGATTCAATTTTTGAATTACTTATTATGTGACGAATTAGAGGGTATTGGACATATTAGGTTTTGCGGGGGGTGATCAGCTTAACAATTTTCTTTTGACATGATTATAGATATAATTCATCGTTAAGAAACTTGATGTATTTGTTGTTATCGATTATTATAACAAATGGATTCAAACTCATCACTTCTTTAAATAATTTGGATAGAACTTAAGTTATGAAATATGCATATATCGGCTTACAAGTTCGTGAAATTTCCCATATATATATATATAAATAAATAAATTGACAAATAACTAAATAGATAAGATCTAAAAAGGAGCACATAATTTTGACCATTCACTGTCTAAGGACACAAATCCTAGACGCTATCTAGCTAGTCAATTTCAAAAGTTACTAAAACTTTAATGATGAAAATGTACGTTCAAACTACTAGAATTCATTGAACAAAAATAGACGGGCCCAGAATTATTTAGATTTGAAATTCGATGATAAAAAAAAAAGATTTGAAATTCAAATTCCAATTTTATTTAGCATTGACGACTTGTCGTTAAAAGTTTTAGAATTTTGCGAGCGAGTTTTAGCGAATTATAAAAGTCTAAGTTTCAATATAATGGTAATATTTCATATCATATGGTAAATGTACATGAATTCCATGAAAATAAATTATGATCTTATTGTGACTAAAAGTGGTGAGGACTCCTAGCTAGGAATTACGCACATTTTCCTTAATTATGAGTGTACGAAGTATGCTAAAGCTTAAAGTTAATTGCTCAAAATTAGGACAAGAGAAAATAAGAATATAAAACATAAACGGCGAGATAAGAGTTTTGAAAAATTCTATTTCGAACAACATTTGATTGAAGTCAAATATAATTAATTATATAATAAATATAATCGATCTGACTTGTAAACTATATAAATTATTTCGAAAATATTAGGATACGAGCTAGAATTTCCGAATTTTGAGTTGTTTAAGTCAAATTAGCATATTATTATCATTGAACTGTGCATGGATTCTGAAACAATCATTTCAATGACCTACTTTATATTTGTGATGGAATCGGCTTCATTGCTTAGTTGCATTCCAGCATAAAAATCACTCATCATATCTGCCTAATAAGATGGAATAAAAGAATTTCAAAATATTAAGCTCTATAAAGTTTGAAAATATGAAAAACTAACGATACGGCTAAGTAAAAAATAAATTTGGTTTTATTGATATTATTGGCACAATCATCCTTCAATTTGAGAGAAAGTAGCTAGCCAAAGTCTAGGCTGGAACTCATGATATTTATAGGGACACAATTACTTCACGTTGATCCATAGTTTTTGTTAACACGAATTTTTTATTTAAGGTGAGCTTGTGATCCTAACATTTATTATGACTCGTCATTGATTTGAGGCTGCTCAACTAGAACGATGATAGGGTGATTGTTGACATTCATTGTTGACCTCATCATTTAATCCAGAAGAATATAATTGGTCGAAAACTAATAATCCGATTCATGATGTTTCGGCATAAATACCTCAAGTCGATCCTAAAACAATGTTTTACAATGCAAAATATATAAAGAAACAACGGCCATCATCCGTTAACATGCAAATTTTAGCATAATAATACACACTTTATTAGTTGGTGATCTATGAGAAACAATGAAATGCTCATCTCTTAAAAATCACATTTCTTATATACTATTAGTTGATTAAAACTAATAATACCTAATTAAAAGAGAGTGAAAGGAAAACTATAAGTGCAAAAAGAGATGTGAGTTTCGGTCACATTAGATATAAGATTGGCTCTTGATGTGGTTACTTTTAATTATTTATTGTGCTTCAGATTAGGATTACCACTCTCAATACTCGCCCCATCAACAAAATCCCATCAGATTTTTTTTAAATGAATCAGTTACTTGATAATATTATGAATATCAAATCTTCAACCCACCCTTATTAATTATTTATTGTGCTACGAATCAGAATCAACAATCTCAAATATATTAATTACTCGCCGCATATAAACGAAATCCACCACATTTATTTAGTGAATCGGTTACATTATATATATCATGAATATCAAATCTAACAATTTACAATTAGTTGACAACTATTATAATCAGTTAACTACTATTATAAAAGTAGATAAAAACCTACACGTACGTCAATCGATGAGAATATAGACCCTTTTTTGGGATCTCACTACTGCAGTAAAGTAAGACTTCATCGGCGAAATCTCACCACATGAATAAATCACACAAAAAGCTAGAAATCTTATCACTAATTGGTATGAATGATTTGGTGAACACTCCATTAATTAATCTTTTAATGGTAGATTCGCTTGACTAATTGCCTTTTGCGAGTTGCGTGTCCGACTTGACGGCGTCGTGTTGCGACCAAAACATGATGACTCGTGCCACGCATGTGATCCAATCCAATCTCACGTGTGAATGCACACGTGCCGACGGTGGATGTTGAGCCAACCAATGAATGAAAGACACCTGCCTTGTTCGGCGAGCTACTTGTCGGCGCACGAGGGTGGCTCCCATCACAAAACGGTGGTCCTAAAAGCACCTAATCTTTTCTCTATTCTCAATTAATTAGGGCAAATATTGCACTTCAACCCCTCTAAAATTCGAGTTGTAGCACTAAACCTCTCGTACCCAAAAAAAGAGATTATACCCTGAGGATTTTAGATATGTTGTAGCATCTTCTCTAAAATTGATATTTGGAAGAAACTTCGGCCGAAATCTCAACAACGACGGGTACGAAATTTATTTATAGTTTAAGGGTCCAAATGTCATTTTTCATCTTCTCGTAAAAAATATCTTTGCTCAAAATATTTTGCACTGGGATAATTAGTTCTTCGTTCAGGTTGTAGCGCTAAACTCCCGAAACTCAAAAAAGAAACTACGCGCCCTGACAAATAAAAATACGTATAACTGGACAAATAGTACTCTAGTAAGGTTTTACCAAGATTTAACATGATGCTTGCTAAAAATTACTTATAAAGGCACAAAAGCTATTTTTCATCTTTTCTCATATAAACATCTTTGTCCAAAACTTTCTATCCTGAAATAGTTGGCCGTCGTGCCATGTAATTTTCGAGAACGTATAAAATTGATTTTCAAAAACTCATAGTTTAAAGTTGTTCATTTGTGACACCAATTCACTGTAGAGTGTAGATACTAATTTGTGTGCAGATCTATGGCCGGCCTTATAAATAAACGTCAACTTTAGATTTCGATAAAAAAATTATGGAATTAATAGTTTGGAGGAAAATGTTACACATTTTGATACTTCGGGCCATGATCCCTTGTTGTGAAATTTGGGAGGGCTTAGTGCTAATAATTAAATCTTAAAGGAAGGGAAGTCATTTGGCTCTATGTTTAATGCTAATAGAATCAAATCTCAGAATATAAAAAACATTTTTCTTTATTTTAAAGAAAATAATTAATCAAATTGCCGCCTCTGCTAATCCCTATTTTACTTTTTCATAACCAAACAAATAGAAATTAATTAAGTAGGACTATAGGTGTGAGGATGTCCGCCTGTGCCGGCTTTAATTCCCATTTGTGTTTAGTTTATAAATTTAAAATTGATTTTATAATTAATTGTGCTTTAGCTTTAACTAATACTATCAAGTGATTTTAGCACTATGTAAGTGACATTTGTGAGCACGTCTCTAGTTGATAAACTATGTTAAAGCATGATTTCATTAATTAACCTTATATTGTAATTAAAAGGCTTAATTAATTAATTAATTAATTATAAGAATATTAATATATTTTTTTGAAAGGTGTATATTACTCCTATTAAAAAGCTTTAATTTCATAATGTATTGCCAATAATGCAAATGTAATTGTTGATTAAAATTTCAACATGCCAAAGACGTAATTGTGATATCATATTACGAGGCAATTCAATTGATCTGATAAATTCTTTTGTTATAATAAGTCATGAACACGTTCGAGTACCATGTGATGAAACGATTTCAATTCGACTTACATTTTACATTCATCAAAATATTACGAGCATCATTGTACACAAAAAATTCTTACACTGGTTGCCTTTTCCTGTCTCTCTTTTGCCATTGAAGCAAAAAGAACTCCATGCTTATAATTCCAAAAGAGTTGGTATTTAAACATCATTAATCTTGACGAATTAAATAAAGTATAAACTCATTTATTTAAATTTAAAATAGAATACAAAACAATTACACACTAATACTATAATTTACTCATATTTTTACTTTCACAAGAAAGTGTTTGGTTCTCGTCTTTCAACAATCTAGGCTTTAGCCGTTTGGCTAATAGGGGTTGCTTATGTATTTTGATTATTTGTTATATGAAAACTAGTTATGTATGATAAATATTGTGCGAGTCTTATCATTTAATTTGGATAATTGCTTATTGTTTCGAACTTCGAAGTTTTCACCATTTACGCAAGATGATCCAGATCAAATAAAATACGACGTAATCATGAGAATTTGTTTTTATAACGAATAAGCTATTTATCAAGAATGGTGCTTAATTAGGTTCAATAATCTCTAAATTAAAACCATGATTTTTTTTTAATATAGAAGTAGTACTAATAGAAAGTAGAAAAATGTATAAAGAGAGATTTATCAAAAAACAAAAAAAAATGTATAAAGAGAGGCACGTGCACACATTACTTTAAGTACATAGAATAACATCGATTTTGCCTATAAATTTAGAGAATAGATTATAATTATATATATATATATATATATATATATACACACACACATACATATATAATTATTAAAATAAACTTCCAAACCAAGCAACTCCCACTATATATATTTACTATTAAAACCCACAATAAGATTCTGGCGTGCACTAACCATTTTACAAATAAATAATCTCGAGGCACTAAGCTATCCAATCCCGTCCCGCCACATTTCGAACTACTTGTCTAAAGACAAGTGATCATGTGAAGCATTATTGGGTGATGAGAAAGGTTATTGGACTAATTGCAAATTTTCAACTAGTTACTATACAATATATAATTCTTCCAAATAATGATTTGTTAAGCATAACGTATTCTTAATTAATTTAATTTATTTTATTGATATGTCACTAAAATTTTCAGTTTCTATATACTATTTAATTAATAGCATAAACTTTATTTTAAACTGGTTACTATATTACAAATGTTTGCTGAATTGAAATCAAGTATATATTTGTAATATAGTAACCAGTTTAAAATCAAGTCTATTAAATAGTATACTAAATAACATAAAAGGAAATTGTTATTAAAGAAATAAAAACACACAAGTTTGTTGCGTTACGACTTCTATCAAGGAGCAATTTATTTAAATTTTTGCAATCAATTTTTTTGTTGCATTCAAGGTTTAACTTATGTTGATGAACATTTCATCATCAACATCAACATCAACATCAAATATAGTATTTTGTTTTATTTTTTTTGAAACGTTTTAGATATTGTCTATGAGTCTATATGTATCTTGTAGTCTTGCTTCATTACCTTCTTATTTTAACCTAGAGCCACATGAGACAATTAGCCAAGACAAATGCTACTATATATATTACACTTGGAAAGGTGAGGACGATGGCCCATCCTCAGACATACCTTTTTTTTCCTATCAGCTATCTTTGACTTGTAACATTGCAAAAAATATATTTTCTCTATAATGTCATTTTCATTAACAACTTAATCAAAGACATGCGCAAATATATATATATATATACAAATTACCAAGGAAACCAACCGGGATTGGTCTGAGTGATAAGTAATTCGGTTCCACTTAAGTAAGGTCTCGGATTCGAGACCTTGTGAATGCAGAAAACCTCCCCTGGGAGATTCATCCACCACTGCCAGGTGTGCGACCCGAATTGGATCCGAATGTAGTCGGGACAAAACTCCGGTGAACCAAGTGGGCAACCAAAAAAAAAAAAATTACCAAGGAAAGCATTTTAACTCATTGGTTCTCAAGGACATAAAGTACGGGTTGTTCTATGCTGGGCCGAGACCACAGCCGTTGGATCCCCTAACAGGGGGTCAAATTCCCATTTAATCCCCCCATGTGGGGGGATCCAACGGCCCTCGCTGGGCCGAGACCATTGATCTCGGCCCAGCATAGAATTTTCCCATAAAGTACCTGCTATGTAACACTCATGTAATTTTTTAATATTTCATTTGGTTTCATGGATAAATGATGTTAGTGTGGAAAGCGAAAAAATAAGAAGAAAAAGAAAGATCTAAAAGATAAAGCATAAAGTAAATATTTAATACGGAAAAAACATATATCTTGATTTTATCCTCACTAAAATCAAAGATTCAAACATAGCATAAACGTTAGATTCAACTGGAGAAATATTTTTCCTTTTGGTGTGTGCAGTTGATCTCTTTTCTCTATTTATATATAAGTTTTTGAATTTTTTTAGTGATTTTGCTTTGTTTTATGCCTCTATTATAATTTGGTATTGAAGAAAACTTTAACAATAACATGTTCCATGTGGTATGTATGGTTCTTTACTTGACATGTTGCCATATTAGTTTGAAAATTCATGCAAGGGCCCATTTCAACAATAAAGTAAGTTTAGGGGCAAAAGTTTCAAAAAAACTATATAAAAAAAAAAGAGCCCACAAAGCAAAACAAAATCCACCTTCATATGCCCATAGAGTTGCAGAAAATTTAATCATGATGGTACTGTATTTACATATATATGTCACTCGTTCCTAATTAAGTGTTATCGGATGCTCAATTATTTAATATCACAATTATTTATGTCTTAAGAGATATATAATTCACTATATACAAATGTTTGTAATTATGGTGGGACCGTGGGAGACTCCCCAAATATAATACATTGCTGTCATGTTAGGTTGTATGGGTATGGATACAGCGACACGGATACGATACTATATGGGTATGCAATATGGTTTTTTCAAACTTTTAGGATACGACTATTAATATATATATATATATTATTGTCTTATTTAATCTCCACGCAACCATAAAATACTTCAAATAAATAAAAAAATAAATTTATCCAATCGCACTCACTAATAATTAAAAAAAAAACATATCAAATAGTATGTATCATATATATATATATATATATATATATATACTGTAAGAAAATCTAGTTCTATTGATAAAAAAAAATTTAGTTCTAAATATAACTATTTGAATCCTCAGCGCACCATCCCATCTTTCTGATTTTTGTTTTCTTTGTGATTTTTTCTTCTTCATCCATTGTCTTTCAAAATTACCAATGTTATTTGTCATTTCATATTCCTACTTTCATATCTATCTATTTTTTCATCTTAATATCAAATTGGCATTAACTAATCTACCATCGTTAGGTGACTAACCTTTGCACTATCACCTTTACCATATACCACAAAACTACGAACATTTGTATTGGGAGCAATATTGTTTTCGTCAAATTTTTGGCTTGGACAGGTTTCTGATACATTCCGGACACGGTATCCACAATTTATTTTATTTTTAATTTTTGGATACGCCACGATACGTCACGTGGCATATCCGATACGTATCCCACGAGTATGGTATCCCCAAATATCCGATACTGCATCATATGATTTTTAGAAGTATCTGTGCATTATTAATAATAATTTACTATTATTTTTCAGTCCTATTCATTATGATGATGGTAATAATCATAATAATAATAATAATAATAATAATAATAATATACTATTATTGTCTGTGTAAAGTCTGTATAATTACTCTGTTTAAGAAATTAAATATAAATTTTTTATCGTTAAAATAGAGAAAAAATAGAAAAAAAAATAGAAAAAAGGAAATAACAATATTAGGGGAGTTTGGCATCTTTATGTCCTCTCCGGACTTAATTAAAGAGGGGAACAAGAAATGCGTGACTTTCGCCAAACCAAAGCAATCCACTTTTGAATTTACAAAATCCTAATTAATACCACTCATTTAGACCACAATATTCATGGAAAAGGACTTTGCTCCACTAAAGACTTGTAATACTGATTAAAAGCATGTCTAATTAATAAGTCATTCTCTTTTACAAGTGTAAATAAATCGAGTCCAGTCGAAAAAACGCTTCATTCATACTTGTTCAAAATTTTAAAGAGATTCAAACAAATTTGCTAGATTGATCTTTAATATCGAGTTGAACACGAGTTTAATTCGGATAGCTTCATCATTTTAATTACACATATTTTATCGACTTTTATAGTTGCATCAAGCTTCAAATTAAATTTATTAAATTCAAGGCTTGTTCGCCTAGTAGTATCTACTTCTATTTTCATATGAGAGGTCCTGAGTTCAATTTAAGGATATCACAAGTTGTGATTTTTCTCTTCTTATTTGAAATTTTATAGGGTCTGTGTGACACATGATTAAAAATTATCGATCCACATTTGTCAGGTAAGGATATCTCCTTTGTTTAGAAATAAAAAATAATAATTTAAATTTATTGAACGAAAACATGAGCTTTCAAACTTGAATTTATTACGTTCAACAATAGAGTTCTCAATTGAACTTTTGACAATCTTTTGCAATTGAATATTGAATAATTTAACTTGTTTTTTAATCCTACTACCTTTGTTTCACTTCCATTTCCATAATTTTCACGTTATGTAACAAAAGCCTTGTTTAGTTCACCTTCTGGTACCAATATAGTGTTGGTGGAGTGGCAAGCAGCTCCCACCCCGTAAGGAGGAGAACATAACTTCGAATTTCGGAAAACGCACTTGTTGGGAGAGGACCAACCTTTAATGCTCCGATCCCCTGAGATTAGTCTTGGGCCTCTAATGAGGCCTGAGGATACTTTGGGTGAACACAAAGAAAAAAAAAGTTCACCTTTTCGTTTCTTTTATTATAAACATATAACTCGCAGCTATCCCTACTATCTCAATTCAGCCCCAGCTCGAGGGGGTAGCACCTGGAGAGGTCGAGGTAGAGAATGGCGAGGTGGAAGAGCTGGATTTAGAGGAAGAGGAAATCTTCCTCAGCAAATCAACAAAGCACCAACTCAAGAGGCAGCACCTATGGAAGTCAACAATAATAATCGAGCGCCCATTCATATTATATCAAGAGGTTTAGCAGCAGGCGGATCAAGTCAAAACCTAAAGAAACAAGCAAGAGCTATAGAAACTCAACCTGCGTTCTTTATGAACGTCAGGCAGACCCGACCTAGGCAAAAAATATAGTTCAGACCTGAAGATGCCCAAATTGTACAGACACCTCACAATGACGCATTGGTAATAACGGCCGTAGCTCGAGGGGGTAGCACCTGGAGAGGTCGAGGTAGAGGATGGCGAGGTGGAAGAGCTGGATCTAGAGGAAGAGGAAATTTTCCTCAGCAAATCAACAAAGCACCAACTCAAGAGGCAGCACCTATGGAAGTCAACAATAATAATCGAGCGCCTATTCATATTATATCAAGAGGTTTAGCAGCAGGCGAATCAAGGCAAAACCTAAAGAAACAAGCAAGAGCTATAGAAACTCAACCTGCGTTCTTTATGAACATCAGCCAGACCCGACCTAGGCAAAAAATATAGTTCGGACCTGAAGATGCCCAAATTGCACAGACACCTCACAATGACGCATTGGTAATAACGGCCGTTATAGCAAATTATGACGTCCAAAGGATCTTCATGGATACCAGTAGCTCGGTAGCTATTCTATTCTACCAAGCATTCGAACAGATGAATCTAGGAGTTAGCAAATTGGAAGCTGTGCGGACTGCGTTGTTTGGTTTTTCAGGGAAAGCGGTACAACCCGTGGGCACTATTACACTACCTCTCTCCCTGGGGAAATGACCCAACAAAACAACAAAGCTAACTAGATTCCTGGTCGTGGATACTCCCTCGGCCTAAAATATGATACTGGGCAGACCTGCGCTGGTCCTGTTTGAAGCAATGGTTTCAATACCACATATGAAGATCAAGTTCCCAACAATCAATGGAGTAAGAGAGGTATCTGGCAATCAACATCAATCTAAGAAGTGTTACCTTTCCTCCATTAAACAAGGAGAAAAGCCAAATGAAGACAAGAAGCGTAAGCCCGAATCAATGGAGATGGGGAAAAGGAGATCACCAAGAAGATAGTGCCATCGCATATAGAGCCAGTAGGGGAGCTTATGAGTATAGAACTCCTACCTGGAGATAAAGAAAATATGGTCAAAATAGGATCGCATTTGAGCCCCAACCTGAAGGAGGAATTAATAGCCATGCTGCGGAAGCACGCAGATGTCTTCTCCTGGTCAGCTAATGACTTGGTAGGAATTGCCCCGACCGTCATACAGCACCACCTAAAAGTAGATTCTAATGCAAAGCCAATCATCCAAAAGAAAAGGCATTTTGGAGCCCAGAGAAAGACGTCATTATCAAATCAGAGATTGACAGGTTACTCAAAGCTAAGCACATTGCAGAAATACAATTCCCGGAGTGGGTGTCCAACGTAGTCCTACTACCTAAAGGCGGGTCAAAATGGAGAATGTATATTGACTTTCGCGACTTGAACAATGCCTGTCCTAAGGATCATTATCCTTTACCTAGGATAGACCAATTGGTGGATACTACAACTAGATATGAGTTATTAAGCACTATGGATGCACAGAGTGGGTATCACCAAATACCTTTAGCTGAGGAAGACCAAAGGAAAGTTCTTTATCACTTCCTTTAGCACCTTTTGTTACAAAGTCATGCCCTTCGGTCTAAAAATTGCCGGAGCTATATACCAAAGGCTTGTAGACGTGATGTTTCGAGAGCAAATGGGAAAGAACATCGAAGTATATGTAGATGACATGGTGGTCAAGAGTCGCATTGCCAACACCCGCGTGCAAAACCTGGAATAAACCTTTGAAACACTCCAAAGATATAGGATGAAACTGAACCCGGCCAAATGTGCATTCGGAATCAAGGGAGGAAAGTTCCGAGGGTACTTGGTCACTGAAAAAGGCATAGAGGTTAATCCTGGAAAGATCAAGGCTATCCAAGATATGGTGGCACCTAGAAATGTGAATAAAGTACAAAGATTGAATGGGAAAATCACTACTTTAAGTCGTTTCATATCCAAATCTGCGGAAAAGAGTTTACCATTTTTCAAGATATTACGCAAGATGGATCATTACAATTGAACTCCCGAATGTCAACAAGCTTTTGAAGATCTCAAGGCATACCTGAGTCATATACCGCTTCTCACCAAACTTGTGCAGGGCAAACCTTTGGTGATTTATGCAGCTGTGGTTGACCGAGCTGTCAGCACAGTCCTAGTACGGGAAGAAGACAAAATAAAGAAACCTGTGTATTAAGTCAGTAAAGTACTTTTAGACGTTGAAGCTTGATTTCTGGACATTGAGAAAATGGCATTAGCATTAGTCATTACAACAAGAAGACTAAAACCCTATTTTTTGACATACAAAATCATTGTAAAGATTAGTCAACCACTCAAGGCTGTACTAAGAAAGGCTGAGACATCAAGCCGACTCATTAAATGGGCCGTGGAGCTAAGAGAATTCGAGATAGAGTACACATCCCGAGCTGCAATCAAAGTGCAAGTCTTGGCAGACTTTGTCACTGAAATGACCAGACTTGAGGAGAAAGGGAAGAAGGATGAAAAAGTAGATAGGCCAGCTACCCAAAATGAAAGTGGTGCACGTGTGGTACTCATCACACCCGAGGGATATCAATTGGAGTATGCAATCAAATTCGAGTTCAAAGTAAACAACAATGAAGCGGAGTACGAAGCATTCATCATGGGACTTAAAATGGCAACCAAAGGAGGGGCCAAGAATTTAATAGTGTATTCAGATTCACAGCTCGTTACCAATCAAATTGACGGGACCCATGAAGCTAAGGAGGAAAAGATGGTGAAATACTTGAAAACCATAGAGACACTACGAGAGAACTTGCACAAACTAGAGATACATCAAATATCATGAGCTGAAAACACCAAAGCTGATTACTTGTCCAAGCTGGGCAGCTCAGTCACTGACTGCCAAACCCGGAATATCACTATACAAGCCCTAACCAAACCAAGTACTGAACAAGAAATTTTGCAGATAGAAGAAGAAGAAGATTGAAGGACTGAGATAATCCAGTATCTCACAAAATGAGTACTACCCAAAGAAAAAAAAGAACGACAACGGTTGAAGACCAGGGCTACTAGGTTCGTCATGATCGATGATGTGCTATACAAGAAGTTATTCGTACAGCCCCACCTGAGGTGTGTTTCAATAGAAAAAAGAGATTACGTACTAAGAGAAATCCACGAAGGAGATTGTGGTAGCCACATAGGCGGTGCAGCCCTAGCTGGAAAAACATTGAGGGCTGGTTATTTTTGGCCAACCATGAAGGAAAATGCGACCAACCTGGTGAAGAAATGTGAACAATGTCAAAAACATGCTGATTTGATTCATCAACCAGCAGAGGCAATGCTTTCCATGAGTGCCTTATGTCCCTTCCCAAGATGGGGTATGGACATTGTGGGCCCATTTCCTATAGCAAAAGGCCAAAAGAAGTTTATGTTGGTACTAGTTGACTACTTCAGCAAATGGGTAGAGGCTGAAGCCTTTGCTCGAATCACGGAGGCAGAGGTCATTCGTTTCGTATGGAAGAACATCATCTTCAGATTTGGCATACCTAGGAAGATCGTGGCTGATAACGACAGGCAGTTTAGTGGGGTCAAGCTGAGGAGATAGTGCGAGGAGTTAGGGATCTAGCAACGCTTCAACACTGTAGCTTATCCTCAAACCAATGTCCAGGTAGAGGTTACCAATAGAATATTACTACAAGGTTTAAGGACTAGGTATGTCTACTACCTAGCTTTTGATATACATATGACCTTTTTAACCATATAATTATGAACTTGCTAGTTTTATCCATACTCCATTACTAATGTGTATGTATAAACACCCAAACCTCGGTCATAAAGACTGGAAAAAGCGGGTGGAAATTTGGTTGAAGAATTACAACCAGTGCTGTGGTCATATCGGGCCACTCCTAAGTCCACCACCGGCGAAAGTCCATTTCATTTGGTGTATGGGGCTGAGGCCGTCACACCTGCAGAGATCAGGGTACAATCCCATTGAGTTAGATACTTCGAGACGGAGCAAAATGAACAGAGGCTAAGGGAAGAGCTGGAGCTAATTGACGAAGTCAGAGACAAGACATACTTAAGAATTGAACAATACAAGCAACAGATTAGGAGAGCTCAAGAAACAAAGGTGAAGGCCAAATCTGTCCAGGTGGGGGATCTGGTATTGAAGAGAGTAGATAAGGTGTGAATAGTAAAGAAGTTAGACACTAACTGAGAGGGTCCATACAAAGTTACCAAAGTGTTAGCTGGAGGAGGGGGAGGGCAAACAACTCCCTCGCCCATGGAACATGCAAAACCTGAAAAAGATCTACGTATGACCATAAGAATTGCACTTTTCTTTTTATTTTTTGTGGAGATCTTGTGTTTTGTTTTTTGCCATTTGAAGACTCACGCGTTGCTTATAATCTTTTTTGTAAGTTATGATTGTTATATATTTCAGGTACGACCTAGAGATTGTAAAGCCTTTTTTGCAGGCCACATGCAAAGCTCCAATAATTTAGTAAGATTTTATTTTGCCAAAACTTTGAAATTGAGTAATGTATATAATTATGTAAAATGTGAATGATGAATTGTGAAGTAAAGGGGATTTGGTGAAGTGGAGGTAGCCGGAGGTTAGGACTGTACCATCTGGGTGGGTGGCCCTTATCTGTCTAGGTAGGGATAATTCACCTACAGATCAAACGGTCCCCAGGCCAGGGAGAAATATGGAGGGGTAGGTCCTCGGGAATATTTATGGGTCTACCCTAAGGAAGACCAGGGTTTGGAGCGATAAGGAAGAACGGGCAGCCATAAGGATGAAGGTGAAACATGGAGGAAAATTCGGAGAATATGGGAAATAAGGAAGGATACCTTTGGTGTGGGCTGGTCACCCTAGCCCGTCAAGGAATATTTTTGGACGGGGGGAGGAAAAATGGGATATAAGGCAGGAGGTAAATGCAAGTCTCCGCGATTGCATAGTTCCGATGCAAGTCCCCACGATTGTACGCTCCAAATAATGGATGTTCGATCCCGTGTGCAAGTCTCCACGATTGCACAGGGATGGTACAAGTCCCCACGATTGTACGCACCTGCAAGTGAAAGTACAAAAAGTACGAATGCAAGTCCCCACGATTGCATAAGAGAAGAAAAGTGAGTGCAAGTCCCCATGATTGCACAGTGACAATACAAGTCCTCATGATTGTATGTGTCAAGCAAGTTACTAAGAATTGACAGGTGTGGAAAAACAAATCCCCACGATTGCAAAAATGTGGACTACCTGACCCAGCTGGAGCTATAGCTCAATGCAGGTCTGGTAGGTACCACTTGAAAACTGATGAATTTTTGCTTGTTATTTTTTGTAAGGAATATTGGCTAAAAGGCCCTACCAGATTCTAGGAGAACACATTTACATTAACGAGAAAAAAAGTATGGTTGTAATATTCTCGATACCCCTCGATCGAGGTATGGTAGAGGTAACCTGATTCATTATTTATCCTAGTAATTATGTTGTGGTAAATTACCATTAATGTTAAGTTTGTGCAGAGATTACTCTTGAATTTCTCTTTTTCATGAGGCATAGCAGGTATACCATATGCAAGAGGGGCAACACATCTCAAAATGGTAAGTACATGTTTATCATACAAGAAACAGACAAAAAGTGCAGGCCAAAATGCTAAAACGCATGTTACAAGACAGGGGGTAAAAGTTCAACCTAATATGCATAAAAATGAAAACGTCCACAGCCCAAACCTGGGCATATCTAGCAAAACAAAAAACAAATTTGTACAAGGGCTACACGGGCCCGCCAAAAATAGCAAGAAAGAAATTATTTCGAATACTTGGGCTACATATGCCCACCAAAAATACCAATCTTAAAAGCAACATATTAAGGCTGATCTGTAGTCCCAGCCTGAGTAGATGCAGCAACGTCAGCACCACCTTCAAGAGAAGTCCCACTGAACCACCAGCACCATCTGGAGCACTCCTCTCACCTATCTACAGGCCAGGTATTTCAGCAGTAGGTTGATTTGCAGTAGAGAGGGTGGATGAACCTGCAAGGGCAGGATCTGGAGCAGCCATGGCCTCAAAAAGAGCAGCGTCACAGTCCAGGAAGTCTTCAGGGACACCTACAGGAGAAAAACCTTTTGCCATAAACTGAGCAGCACATTCTTCGAAGCCCTTGACAAAGAATCCAAAGATCTTTTCATCAGTGAGGCGCTCGAACTCCTTAGATGCGAGGAAGTCAGCTTTGAACTTGGCGAATAAAACCTCTTCCTCGGCAGATAAAGGCAAGTTAGCAATCCAGGTTTGGCGCTCCCTAGCTAGGGCTTCCTCCATGGCAGCTGTATGCTTGATCTCGGCATCCAAAAGACTCACCTCCAGGTCCATCTTCTCCGCAAGAAGGGTCTGAAAATCCTTGTGAAAAGCCTTGAGCTCCTTGTTCTTGTTGGAGCCATAGTCTTTTGCCTTCCGGAGCTGCTCTTGAGATCGACTCAACTTTTTTTGTAGCTCGTTCACTTCTGTGCCCTTATAGGCATCCTGCACAACTTGGCCAGCCAGTAACATACACTGCAATACACATACCAAGATGTTACAAGCATAATCTATAGAAATAAGATCAACTCATACACAGGAAATGGCTTATTACCTTAGGGAGTATACGTGCAGCTGTTTCAGCCCTCTTCCTATACGACATACCCTCCAGATGGTGCCTATCTAAGGAGTTAGAAAGCCTCTAGAGGAAGTCCAGCATGATGGAAAGTTCATTACTCATTAAGGCCGAGGCTGGAGGATCAGAGGCCTTAGATCGAGTCTGTGAGGCAGGAGGATCAGAAGTCCTAATGGGCAGGTCGGGGATCATATCCAGGATAACAACACTGGAGCTGCTGCATTTGGAGGGGCGTGCACTGGATGGAGTCTCAGAGGTCATGGGCCTCTTACCAAGATCCCTTTCTTGATTTTGGCGTGACCTGGAGAAATCACCTTGACTTGATGGAGGCGAAGTCAAGGGAGCTGAAGGAGTAACCGAGGTTGGCTCAGTATCCTGCATCTGTGGAGGTGGTGGTGGCAAAGCTGGTTCTTCGGAAGGAGGAAGTTGCTTTCTGGGATTGACAAGCTCTCTAGCCCAGGCTAAATCCATTAGCTTTTCTGCAAAAAGCCTAAACAAACAAGAAGCATCAAATATCAAAAACAAGATATAAAAAATACAGCATACATCAATAGATGGACAAATCTAGAAATACTACCTAGGGTAACACTCTTCAGGTCAGCCCCCACAGGGCTGTAACCAATGTTGTACAACAAACTGCTATTGACAAGCTTGCCAATATGGCAAAGAGAATAGTTCAAGAATGCCACCACCTGGCGATGATATTCTGACAACCTTCGAGGAAGGTAAGGATGGACACCCTCCAACCGCTCCAAAAACGTCCGACGGAAATTCCACACCACAACAGGAAGCGGTGCAATAAAGAAGTAATTGTTTTTCCACCGTTTATCCCCAGGGTGGGAGGCAAGGAAAATGGTGGGACCTCGGGAGGTTAAGTAAAAAACTCCATTATCTTTAGCACTAGAACGAGGATGAAAAAGAGAGTATAAGAATTCGGCAGTAGGCTCAATCTCATGGTAATGAAGAAGGACAGAAAATCCAGCCATCACCCGAATGGCGTTGGGTGCAAATTGATTCAGGAAAATTCCATACCTATTGGCTATGGCTGTAAAAAAGGGAGGAAGGGGGAACCTGAGACCTGCTCTAAGAAGGGAACCTGAGACCTGCTCTAAGAAGGGAAACATGAAAACAAGTGTGTTGGCGAGGTGGACGGTGGGCTCTGTCCTCTAGAGACGACATTATTATGAAGTAGTCATCAGGAACACCGTACATACGGCGAAGGTTCTTTAATTTTTGAAAAGTAAAGGTAGAGAGGGTTCCATCCCAAAAGTTAGGGTTTGGGTCTTCCTTTCTTAAATCAAGGTCATGCTGACGCATACCCTCACCCCCTGAAGAGGCCCCAGCCTGCCCAGCCCTAGCCTCAGCGCTCGGAGATGAAGGAATGATGGTGGTGTTTCGGCCATCGGACTCAATATCCGATGAAGACAAATCTACAAGCTCTTTATCCCCCAAAACATGAGTTTCACTGTACAAATCACGCACATAGGAGGAAGCATCGCCCACAGAATCATGATCAAACAAATTATGGCGCTTCCCCCTATTTTGAGAGTTCGAACCTAGACTATTCGACATTTTAGCAAAGAAGGGGAAAGGGGAACAGGGATGAGAGCAACAATTTGCAACAAACAAAAGTTTCTACAAAGCAAAGACAACAAACAAAACAACAAAAATAAAAAGAGAGAAAGGAAGGAGGCGCAGTACCTAGAAAAAAGGGCGACGAACACGAAGAAAATGGCTGCTAAGGGAAGAAGAGAAGAGAATGGAAGAACGCCGACTTTAAGTAAAAACAGACGTGAATAAGGGAAGGAAATAAAATCTGAAGTTTTTGGCAAGTTATTTTTTGAAATTTGATTTTAAAAAGCAAACCGAATTAATTAAGGAAAAAGCGGGATCTTACCTAGGCCGAACACGTGGCAGAGATCAACGGTTACTAAGGCCCGAGATATTTGCAGCACCAACTACAGAAGGTAATAAGTGGCGCGATTTTCCAAGACACAACTCCATAACTGCAGGCATGGGGAAGCGTAACCGTCACCTCAGGTTTAGGGTTTCTCCAGAAACCCACCTGAGGAAAATTCTTTACTTGGAGCAATGCCTCAAAGGACTTTACCTGGGCAACTCAAGGGAACTCTCAGCTCGACTAAAAAATTTATCTTTTCTCAACTCTCGCAGCTTGACTACGTCAAACTGCAGAGTTGGGGGGGACTATTGATGTGGGTTGAAATAGGTCTTTGGGCCAAGTTAACAGTTCGTCACTTTATGGGCCTAAATCCAATGGCATCAGGGGCTCGGGTTTTTCTAGAAGACATTATATTCAAGTCTGTCCAGTTGGAGGTTCGGTCGGCCCTAACTTGCACTGGTGGAACATTCTATATAAAGTAAGCCTGGGGCAAGATCAGATAAGAATCAATTAAGTGATACACTTTCCATATGCGGACCTGCGGAGATTGTGCCAACAGATTCACTAATTATACCATAGAATATATAGCTCAAGATGGACAGATCATGATTTATTCTACTTTCCAATGTACATTTAAGATAGTTGACTTACCTTTTTTACCTACCTCATCACAAACTTGTATATATATATATCAATTACAATCACTAATGAAGGGATCGAACTCTTTTACCCCGTGGACGTAGGTCATATTTTGGCCGAACCACGTATATCTTGTGTCATTTCTACTATCATTTCGTGCTTTATACTATATTTTTATATAATATATTGCATATTATTATTGGTGTGCTTCCCACATACATCATGTATATTTTCAAATTAGATCGTCGATGATTTTTTTTTATTGTATTTTGGGAAGAAAAGTAATTCCAATTTGAATTTTTCTTTTTAATTTAATCACCTTTCTTAATCATTTGTTTGATACAGTTTATTTTGGGGATGAACTGAATTTTTCTTGAGGAGTAGAGAACATTGAGCATGTTCACAATTTGCAATATTGTCAAAGTTAAATTTATTATGTATCTTTCGTATCTTCAGCCCCACAAGCATTGATTGATTATGGACAAGTAAAGGTTAGCTGGATTTGCAATCATTTGAAGATGGTAGATTACAACTTGTGGTGCATGCAATGCATCATGAGTACAACATTATTATCTGAAATTTCAGATAAGAAATTAATTATATTTCTCTAATATATAAAATTGTGTACTTTTTTCCAAATAATATATATATAGACACACACAGACGCAAGTACACACAATCAAAGTAAAGGTGATTGTTCTTGTTTATGTTTAGGAGCGCAGAAGATTTTGAATTTTTGTGTTTTGAATCCAATTTTGTCACAACCATCCACATGTGACCTATGTGAGGTTTACAAGATATTGATTGCATTGAACTTTGGAGTCTGACACTCACTAATAATCACTCGTTCTTGCAATTAGGGACGGAACAAGGGGGAGGGGGATGGTTGGAGGGTGCTCTCGTCCCCACCCAAATTTTTCATTTTTTCACTTTCAAGCATAAATATTTTAAAATATGTAATTTCGTCCCCCTAAAAATTATAAAACTACCCTTTCTATTGCTAAAACATTCTTAGTGTTCATTGACTTTTTTTAATTTATTTTCCCAATTGTGAAAGTGTCACTTCACGGCTTTTAATTTATTTTTAGTATGAGTGGTGAAAGTGTATTATAATTTTCTCATCTCAAAGTTCAAGAAGATATTGTATTATTTGAATACAATTCTTTGGAATTTGATTTTTTCACTTTGTATCTCTAAACTCCAGTAGAAAAAGTTATTTGGTTTAGGATTTCAACAAATACATGACGGACATCTATAAAACAATTTGAAAATTTTTCAGAAGAGAAAAATTGAAGATAAATAGAAGATAGATAGATATATTTAGCAAAAAAAAAAAAAGAGAGAGAAGATATCAAATTGTGTGATGTGTATATGTGTAATTATATATGTATAATGTATTTAATGAGTTTAGGGGTGGCAAGTATTGCTTTACTGAGGAATATAGATTTATTAATATTTCGTAAGTAGAAGTTCAATTTAGTGGGGTACTATTGTTTTAGTTGTTGGTGGCATTTGGCCAAGTATTTTCAAAGATAGGGAAGACAATGAATTACTATTTGGTAGATAGACTGATTCAACTTATTTTGACTCTTACGGTTTCAAAGATCGTATGTTTCAAGTTTGACAATTGTCTAGAGGAGATTACGTAGTAATATGAAAGATGATTTTTTTAATAGTTAATTATTAGTACATATTGAGAAAGAAATTGCTCATATTTTCAATAACGACTCGATTGTTGACGAGTTCGATGTAATGAAAAAACATCGAGCACCATTTAGAATGCCCAAAGTTATCTAAAAAATAGGTTAGTGTTATGAATAATTCATTAAGTGGATGTCCATACAACTCCAATACATAATTTAGTGGATTCACCTACAACTCTAATATCTCATTTAGTGGATTCACCTACAATTCCATTACCTCATTTTGTAATCAATATTTAATCTTGTTTTGTGCCTATAAATAGGCTTTGCCATTGTATTGAGAAATACACCGAAATCAAAGAAAGAATTCTCTTCTTAATTCTCTAGTCTCTCTACTTTAGAATATTTGTATATATTTCATAATATTTGGGGTTATTTCATAACACGTTATCAGCACGATCCGTCTCAAGTTGTTAGTCATTATCTTTTCGGATTGGCATTGAGGTAGAAGCAAAAGCACCTGCAGAGGAAGAGAACTAGGTGGGAAAATTATCTCATCGATTTGTTTGCATCCATTAACATCATATATATATTTACTTTACAGAACCATTATGAATGATCATCATAAAATAATTTTTATATTAAGTTTTCATGTTTAATGGCACATAAGGAAATTTAGTCTTTACTTCTAAGTTTTCTTTGACTTCCGTGAGTAGTCATCAAGGTGTGTGCATATAGAATAGATCAATGATGAAATATTCCAAACTTTATAGTATCACATGTTCTAACAAATCAAGCAGATTATACCGACATCCCCACGCATTATATGTCTTATTATTATAGTTAATTGATTCATTATCTAACTTTTCTTATACTTTGATGATAGTGTTATAATGACGAATCTTGCAAAACTTGATTTTGTGGCTCTTGACATTACGGGGAAGAATTATTTATCTTAGGTGTTAGATGCTGAAATTCATTTAGATGCAAATGGTCTTGGAGAAACAATTAAAGAAGGAAATAAAGCATCTAATCAAGAAAAGGCCAAAGCTATGATTTTCCTTCGTCACCACCTTCATGAGAGCTTAAAAAATGAGTATCTTACTATAAAAGATCCACTTGTTCTTTGGAATAATTTGAAAGAAAGATATGACCACCAGAAAACTGTTATTCTTCCAAAAGCTCGTTATGATTGGATGCATTTACGATTGCAAGATTTCAAAACTGTAAGTGAGTATAACTCTGCAATGTTTAGAATCAGTTCTCAATTGAAATTGTGTGGAGAAAAAATCAACGATGAGGATATGTTAGAAAAAACATTCTCCACTTTTCATGCATCCAATGTGCTCCTGCAGCAGCAATATCGTGAAAAAGGTTTTCAAAAATATTCTGGACTGATTTCTTGCCTACTTGTGGCTGAACAAAACAATGAGCTTTTGATGAAAAATCACGAGTCTCGTTCAACTGGTTCTGTTCCATTCCCTGAAGTGAATGTAACAACCCATAACCATTTTAATAATGAACCAAATCGTGGTCGTGGTCGTGGCCATGGCCGTGGTATTGGACATGGACGTGGACGTGGTCGTGGATATGGTTTTGGAAATCGTGGTGGTTATTCAAAGAACACATCTTTCCACCAGAAGTGGAAAAATAATGAAGAGAAAAATGAAGGTGGCCAAAATAGCAAATCTTTGGAAAATTTATGCTATCGTTGTGGTGGTAAAGGTCATTGGTCTCGTACCTGTCGTACACTAAAACATCTTGTTGACCTTTACCAAGAATCGTTAAAAGGTAAAAGAAAGAAGATAGAAACAAGTTTTGCTTTTAAAGAAGGCGATTCTGATCATGGCCGATTTGATGACACTCATTTAGATGTTGCTGATTTCTTTGATGATCCTAATGAAAAAATTGATCACTTGATTGGAGATGGAAGTGTTCAAAAACAAATTTGTTAAGTTTTAATTCTAGTAATTTATAAATAAATATTTAAGTATGTTGTTTTAAAGTTCAATAAATGAATTTATTCATAAGATTATCGTTTCTTATATTAAATAATATTGTTTGATATAGATTTATTTCTTTTTATGTTTCAATAAAGAATGAGTATTTACTCGATCAGCAACAACATCAATAATGAAAATATATGTCTCGCTGATAGTACAACAACTCGCACCATCCTCAAAAATAAAAAAATACTTCTCTTATTTAGTAATGCAAGAAGCCAATGTTAATACTATATCGGGTAGTGCAAAATTAATTGAAGGCTCCGGCAGAGTTAATATATTGTTACCCGGCGGAACACAATTTTATATTGATGAAGCCTTATATTCTACTAAGTCTCAAAGAAATTTACTAAGCTTCAAAGATATCCGCCGAAATTGATATCATATTGAGACAACAAGTGATGACAATATTGAGTATCTTTACATCACTAATACAATAACTGGTAACAAATGTATATTGGAAAAGTTGCCAGCATTGTCTTCCGGTTTGTACTACACGCATATATCTACTATTGAAACATATGTTATCGTAAACCAGAAGTTTACAAATCAAAATAAGTTTGTTGTTTGGCATGACCGGTTGGGCCATCCCGGATCAATTATGATGCGAAAAATAATTGAGAATTCATGTGGTCATCCATTGAAGAGCCAACAGATTCTTCAATCGAATGATTTCTCATGTGCTGCTTGTTCACAAGGAAAGTTGATTATTCAACCATCAACAACAAAAGTAGGAAGTGAATCTCTTACGTTTTTGGAACGTATTCAAGGCGATATTTGTGGACCAATACACCCGTCGTGTGGACCAATACACCCGTCGTGTGGACCATTTAGATATTTTATGGTTTTAATTGATGCATCAACAAGATGGTCACATGTATCTTTGTTATCAACTCGCAACCTGTCGTTTGCGAGATTGCTTGCTCAATTGATTAGAATACGAGCACATTTTCCTGATTATCCTATTCAGAAGATACGCCTTGATAATGCGGGTGAATTTACTTCCAAAACGTTCAATGACTATTGTATGTCTATTGGAATTGATGTTGAACATCCTGTAGCACATGTTCATACACAAAACGGTCTAGCAGAATCGTTTATTAAACGTCTGCAGTTAATTGCAAGACCTTTACTTATGAGATCAAAACTTCCTATTTCTTGTTGGGGACATGCTATTTTGCATGCAGCAGCACTTATTCGCATAAGGCCAACAAGTTATCATAAATTCTCCCCATTACACTTGGTTTTTGGTCAGGAACAAAATATTTCCCATCTAAAATTTTTTGGATGTGCGGTATATGTTCCAATTGCTCCACCATAACGCACTAAGATGGGTCCTCAAAGGAAATTGGGAATATATGTTGGATTCGATTCTCCATCGATAATAAAGTATCTAGAGCCATTGACTGGAGATTTATTTACGACTCGATTTGCTGATTGTCATTTTGATGAATCAGATTTCCCAACATTAGGGAGAGAAAATAAGCAGCTGGAAAAGAAAATTAGTTGGAATGAATTATCTTTATCTCATCTTGATCCTCGAAAAAAACAAAGTGAACCGGAAGTTCAAAAGATAATTCACTTGCAAGGTTTCGCTAACCAACTGCCAGACGCATTTACTGACCTAAAAAAAGTGACTAAGTCACATGTATCAGCTGTTAATGCTCCAGTAAGAATTGTTGTCCCTGAAGGTCAAAGTAATGAGTCTATTGCACGCCTGAAGCGTGGTAGACCTATCGGTTCCAAAGATAGTCATCCTCGAAAAAGAAAAGGAGCTAAGAATCAAGATGGTCTAATCGAGGATAAAATAACTCCAGAAGAGTCCCCAGTCATAACTAATATTTCGGTTCCAGAAGAACCTCAGGTACCTGAAACTTGTGAAAATAATGAGATCTCAATCGATTATGTTATGAACGGGAAACGATGGAATCGAAATGAAGTCAACGTTGATGATAAATTTGCATATAATGTAGTGCTAAATATGATGAATGATAATGAGGATCAAGAATCAAAGTCTGTTAATGAATGTCGACAAAGAAATGATTGGCCAAAATGGAAAGACGCAATGAGGGCAGAGTTAAACTCGCTTGAACCAACAAAATTTTTTTGGACCTGTAGTCCGTACACCTGAAGATGTAAAAGTTTTTGGACCTGTAGTCCGTACACCTGAAGATGTAAAGCCAGTAGGATACAAATGGGTATTTGTGCGAAAACGAAATGAGAAAAATGAAATTGTAAGATATAAGGCACGTCTTGTTGCCCAAGGGTTTTCGCAACGACCTGGCATAGATTGTGAGGAGACTTATTCTTCTGTGGTGGATGCAACTACTTTTCGTTATATAATAAGTCTGACAGTGCATGAAAAACTTGATTTGCGTCTAATGGATGTTATTACAGCCTATTTGTATGGCTCGCTTGATAATGATATATATATATATATATGAAAATCTCTGAAGGATTTAATATACCTGAAGCATATAAATCAAGTTCTCGAGAACATTATTCAATTAAATTAAGTAAGTCATTGTATGGACTGAAACAATCTGGACGAATGTGGTATAGTCGTCTCAGTGAATATTTGTTGAAGGAAGGATATAAGAATGATCAAATTTGTCCTTGTATTTTCATGAAAAGATCTAGAAATGAGTTTGTTATAATTACAGTTTATGTTGACGATTTAAATATCGTTGGAACTCCTGAAGAGATTTCAAAAACTGTTAATTGCTTAAAGAAAGAATTTGAGATGAAAGATCTTGGAAGAACAAAATTTTGCCTTGGGTTGCAAATTGAATATTTAAAGAACGGAATTTTTGTATATCAAGACGCTTATATATCAAAGGTGCTAAAACGATTCTATATGGATAAATCACATCCATTGAGCACCCCGATGGTCGTAAGGTCATTAGATGTGAACAAAGATCCTTTTCGACCTCAAGAAAGTGATGAAGAACTACTTGGTCCTGAAGTACCATATCTAAGTGCAATCTGTGCACTAATGTATCTTGCTTGTCATACTCGACCTGATATAGCATTCACTGTTAATCTATTAGCAAGATATAGTTCTTCTCCTACACGAAGGCATTGGAATGGGGTTAAACAGGTACTCCGCTACCTTAGAGGAACACTCGATATGGGTTTGTTTTATTTCAATGTACCCAAGTCCGAATTGGTTGGATATGCAGATGCTAGATATATGTCTGATCCTCATAATGGTCGTTCACAAACAGGCTATTTATTTACATGTGGTGGCACAACCATTTCATGGCGGTCTATGAAACAAACCATATCGGCCACATCATCTAATCATGCAGAATCTTAGCTATTCACGAGGCGAGTCAAGAATGTGTTTGGTTAAGATCTATAATTTAACATATTTGAGGGACTTGTCGTTTATCTTCTGGAAAAATGATCCCGACGATCTTATATGAAGATAATTCCGCATGCATCGCACAATTGAAAGAAGGGTACATTAAAGGAGATAGAACAATGCATATTTCACCAAAGTTCTTTTTCACTCACAATCTTCAGAAGAATGGTGATATCAATGTTCAACAAATCCGTTCCAATGATAATCTTGCTGATTTGTTCACCAAGGCACTTCCCACAACAACGTTTGAAAAACTAGTCTACAATATTGGAGTACGTAGACTTAAAGATCTTGACTGATATTGTCATGAGGGGGAGATAATACGCGCCGCACTCTTTTCCCTTAACCAAGGTTTTTCCCACTGGGTTTTCCTGGTAAGGTTTTTAATGAGGCAGCATCTGATTGCGTATTAAAAGAATTATGTACTCTTTTTCTTTCACTAGGTTTTTATCCCACAGGGTTTTTCCTAGTAAGGTTTTAACGAGATATATTCTTAAGTGATGGACATCCAAGGGGGAGTGTTATGAGTAAGTCATTAAATGGATGTCCATACAACTCCAATACATAATTTAGTGGATTCACCTACAACTCCAATATCTCATTTAGTGGATTCACCTACAATTCCATTACCTCATTTTGTAATCAATATTTGATCTTGTTTTGTGTCTATAAATAGGCTTTGCCATTGTATTGAGAAATACACCAAAATCAAAGAAAGAATTCTCTTCTTAATTCTCTAGTCTCTCTACTTTAGAATATTTGTATATATTTCATAATATTTGGGGTTATTTCATAACAGTTAGCACTATTTTTATTTAGCTATGATTTGCATATTTTTAGATTTAATATTATCTTAAATTATGATTGCTTTCCCTTTTTTGTTCAGAATTAACTTTTTGTTAGAATATTTATATTTCGTACTATGGTTTGTGTTAATATTAGGTACAAAACATTGATTTATCTTAAGAAAACAAGAATATCATAATCGCATTGGAAAAGTTGTGTAAAAATAAATATTAAATATTTATATCTTTTATATTTCAATCTCGCCCCCTCAATCAAAATACTGGCTGTGTCCCTGATTGCAATATCAATTCCAACTTTGTACTTTCGTATTTTCCATTAAATCTCATGTCCTTTTTTTCTAGAACCCGTGTAATTATATAAGGTAAGTTGTAAGAAGTTTTAAGTTTTAGGAGATAAATATTTTGGCTTGCATGAGAGATTAATTTTGGAATAAAAATTTAAGTACTATAAATTTGTTGGCACTACAAAAGAGATAAAAAAAAAAAAAAAACAAGGCATCCGCTATGGAAAAAATTGCAACGGATTCAATTTCGTATGTACAATGGTATAGATCAACTATGAATATTACATAGCTAAATACATATTAAAACTTAAAACTAATTGAATAGATATCAATATGAATAGTCCAGAGTTAATGCCTTGTCTTTTTGCAGTTTGGTATTTATTGTCAGAACCATCATTTAACTAATGAGAACGTAATTACTTGCGGATTAACCGTTCGACTTATATCCCTGTGGAGGCACATCCATCATGCGTACCATCATCTAGCAAGGTGCTTTGCATTTATTTTAAAAAAAGAAGAAGAAATTGAGCATACGTCAATATAATAATATTTATTGTCTAATGATAAGCACTTAATCCTAACAAAATTTGACTTCAATAAGAAGTAAGGGAGGGGTACCTATAAAGGACCTCTCTATCTGACTCGACTTGCTCCGTATGTGATTGTATCTGGTAAAATTATCTGACCAAATACATTGGATGTACATGTTTGATTATGATCATTGAAAGATAAAAGTGGAGAATGAGATTCCATCCTCCAATTTCTTCCAAATGAATTCAAAAAGGATTGAGAACAATTAATCTGTCAAATCTAAATCTTAAACTTTAATTGGATAAATCTGAAAACTTATGGCACACTTTGCTATCATTTAATTGTCACATCATATCAATTAGGGATAATTATATATATATACCCTCTCAACCTCACTAATTAATAATTACAAACACACACTTTTTCATGTTAATTTTTTTTTACAATTGCACCTCTTTTGTGTAACAATTCTTACCATTGCACCCCTGTAAACCTTACAAATAGAATTTGGAGGGGTGTGTTTATAAATATCAATTAATAAAGAGAAATTGATGTAATTATCCCATCATTAAGGAGGTGTGAGTGTAATTGTCACTATCAATTATTTGTGATTGGAAGAAGTAGAATATAGTTGTTTTACTTGGACTTTTTGCATGTTAGTTAATAATTGGATCTTGGGACTCTTCAAATATATTCTCCACGTCTGTCTTTCGGCAGAAGGCTTATATATATATATATATATATATATATATATATGTTAGCATCAATAATCAAATATGGTTCAGCGGCAACTTATAGTTATATTTACATTTTTTTTTTGTTTATACCAAGAATTTTCCCTACCGGATGTTAGAAACTAATACTTTCGAGACGTAGAGATCATCGAAGTAGATTTTGCTTTTCTCAAATCGCAACTAAGTTTTTTCCATACACAAGGCCAGAGATCGAACTCTAGATAACATGCTTAAAAAACTCAGCCATCTACCAACTATGTTAGGCCTTGTTGGTTATATTTACATATCAATATACATATTATGTACACACTTTTCCCTTGTAGGGAGAACATATAGGACCCTGAGTTTAAGCGTTTCGAAAGAAGCTATGGAATAGTGCATTATTCTTTTATATTTGGTGGCAAAACATACATATACGTATATTCTTGCAACTAAAGTAACATTATAGAATTAAGCCCTGATTTTTGAAACTAGTAGAACCAGGTTCTGTACGAATATATATAATGGCACAGATGTTTAATTATTTGTGCAGGTTATATTTCTACCGTTATAAGTGGATTGGTTGTCACACTACAAATTCAATCCCAGAAAGAGTGATTCCATCAATACAACAGTTCAATCCAATCCAATCCAAAAGTTGTATTGATCACGCTTTCAGTTTGGACCCTTTCGAGATTGGATTTGTGGCGTGACATTGGTTGTACTCCCTTAATATAATTTCCCAGGGTAAAAGTTGTACATTTTCTATTTTAAGCAATTAATTTTTTATTCAAAAAAATGTTTTCAGTTCAAGATGCGAATTTGTTTGATGATGGTTAATCAAAGTGAAATAAGCCAGTAAGTACGCGTTATAATTCTAAACATTTTTCTTTTTGTTATGAATAATTATATGGATGTCCATGTATCCTCCACTACATGATATGATGGATGATCATTTCTCCTCCTCTTTATGTTATAGTGGATGATCATTGCTCTTCCACTACTTGTAAATCCATCTTTTTCATTATGCACTCAACTCTTGAAATAATTGTACCTACTATTTTGTGCCTATAAATAGGACATGAAGTTGTATTGTTAAAACACACCAAAAAATCAAAGAAAGAATTCTCCTCTTAATTCTCTAGTCTCTCTACTTTAGAATATTTGTATATATTTTATAATATTTGAAGTTATTTCATAACACGTTATCAGCACGATCCGTCTCAAGTTGTTAGTCATTATCTTTTCGGATTGGCATTGAGGTAGAAGCAAAAGCACCTGCAGAGGAAGAGAAGCAAAAGCACCTGCAGAGGAAGAGAAGCAAAAGCACCTGCAGAGGAAGAGAACTAGGTGGGAAAATTATCTCATCTATTTGTTTGGATCCATTAACATCATATATATATTTACTTTACAGAACCATTATGAATGATCATCATAAAATAATTTTTATATTAAGTTTTCATGTTTAATGGCACATAAGGAAATTTAGTCTTTACTTCTAGGTTTTCTTTGACTTCCGTGAGTAGTCATCAAGGTGTGTGCATATAGAATAGATACAAGATGAAATATTCCAAACTTTATAGTATCACATGTTCTAACAAATCAAGCAGATTATACTGACATCCCCACGCATTATATGTCTTATTATTATAGTTAATTGATTCATTATCTAACTTTTCTTATACTTTGATAATAGTATTATATTGATAAATCTTGAAAAAACTTGACTTTGTGACTCTTGATATTACGAGAAAAAATTATTTTTCTTGGGCGTTAGATGTTGAAATTCACCTTGATGCAAATAACTATACTCCATTTCCTGAAGTGAATGTGTTGAGCAATATATAATTATTTTAATCATGAGTCCCGTCCAACTAGTTCTGCTACATTCCCTGAAGTGAAAGTAGCAGCACATAACTATTTTAATCATTAAAGAAATCATGGACGTGGACGTGGTCGTGGATATGGTTATAGAAATCGTGGTGGTTATTCAAAAAATACATCTTTCCACCAGAAGTGGAAAAATAATGAAGAGAAACATGAAAGTGGCCAAAATAGCAAATTTGTGAAAAATTTATGCTATCGTTGTGGTAGTAAAGGTCATTGGTCATGTACCTGTCGTACACCAAAACATCTTGTTGACCTTTACCAAGAATCGCTAAAAAGTAAAAGAAAGAAAATAGAAACAAATTTTGCTTTTGAAGAAGGCAATTCTGATCATGGCCAATTTTGATGACACTCATTTAGATGTTGCTGATTTCTTTGATGATCCTAATGAAAAAATTGATCACTTGATTGGAGATTGAAGTGTTCAAAAATAAATTTGTTAAATTTTAATTCTAGTACTTTATAAATAAATATTTAAGCATGTTGTTTTTTTTTAAAAATGAATTTATTCATAAGATTATCGTTTCTTATATTAAATAATATTGTTTGATATTGATTTATTTCTTTTTATGTTTCAATAAAGAATGAGTATTTACTCGATCAGCAACAACATCAATAATGAAGATATATGTCTCGCTGATAGTGCAACAACTCACACCATTCTCAAGAATAATTTTTTTTTTATTTAGTAATGCAAGAAGCCAATGTTAATACTATATCGGGTAGTGTAAAATTAATTGAAGGCTTCGGCAGAGTTAATATATTGTTACCCGGAGGAACACAATTTTATATTGATGAAGCTTTATATTCTACTAAGTCTCAAAGAAATTTACTAAGCTTCAAGGATATCCGCCGAAATGGATATCATATTGAGACAACAAGTGATGACAATATTGAGTATCTTTACATCACTAATACAATATCTGGTAACAAATGTATATTGGAAAAGTTGCCAGCATTGTCTTCCGGTTTGTACTACACGCATATATCTACTATTGAAACATATGTTATCGTAAACCAGAAGTTTACAAATCAAAATAAGTTTGTTGTTTGGCATGACCGGTTGGACCATCCCGGATCAATTATGATGCGAAAAATAATTGAGAATTCATGTGGTCATCCATTGAAGAGCCAACAGATTCTTCAATCGAATGATTTCTCATGTGCTGCTTGTTCACAAGGAAAGTTGATTATTCGACCATCAACAACAAAAGTAGGAAGTGAATCTCTTACGTTTTTGGAACGTATTCAAGGCGATATTTGTGGACCAATACACCCGTCGTGTGGACCATTTAGATATTTTATGGTTTTAATTGATGCATCAACAAGATGGTCACATGTATCTTTGTTATCAACTCGCAACCTGGCGTTTGCGAGATTGCTTGCTCAATTGATTAGAATACGAGCACATTTTCCTGAATATCCAATGAAGAAGATACGCCTTGATAATGCAGGTGAATTTACTTCCAAAAACGTTCAATGACTATTGTATGTCTATTGGAATTGATGTTGAACATCCTGTAGCACATGTTCATACACAAAACGGTCTAGCAGAATCGTTTATTAAGCGTCTGCAGTTAATTGCAAGACCTTTACTTATGAGATCAAAACTTCTTATTTCTTGTTGGGGACATGCTATTTTGCATGCAGCAGCACTTATTCGCATAAGGCCAACAAGTTATCATAAGTTCTCCCCATTACACTTGGTTTTTGGTCAGGAACCAAATATTTCCCATCTAAGAATTTTTGGATGTGCGGTATATGTTCCAATTGCTCCACCACAACGCACTAAGATGGGATTCGAGTCTCAATCGATAATAAAGTATCTAGAGCCATTGACTGGAGATTTATTTACGGCTCGATTTGCTTATTGTCATTTTGATGAATCAGATTTTCCAACATTAGGGGGAGAAAATAAGCAGCTGGAAAAGAAAATTAGTTGGAATGAATTATCTTTATATCATCTTGATCCTCGAACAAAACAAAGTGAACTGGAAGTTCAAAAGATAATTCACTTGCAAGGTTTAGCTAACCAACTGCCAGACGCATTTACTAACCTAAAAAAAAGTGACTAAGTCACATGTACCAGCTGTTAATGCTCCAGTAAGAATTGTTGTCCCTGAAGGTCAAAGTAATGAGTCAACTGCACGCCTGAAGCGTGGTAGACCTATCGGTTCCAAAGATAGTCATCCTCGAAAAAGAAAAGGTGCTAAGAATTAAGATGGTCTAATCGAGGATAAAATAACTCCAGAAGAGTCCCCAGTCATAACTAATATTTCGGTTCCAGAAGAACCTCAGGTACTTTAAAATTGTGAAAATAATGAGATCTCAATCAATTATGTTATGAACGGGAAACGATGGAATCGAAATGAAGTCAACGTTGATGATAAGTTTGCATATAATGTAGCGCTAAATATGATGAATGATAATGAGGATCAAGAACCAAAGTCTGTTAATGAATGTCGACAAAGAAATGATTGGCCAAAATGGAAAGACGCAATGAGGGCAGAGTTAAACTCGCTTAAACCAACGAAAAGTTTTGGACCTGTAGTCCGTACACCTGAAGATGTAAAGCCAGTAGGATACAAATGGGTATTTGTGCGAAAACAAAATGAGAAAAATGAAATTGTAAGATATAAGGCACATCTTGTTGCCCAAGGGTTTTCGCAACGACCTGACATAGATTATGAGGAGACTGATTCTCCTGTGGTGGATGCAACTACTTTTCGTTATATAATAAGTCTGGCAGTGCATGAAAAACTTGATTTGCGTCTAATGGATGTTGGTACAGCCTATTTGTATGGCTCGCTTGATAATGATATATATATGAAAATCCCTGAAGGATTTAATATGCCTGAAGCATATAAATCAAGTTCTCGAGAACATTATTCAATTAAATTAAATAAGTCATTGTATGGACTGAAACAATCTGGACGAATATGGTATAATCGTCTCAGTGAATATTTGTTGAAGGAAGGATATAAGAATGATCAAATTTGTCCTTGTATTTTCATCTGGAAATGAGTTTGTTATAATTACAGTTTATGTTGACGATTTAAATATCGTTGGAACTCCTGAAGAGATTTCAAAAACTGTTAATTGCTTAAAGAAAGAATTTGAGATGAAAGATCTTGGAAGAACAAAATTTTGCCTTGGGTTGTGAATTGAATATTTAAAGAATGGAATTTTTGTATATCCAGACGCTTATATATCAAAGGTGCTAAAACGATTCTATATGGATAAATCACATCCATTGAGCACCCCGATGGTCGTAAGGTCACTAGATGTGAACAAAGATCCTTTTTGACCTCGAGAAAGTGATGAAGAACTACTTGGTCCTGAAGTACCATATCTAAGTGCAATCGGTGCACTAATGTATCTTGCTTGTCACACTCGACCTGATATAGCATTCGCTGCTAATCTATATAGTTCTTCTCCTACACGAAGGCATTGGAATGGGGTTAAACAGGTACTCCACTACCTTAGAGGAACAATCGATATGGGCTTGTTTTATTCAAATGTACCCAAGTCCGAATTGGTTGGATATGCAGATGCTGGATATATGTCTGATCCTCATAATGGTCGTTCACAAACGGGATATTTATTTACATGTGGTGGCACAGCTATTTCATGGCGATCTATGAAACAAACTATATCGGCCACATCATCTAATCATGCAGAAATCTTGGCTATTCACGAGGCAAGTCGAGAATGTGTTTGGTTAAGATCCATGATTCAACACATTCGAGGGACTTGTGGTTTATCTTCTGGAAAATGATCCCGACGATCTTATATGAAGATAATTCCGCATGTATCGCACAATTGAAAGAATGGTACATTAAAGGAGATAGAACAAAGCATATTTCACCAAAGTTCTTTTTCACTCACGATCTTCAAAAGAATGGTGATATCAATGTTCAACAAATCCGTTCCAGAGATATTTTGCTGATTTGTTTACCAAGGCACTTCCTACAGCAACATTTGAAAAACTAGTCTACAATATTGGCGTGCGTAGACTTAAAGATCTTGACTGATATTGTCATGAGGGGGAGATAATACGCGCTGCACTCTTTTTCCCTTAACCAAGGTTTTTCCCACTGGGTTTTCCTGGTAAGGTTTTTAATGAGGCAGCATCTGATTGCGTATTGAAAGAATTATGTACTCTTTTTCCTTCACTAGGTTTTTATCCCACAGGGTTTTTCCTAGTAAGGTTTTAACGAGACATATTCTTAAGTGATGGACATCCAAGGGGGAGTGTTATGAATAATTATATGGATGTCCATGTATCCTCCACTACATGATATGATGGATGATCATTTCTCCTCCTCTTTATGTTATAGTGGATGATCATTGCTCTTCCACTACTTGTAAATCCATCTTTTTCATTATGCACTCAACTCTTGAAATAATTGTACCTACTATTTTGTGCCTATAAATAGGACATGAAGTTGTATTGTTAAAACACACCAAAAAATCAAAGAAAGAATTCTCCTCTTAATTCTCTAGTCTCTCTACTTTAGAATATTTGTATATATTTTATAATATTTGAAGTTATTTCATAACACTTTTGATAATTATATACAAATTAAACATAGTATGTTGAAATGGTTTTAATTACGATTTTTTTTTAAAAAAGACAGCTTTATATTATGATTTCTTTTGTTCCATTTTATAGTCTATTTTTCCTCGTCTAAATAATATGAATTCGAAACACTAACTGTAATCTAAAAACATAAAATGATAGGAATATTACTAGGTGTTAACCAGTTTTTTCTAAGAAAAAAGACGGAGCAAGGAACAAAAGTTAGGATATCAAACACAAAAATTTACATAGTTCATCCAAAATGAGTGGCATTATGCGCTATGAGCAGATACGGAACCAGGGATTGGTAGGGGCACCCGCCCCCTTCAACTTTGAGAAAAAAGAATTTTGCTCCTAAAAACTTTTGATATTTGAAATTTTGCCCCCCCCCCCTCCCAAAGTCTAATAAATTAAGTTTCCCCCTTTTCTGTATTCGCTCCCAAACCCCAAATCCTGGCTTGGTCCCTCTTTGTGAGAAAATAATTTTATTATATTTGTAGTAGAAAAAAGAAAAGGAAAACAAATACTTCAAAGGTCTAACCATAATCTCAAAAATTAATCTATATTAAAGAACTTTGCCTTTTACAAAGAGTCCATCATGAGCGGAGAATTTTAAGACATAGGACACTTTCTAATCAATGCCAGTGTACATGTTCAAACTTAATTATCATTTTATTGCATGCTATTTGCATTATTGAAGTCAATGATCATTTAGGGTTTGCATGCAATTTGCATTATTAAAAAATGTATGTCGATGGAACTTTGAATGCTACGTGGATCAATGTTGGACGGTGGAAATTTTATATAATTATTTGCCCAAAACTATTTTGAAATGAAAATCTATACATTACTTTATATAATTATACTAAAATAAAGTGTTTTTCAAGGTCACATCGTACTCTCTAGATATTTGTTGCCGGCTTAGCCGAACTCAAATATATTTTACAAAGTGAGTGACCAATTATAAGACGACTGTAAATTCACTCACTTTGTAAAATATACTTGATTTCGACTGAGTTGGGAGCGAGCTAGAATTTTTCATATTTCTTAATTAATTGTCTAAATCACAAAAATTATACTAAGTTTTGATCTACTGTGATAATATTAATAACTGCAAGACTAAGATAATAAATTTTCGATACTTGGATTCTTTTTTGAAATCTTATTGGAAAAAAAAAGGATATATGAAAATTTCAACTTTGACAAAAATTTAAAGATGTCCACTGATTTTTTTTAACAAAAATTGGTCAGAACCCATATTATTTATTGCAAGCCCAAGAAGCATATTTATAAAATCCAAGCCCATGTTACGGTAAAATCCAAGTCCAAGACCCCCAAAGCTTTGGTACAGTATAAATGTCAAGAGCATCATACAAATAAAAAAACAGTTCATGGGTAACAATTCTCTCAACTTTTTAATGTGGAAAACGAGAATAGTTGGAGAAACCAATTCTTATTAGTAACAAGAAAATACAAAAGTAAATAAATTGTGTGGAATAAAAATACAATATACTTTTACGTTATTTTAAAATGCATAATGCTTGTGATATTAATTTGAATTTAAGGAAAAGTTATGTTTGTAGTATTACTATATTGTTGAATTTATTATCATCACAAAATAAAAGGATCAATAACTATTTAAAAAGTTAATATATATGTTCATGAATTGTTACAATTTATATTTTTTAATTACAAAAAAAGAATTATTAGCAAGATAGAATATTATTCATCAAGTATATCACAAATTACGTTTTACACGTCTACTACATAATGTTTCAAATAAAAAATTATAATTCATTATGATCAGAATGGCGTATGAGAAACTGAGACTACAAATTATATATATATATGGTATACGTGTATAACATGAGTTTTTACTGACAGAGAGGCCGAGATTGGGACTTATTACAACCTCAAGGCTTCTATAGACACTTTTGTAGTGGCAACTTATTTTTTAGTGGACCAGATCCGACTCTCACAATATACTTGTCATTATTGTATAATGGTGTGATTGAACAACTGTTATATATATTCGTGGTTGTACGTTACAATTCATATCATTACATGTACTGTAAGGAAATATGAGAGCAAAGTTAATTTGTATCATTATATTTTCCATGGGTAAAAGACATATTACCTCCTTGTGTTCTTGAAAATAGGCATATAATCCCCTGTGTTATTAAAAAGGATTGATCACCCCCTTGTGTTATTTAAAAAGTGGCAAATAGCACCTGATGTGGGTTGAAATAGGTCTTTAGGCCAAGCTAATAGGCCAACACTTTATGGGCCTAAGCCCAATAGCATCACGAGCTCGGATTCTTCTAGAAGACCTTACATTCAAATAGGCCCAGTTGGAGGTTCAGTCAGCCCTGACCTGCACAGGTGGAGCATTCTATATAAGGCAAGCCTGGAGCTAGGTCCGACAAGAATCAATTAAGAGATGCACTTACCGTATACGGACCTGCGGAGATCATGCCAGCAGATTCACCAATTATACCATAAAAGATATAGCTCAAGATGGAAGGATCATGATTTATTCTACTTTCCAATGTATATTTAGGAATAGTTGACTTACTTTTTTTACCTACCCCATCAGAAACTTGTATATATATCAATTTCAATCACTAATGAAATGATCGACTCTTTTACCACGTGGACGTAGGTCATATTTTGGCCGAACCATGTATATCATGTGTCATTTTCACTATCATTTTCGTGCTTTATATTATATTATTATATAATATATTGCATATTATCATTGGTGTGCTTCCCACACACATCAATTGGCGCCGTTTGGGGAAGTTATGAGCAAAATAAGACATGAGGTAAATTAATTTTTCGCAAATTTTTTCAAGTTAACATTTTGTAATGGCAGAGGAGGATATGTTGGGGATGGAGAATGTGATCGAAAATGGTGGAAATGGGAAGAAAACGATGTTGTCCCCATCTGGGGTCGAGCAGGCCACGCCTACAACTTCGCCCAACCTGGTGAGAAGACTAGAGGACGACTTGCAGACTTAAGGAATGGACAACTCGCTTAGAGGACAAATAGAAGGTGACATTGACAAAGTTGTCAATAAGGTAGTAAATTCTAAACTTGCAAGTGTGCCCGATCTGGCACAAAAAGAGAATGTGGCGTCTCCCCTTCCAAAGGGAACACCTAAGGTGGCTGTTAACCGTCCGTAACAACACGGAATCGAACAAATAATATAGTGAAAGTAAGATCGTCTCCACAGGGAAGGTTATCAAGTACCAAACAAAGTTTATCTTATTATTTAGACTATCGATTATCAAAGATTTGAGATTTTAACTAATTAAAAGCAGAAATTTATAAAAAAACAGAATTAATTATAAATAATAAACACAAATATAATTAAAACGAATAATCAATTAACGAAAAGCCTAGGGATTAAGATTTCATCAAGGTATTTCTATGGATTATTGACTTTCAATGGATTATCATTATTGTTTAAATTAAAGACCCAATTTCCTTAAATACACGAATACTCTCCCGAGATCTTCATGAGTACCCACCTAAATTAATTAACGTCACTCCCATGATCAAAAACTAATTTAGATGAATCCACTAAGTTCTATGAATATTGTTTAACTAGTCTCATGCAAAATTACCAATATCCCTATTAAGCAATTTACACATGTCTATTAAATCCGAACCAATAAACTAATTCACCTCCCGGTACTTCTTAATTTATCTTAAATCATGCAATTGGTGATCAATCAATTACAAGCATTAAACACTCATTAATAGATAAACCAAACAAGAAATCACATCCATCAATCATCAATAATCCAAATCAATACACAAGACTACATCTTAAACCCTAGAAAATAATTTAGCTATACATAATTAAAGAAAAACAAGAAATTAATTGCATAAACATAAAGTTACTCATGTTCAACAATGGAGGATTGGAAGAATACAACTTGAGAAGATGAAGCTTTTCTCCAAGAACTCTTCTCCAAGAACTCTTCAAGATCTCCTTTCTCTCTCTAGAAGTCTTCTTTTTTCTCCAAGATCTACTTTTTTTGTAAGAATGAATGAATTATTGAATTATGCTCTTCCACCTCACTCTAGCCTATATAAATGTTTTTGCCACTCCTTTTTAACTAAAAAAGAGTCTTAGATACATAAATTATGCTCATCCAAGTCATAAAATCGGCCCACAAAAATTCGCAGCTGCACAGCTGTGCAGAATATCTGCACAGTTGTGCAGTTGCCTGTGCAGAAATCTTCCTCTTCATTTTTCTTCAACGAAACATTCTCGTTTGGCCTTTCAAATGCATTTCTTCACATCCTCTTGGATAGCCTTCATTATTCTTGTAATAAATACTCCTTCATCTCATCAAAATCATCGCTTTTATGCCTATAAAAGCATTGAAACGACTTAGAAATCAAAATACATAAATTAGGCTAAAAATAAAGCAAAAGAGCAACAAGGCATAAAATAAAGATAAATGTGAGGTAAATCATAATGAAAATATGTAAAATATGAGACCTAACAAACACCCCACACTTAACCTTTACTCGTCCTCGAGTAAATCCAAACAAAACAAAAACAAAAATAAAGATAACACCACTTTCGTAGGGAACACGATTGCACTTAGCATGTGCAACAAGCCGTTAAACCCCTAGGTTACCCCTAGTGGACGAGTTTTGTCTCGTGAGGGTTTGCAGAGAATATACCCACAAAATTCATGACAATCGTCTATTTGTCTCACCGTGCATCAAATCAGCAACTAGTCACAACATTTATGACTCCCCACAATCATTACACATAAACCAATAAACACATAGAATCATTATTTTTCCACATATGAACATCTTTACTCTCAAATTATCACACTAATCCCAAACAAGTTCAATTTCATATACATCCATTCGTGCTTGATTTATGAATTCTAGCAAAGGAACATCTCAGTTATTTCAAGCAAGAACACAACATCTATCATATTTCATCCTCGTTCACTTTTCTTCATTCAAAATTTATCAACCCGTGCAATGTCTCGCTAATCAAGCTTTCTATGTCACCCTTGTAACGAGTTTTGGGCCAATGACTCTCAAACCAGTCAGTTTTAAGGCACTAGGTGTCAAGACACCCCAACGGACTTAATCACTCAAGTGACAAAGGCTAGAAACGAAACTGGGTGATTTTAGCTTTCATTAACCACTGAATCAACTTTATTTCCTTATTTTCTTCATCGATTTTTTTTTCTTTTTTTCATTTTCTCGACTTTCCTCCAATATCACCATGTATCAAAAATATGTAATTGCTTTTATCTCCCCAATCAATTCCCTTTACTAAAACTCGTGTGTAGTGTGTAAAGATGCATAGAAATTTTACAAATTTCAGGCTCAGCGATCAAACTCAATAAAAAGAGTATTCATGTACAGAAATCAAATTCATATGTTTATCTAGTCAAGAGCTCAAATATGGGAACACAAATATTATGAACAAGTCAACCAATTTTCAGCAACAACTCAGCAAAAATTGACGTATGCCCAATTCTTTCACCACTTAACCACATTACCCCACACTTGAGCAATTCAATACACGCAATACTCAACAAAAAAAAAACATGTAATATGTTCGATCCTTTCACCAATTTAACAACAAACACCCCACACTTGAGCAATTCAATAAACTCTAATCACAATTTGCAAACAATCCACCCCACACTTAAAGCAACACATTGTCCTCAATGTATTTTATTGATACCGATATGTATGGACAAAAAACAGAATGAATTTGAAATAAGAGCAAAAGAAATACTCCCCTATGAATGTGAGTGATGGCCTGGGAGTTGGTAGTGTGCGTAGTGATCGGTGGTAGTCACTGGAAGAATGAGCTGAAATTGGCTGAGTGGGTAGAATGATTTTTTGGGATTTTGACCCCACTTTTCAATTTTTTTGTATTTTTTTTTCCAAAAAAAAAAAAAAAAATTTTTTTTTTGAGGGTGCAAAAGTGCGAAAATTTTGCACAATTGTGCTGAAAAATTGCACAACTGTGCACCTAAAAATTCTTCTAAGTGCGAAAATTGTGCACAGTGGTGCGAAAATTGGCACAATTGTGCATCTGATTTACATTGTATAATGCCTCATGCACCTCGTTTTTCATGCTATTGACCTGCAATAAGAATACCTTTCATTAATAAAGCATTTGAGCACCGAAAAATAAAAATGAAATAAAATAAAATAAAACTTTCAAACATAAAACATTGAAAACAAAATAAGAAGAAAACGACAATGACAAAAATAACGAAAACTCTTGGGTTGCCTCCCAAGAAGCGCTTGTTTAAAGTCATTAGCTCGACTTAGACAAAATTATTGTTGAGTTTTGGCGAGGAAAATTGCTTTCCCTCGAGGAATATCATCGCCTGAAAAATACAAAGCACGATTAATTCTTTTCATATCAGATATATTCCAACCTATTCCATCTTTCTTCCATTCCAAATCACTTAACCATCGGTCCAGTTCAGGTGTACATAGAGTAGAATGTACGATAACAGATAAAAATTCATTATTGCCAAGAAGAGCGTACCTGAGATATGGAGGAAGAGATTTAATTTTTACCTTAGGTCTAGAAGATATTTCGCGATACGACTCTAATGGATCTCTTTTACCTTGAGCAATTTCTTCTTTGATGGCCTCTTCAATCACATCCACTGAATAACATTTTTCTTCAAAAGGCGGAGATTTCATCACTTTATTTAAGTCGAACTCCACCTTCTCCTCTCGAATGTTCAACGCTAGTTTGCCAGCACGCACATCAATGACGGTTCCCGCAGTTGCGAGAAACGGTCTTCCAAGGATGATTGGTGTTTTCAAATTTTCATCCATCTCAAGCACCACAAAGTCACATGGGATGTAGAACTTGTCCACTTTGACGAAAACGTCTTCTAATATTCCCATTGGGCGTTTTATGCTCCCATCCGCCAATTGAAGTGACATCTTTGTGCTTTTAAGCTTTTGAAAGCCTAATTTCCTGCAAATTGAATAAGGCATTAGACTAACACTAGCTCCTAAATCACAAAGTGCTTTATCAAAGTGGAATTTTTCAATAGTGCAAGGAAGTGAAAAACTCCCTGGATCCTTTAGCTTTGGAGGAATGTTTCGTTGGATTATGGCACTGCATTCTTCATTCAAGGAGATTGTTTCCACGTCTTCTAATTTCTTTCTATTGCTCAACAGCTCTTTGAGAAACTTCTCACAAACAGGCATTTGAGCCCGAGCATCTGTATACGGAATGTTGCGGTTCAACAGTCTAAGTGTTTGAAGAAATTTCTCTTGATGCTTGTCCAATCTCTTGTGTTGCAACCTTTGGGGAAATGGAATTGGAGGAACATATGGTTTCACATATGGCTTCGGGATAACCTTTTCTGGCTCAACCTTGTCTGAAGATTCAAAGATTGAATTATCTTTCATCACAAATTCATCTCTGTGTACAACATGTGGCTCAAATTCTTCAATTATATTTTCGTTTATCAGAGTCACTGCATTACACTGTCCTCTCGGATTCTCCTCTGTTTGGCTAGGCAGTGTACCCTTTGACCTCGAATTCATAGAACTTGCCAATTGTCCAACTTGTAATTCCAGATCCTTCGTTGCTCCCACTACCAGATCAATTTTTGCTTCCAGATTCTCAAACCGTTTTGCTGTTCCATTAGCGAGCTTTTCAATGGCTAATTCCCAAGCTTGTGGTTCTCGAGGTGGTGGTCCCTGCTGATTTGGTTGTTGAAAATTCTGAGGACCATGCTGTTGGAAACCTGGAGGAAATTGTTGTCTAGGAGGATTTGCTTGAACTCCTTGGTTCCCTTGGCCTCCCCAAGAAAAGTTCGGGTGATTTCGCCAACCCGAATTGTAGGTGTTCGAAAATGGATTTCCTTGATGCTTATTCTGATTGGATAAATAGTTAGCTTGCTCGATGAGTGGGAAATCAGTAGCCATATGAGGTGCCCCACAAACATCACAAGCTAAAGTAGGCTGAGATACTGCACTAACATTTCCCTTGAGTCCCTCCATGTGCTTGACAAGTGCTTCAATGTTAGCATTTAGCAATGTAATGTTATCTACATTGTGTATGCCCGATGTTTTCTTTGCAGCCCGACTATCACTTGCCCACTGATAACTGTTGGATGCCATTTCGTCCATAAGAGCCAATGCATCATCCAGATTCTTTGCCATAAAACTCCCTCCTGCAGCTGCATCGATATTCATCCGGATACTATGTGACAGACCATTGTAGAAGGTTTGCACAAGCATCCAACTAGGAATACCGTGATGTGGGCACTTTCTGAGTAGTTCTTTGTACCTTTCCCATGCTTGATAGAGGGTTTCACTGTCAGTTTGCATAAATCCTGTGATTGCATTCCTTAACTGAGCAGTCTTAGCTGGGGGAAAATACTTGGTGAGGAATGCAGTCGACAAATCAGCCCAAGTGGTGAACTTATTTGTCGGCTGGTTTTTCAACCACTCCTTAGCTCTTTTAGATAGGGAGAATGGGAAGAGTCGCAATCTTATGGCATCTTCAGTAACGCCATTCATCTTGAAAGTGCTGCAGATTTCCAAAAAATTCCCCAGATGGGAATGAGGATCCTCCCTCTCAATATCTCCCTCAAATGCAGTGTGTTGGAGCATTTGAATAATAGCCGGTTTCAACTCAAAGGTATTGGCTTGAACAGTTGGTACCGCTATGCTGGAGGTTAAATTCTGATATGTTGGTGTAGCATAATCCCGGAGAGTTCTCTGCGCAGCAGGTTCAATCCTTTGTATGTCTTCTTCCATTCTACGATGCTCTCTTTGTTGACGTCTGCCTTTTCGAAAAGTTCGTTCTGGTTCTGGATCGATTTCAAGAGCAGGTGCACTCAAAGAACGCCTGTGCATCTACCAATATTCAACCTAAAACAGAAATTAAGATCAGAGCGAGACAGATAATAAAAAAAAATTCGAAAATAAAATAAAAATAAATGTCTAAACTAATAAGAATTAACTTTTTATTGATATTGACTATTTGTTGCCTTCCCCGGCAACGGCGCCAATTTGTTAACCGTCCGTAACAACACGGAATCGAACAAATAATATAGTGAAAGTAAGATCGTCTCCACAGGGAAGGTTATCAAGTACCAAACAAAGTTTATCTTATTATTTAGACTATCGATTATCAAAGATTTGAGATTTTAACTAATTAAAAGCAAAAATTTATAAAAAAACAGAATTAATTATAAATAATAAACACAAATATAATTAAAACGAATAATCAATTAACGAAAAGCCTAGGGATTAAGATTTCATCAAGGTATTTCTATGGATTATTGACTTTCAATGGATTATCATTATTGTTTAAATTAAAGACCCAATTTCCTTAAATACACGAATACTCTCCCGAGATCTTCATGAGTACCCACCTAAATTAATTAACGTCACTCCCATGATCAAAAACTAATTTAGATGAATCCATTAAGTTCTATGAATATTGTTTAACTAGTCTCATGCAAAATTACCAATATCCCTATCAAGCAATTTACACATGTCTATTAAATCCGAACCAATAAACTAACTCACCTCCCGGTACTTCTTAATTTATCTTAAATCATGCAATTGGTGATCAATCAATTACAAGCATTAAACACTCATTAATAGATAAACCAAACAAGAAATCACATCCATCAATCATCAATAATCCAAATCAATACACAAGACTACATCTTAAACCCTAGAAAATAATTTAGCTATACATAATTAAAGAAAAACAAGAAATTAATTGCATAAACATAAAGTTACTCATGTTCAACAATGGAGGATTGGAAGAATACAACTTGAGAAGATGAAGCTTTTCTCCAAGAACTCTTCTCCAAGAACTCTTCAAGATCTCCTTTCTCTCTCTAGAAGTCTTCTTTTTTCTCCAAGATCAACTTTTTTTGTAAGAATGAATGAATTATTGAATTATGCTCTTCCACCTCACTCTAGCCTATATAAATGTTTTTGCCACTCCTTTTTAACTAAAAAGGAGTCTTAGATACATAAATTATGCCCATCCAAGTCATAAAATCGGCCCACAAAAATTCGCAGCTGCACAGCTGTGCAGAATATCTGCACAGTTGTGCAGTTGCCTGTGCAGAATATCTGCACAGTTGTGCAGTTGCCTGTGCAGAAATCTTCCTCTTCATTTTTCTTCAACGAAACATTCTCGTTTGGCCTTTCAAATGCATTTCTTCACATCCTCTTGGATAGCCTTCATTATTCTTGTAATAAATACTCCTTCAACTCATCAAAATCATCGCTTTTATGCCTATAAAAGCATTGAAACGACTTAGAAATCAAAATACATAAATTAGGCTAAAAATAAAGCAAAAGACTAACAACAAGGCATAAAATAAAGATAAATGTGAGGTAAATCATAATGAAAATATGTAAAATATGAGACCTAACAGTGGCAAATGTGGAGATTAGGGGTAATGGTAAAGTTATCCCCGATGGCAACTCGGGCAAGCGATTGGAACGCCTTGAATGCCTAGAGCAAGACGGAGGAAAGGGTGACAATATGCCTCCAAAAAAGTACTTAGCTCCAGAGAGACACTACATGCACCACCTAGACCTGGAAGAGGAAGATCTGGAAGGTTGGGTCCCCCAGCTTAATTTTCGCAAAGAACAGCTGCAAGAGGAAAAGTCACATCTCCAGATGCAGCACTCACGTAATGACATGCCTGGAAAGGATGAACTGTAGAAACGACAAACACGAGTTCGTACCAAGCACGACAAAGATCTCGAGGATGATGCTAGTAGTTATGTCTCAGCCCGATCTGGGTGGGTAGGTCAAGGCATGAAAGAAAAAGTAAAGGCGCGACTTGAACAAATGGAGGAAATAGTGAGACGGATGGAAGACCTGGAGCGTAAGGCGATAGGAGACCGGACCTCGGCAGATCGGGGCATTCCATTTACAAATTTCATTGCAAACGAGGAACTACTAAGGGACCTCAGGGTCCAGTCCAATGCACTTTATGATGGAACTACGGATCCAGAAGACCACTTGTATACTTTTGTAATTATGTTTTGCTACACAAGTACTCTGATGCTATCAAATGCAGCGTGTTCTTGTGTACTTTGGCCAAATCTGCACAACAATGGTTCAACCAACTCCCGACAAGATCCATCGGACCCTTCTCGGAGTTTAGCTCAAAGTTTTTACACCAATTCGTCAGTAGCAAGCGGCATGAGAAAACGCTCTTGAGTTTATTCAGCATCAAGCAAAGGGAGGACGAGACATTACATGCATATGTCAAGCGTTTCAATGCTGCATCACTAGAGACACCAGCTGCAATATCATACTTGAAGGCAAGCGCTTTCACTACCGGATTAAAGGAAGGAGACCTTTTCAAGTCATTAACCAAGAGGCCTGTTCTGAGCTCCGATGAGTTGCTCAGCAGGGCTGAAAAATATGTCGACCTGGAGGACGCCCACATGATGAGAAGGACCGAGCAGAAGAGAGAAAATCAAGAAGATGGCGATAAACATAAACCACGTACAGAAGAAAGAAGCAGTTGGGCTCCTAGATCAGCCCATACAGCATCACCTGCTCCAGGTGTGCCCAGAACCAGATGCATACCCATGAGGGGAAACTGGAGTGACCATTTAATGACTGTGGAGGCCAAAATCTTATCCAATGGCCCGAGGGTGCAGCTTAAGAACCCCCCCAAGTGCACTCTTTTGTAGATACCATCGCGAGTACGGGCATAATACGGATGAATGCCCACAACTGATCGATGAAATCCAGCGTCTAGCCAAAATGGGTTACCTGAAGGAATATGTAATAGACACTCACAACGCAAACAATTCAGCCTTAGCTCGAGGGGGTCATACCTGGAGAGGTCGAGGTAGAGGATGGTGAGGTGGCAGAGCTGGATCTGGAGGTAGAGAAAATTTCCCTCAGCAAATTAATAAGGCACCAACTCAAGAGACAACACTTGTGGAAATCAACAACCACAATCGAGCGACAATTCACATTATATCGGGAGGTCTAGCAGCAGGTGAATTATAGCGAAGCATAAGGAAACAAACGAGGACCATAAAAGCCCAGCTTGCGTTCTTTATGATCGTCGGTCAGACCTGACCTAGACAGAAAATACAGTTCAGACCTGAGGATGCCCAAGCTGTACAAACTCCTCACTGTGACGCATTAGTAATAACTGTTGTTATAGCAAACTATGATGTACAAAGAATTTTTGTGGACACTGGAAACTCGTTAGATATTTTATTCTACCAGGCATTTGAGAAGATGAATCTAGGAGTAGGCAAGCTGGCCGTGCGAACTGCGTTGTTTGGTTTTTCAGGGGAAGCGGTACAATATATGGGCATTATTTCACTACCCCTCTCCTTAGGAGAAGTCCCCAACAAAGTGACGAAGTTAACTAGATTCTTGGTTGTGGATACTCCCTCGGCCTATAATGTGATACTGGGCAGACCTGCACTGGTCATGTTTGAGGCAGTGGTTTCAATACCACATATAAAGATCAAGTTTCCAACGGTCAACAGAGTAGGAGAAGTATCTGGCAATCAACATCAATCTAAAAAGTGCTACCTAGTCTCCATTAAGCAAGGAGAGAAGCCAAATGAAGACAAGAAGAGCAAGCCTGAACCAACGGAGGTAGAGGACAAAGAGGTCGCTAAGAAGATGGTACCATCACATTTAGAGCTAGTAAGAGAACTTATGAGTGTAGAACTCCTACCTGGAGATAAGCAAAAGACGGTCAAAATAAGATCGCTTTTGAGCCCCGACCTGAGGGATGAACTAATAACCATGCTGCGAGAACATGCGAATGTCTTCTCCTGGTCAGCTAATGACCTGGTAGGAATTGCCCCAACCATCATACAACACCACCTGAATGTAGATCCCAATGCAAAGCCGATCATTCAAAAGAAAATACATTTTGGCCCAGAAAAAGAGGCCATCATCAAAGCAGAGATTGACAAGCTACTTAAAGCTAAGCACATTGTAGAAATACAATTCCCGGAATGGGTGTTCAGCGTAGTCTTAGTACCAAAAGGCGGGTCAAAATGGAGAATATGTATTGACTTTCGCAACCTGAACGGTGCCTGTCCCAAGGATCATTATCCTGCCCCAAAGGCTTGTAGACGTGATGTTTTGGGAGCAACTGGTAAAGAACATCGAAGTATATATAGACGACATGGTGGTCAAGAGTCGCATTGCCAGCACCCACGTACAAGACCTACAAGAAACCTTTGAAACGCTCCGAAGATATAAGATGAAGCTGAATCCTGCCAAATGCGCATTCGGAATCAAGAGAGGAAAATTCCAAGGGTACATGGTTACAGAGAAGGGTAAAGAGGCTAATCCTACAAAGATACAGGCTATCCAACACATGGTGGCACCTAGGAATGTGAATGAAGTACAGAGATTGGATGAAAGAATCACTACTTTAAGTCATCTTATATCTAAATCCGCAGAGCGAAGTTTATCATTTTTCAAGATATTACGAAAGGTGGATCAATTCAATTGGACTCTTGAATGTTAACAAGCTTTCGAGAACCTCAAGGCGTATTTGAGTCAAATACCGCTGCTTACCAAACCCGTGCAGAGCAAGCCCTTAGTAATCTACATAGCTGTGGCGGACCGAGCTGTCAGCACAGTCCTAGTTCGGGAGGAAGACAAAATGGAGAAGTCCGTGTACTATGTCAACAAAGTACTTTCAGACGTCGAGTCTTGATATACGGACATCGAAAAGATGGCATTTGCATTAGTCATTACAGCAAGAAGACTCAAACCCTATTTTTGAACGTACAAAATCATTGTAAAGACTAGTCAACCACTCAAGGTTGTGCTAGGAAAGTCCGAAACATCAGGACAACTCGCTAAATGGGCGGTGGAGCTAGAGGAATTCGAGATAGAGTACACGACCTGAGCTGCAATCAAAGCGCAAGTCCTGGCAAATCTTGTTACCGAGATGACCTGACCTAAGAAGGAGGGGAAGAAGGAGGAAAAAGATATGGCTTCTGCATGTAGATGGGTCAGCCACCCAGAATAGAAGTGGTGCAGGTGTGGTACTCACCACACCCAAGGGAGATCAGCTGGATTATGCAATCAAGTTCGAATTCAAAGCAAGCAACAATAAAGCGGAATACGAAGCATTCATCATGGGACTCAAAATGGAAATCAAAGGATGGGCTAAAAATTTGATAATTTACTCAGATTTACAGATCGTTACCTAACAAATAGACGGGACCTATGAAGCTAAGGAAGAAAGGATGGGGAGGTACTTGAAAACCATAGAGACATTGAGAGAAAACTTCCACAAGCTGGAGATACATCAAATACCCCGAGCTGAGAATACCAAGGCTGACTATTTGTCCAAGCTAGGCAGCTCAGTCATTGACTGTCAAACTCGAAACATTACTATGCAAGCACTCACCAAGCTTAGCACTGAACAAGAAATTCTACACATAGAAGAAGGTGAAGATTGGAGGACTGATATAATCCAATATCTCACGAAAGGGGTGCTACCTGAAGAAAGACAGAAAAAAACAACGATTGGAGACCAGGGCTACTAGGTTCGTCTTGATCGATGATGTGCTATACAAAAAGTCATTCGTACAACCTCATCTCAGATGTGTTTCAACAGAAGAAGGAAATTACATACTAAGAGAAATCCACGAAGGAGACTGCGGCAGCCACATAGGTGGTGCAACCCTAGCTGGAGAGACCTTAAGGTCTGGCTATTTTTGGCCAACCCTGAAGGAAGACGCGGCCAAAAGCATAGGTGGCCAAGCTAATAGGCCAACACTTTATGGGCCTAAGCCCAATAGCATCACGGGCTCGGATTCTTCTAGAAGACCTTACATTCAAATCAGCCCAACTGGAGGTTCGGTCAGCCCTGACCTGCACAGGTGGAGCATTTTATTTAAGGCAAGCCTGGAGCTAGATCCGACAAGAATCAATTAAGAGATGCACTTACCATATACGGACCTGCGGAGATCACCAGTAGATTCACCAATTATACCATAAAAGATATAGCTCAAGATGGAAGAATCATGATTTATTCTACTTTCCAATGTATATTTAGGAATAGTTGACTTACTTTTTTTACCTACCCCATCAGAAACTTGTATATATATCAACTCCAATCGCTAATGAAAGGATCGACTCTTTTACCCCGTGGACGTAGGTCATATTTTGGCCGAACCATGTATATCTTATGTCATTTTTACTATCATTTTCGTGCTTTATACTATATTATTATTATATAATAAATCGCATATTATCATTGGTTTACTTCCCACACACATCAGCACCCAAACTCATTTATTCAATCAAAAAAGACAAATATACCCTTAATATATTTAGTATGAGATATCTCTTCATTTTTTTTCCTTTTTAGTTTTTAAAATTACAAAATATAATGTAGTTCTATACACATAGTAGATTATATGTAATTTTGTTTAAAAAGATGTGAAACAATTTTTTTGTTAATATTTTCTTTATTTTACTCAAAATAGTGTAAAACATTGAAATAAATAATATGTAAACTTTAAATATTATTTTTTTATCTTATATGACATGCATATACTAAAAATTGGTAATGGAAAATTTCAAATAGCCATTATACACCATAAGTATATTGAACATCATAATGTTTGCATGCAACATTATTATCATATTTTATGATATAAGTTATAACATTTTTAATTAATGAATACGTACAAAAATAAATATTTTAAAATTTTATATATGTTAGAAGGACTTAATATATTATTAAACATACTATGTATACATATTTAATAACTATTGCTTTAAATCATTACGAACGATAAATTAAAGTTGGGTGATTTTGTAAATAATTCGTTGCTATATGCATAAGGGCATATTTGATATTTTGATGAGGTTGGGTGTATTTTGCCTCATTTCTAAAAAGACAAAGGGTTAATCAGTCTATTTTTATAATAAAGGGGGTAATATGCCTTTTACCTTATTTTCCACAATGTAATTTCAATTCATACTATATGTTAATTTCATGATCCAAACAAAGTCTTGGACAACTACTATTTGACATATGAGATACTACGAGCAGACCACATTTGACTCAGCAAACACCTCTTCCTGTTGACACCAGAGGATACAGAATGTAACAAATGAGTAAAGAAAAACATTCCTCGTGGAATTGTATGCATCAAGATCAATACTCTCAATCATTTAAGATGTTCTGAAGAAGGAGAGTGGGGTGGGTGAAAATACAACCCATTATATCCAACAATCTGTAGTGTAATAGATAAATTGCACCTGGTCCACTATAAAATAATTATATATACGTGCGGTGGTTGGCCTTGGGGGTGAGTCTTTATCGCTGTATTCAATTGGTGCTATACTCCCAATCATCTAAGACCTTTAGAGAAGAGATAGGATAGAAGTGGTGAAAACACCACTTCTTATATTCAATGGTCAGTAGTGTAGTAGCAATGTCACACTTAGTCTATTGTAGAATGGTAATAATGATGTACTTGATCAACCGTACCTCGTACGATGTTATTTACCACCTCTTATATCCAATGATCATCAGTATACCATACATAACATGCAAATATATTGCGTTTGATCCACTATAAAATGATAATCTCAATACCTATTGAGTGATTGCCGGGGTGGGTCCATGTTAATAAGGACATTGTTTATAGTTATTACAGGTACATGGGTTGTTGGGGTCTATTCACAACAATTGTAGCCAGCAGCCATATGGAGATGTAAGAAAATGGTTTGAAACCTTAACAAGTTGTTCCCAAACAAGGATTAATCTCACATTGGTTGTAGGTATGGGCATCCGTGCCTTATGGTTTAGCATTTAAGTTTTGTAGATAGATTTGTGAAGTATATATGTTTATAGGTATCTCATTATAAATAATATTTATTTATTTTAAATTATGGAGAAAAAGTGATTTTTAATTGAGATAACATCGTTTTTCACTTATTTTTTCAGAATTTTTTTATCTTTTATAACCCCTAATTTCGAAGAACACAAAGACCCTAATGTGCTCCAAATGTGCCATCTTTAAAAACATTGGTTGTGTTTGGTTTTATTTTGGGGTTTTTTTTTGGTGAAAATTTTGGTGAAAAGGTTTATTGGAAGTTGTGTATTTTGATGAAAATGTGTTTGGTTTAGTGTTTGATTTTATTTTCAGAAGAGACAAAAGTTACTGTAGCAGTCAAATCATGTAAATTTTTGTCTGAAAAGTTGTGTTTATAATTAGTTAATGATTGAAAAATATAATATAATATAAGTTTAAATGATTATATTGTAGTTGATGTAATTAGTAGGTACCCTAAAGTAGAGACAAATAGGGAGACAATAGCTGACAATTTTTTTGACCAAAAAAATCATTTTTGGTCAAAAAAACACAAAATAAACAAGTTTTGGCCAAAATTTTTGGCCAAAATGGGTTTGAAAACAAAACCAAACACAGCCATTGTGTGCATGTGTGATTGACGATGGAGTCATAATTCTATTTTTTACAGTGATTTACAAATGAAATTTGATGAAGGTGCACACAAATTCTGAGTTTTAGTTAATTAATACATATTTTTCTTTAAAAATCACATATCAAACTCTTTTGTATATCTAAAATACACTTATTTTTATTTTCTGGTTGAGCCATCAAGTGAGACAAAACGAGACAAGTTATCAACCATATGCTTCTACGTAGTACCAAGTTGGGTTAATTGCATGGCTAAAAATTACCAAAAATGAAAAGAGAAAGAAAAACTGCATTGGTGGAGGATTTCAAGGAGCATTGGGAGGAGACTGATTGATGGGGGACAATTTCATGTGACAGTTAATTTAAGCAAACATTTTATGAAGTTCCACAGTCAAATTTGTCGCGAGGAAACAAAGATATTTTCATGTGCCAACCTAAGATCATGAATGACAAAATTTACGTGGTCAACATTTTCTCGTGACCCGTACGATATTACATAATACATATAATAATATTTTATATTAATCAACTAATAATGATTATAATAAACAAATAATTTCTAAGAAAATAGAGAAAGACTCATATGTTGGAGGTCGCACACATATGATTAGGGACATAGTCACGAATTTTAGTTTGGGGACGAATAAAGACCAAAAGGGCAAAAGTTTAATAATTTTAAGTCTTTGTTTTTTGGTTTGGGTGGGGGGTGGGGGGTTGGGGGAGGGGGAGGGGGTTGCCGTCCCTACTAGCCCCTTTCGCTCCGTCATCGGCTCACTGTGATCATCTGTAATGTGTTTTTGTCTCATTCAAACTCAGGTAGTCAGTATGGCCCCGTAACTTCTTGTAGTCAATTTTATCTCATTCTTCTAATTAAATTTGACTTCCAAGCAATTTGACGTTGTTGGAGTAAAAATTAATGTTGAGAAGAGAATATAAATATATTGTATGTTTTTTTGGACAACCACTGGAGATGAAATTGGATAAAATGGTTCAAGAATCTCACATGATCGAAATTTCCCTCAAAATTTGAACCTTACTATTATTTTCCAATTTCATCTCAAATTGTTCATGCAAATATGCAATATATTATGTATATATACCATTTTCGCAGCTCATGTTAATTTATACTTAAACGACGTCAATTGAATTAGGTTCAAACTTTAGGTAGTAATAGAAATAAATTGGCGACAATTAAAAGTTATAGGACCAACTTATCGATGAAAGACTCAGTCGAAATAAATGGTTATATTAGTTAGGTTCATAAAGTATATTGCTAAGAAATCATGCACATTTAACTAGTTAAACCATGTTTTCTAAATTAACAATTTTTTACTTAATAACTATTTACAGTTTCGAATAAAGAAATTAAAATATACACAATTTAAATGCTGCTTTGAATAATCTCGTACGTACGAAGACAGCCCCTGTTTAAACAGCTCATCTATCATGTTTGAAAAAAATAATTCCATTAATTAGTACGTAACATGTTCTGAATCTGCAAGAAAGATCTTCCAAATAATTCTTTACATCTGAAGAAAAATAGACTAATTAATTAATTATTCTTCAAGTAACCTCACGCTCATGTGACCACCTTGCTCTAAGTACTCATTTATATTTATATTATATACTAATAATTAATTCTGAGTAGAAATATTTGTTATTTAATATATATGTGTGTATATATATAAATTATGGCTAGTTTTTTTTTAATTTTTTTTCTTCTTTTGGCAATATATAGTAAGGAGTCTATTTCTGTAAAGGATCTTCTCAAGTTGCTAGTTGACCAACTTTCTGTACTTCTATTTGATTTTAAACAAAAAATTTATTCAGAGGTATCTTTTAGCAACGTTGGCAGTACTTCTTTCATGGTTTTTAAATTCAATCACCCCCCTCCCCCTCCCCCCCCCCGGAAAAAAAAAACCCAAAAGAAAGTCTTTTTAGATCATTTGCTCTGAAAATATGCAAATTATATTTGAAAATCTCGAAATTTAAAGTTTTAGTGTTAATTACATTAATTTGTGTGTTTCGCCTAAATTTTAGGTGTATATTAGTGAATAGTGATTATATTGAAATTTTCTAAAAACCCATTTAAGGTGTGCATTGCGCGCATGAGTTTTTCAGAAACCGATATTGCCGATATACACTTTTTTTTATTGGGTAAGAGAATGTTAAAGTCAGATTGGCTTTTCCAGGATCTTAATCAACGTGGAATGTTTCTTTGTCAAAATTCGATAATAAGGCATATAGATTAATTTGGTTATTGCAGCGGCACCAACACACTAAGAGATAAGTCATAATTCACTGAATTTAACATTAAAAATTCGTAATGGCCAGGCCATAATACACAAAAATAACTAAAGTGGCAGCTGTTTCATCTTTGTTGGTGCTTCAACTCGTAACATTCAAAGATAAAATTAGAAAACTCATTACTAAGAGCACATCGCTAGTGTACCAATATTATACTTCTTAATTATAGGTTATCTTTAGAATATTCTAGATGATATAGATATGACTAATTAAAATCATGATGGAAAGGTTGATATATATATATATATATATATATATATATATATGCACGTATACACACACAAAAATTCATTGTATGATAGAGAGTGAAAATGCTTCATGCTTCACTTACAACACCTTTTGGACTAATGGGGTAAAAAGCAAAATAAATAAGAGATAATAGGTATTTTAAGAACACCTTTTAGGAATAGGAATTTAGGTAATAAGTTTATTATCCGACAAAGGAAAATGAACCAAATTAAATCTTTTAACATAAATGAAGGACTTCCAAGTGCTTTTTGAGATCTTGATCCTTGCAACCTTTTTCTAGTATAAAATTCACTTGAGCACATACTCACTTCGGTAGTATAGAATTAACCTTAAATTATGAACAAGGTACAACCATTTTATGATGCCGACCAAAAATTCAATATTAATATTTTTGAGAAAGTAAAAGTAGTGTACCACGTGATAATTAATAAAATAAAATAGAAGTAGCATAATTCAGTAATCATGTCTGTCACGCGTTGGCTATTCAGAGTTAATTTATACCATCATAATTCATGACCGACTAGCTATTGGTATTCCACATTGAGCCATATCAAGGAAGGTGCTATACAAAAGGTGCAAGTAAATATTTTCTATTTTAACAGTACTAATATCCGATTGAAGTTGCAGAATTAATTTTCAGAATTATTTTGAACTGTATAACGGTCTGATCTTTTCAAGGAGATACATAATTAAGCAACTTCGTCGACAAAGATTCTAGTCTAGCTTATTTGTCATTTGCGACCTGTGCATGTTAAACTCACTTAATTTGTACTCCGATCCTACATTAAAAATCTTTTTAGAAATAAATTGTCATCAGTATTTGAAGGATAGATAGACCTTTTTTTATAGAAACAATGCGTGAAAAATATCCTATATGATATAACACTGCTGCCGAAATTGCAAGTTTAATTTCATAGGATAGGGTCATGTTAGATATAATCCCGTATTTTACCTATATTTAGAAATAGTCCCAAATAACTCGGACAAGTTGCAACTAGTCCTTTTTTAGACAGCGTTAGTCCCACACTTTATTTTCCGTTAAAGTTAATGAAAAAATTAACGGATCAAGTTGACTATTCGTCTAAATATTCCGTTAAAATTAACAGAACTGTCAACTGAAAATTGCATTTAGGATTGGGGTCATTTCAACTTAAATGAAACTCCGACGCATCTGCTTTCTCAAATTCCAAACAATTTCATAGGGCGACCAAATTAAAACGCCAGCCGGAATCTCGCCGGCAAATACTGCAACATATCCCCACCACCTGCGGTCCTTCTACAGCCCCCATATATATATATATATATATATATATATATATTACCTCAATATTCTATATATTTAACATTCTTGCTACCAAACAAAATCCATCTATTAATTAATTTCATAGTGATCAGGGAATTAATCTCACAAATCGAACATATTGAAACTATAACCACCATGATAAAATGTTCTTTCTTGTTGATATTGTTAAATGTTTTCTAACGACAAGCAAGCCTAAGCCACGTAAATTTTCTTGATTTTATTTGTTTGTGTTGACTTTTAACTTATTAATTCCAGACCGAAATATATATTTTTTGTAAGAAATTTGTTAATGATACTTGTAACTTAATTGGGGTATATAAATGCAATCAACTTCCCAATGATATTTGAAAGTAGCAAAAAAAATCTCCTAAAATGAAAAGGCAATTTCCCTCCTTGTGTAAATACAAATGATGCAGTTTGGCGTGTCACCGTGCGAGTGGTTATGCTGTTTTGGTTTTTATTGGATAATTTTGCCGTTAATCTTACAACCATTAAATCAAATGTGTTAAAAATCAACGATCAACATTAAATTTCTCTATTTTTTATTTACTGAATAATATCAACCATGGATCTTGAAAGAGATCAATGGCTCATTTTTAATATTAAATCCGAATATGTAATATTTATTAATTTTAAATTTATAATCTATTAATATAATTAATGATATATATATATGTGTGTGTATGTGCGCGTGTATATGTGCATATATATATATATATATATATATATTATGTTGGTCATTGGTCTTTATCTTAATGAATCAAGGTCAAATGTGGCCCGGGACAGTTTACATCATATTTATTTACACATGGAGGTAAATTGCTTTTCTTTTTCCTTTTTCCACAAGGATTTTTTTTGCTACTTTTAAATATCACAAAGAGGTTGGTTGAATTTATTCCCTTGTTTTCCATTTATGAAGCCCTATTTATGTTTAATAATTTCTTTTGGCAGGTTAATCAACTGAGGGATAAATTGGCAAGCATTACTTGCACTTGGAATTTAAATATAATGCACTCTACCAGATTATTTTCCCATACTTTTCGACATGTTAAGGTATAAATCGTAAGAAAAGAGTATTTTTTTTTAACTCAAGACGAAAGGGGATACCCTAAATATCTAACCTGACAAATCCAAGTTGATAGTTATAATCATGAGTCATAAAGACTCTATCTAATTTCATAACGAGAGGAGATCCACAATTTATGACGGCCTGAATTCAAACCCAAGACCTCTCACATAAAGTGGGAGGTGGATAACACTGGACTTCTAATTCCTTGTCTTCTTATGCATTCTTTGTATTTTTTTGTCGAGATTAATAAATGATTATGGTATACTAATACTTCATCTAGACACGAAAGCGGTTTAAATTGGAAAAAAAAATTACTGTGTTAATGTATGTGTTTTACGAGGTTAAATATTTGTCGTGACTTGAATCATCCTGGGTTTTATTCTTTGCTATTACGAAATTAATTAGTTGGTAATCTTCATTTGTTTAAATTAAACTTGATTCTAAAAGTGCATAATTAAGGTTAACTAGACGAGGAATCGAGTCAATGCACGTAATGCAGTGTTCACTAGATAGCACGTGCTTTGATCTGAGCCAAAATCTTTGATTAATGTGCATATAATCTATTCATATATATATATATATATGTATATATATACTAAGTGGTCAACAATTACATCGCCATACTATTGTGACCCTAGGCAAGTAGGTTCTAATATCCACTAGATAGGTAAAAATAATCTAATAATTCCCGATATTTTAAATTTTAATATAATTAAAATTGTTCATGTATAATATATAATCTCATGTAATAAAACATGAATAATTACTATTATTATTCTGAAATTTGAAATTGCAATAGTTTTAAGAATGACTCATAAATTATAGACAAAATTGACTATAGGGTGTGTAATTTTTTGATCTTGTGACTATAGGGTGTGAACTTTTCGTTCAGTAACTTCAACAATTACACTTTTAATCTTAAAATTGAAACACATCAATTCATTTTAGTCATCTTTTTTATCTTTTTGGTCCTGTGTGTCATATTCAGTCCTATTTGGCCATTTTTTTCACACATTAATCTTTCTACCGTCAAATTAAAAAATTTAAAAAGTTCTGGCCAAATTAAAGGTCAGAGCTTAGCACGTGCGTCTCACACGTGATAGGAGGCTATTTTGATGGTCTTCGTTTTCCTCTGTCCCATGATTCTGTGAGGAAAAATGGATTCGACAAAGTTGGATAGGCGCTTTAGAGTTTGAGTTTGGGGGCTTTTGAGAAGTTGGAGTTTTGTTCAAGTGTTTTGGGAATTGAGTAAAAAGTCTTTTGGTTGACTTTATTTTCACGGACAACGGCCGCTAAAATCACGGTTGGTGGACTTTATTTTCACAGGAAACAACCGCTAAAATCATATGAGAGACGCAAGTGCTAACTTTCGAATGTTAATTTGGCGGGACCTTTTTTAATTTTTTAATTTAACGGTAGTAGGATATACGTTAAATTTTTTAAATAAGGGTAAATGTGTCACACATGATCAAAAAAGTAAAAAATAAAAAAAGACTAAAATTGAATTGAGATATTTTAATTTTAAGACTAAGAGGGTAATTATTAGAACTATAGGATGAAAAGTTCCATCACCCGGGGAAAAAAAGTAGTTTTGCCTAAATTATATGTCATACGTTGCGCGTAATTTGACCACCTTAATTAATCACCTAATATTTGTGTCAAACCGAACTTTTGAGTCCCACTCAGACGTACCTTAACTCGCACAAATTAAAATCCTTGTAGATCGAGCTATGTAATTACCTCCTATATATATATATATGTTTTGTTAAGTAGATGTGACTTAGAACATACTTTACCCAAAAATAAGACTTGATAGAACATAAAGTTAATAATTTTATTGGTCGTACGTACGTGCTTAAATAATTAAATGAGGAGGAGATAATAAGATAACATGGGCTTGCGTGCTTGGACTGACACAATGAGGCCCGCAAAGTTGGCTGATAAACAAGCAAATTTGCTTTAACCCACTTGAACTCCTAACCCCAGTTTGGCTGTTTGGGGAACATAGAGAGAAGGACAGTATGGACTAGGTACTCTCTCTCTCACACACACACACATACTTACGTCGCGAAATTAGGGTTGGACATGAGAGTTGTCCCTTCTCACTTGTTTAATTAAGAAAATTTTAGTCAAACTCAGCTTGATCGAGATCAAGTATAATTCAGTTGAATTACACTCACCATTTGATTGATTATTAAAAAAAATGAATTACACTTAGATTGAGACAAATCACATTCGAGCCACTTGTTATTTTGATTTTTACATCTAAATCGAATGGAATTTTCTCCTCCATCGTACAAATACAACACAAGTAGAAGGTTAGACTCGAGGGTCGTCCTTCCTGACTTGTCTATTATCTCAAAGTTTAACTGTAATTAAATGAAAATCTTTTCCTCCCTCGTAAGGATGGAGTAGGGTCTCGAGTCGGAGGTCACCAATTCTCACTTGTCTATCATCTAAGTACATCAAAAGAAATATTCCCCCCCCCCTCCCCAATATAGATACATAGTGACTGAGAAAATGAACTCAATGATTGCCCCTTCTCACTCATCTGTCTTTGCCAATTATATATGTAAATAAAACTAAAATCAAAACTATATGCTTTTAAAATTCCTAAATCTCGTCCTCAAAACTAAGAATTCTGAATTCGTACTAATTCTCACTCACACACATACACACATATACACACACTCTCCAAAGTTCAAACTCCTATTTAAAACTAGACATAGCCCACCTCTTTCTCCCATGCACTTGTCTTCATCACATCCAACACAACACTTCTTTAAGTGTTTAACTATTTCATATTTGTTCATATCCCTCCCCTATCCCTCTGTCCCATAACTTGTCTCTAAACAGTAATCTCCCCTTCCTTCATTTAAGTTCCCTATTTCTCTTCCTCTCTCATTACACAAGCAACAATTATATAAACACTTCTTCCGAGTTTAGGGTTTGTGACAAAGATCATTTCTCACACACACACATATATATACATATATTCTACTACATTCAATAATGTCTAGCAGAAGATCGAGGTCGAGGCAGTCAGGAGTTTCCAGGATAAGTGATGATCAGATTGCCGATCTTGTGTCCAAATTGCAACAACTTATCCCTGAGATCCGCAACAGGCGTTCTGACAAGGTATACTATAAATATATACATACACATATATAAATATACACGCACCATTTTTAATTATATTCTTGTAATATAAACTCATATTTCTCGTGTTCATTGTTATTATAATTATTATTTTCCGTATGTGGCCTTCGTTTTCTTTTCAAGGGATAATGTATAGCGTCTTGCATGTGGCTCATTTAATGCACAATTTGTTTTGTGGGACTCAAATGTTCCCTACACATGTCTAATATTTATGTATGTATATATTTGTGTATGAAATGTAGCTTCTTTTGCATTACTACAAAATTACATTATATTTGAGAAGTTCATGTTAGTTATATATGTATATAATTAGAATTGTATAATTTATCTTAGCACCTTCGGAGATCAATTAATTTAATTTGTTTTTCAAGTCCCAAAAAGCAATCACGACTATCCATAAGTAATAGGATCCAAGTGTCCATCATTTTTTTTAAAACAAAACCGCCTTCTTATCTAGGCGCGAGGTATTGTACGATATTACATTAGGGTTTCTAACTCAAGAACTCCTAAAAATGTTCATTAACGCTCTTACGTTAATTGATGTGATTAAATTAATGTGTGCAGGTTTCGTCTTCGAAAGTTTTGCAAGAGACATGTAACTACATAAGGAACTTACATAGAGAGGTGGATGATCTGAGTGATAGGTTATCGGAGCTTTTGGAATCTACAGACAGTGACAGTGCTCAAGCAGCCATAATTAGGAGCTTGCTAATGTGATAGTAGATGCTTAGATATGCTTGTACTTTTTGCTATGATCATTGTTTCCTAGGGTTTGGTCATTTACATTTGGCCAACTTGGGGAATTTTTAGCTATTTTTAGGATGCTATATATATTAGTATCCCTATCTATAAATATCATTGCTTTTAGACTTTTGCCTTGGTTAGGTCACATGTAATATCTTTTCACAAAATAAAATGGGGCTTCAACCTAGTTGATAGGTCTCTTTCTTGTTCCAAACTTACGGATATTTATGCCAATTTTGGAATTGTTTCTAATTTAGATTCTATCTAACATATATAATGAATTTCTTTTTGCATCCGGACACATTCAATAAATTGATCACACTACAAAAAAATATGACATTGGTAACAAAAATGTCAAGTGACAATGTCAAAGTTATCACTAATTATCAATTTTTAGTGACAAGAACTTTTGTTTTGTTACTAAAATATGTTCTACATGTTTAATAGTGACAAAATCTGTATAAAAGTTGTCACTCTTGATAATTAGTGACAAGAAAATTGTTGTCATTATGGACAATTAGTGACACACTTTTTGTGACAACTTAGTGACAACAATTATAGTTGTCACTTTATTTGTATTGTCACTAAGTTGTTATTATACATGTGTCACTAATTGTCAAGAGTGACAACTTTAAAAAAACTCTTGTCACTAAAAATCTTTATTGTGACAAAAAAGAAATTATTGTCACTCATTATGTACATCTAGTGACAATTTTAACATTGTCACTTCAAATTTTGTCACAAATATTACTTTTTGTTGTAGTGTCATATGTAAATTATTGTATATACATACACACACATATATATATATATATATAACAATTGTTTTTTGATCGATCATTTTCTTAAACTAACACTAATCAATCGATAAATATAATGAACTATATTAACTACCAAAATGAAAACTATATGTAATTAAAGCATAGGAGTGTGGTCCAGTGGTCCACAAGCATTTCGCCATGAGAGTCCACTCGGGTTCGAAACCTAAGAGAAGGGGATGGGGGGTTTACTCCGACACCCTCCCCTGGGGACGCCTGCACTTATTGAGTCCGTCGCTTATGGGTAACCTAGGGCGGATTACCTCCATACGTGGTTTGCGGGCTATTACGTATGGACATGTTTGCTATGCTGGGTAACTGGCGAAAATTTACCCTGGGATTTCCAAAAAAAAAAAACTATATGTAATTAGGGTTTAAATCCGATTACGTATAGGTTGGTTTTTTTTTTTTTTCCAACTCTAAAAGGCAATTCAGATTATGATCATATACTTGCAGCGGTTCGGTTTAAACTTTTTTTTTTTAGCAGTGCAGTATTTTAAAAATTGGAAAATTGCAGTATTAGTCCTATATGGTGGGTGTCCTTGTAATTTTGGCCCCGTTGTTTATAAACTTGCAAAATTAGTTTCGTGGGACGGGTAAAAGGCATATTATTCCATTGTGTTCCATAAAAGAGGCACATTGTCCACTATGTTATAAAAAACGGCTAATTATCCCATTCTGTTATTAAAAAAGAGGCAAATAACACCCCAAACTCATTTATTCAATAAAAGAAGATAAAGATACACTTAGTATATGTATTAGGAAGTATCCCTTCATTTCTTCTTTGTTTTTAGTTTTTAAAATTATAAACAGTAATATACTTCTATACAAATAATAGAAGTTGAAATATTTGATAACAAATTTTATTTAAAAATATGTGAAATAAATTTCTTTGTTAATATTTTCATTGTTTTACCCAAAAAATTTTAAAATATTGAAATTAAATTAATATGTTAAATTCTAATTTTAATTTTTTTTATCTTATATAACATGCAATACTAATAATAGTAAAGAAAAATTTTAAATATCCATTATACACTATAGGTATATTGAACACCATAATGTATTTTACATTATCGTGTTTTATGATATAAGTTATAACATTTACAACGAAAGAATACGAACATAAATCAATATTTTCTTTTTTAGTTTTATATATGTTAGAACTACCGGATATATTAGTAAATAAATATATATGCATTTTACATTATCGTGTTTTATGATATAAGTTATAACATTTACAACGAAAGAATACGAACATAAATCAATATTTTCTTTTTTAGTTTTATATATGTTAGAACTACCGGATATATTAGTAAATAAATATATATGCTACTTATTTTTATTTCATAACTATTGTTTTTAAACATTACAAACAATAAAATAAAGTTACATGATTTTGTAAGAAAATTCCTTTAAAATTTATTGGTAATTGCTTGGGGGTGTTTTTGACATTTTAAAGATGTTGAGTGTGTTTTGCCTTATTTCTAAAAACATAAGGGGGTAATCATCATATTTTTATAACACAAGGGGTAATATGCCCCTTTTCCATAACAATTGGGGTATTATGCATTTTACCCCCTCGTAAGACATGTTTTTGCAATTTTAGTCTCAGTTGTTAAAAGTTTAAGGAAAACATTAGTTTGACAACATGTCTTGCACGTGACCACTATTTAATTTTCATAATTTCATAAAAAGCCTCAATATTATGTAAAACTTGCAAAAAATCCCACTTTTTGATTACATGTTTTGCATTTAGTATCGTAAAAGTTAGGCGGTATGTATGCAATTTATCCAATCTATCCTAAACCCTTAATGATGTGTGCTTGATTCTATTCAAATACCAGTCATGGGACTATTTTTGCAGATTTGCATTTCTTAAGAGATGAGACTAAAACCACAAACTAATTATAATAATATAATCTCATGGGACTATTTTTGCAGATTTGCAAACAATGAAACTAAAATTGCATTTGACCCTATTCTTGAGACCCATATTGAATTTTTTTCTCTGTAATATGTATTAATTTTATCATGCTACAAAGCAAGATCCTAAGATACTACGTTTTATATATTCGGAATGGTGCCTTTAATTAGAAACGGAAGCAAGGGCTGGTAGTGGTAGCCGTTCTCATCTTAAAAAGAATAAGAATTTGGTCTATAAACTTTTGATATTTAAAATTTTGCTCTCCTCAAAAAACTAAAAACATCAAGTTTTACCTATTTCTTAATTTTTTGGTGTTTGAACAAAATACATCTCTTTAGCATTTTTTTTTATCAGATAGTGCAAATTGCAGAATTAGTCATACAAATAGATCCCCCTGATCCCAATGTTTATACATTTGCCAAATTAGTCCCTTATGATGCAATTTTTTGCATTTTGGAACCACTAAATAAAATACAAAAATCATCAGTTTGGTCACGTGACTTGCACGAGATGAGTACTAAATTTAATGACGCGTGCATATCACGTGTGGAAGTCACTCGTTTTTTAACGAATGGTTACCAAAATTGCAAAGGGTTCAATCGTATGAGACTAATTTTGCAAGTTTGTAAACAACGAGATTAAAATTGCAATTAACCTCATCCAAAGAGATCTATACTGCAATTTTCCCTTTAAAATATTTGCCCCAGGAATAGGGGTGTGCACTGTTCAGTTAACCGCCTGAACTGAACTGAAAATAAAATATTCAATTCGAACCGAAAAATTTATTTTGGTTTTCGTTTTTTATAGAAAGGTTTTCGGTTTTGAGGTTCGGTTAATTGAAAATCGTTTATTTTTTATTTTTTTATAGAGTATAATATAGACCAAAAATTATAAAAAATGTGTTTCCTAGTGACAACTTATACGAAAAGAAAGAAAATGAACTAAAATTAGCCCTGATTAAAATCCAATTATTACCATTTAGTTTTCAATTATTTGTGGAAGTTTAAAAAACTCATGTGAATAAATGAATTAACACCACCCTCACCACGCTCCCCATCTCTCTCTAAACCCTAGCATTCTTTTTTTTATTATTTTCCTCCGCTAAGGATGGCTTGGTGAAGGAGTCGTCTACTTCACCACTGTTACCACTACTATCGCCGGCAGATTGGGTTGGAGCTAGCACCCTTCTTCAAGTTGTACATCATATACATCTTCAAATCTGACGAGATGGATATGAATCTAAAGAGACAGAGACAGATCAGATAAAATGAAGACGGGTGATACATAAATTTTTATATAGCGTTTTAGATATTTGGTTTAGTATTTTATTTTCTCTCTCGTACGAGAATTTACTTTCTCTCTCGAATGAGAGTTTCATCTCTCATATTCGCACAAAAAATTTTTTGTGTTCGTTTGTGAGTGCTTAAGATTTGTTATCTTCAAAACCTTGATATTTGGTGCTTCAGATGTTCTTACTATATCGTTTGAGTCTATATGAATTATATTGTTCTAAGCGTCATAAACTTTAGATTCAATGATATATAAGACCGATTTTTATTTTTTTAAAAAAAGAAACTCATTTTAATTATATGCATCTATAACTAATTAATTGCCTCCACCAATTCATAATTTAAATTAAGCTTCTTCGACCTAATACAGAAAAATACGAGAGTCAAAATTCAAATTTGGCCAATTTTTTTTTTTTTTTTTTGGAAATTCGGTTTAACCAAAATCGAACCTAAATTTTTTGACTTTTAACCAAACCGAAGTTTTTTGGTTCGGTTTCCAACCGGACCGAATTGAAGAACACCCCTACCCAACAATATTCTAGTTCAAATTAAATACAACGCATGCATGAAGGGCCTCAAATTTTAATATAAGCAACTAACGACGAGTGATTTTTAGAAGTTTCTAGGAGACTTTAATAAATCTATACTTTAATTTAACAAGTTACATCTCACAAAACGACTAATACGCAATTTCAAAAGGTTGTAGGACCAAATCGACAATAGACCAAAGTTTAGGCGGCCAACTGAAAACGTTTCTATGTATATAATATAAGCCGCAAAAACGGCACTTTTACACTGATTTCTTCACCGCGAAGCTTCATTTTCATCTTCAATCAACCAAACTATCTTCTGTGATTTCACAATTGGAACGAAGGTATGCTTTCAAAATAAATTCAATTCTTGTAAATCAAAGCTCAACTCTGAATTTGATTCGTTCTTCTGTTAATTCTCTTCTTTGATTATGAAAATGAGCTCTTTACTAGGGTTTCGAATTGTATAGTACATAATTCCTTGTTCTTGAGTAAAAAATATGATAATATTCTGTTTATAGTGAGTTATTCCTCTGATTTTCTGTTAAGTATGCTTGAATTTCAACTTGTATGTGTTGATTTTGTATGTCTTTGTGTTTATATATGTTTAGTGTTGATGTATTGTAGCTGTTGGTGATGTTATACTATACTGATTTTCGTTTTCGTAACTTATAAGCGAAAATTGGCGTGCTTAACGTTATTCTTGTTAGTACTCTTTTTTGGTTCACAGAAATGGAATGGATGAAGAATTTAGGAAAATATGTTAAGAGACGATGCCTAATCGAATAAAAAGTTTAGTATTTGCTGATCAGGACCGTGCATTGAGTGACGTAGTTTCGTATATTAACATATCAGTTAGATGCAAAGTGTACGAGTAATTATCAGATCTTGGAATGCTTCGTTGATTACTGTAAAGATATGAGCTGGCATGTAGACTACAAGATATGAATGCATATCTATTCATTCATTAATCGATGTGTCTAGAAATCAATCAACTGAAACACGATTGCATGTGAAACTGCATTGGCGAATGTTAAATTGGTGATATATACATTACTCTAGTCGAGGATTCTTGAATAACGCATCCACAAATTAGCTGAGAAACACAATTGCATTTACGTTTCCTTAGTCAGAGTTTTGTACTTCAAGGCTAATTAATACTTTAACGTATGTTTGAACTCAGGAAGCTATATCAATCTAAGAACAATAAAAGCACATACTGGCTGTGACAATTGTTGATTTCTTGGTAGTCCGAGATGTTTCTCAGAATGTTCTGTAAAGCCATTAATTAATTTCTTTGTTTCTACAGGATTATTTCCATATAATGAATCCAAGTGGTTATACAGTGGAAGTTACTAGCCTGTCTCCCAATGCAACTGAGAAGGATGTCAATGATTTTTTTGCTTTCTGTGGTGCAATTGAACATGTCGAAATTGTCAGGTACTCTCTTTTCTCAATATAATAAGACTTGCTTTGTTGGAACACTTATCTTCAAGCTTGAAGTGGCATGTTCTTTGCCAAAAAAGCATTTCTATGTTCTTTTAAAGTAATTCCTGGAGCTGCTCCGCCTGGGCATACAGCAACCTCGTTCATTGAGAAAGTGAAAAAAAAAAAAAAAGAGCTAGCACACGTGTTCTGTATTTATAAAGTTGCAGATCATGTACGATCATATTACTAGTTTTTGCTTAGGACAGTCACCTTTGCATTTCCCTTGTATAGATAAGGCTATGGAAAATCAGTTAAAAGGATACAGTTAAGGATTAACGAGAGTGCCAGGGTGTGATTTGGGTGTTTTAATCTCGAGATTTGAGTGTTGATTGTTTTGCATGAAAGTAACTTCAAATTCCATATATTTTGTTTATCTGCCTAACGGAGCAATAAATCTGTTCTCAGTTCTTAATAGATACAGTAACCTTTTTGATACATCCTGTAAACTTTAATCCTCTCATATGAGTTCTTTTAAAAATATTATTACTAAAACTTTTGGTAAGTGGTTCTTGTACATTCTAATGGCATCATTTTATCCTTAGCTTGCATTTAGAAGTATAATTATTGCATTATCGGTTATGCTTTTTTTGACTTTTGGAAAAACAGAGCCGGTGAATTTGCACGTACAGCCTACGTGACTTTCAAAAATCCACATGCCCTGGAAACTGCTGTCCTGCTCAGTGTAAGTTCGGTTTGTTAAAGTTATAACTTGTTACCTTCGGTTAATAAATAGTTGAGTGTAGCATCAAAGATTCGATGTCTGATGCCAGTAACTTATTCTAGATTCAGCTCCGGTTTTGACTTGGCAAGTACCAAAAACTCTGTTTCTTCTTGTTCCATACGGAGCACAAAATATTTCTGTCTGCTGTTTGGGTGTGGTTGTGGTCTTTCCTAACTTCCTTTTGCTATTTGAGCAATACTATTAGAATGTGCAGAGCACATTATTCAACTCTCAGTTTATCTTCTTCCAGACCAACCTTTATCATTCTTTGTTTATGATTGTTACGCATCCATGTTTACTGATAAAAACACTATATTTCTGCCAAAACTCATTTTTTGATCAACAATGACATCCCATGGTTTTGTTCAAATCTGGGTAGTTATTTGAATCTTTGTCCTTTTCACTCACTTTATAATTAGTGATTTGTTATCGCTGCGACTTTTACAAGTTGAACTTGAATGTTGATATTAGGGAGCCACCATTGTCGATCAACCTGTATGCATAACCCACTGGGGACACTATGAAGATGACTATAATCTTTGGAATCGTTCTTCATGGAAGATCGAAGATGAAAGTGGTCCAAGTGTACGCATCTTTCCTTTTCTGTATTCACCTGATTATGGTTTCGCTTATGCCACCGAAGTGTGTAATGACGAGACGGGTCCATAAGTCATTGGATATGTACATGCTGATATCATAATATGAAATGATAATGTCATCATATTACCCAACTGACCGCACCCCCCTACTTGGTGGTGTGGAATGAGCTGTTTATTAAAACTCTGTTTAGTACTATGGTGAGGAAAAGTAAAAAAACATAAAAAAAATTGAGAATGATAAAAAATGAAAGCACAAAGTACTACAAATTGAAGCCCATTTAATAATATTTTCCTTTTCTTTTTTCTCACTAAAATTCAAGAACCAAACAAAGCCCAAGTGTGAGTGTTAGTTGATGTTTGAATGATTAAATATTCTTCTTTGGTTAGCTAAAACATTAACTTACTCGTCTTAGGAGCACTCTCATGGACACAAGGCCGTCCCGTCAGCTGGCGAAGCGGTATCTTTGGCTCAAGATGTAGTAAAAACAATGGCATCCAAAGGGTACGTAGTGGGAAAAGACGCACTGGGCAAGGCAAAAGCCTTCGACGAGTCTCATCAGGTATCAGCAACTGCAGTAGCCAAGGTTTCACAATTGAGTGAAAGACTCGGTTTAACAGATAAGATATTTGCTGGGGTCGAAGTTGCTAGATCCGTGGATCAAAGGTACAATCTCTCAGGTACAACAAAATCAGCTGTGAGTGCAACCGGAAGGACTGCTGCTTCTGCAGCAAATGCGGTGGTTAATAGTGGTTACTTCTCTAAGGGAGCTCTTTGGTTATCGGGTGCCCTAAATAGAGCTTCTCAAGCTGCTGCTGATCTGGGTAGTCGTGGTGGTGTTAACAAGTGAAGATTTCGGTGATGCAGATAGTTGTATTCTATGTTGCACTCTGTTAGGCGACGTTGATGGGGTTCGTTGTGTATATAAATGTCTGTTGGTGTATGATAGATTTTTGCTGCCTGCCCTGACTGATATGTGACTGCAAGAATAACTATAGCAGACAACTGGAGATGCAAAGTTTGATTCGTATAGGTGGTTGTGTTTTGTTAGCAAAATGCGGTGTCTGGGCTAGTTCTCAGACATGCCATTAGACACGTCATTAGTGGTGAACACGAGCTGAGCTGGGCCAAATTGTTCGGCTCGAGCTCAAGCTCGGGTCAAGATTTTCGAGCTTGGCGAGCAAGTGGAAATGCACAAAAAGTGAAAAAACTTATATTATTAATTTTGTATAAATATGTATATATATAAATCAATATTTCTGTATTAATATTATATATATATATATATGTATTAAAAAAGAAACAAATAAATTTTATTCTTTACTCTAAAAAAGTATAATTGGCTTGAGCTCGAGTTTGAACCTAGTTCTAATTGAGCCGGCTCGACTCGATGACCGTTCCTACACATCACGTGGATTAGGGGTGTAAGGTGAGTCGAGCCGGCTCATGAGCATGGTGAGCCGACTCGATTGGAGCTCAGCTCCAGCTCGAGCTATTTCGAGCTCGAGCTCACTTATAGTTGTTTATATGCTCGTGAGTTTTTATTAATATTTTTATTATTTTTTTTATATATGTTTAAAAATACTCGAATTTTACAAAAATAATACTTATAATGTTATTTGCAACATAGTTTAATAATACTTAAGTTTTTTTTTTTTGTTTAAATTGTGCAAACCAGCAAAAATAATTATAAGCTTATATATTTTAGTTTATATGATATACTTTTCTATAGAATCATTTAAAGAAATTATTTTTTCACGACACCCTCCTCTATTTTCTAATTATTTATTGAATATAAGATATTTACTAATTATTTATCTTAATAATATTTATTGTTTATTAGAATAATGTATATTATGCATTATTAACGTATTGTTATAAGTAAAAAAGTAGAGTTTATTTTATTTTCTAAAAAAAGAAAAAAATTAAATTAATTTTTACTTTAAGATCGATCTCGGCTCATTTACTTTAAGCTTGAATTTGAGCCCTAAAAATGAGGCTCGTCGAGTTGAGCTCGAGGTCGAGGTCGAGTTCAAAAAAGTATAATTGATCTTGAGCTCGAACTTGAAAATTTCATCAGACTCGGCTCGAGTTCGGCTCGTTTAAAGTTCTAATGTGGACTTTTGAACTTGGGGATCTTGTACCCCATCAAAAAAAATAAACAAATGAACCCAACCGGCCTTTTGGAAAGGGAAGAGATAAATCCACTCAAGCGTTGTTAGTGTCTATAAGGTTATAGTCTTCCTACTAGATTATCTTATATTTATTTTATCTCTTTCTTATGGTTATTTACTTTAATTTGGTCAAATGGATATGGGCTTGATGTGAACCACTTTTATTATTGTGGGATAAAAATAACCATTTCCTCACATACACCGCTCAATAGAGACCCATAGTTTTGTTATCATTGTTGTTTATTGGTTACATGGTTTTAGGCCCTTGATACAAACATTTGAGCTTTAAGTTCAAGTAGACTCCTGTTTGCGTACAAAATCTTCCAAAAAATTAATTAAATGTTGATTAACAGAGTTGACCGTTAAATTTACGGGACATAATGTGAAAATCTCGTAACGAATGAGATTAAAATTGAAAAAAGCTAAACATATAAAGACCAAAAATGCGATTTTCTCTGCTAATTTATGATGTCGGGTGGACCAATCATAATGGACTAGGGCTACCAAAGAATGACACGAACTACTTTCCCGTTATGAATTAAGAATTCGGCTTTACTTCTGCTCTTGGGCAATTTTAGTTGGACTTATTTAAGCTAAGATCGAATAATCACATGACAAATAATTTTTTGCGCCTTTCTAGCACCCCGTGAGAAAATGATTCTCAGATAGTTTTGAGATTTTAAATTATAAACATGATTTTATCACAAGAATAACTGGCATTGGCAATGGTACGAGATCCTGACTTGTAGTTGCACGAAAGTTAGACATCATTGCCAAGCGCAACCTAAGACATTAATTGTACTAGGTTAAACAAAATGATTAAGCATCTTTCCATATTTATTCGCTGCCCACTTTGTTGCTCAGTATTTGTATGACCAAATAAAACCATCAGAATCTTAGAGGCTTACCTGTCAATACATAGGTTTCTTGCTCACACTCAATGTCAATGGACAAATTCTATTTTTTATATTTATATTTTTAAATTTGTTTTTGTATATATATATATAGAGAGATAGAGAATAATTTTATATGCACATCAAATTATGGAAAAATCTATGCCAAACTAAGTCTATCTCTCACACACATTAAAGTGCATTATGTGCGATTTCCACATACACGTGTGAAGAAAATAGACACAAAATACACACTCGAACTATTGAACCTTTTATAGATCTCTAAGTTATCAATTTTGAGACTATTTACTATTTAAATTTGCTATGCTTTTCTATAAATCTTTAGCTTTCTATTAAATAAGTTCTTTTTGGCCAAATTTTTTTATATACAACCCAAATTCTTAGGTTGCATTAAGAAAAGCATGATTTTTGTTTTATAATAATTCATTTATCATTAAAAATCGTAAACTCAAAAAGAAGAATTTCAAATGCCTATAGTCTCGAAGATATATATATATATATATATATATATGATTATTTTTAATGAATAGATCTGATTGAAACTTCGAATATGGAATTCAAAGGGATCAAATAGGAAAGGACTTGTATATAATTTTGTAAAATTTGTCTCTACTTGTTTTGTCCCGGCCATTGTAGCACGTGTGTCGCTCAGAGCATAAGGGGCATGATGACTTAACGTCATCTTCACCTTCCTCCGGCTTATCACCCAAACACAGATATTCAAATTAATACGGATCAACTCCCCCTACTTCTTTCTATGGGAATAATGGAGCATAAAAAAGGGATATGTGCTGGGACGGAAGGGTTCGAACCTCCGAATAGCGGGACCAAAACCCGTTGTCTTACCACTTAGCCACGCCCCTCACATTTCATTCTAATATCCAAAATGAAATAAATAATGGCTCAATTAGATCTCGAAATGAATCAACAAAAACTTCTTCATTTTAAATATAAATTCTTCGATGTGAAAATGTACCAATCATTTTCTATCCCTATCTAAATCCAATTTCAAATTGAATTGAGTGATTTGAATTCAGAAAATTAGGAGTTCATAAATAAATTCGGATTAGATTATTGTATATATCACATTCAAATTAATGGCATTATTATCGGTAAAATCCATATCTGTAAAAAGGGAAAGGGGATGTTTTTATGGTACAAAATCCATTCATTTCGGTTATTTCTTAAAAAGAAAACGAAGAAAACAGGGGTTTGTTGAATTTCAAAACGACAATTACTTAAATACGTTAGTATCACCGGAAAAGCCAAGGGGTCAACAAGTCAAGTTTTACTACAATTACTTGAAATGCGTTTGGATAACATCCTTTTTCGATTGGGCCTGGCTTCGACTATTCCAGCAGCTCGCCAATTAGTTAACTATACAAAATGTTTTATGAATTTAGAATAGAGGAGTAAGGGAAGGGGTTTGTTGTTGCGAACACTAAAACTGGAAAGAAATTGGATAGCAGCATCCAAAGTGCCGCTACGAACTCAATTTATTATTTCGGGATAAAAATGTAGAGCCGACAGAAATGAATCTCATATATATATATATATATATTGGTGATTAATATTGTATCTAAATTAATTTATTTCAAAAGAATTACTGGGCCAGGCCCCGTCGGAAATTTAGAAACAAGCGCACATTGATCATCAAGGAAAGCCCAGCTGTTATTGATGCGTCTACACATACATGCATACATTTTATATTTTATTTTAATTTAATGGCTATATATTTTGTTCGCTTTAACCTTAATGAAGTCTCTATCGTTCGACTTAATTGAAGAGTCAAATATGAAACTTATAAGTGTAACATATAGAAAATACTACCTAAAACGTACAAATTAATGGCGTGAATGAATGAGATCTGGAACGCTTCTGTGCAATGAAAATTAAGATGAAAATACATAAATTATAATTTAAAATCAAACGCGCTATCGTATGCAATTGCATGCCTCACAATTAATTGGAATAATCGCTTGATTTATGTTTCGTTAATTTTTTTTTTAATTATATACAAATTTGTGGTTAATATCTAGGGTGCCCAATTGGGTCGAAGTTAAAAGATCATAACTAATTAAGTTCAAATTCTGACATCCCGTGGAGGCGTGGACTCAAGGGGAGTGACGGAGACAGGAATTTTAGTGAAGAAAGGCGAGATTGTTGTGATATAGCTATACGTATTTTTTTTGCCAAATAGATGAAGGATTCAAGGGAAGTCTCCCGCGGTACGGTACACTATATTTATGGAAAAAAATATAATAAGAAACTAAATTCAATTATAACTTTTGACATACTTTATACTCCTATATCTCTTTCGTTATAGCTAGGATTTTGGGGTTAGGGGGGCGAACTCAAAGAAAAAGGAGAAAGCGTAATATTTTTTGATTTTGAGGGGGACAAAATTCAAATATAAAAAATTTTGTAAGGTAAAAAAATAATTTTTTAAAATTGATGGGGGACGAGCGCACCCTCTAGCCCCCTGGCTCCGTCCCTGCTCAAGGGTTTGGTCTTTTTGTATAATATTAAATGTTTGATCACCAAATTAAAATATACCATCAAGGTGGTTCTACTTCTACCCATTAATTACAATAAAGAGGTCAACGAATTCAAATTTGTTTCCCAAAGTTGTTCTGAATCAATCACTTGAATTTTGGATGAACTTAAGTCTGATCGGACTGCATCGTGTAATAGATTGTGCTCTTCGGATAATATACTTGTTATGATAACTCCGTGTGACATTCTACATTGTTGAAGAATTCTTTAGCACTACCATTTAAGGACGATGATAGTTATGTTGGTCGCCCTTCACTACTTTTTATTTTTATTTTAAGATAAAAAGAAAACTATTTTAACACTTTAAATACAGAACCAAATGAAATGCCCTTACTAACAGGGTTGGTCCGAGTGGTAATCAGTTCGGTTCCGCTTAAGCAAGGTCTCAGGTTCGAGACACTGTGAATGCAGAAAACTTCCGCTGGGAGACTCACTCACCACTGACAGGTGTGCGACCCGGGTCGAATCTGAATGTAGTCTGAATAAAACTACGGTGAATCGGGTGGGCAACAAAAAAAAATCAAAAATAAAATGAAATGCCCTTAAACAACATATAAAGATGTATATATGTATATATATGTGTGTCAAATGGCCAACCACCATTAATATAATTGAAAAAAAATTAGTATTAAAAGTAGGGAAGTGGTTGACAAATCATTTTCAAGAGCAAAAAAGATGGAAAAGAGTGACGTCAAGCATAGAAGCCCACATGGCCATCAGTTTTGTTCGTGAGCTGAAATGCACCAGAGAAGCAAGAATGCATGTGGAGGACAGGAGGAGAAAATAAAAAGATTCATCTTTTTAATTAAAATGTAATCTTTTCAAACAATATGCTCCAATATATATATATATATATATATATGTGGAATTATTGGAGAAATTGAGCATAGCATAGAAGGAGGTGAGAACATGGATCCACCCCATTCCAATGGGGAAGCCTTGGAGCTTCCAACTAATAAAGTCATGTGGTTTAGTAGTCCTACCTTTTTTGGGTCCCTATAAAATTGGCAAAAATGGGTCCCCCCCCCCTTTACCATTATCATCCAATTCAAAAAATATTTGGCCCCACTAATATTTTTCTTATTTTGTGTAAATATATATATTATATGTATATATTCAGTTCTGTAATTTTATTTATAATCATAAATTCTTTTGGATATACACTTAAGTTGGCATTTACATGTGAAATTTAAAATAAATATCAAACTAGAATAAAATGATATGAATGCTATGTTTTAGTGGTTCTTACTTAATGGCTCTCGTCCAACTCCTAAGAATGATACCCACCATATCATATGGTGATACCCCCACATATATATTTATACATGTGGGGTAGAGATCATTCGGGAGTTCAACTCTTGCGGCCCACTAAGTATCACCCGTTTTAATGTATGCATATATTCGATCCAAATAGTAATGTAAAATGCGACAACTATGAGCTTCCATCTATTAATTAACTTGCAATTTTTAGGAGTTTTGAAGTTTGATGTTGCAAAATAGTTTCCGTTATCTAAATCGTAGGGTTCGCGTGATTCGATATATACTAGATTGTTATTAGCAGAATTCAAAATTAAGACCCCTTAAATTTCATTTCATATACTCTTGTTCTATTAATTGCATGCGAAACCTATATGTGACAACATTATATACGAGAAAGAAGATTTGAGTTTTACACATAAGGCCATAGATGTTAGAATCATATATATTCAAATAAAACTATAGGCTGTGTTTGGTTTTATTTTCAAACAATTTTTTGGCCAAAATTTTGGCTGAAACTTGTTTGCTTTATGTTTTTTTGACCAAAAATGATTTTTTTGGTCAAAAAAATTGTCAGCTATTGTCTCCCTATTTGTCTCTATTTTAGGGTGCCTACTAATTACATCAACTACAATATAATCATTTAAAACTTATATTATATTATATTTTTCAATTATAAACACAACTTTTCAAACAAAAACTTACATGATTTGACTGCTACAGTAATTTTTGTCTCTTCTGAAAATAAAATCAAACACAAAACCAAACACATTTTCATCAAAATACGTGACAACTTTCAATAAACCTTTTCACCAAAAAAAAATTTCAAAATAAAACCAAACACAGCCATAACTTTTGGGGATCACTTCAAATAAAAGTTGATATGAATTAGTTTTTTGAACAAGGTCTCATGTGCATGCATATAATATTAATTCTTTTAAACATATATTATTCGAGGTGATCATAGTTTTTTCAAACTTGTTGATTTTTCATCTTTAACCCACGTGAAAAATGTTACCTAATACTACGCATCTAGGCAGTTCTAATCAATCATTGTTGTTAACATGTAAAAAAGAGAGCATATCTTCAACGTAGAAATTAATAATATCAAATGGAAATGAAAAAAAAAAGATTTGAATATTAAGCCTCGATTGAAGGGTTTTTTTATTTCCTATTTATTATTTTCTTCGGAAAAAATAAGAGGATTTTTTTTAAGGGAGTAGAGATATGATGAAAGAATGTGTTTGAATGAATTTTTTTATAGCAAAAGTGTATTGAGAAGGTGTGATGTGTCACGCTTCGGGTTCACAAGCCCGTTGAACCAGAGAAGTTCCATCTGAGGGTAACCTGAAGTTTGGCAATTAAGCCACTACCCAAAATGAATATCCATTGTTACACTTGCACTCATAGACTTCCATTGATAAACATTTTTTTATATTTTCCTCATTTTCCCATGTGGGATAGGTGGCGTTACAATCACCCACCTTCAAGGAGCGACATCCTCGTCGCGGCATGACTTAGTTTATAATTCGTCACCAGGTATCATAACTCTAGTGGTGGCTCCCACGGCTCAAGAGGTGTCTTCCACAGGCGTAGCACTTTGCTCGTGTAGCACTTAGCTCCCAATATTCTGGCTGGCGAGTTGCTCTGATACTATTTGTCACGCCCCATTCTCTCGATTCCGTTGGACCAGAGAAGTCTCATCGAACTCGCTAAATGTAACCTAGAGTTGGTCATTTAAATTACTACCCAAAATGGATACTCATTGTTACACTTGAATTCCTAGGCTTCTATTTATAAATATTTCTATATTTTACTCCTTTTCCCATGTGGGATAGTCGGCGTTACAATCACCATCCCTTCAAGAAGCGACGTCGTTGTAGCCGCATGATTAAGTCCAGGATCCGTCACCAGTCGTCGTGACTCTAGCTGTGGCTCCCACTGCTCAAGAGGTGTCTCCCACGGGTATAGCACTGTGCCCGTGTAACACTTAACTCTTGATATTCTGGCTGACGAGTTGCTTTGATACCATTTGTCACGTCCCAAGCTCACGAGCCAATTGAACCAAAATAATCTTATTGAATTCACTGAGCGTAACTTGTAGTTGGACATTTAAATCACTGCTCAAAATAGATATTCATTACTATACTTGAACTCATAGGCTTCTATTTATAAACATTTCTATCTCTCCACTGAGCCATATATATGCTTTATGCTTGATCTTGTAAATCCAGTTGCAGCTAGCTAATGGCTTCTTTCCCGGCAGGCAATGAGACCAAGTCTTATTCTTTTTCTCCTGGGCATTGTTTTCTTCCGGTATAGGCCATTTTCTTCTTTCTTCGTGATTCAACGGAAAAAAGTTGACGTGAAGCATTATTTCCACAGCAAATGGACTTTTATTTTCTAAGAATATTTAGACATATCTAAGTTAAACTCATCGATTAAAGTATCAACGAATATGCAAAATGAATCTTATTTCGTATTTAACATCATTTTGAATTAAGATACTTGAATATTTTGATAACTAAATCAATATGTTGACGGATAATTTTTTTTAGTTATTTGGTGGATTATCTAATTAATTATGAATAATAAAAAAATTGACTTTCATGGAGAAAATCTGAGAGAAATATCACTTAAATCCATATTTGAAATTTGAGATTCTTTTAGAAAAATTCAGTATAGCTTTTCTGTGCAATATTTTTAAAAACAATATCAGACAAATGAAATTTTGATGATTTTTTTTTTAAAATTGGGAAATAAAATATGCCCTGCCATCCAATCGGGGCTCATAATCATATCTCACTCTCAACCTGAAAGGCGAAAGCTACAAGCTGATTGATTTGTCACAATTCGTTCAAATGTCTTTTTTCACACATTTCTTGTGTGTACACATTGAAAATAATTTGAATAGATATATATTGGAAAAGAAAGAAGAAAAAGACATTTTAAGGGGCAGGGATTGCAAATGGACAGTTGTAGCGGGGCACCAGGACAAAAAACCAACGACTTTGTAGGGTTACTTCTGAAAGGGAGAGTCTTTGGGGGGCCTATACCTTTTTCTTTTTCCAATTTATTTTGCTTCTGTTTTACGAGTCGGTCGTTCTTAGAAATTTTCCAAATTTTGAGGGTCAGAACGAACAATCAGAATTATTCATGTAGTTGATGGAATTGTCAAGTCTAATAAAAAGAAGTTATTGTGATATGTCTTAAAGTCTTAAACTCAAAATTATGCAGTAAGCCCATTATCAATAGTAAAATCAGGGGCTAGATTTTAGTTTAGTACTTTTGACATTCATTGTAATTTGTACCTCTTTCATCAATAGTAAAATACTTTTTCCTCTCCCGTGGATGTAGACAATTGCCGAACCACGTAAATTCTTGTGTCTTTAATCTTTATGCTCTTATTTCGTGAATTGTCATAACAGAAGTGTTATCTAGAGGATTTTATTGGCCGATGGTGAAACATTTTAGAGGGTATCTTAATCATTTTTACAGTAAATGTTGTAACCATAGATTGGGACGCCTCTTGAATTCGCAACTAAATCGTTAACAACATGAATAAGATTGTAGAGTCTGATATAGAATAAAGGATCTTGACTAGTGTGTTTAAGTTTTGAGAAGGGTCTTTTAGGCATTTCTACATAAATCGTTGTAACTCTGAATTCGTGACATCTCTTGTAATCTATATCTCATATAAATATAAGTATTGTACAAAGGACCTTAGCTGGCTAATCAAACTCTCATATGGGTATTTTGGTCATTTTCACAGTAATCGTTGTAACAATAGAGTGAGAATGTCTCTTGGAACTCCCAACTCAAATGCTAATAACATCAATAAGATCGCAGAGTCTGCTAAAAAGAAAGTATTGATAAATGACATTGACTCGTATGTTCAAAATTTCTAAAACAGTATTTCGGTCATTTTTATAGTTATTATCGTAATCTATGCCTCAAACATTAATAAGATTTTACAGTGCAACCATCTATGAACATGCATAGACAATTATTTGTAGAATTACATAATTATATTAAAATTTGGAGTCTCCAAATTTTGTTTGAATTATGTTTCTAATGTTGAATTTTTCGAGTAGTAGTGTTGCAGATTTTGCATGGAGGATAATGGAGATGGGAAAGAGGGGGGGCGGGGGGGGGGGGGGGGGGGGGGGTGCACGACGCCTGTTGGTGGGTTAGGGAGCAAGGGTTAGGGAGCAAGCCCTGCTGCCCCTTTCTATTGGACCCATCACTATATTCCTCACCCCATCTCTCAATTTTACTACTTCACTAAAACTTGCATCTATATTGGTATATAGGAGAAAGGATATATATGTATATATATATAATAGAATGTGTTTAGGTGTTTTTTGTGATCACAAAGTCTTTAATTAATTGTCATTGTTCTTCACTTATAAAGGAGAATTGGATGTAATTTCTTAAGTGAATTTCGAGTTTTGAGTTATGTACTTGTAAAAATCCTAATACTTGTGTGTATGCTAATGAGATTCATAATTCAATGATTTACTACCTTCAAATTATGGAAAATACCTAAAGCTTAATATGTTATTCATTGCCCGATTTTGTCTTTTTGTTTCACTTCACATACGATGCTTAGGCTACATGAAATCAAATGATCATTCGATCCTCTAGCTAGTCCAATGTGTTCCATGATTCATAATTTTACTATATATATATATATATCTCATACATTCATCAAGAATGTATGATACACATCACTCTTCGGCACGTACTCATGATGTCCAGCATAAAATAAGATCAAATTAGAATAGAAGACATGAAGTGTTATAATGAATATCATCAATTACCAAACGTTTGAAAAAAAGAACTATGAGGCTCTAGTTATAGATTTGTTATGATCATAAATTAATTCTTGGATTCTTTTTGCCTTTAAGTCTTCCGCTTGTCCTTATGAAACCATATAATATGGGTTGAACCCATTTCCCCCCTTTATCAAAGGAATCAAACCTATACAAAATATCTCCGTGCGCTATTATTCAAAAAATTCAAGTGACAACTGTCCATGTAGAAAAATATGCAGCCCACTTCACACCATAATATAAATATTTTAAATTTACTACTATTTTCTAATTATCTAACTTGTGATAAAAGCAAAATGCTTATATACAAGTATTTCTGAATAAAATTAAAATTTACTTCTATTTTCTAGACCATATATAAGTGCTTCTGAATAAAATTGAAAACAAATCTCACTATCGAAAATTCTAGTCTTGACTGAAATTACCTAACAATTTAATTCATTCGCCTTACAGATTATATTTGAGTTCGACCAAATCAGATCAGATCTCTATCAGAATTTTCCACTCTCCACACACTACTAATTAAGAAAGAAAAGAAAACCCTTTTCCTTGAAAGTTGATAAGGTATATAAGCCATACCTTATGAGCGATGCATTTAATTTTGGTCTCACTTTTTCAATCTCTTTCTCAATAATATGATGTCTAGTGAATCATCAGCATCCCAATGGGAGTACTATAGGTCATAAATAGTGAAAAATTACGAAAATGGCCTTCTTCCACTCCAATTTCATGTTACAAACTCCTCATCAAGATGATCACAATAGTCATCCCTCTCTAGCTCCATTTCTTCCACCTTCTTGCACTCCTCAAGAATTCCATGGTAATATTTTAATTTCTTTGCAATGATTTTTTCTATTATGTTTTTCCATTTTTAGCTAAAAAAATTACAATAATTATTTGGCTAATTAACGATATGCATGAATCTTCATTATTTTTTTCCCACTATCATATCACTTGTTTTCTCAATAGATTTCGTTATGTTATGTCTAGATCAAGAATTTTCATAACGAAAACGAAGAAAAAAGATATTGAAAATACCTAAAAAAAATAACGCGTAAAATTACATTTGAAGCACGAAAAATAAATTTTTTTTTAACAAAACTTACAAAAAACAAAACATTTCTTGAAAATTGTAGGAGTGGCTTCACTACTAGGGAAGAGATCATCAATGGCATTTTCGACCGGAATCGACGTCTGCGAAGATATAAACAATCATGTCGACGATGATCAATTATCGGATGATGGATCACAATTTGGTGAGAGGAAGAGGAGACTTAACATGGAGCAAGTTAAAACCCTTGAAAAAAACTTTGAGCTTGGAAATAAACTTGAGCCCGAAAGGAAAATGCAGCTGGCCCGGGCCCTCGGGCTGCAGCCCCGACAGATTGCTATATGGTTTCAAAACAGAAGGGCTAGATGGAAAACTAAGCAATTAGAGAAAGATTATGAGATTCTTAAGAGACAGTTTGAAGCTGTTAAGGCTAATAATGATGCACTTCAGGCACAAAATCAGAAACTTCATTCTGAGGTAAAGTATTAAAAAATGTCACATTATGATGAATTTTGGTAGTTAAAGGCTTTTTTTTTTCTTTTTTTTTTTGTGCACAAAATGGAAATTATTTTTTTAAAAAAGATTTTAGAAGAGTTTGTGTTTTTTCTGGGGGATAAAAATATTATAAAGTTTGATTCTTTGATTTTAAAATACCATAAGCCCATTTTATGATTAATTAAATTGGAAGATTTGAAGTATCATCTTGTATATTAAGGAGTGACGCTATGTATCACTGATTCGCCTTCATGTTTTTCGTCTTGCTAAATATTTTGATGGAAAAAAACACCATGATTAATTTGGTAGTACGAGCTTCATAAACGAATACTTTCTAATGAAGGGCTATTGAGAAAATAATGAAGAATTACTCTGTGATATACAATGAAACGAGGCAAATAGATGAAATAGAAAATATACAATTAGTCGGGCATTTCAAAATTAATTAGATTAATATAGAATAAACTATTAAATTGAGATAGATGGTTCGAAGTGTTGTTTAAATCAAATATATATATGACTTTATTATCATTAAATATTTTTCTTGATAAATGCACTAGATAATGACATTAAAGGATTAATCGATGATATATATGATCAAACGAGACAATGAAAATAAATAATATTAAATTGAAATATTACCGAATATAAAATTGGATTACAGAATAAAATATTAAATTGAAATAGATGATTCGAAGTGCTATTTAAATCAAATACGACTTGCTTATTATTAAACTTTGTTCTTGATAAATGCACTAGTAAATAATATTACAATATATTCTTTTTTCGTAGATAATGGCACTAAAGAATAGGGAGCCAACAGAATCCATCAATCTAAACAAAGAAACTGAGGGTTCTTGCAGTAATAGAAGTGAAAACAGTTCAGAAATCAAGCTTGATATTTCAAGAACTTCAGCCATTGACAGCCCCTCATCAACAAACCCTACAACTGCAGGCAGGCTATTTTTCCCAACTTCACTAAGGCCTAATGGAGTGGAACAACAGTTCTTTCACAATTCATCGAGGCCCGAAACTCACGGCCCGAAAATCGATCAAGCCGTTAAGGAAGAAAGCTTGTGCAACATGTTTTGTAGCATGGATGATCAGACAGGGTTTTGGCCATGGCTAGAGCAACAACACTTCAATTAAATCCGATAATTTTCGCGCGTAATTATTAAATTGGCATTAAAATTGAGTACAAGTTATAAAGATTTTCGGGCTGGTGATTATTTAAATTTCTTGTTTTTGATACTTTAATTAGGGTTTGGTGTACAAAGTAGTAAAAAATATGATCATGGTTGAAGACCTTATAAGAAGTATTTGAGGAGCCTTATTGGAGGAGAATAAAGGAATGTATATGGGATCATTTCTTGCTTATACATATTACCATCATGCTTACTTTTTTTTCATTGTACTTTATTTAAACCCAAAAATGTTTTTAATTAAAATTTTGCTAGTCATTCATGATTTATTTAAGCTCTTGTGTACCATGTAATAAAAATCATATATTCTGATTTTATTTTGTGTTAATTTCTTTTTGTATTCCATTTTTTATATACACATTCAGGTATATGTCACCGGTCGTCACACCTGAATATTATATATACAATATAAAATAAAACATTAAATTAAAACATATGATTTATATATCATGTCTAGATTCAAATTCACCTTTACATGGATCATGTCCTTTAATTTCTTGAGTTATTTTTAATAGAAACTCTCGAGACTTCAAATTTCTTCTGTTCAAACATAATCATTCATGTAGTAGGGGTAATTTTATGCCTCCAATAATCCGAGTGTAAATTTTGTATTTATTTCTCTCACACAAGTGTGTATGAAGACTGCACGCAATACACCTTACTGCATGAGAGGTTTAGATACTAGGATCGTTAAATTCGGTTTAACATAGATTAGTCCACGTAGTAGGATTTCACGTTTATCAAAAAAATCAAGTTCATGCATCTCTTTTCCGGAAAATTCTAAGGTAGATCGAGATTGTTGCTCCCGATCCATTTTACACCACACATTCAAAATAAGTGAGGTGATTTTCACACCCATTTACCCTGTGTAAACCACCTCACTCCAAGTATTTGTATGGTGAATAATGAATTAAGAGCAACACTCCCGATTCATAATAGAATTACTCATTTTTTCCCTCCATTGTAAATTTGTCATGATCAATAGGAGTTATATATATATATATAATATTATGATCAATGGGAGTTAGTTGCAGTAGAAAGTGATGAATTTATGGGAAATGGTGAGAAATTTGTTGGAAAGTGTTTTTGTCAAGGAAGAGTAGATAGCTAGAATCAATCACAATTTCCAAGGAGAGGAACAGGACAAGCATATGGAAGAGAAGAAAACAAGAAAAGTTGGGAGAAATGGTCTTTCTCGTGAAGGGGACATTGGCCAAATTAAAGTTAATTTTCTTCTTGCTTATGGTGACAATTGACAATGAAAGGGGGCACCACTTTTCAGTGATGGGATTTTGAATTTGGAAAATGTATATGTCGGTTCATTGTGCGTATAATTTTGTTTACAATTTAAAATGCGGTAAGATGTCAATTTGTAAACATTAATCATAGCAATTGAATCAACAGTATTTAGTACGTTCATTACTTATCAAACTTAACACAAAATGATACCATATGGTGGATTAAAAAGGTGAGAGTTGGAGCATCACTGATGACTCGAGAAATTTTAGTTCGGACTGGGTTACCTGATCTAAATGTAATTCACTTGCATATCATGTAATCAATTACATGACAATATAATCCACACACTTTGTTAATTACACTTAAAATTGAATTCATGAAATCATTCACCTTCCTCCTCCTCCACCTCCTCTTTTTTTTTTTTTTAATGAATTGGTTGCATGATACATGTCATGAATATCAAATAATAATATTTTACAATTAACTGATAACTATTAAAATCAACTAACATTATTATTAAAGAAAAAAAAGACCCACACTTGGACATCAATAAAAATACAACACAATACCTTTAATATTTTAGAGTTTTAATTTCACTAATAGAATTAGGCTCCATCCACACTCTCTCTTCTTCTAAGTTTTTATGGTTTTGCAAGAATCCATGTGGCCTTCTGTCACCCACTTTTTACAACCAAACAACATCTTCATTTTCTTTCTTATCTTTTAAAACTTTACTTCCACGTAACAAGCTAGTGAAGTTTAGCTTATTTTTGGAAACAATTAATGGGTGAAATCAAGGTGTAAAATCTTGGTATTGGTGTAGATATCAGGATAGTAAATTTATGAAATTTTTTTGAGGATGTTTGAAATTTCAATTTCGATTTTAAAAAAATTATAAAAATTTATAGAAATATTTGGGAATTTATAATAAAAATTTGGGTAACTTTAGTTATCATAATTATTTATCTTTTAAATAATAATATTTTATATATGATATATGTATAGTAAAGCCTTGTTAAATAGCATCACTAAAATTTGTTGCAAAAAATATGAAATGAATATGATTTGGTAAAAAAATAATACAAACACTTTTTTTTTTTTTTTTGAGGGATTTGGATAGAAATAGACATGTATGTGGTGGGGTGAAGGGTGTTAGATAATATAAATATCTTTTCATATCTTTCTAGTATTTATGTTAATTTAGGTTTTTTTAAGTTTCTTTGTATTGATCTTTTCCATGTTTATAGTTAGTGTTTTTTGTTTACCAAGTACATGTATCTTCTATAAATATGATACTCAATAATACAAGTACCTACGGGATTTTCTCTAATTTAACATTGGTAAGTGTAGACTAATTTTAAACTTTATTTTTAAAGCTAAAATATTTAAAAATATAAAAGAATTAAATATTATCTTAAATTTTGAAAAAATTTGGGTTTCGATGGAAATTTCGGGTTTCGATCAAACTTTCGATGGATATTCTACGAAATAATTTAATATTATTTTCCAATTTCGGGAAATTTCAGGTTTTGATGTAAATTTCGAAAAATTTCAAATTTCAGCCAAAATTTCAGTAGATATTCTGCCAAATTCGATTGAAAGTGGAATTTCGTTTTGGAACCCCCAAAAATCCAAAATTTCAATTTCAGTTGAAATTTTGGGATTTCGGAGGAAATTTAAAACCATGGGTGAAATTATAATTTTTCAATGAATAGTACAAAAAAAAAAAAGGTACTACTACTTCATCGTACAAAAATTCTATACACTACCTGCTTTAATACTATTCAAATAGATTTGTAAAATATTAAATGCTTACCCATAAAATAAAATAATATCATCAATAACTAATTCGAACACACAATTTCACCAAAAGATGAAAATTCGCACCCAAACTCATTTTCTTCAAAATATACTAATTTTCAATCACTTCCTACATCAAATCTCAAAAAAAAAAAAAAATTTATCACATCAACACTATTTTCAACTATTTTCTAAAAAATACAGCCAGACATACCACAAAAATTCAACAGTCTCACACGAATATCGATAATTCATATTTCTAAGATAAAATTCTAAAAATGAACTTTAAAATATGGTCAAACACAGTCTGTATATCTGCTCAGTAAAATAAAATAAAATAAAAAGATAGTATATATCTATTTAACCAAAAAAAAAATAGTATCTAACAAGTGCATGCACGAAAAATTCTAGCCTAAACCCGGCTTAATTGCACCCAAATACATTTTATAAGAAAAATATATTATAGTTGCCACATAATTAATGAATTATTTTATAAAATACATATAAATTTAGTCGAGTTGGAGACGGACTAAAATTTCCCGTGCATGCACTCATTTCTTGAAAAGGCATCTTTCATTGCATGTACGGATTTTCAGCACTGAAATTATTGTCAGAATGCATGGAAACTTTTTCTCTAATTGATTGGTCTTCTGAAAATGAAGCCCCTATTCTATGGGTGGGGGTAGGGGCACCCCCTAGAAATCCATCATAATGATGCAATCTTTGTGACTTTTTTGTAGCAAAATCAGTGTTTGTTAACTAAACAAGGGAAAGGGAATAACTCAGTCACAAAACCCTAATTAGAAAATATATACATATATATATAGAGATAGATAATTAATTTGAAATTTTCATGACAACTCGACTAGGCGACCCTAATAATAATTATAAAAAATAGACTAGGAGAACCTTGGGTAAAGATAAATGTTATTTTGAGAACTCTCTGAATTTCAAATTTATAATCATAAATTTTTGTAGATGATGAAATTTATATATATTGGTTCCACTGCATGAATAATAGATGGTTTCATGAACTAGAGTTGAGGAAGGTACTAAGAATGATCCTTATAAATCATAAATTAATCAAGTAGTAATTTAAATCATCACTAATGATGTGTTAAGAGAAAAAAATTAAGTTGCCACAACTAAGGTCTTTTATGCTTAATAGCTAGTGACAAAAATTGTGTTTAAGTTGCTATTATAGATAATATGACAAATATATATAGAAATGGGAGGGGAGCCCGAAAAATTCACCCACCATGTCATGAGAATTTTTTTTGTGTAGAAAAAAAAAGGAAAGAGAGAAACTTAGTAAAAATACAATATGGGCACAAGTCATTGTGACCATTTTTTTTCCTTCTGTTGTTGAGTTCTCATTATATACATGTGTTACCAAATGTTAAATATAACATTACACAACTATTGCCTCACAAATTGCCAATAAAAACGACTCATATATAATTTTATGATAACATATGATTTTTATCAGTTAGTATAGATAATTAGTGATAACTCTGATATTGTTACTTGATATATGTCATTAATATTAGTGATACTTTAACAGATCTACTCAAACAACAATCTTTGAAATTTTAAGAAAAAGTAAAGGGAGAAGAAAAAGAAAATGTTAAAGATAGAATTTAATTGATTTCTTTATTCAGTATCACAGGCATCATCTTTTATTTTAAAATCCACTTCCGATTCATACTAGATTTTACAGTTATAGAAACGCCTGTCATATGCATTAATTTGGTTCCATTACTTTTTTAATAAATTGGATCAATTATCCTTTTAACATATAGTATCAAAAAATCCTGGAATCCAAGGCCTTAAGGATATTATTTGATATTTTAATATAATTGGACAGATTAACAAATAATATAATTGAAGAGAGAAATGAAGATCAACCTGGGATCATGTGCACAATCTATATAAAATGGCTGGAAGACTTTGGCATTTGATAACATTTTGAGATGTCATCCTAAATAATATATATCTATATATATATGTATATATAATCTAGTGGAATTATAACAAATCTTTGCTCAAATAAAGCTCCTCAAGTGGCCACATGCGTACCCTAAAATTTTATTATTTTTCAAGTTGGCTTCAAGAAATTTCAGTCTGAATGATCCAATTAAATGAACTATATGATAATTGAATTATACTTTTTATTTTTTATTTTTAAACAGTTATACTTGTTATTTGATGATGTATAAATTCCCCCAAAAATGAAAGTTCACCAAAAAAAAAAAAATATCATGACACTCGTCATGTAATGAGTTGGAGTTATCAAACTCGATTTGAAATAGAATTTTTCCTTGCTAGATCTCGGGTGTGAATTTACGTAACCAATTTAAATAACTATTTTTGGGGTTAATAACACTTACTACATATACCATTAATATAATTATATTTCGAGCCACTTAATTATTTTGGGTTATTAGCATACACTATTTCCTATTAAAAAAACCTGCATTCACAATCGACTGACATATGATAGCCACATGGGATGGAAAATGTCAAATGACAAATTTATCCTATTTTCAAATGACAATTTTACCTTTTTTCTAGAAATGAACTCAAATAAAGCATATATATATATATAGAGCAAAAAGTTTGTATCTAGATTCGAGGTTGCTTCTCTAAGTACATAAATTTCATTTTCTAAAAGCAGTGAACGTGCTTACACTTAATTGTTGTCGATAATCATCTTTAATATTCTAGTATTTTCATATTCTTCAATACCTACTTTAGCATCCTTCAAAATTGAAGGTATAAGTACATAAGTAAGAAAATCGTATGCAACTTAAGATATTATATAATAAGTTGCATATCACCTCATTTATTGAGTATAATTACCACGTATTTCTTGAAATTTTGCAAAATATCAAGATACCTCTTTTTTAGGTCTTGACATATCGAACAACAATGGGTTATAATTTATTTTTACTCAAGCCTCAAAGGGGGTAAAAATGTAATATGCTTTTATTGGTAGGGAAATTCTGGTAAATTCTTAAATCTAAAGGTCTTTTGCATAATTAAGATCTCTCGCAAAGGAGTATCTACGTAGTTTACCTTAATCTGAAATGTATTTACCATGTTTTTGCATGAACAATCAATTTTTGCATTGAGTTTTTCATTGTATGTGGAATGCTACACCAAATTTCATCATTTTTATCTTCATTTATAGAAAAATGGCATCTTTTTTGGTAATAAATTCATATAAATGGTCAATGACAGTATAAATGGAATAAGAAAGTTTTGGAACCTCCCAAAGAACAATGATCTTATAAACGAAACTCTTTTACTCGAATTAAAATTCTGATGGATCAGATCCATTTAGTTGGGCCCATTTGGCTATGAGATAATCTTCATTTTGAAATTACATGGACTTAAGACATGGCATCAATAAACAAAAGCTCAATTGTTTTGGCCCAAATGGCCATGATCCCTCCCTCCACTTCCACCTCCGCTCAATTGTCGGAAACGAATCAAGTGATAGAAGAATGCTGAAGAAAGATATCCAAAAGACATCAAATACACAACTAAAATAGGGTTTTACGTGGTTCGACAATTAATACCTACTCCACACGGTTCTACTAGAAATCTTATTGTCAATTTGAGATTCAAATTATAAAGACATGTCTATTCATTCGAAGTCAAATTTAAGATCATATTGTCATTTTTTTATATTAAATTCTACGATCTCATCACTGCACCACCACAAATGCCACCATGCATTTACCAAACTACCACTCATTTTGCCCATCACCAAGCAGTCCTGCCCCATTTCCAAACTCCACGTGTCATCCTCCAGTCCACCCATCACCGCCGATGCCACCACCACCATCAAGTAAAATGAAGAAATCGTCTTTTTCGACAGCGAAACTCGCTATGAAGGCTACTTAGCAAACCCGAGTCTTGAATTGTTATACAGTGGATTAAGAGAATACCTCAAGATCCACCGTAGAATCATCACAAGTTTTGAAAGGTACGTATCTTTTATTTTTGTAAGATATAAATAGTTATAGGACTTATTCATTTATTTTTTTCATTCTTATAATTATATGAGGCAAATTAAAGCCGTATGATTCATAGATGAATGTTTATATATTGATGTTACTTGACCTGTATTACCACCCCCTTAGAATTGCTTTTATGCTTCCTTTGTTCAAATATGATTTAAAATAATAGGAAGAAAGGTTGTGCTTTAATACGGGTCTAGATGATCCGGGTTAGTCCTGTCAACAGTTTGGTTTAGTGGGCTAGGAGGGTCCGAATAAAGGAGTCTTCTTCCTTATGGGTTGGCCCATCAAGGACTTTGCTCAAAGTTAAAATAACACTGTTGATTTTTAATAAGGCTGCTCCATTAGTCACACAAATGGACCAGTTTGATTGATCTTTTTCTTTTTTCTTTTTTGTTTCCACGAGGTTTTCTCATGTTATATTGAATATTAATTATGAGATTAATTCTACCATACTAAACATCTACTAGTCCAAAAAAATTTGTATCTAGGAATAATTTCGTAATAGAATAAAGACACATATTGGTCTAATGGTATCCACCTCCACTTTATGTGAAAAGTTTTGGGTTCGAATTCAAGCTGATACAAAATGTGGCTCTCCCCTCCTTTATAGAACTAGATAGAGTCTTTATGGCTCAAAATTATGATTAGCAACCGAGGTTTGTCCGGTTAGGTATTTAGAATATTCCTTTGTCTTGAATTAAAAAATAAATAAAGAGACATGTAATATCATCAAGATGACAAGATGTGACATGTAAATTGGTTGAGGACTAATGGCTTGAATGCAAAGACCTAGCCCTAGCTATTTACACTGGCCAGTTGTACACTTGGAGTAATAACCAAGACTCGGGGAAAAGGACATACTGTAAACTCGACAAGGTGGTTGCAAATTGGGAATGGTTTACACAGATGGAGGGCTACAATGTGACGTTTCTTGACAAGGATATATCTGACCATAGCCCCATGGTGCTTAGCATGAAGCAGGTGAATTTGGGTAGGGCTCCGTTTAAGTTTCTAAATGGCTGGAAACACCACCCTAGCTATTTAGAACTGGTCAGGAATGCTTGGCAGCAGGATATAAAGGGGTGTAAGATGTACAAAGTGGTGAAAAAAAGCAAGGTGGTCAAGGAGAAGCTTAGGGAGATGCATCGAGAAAACTATTCTGAAATCTCAGCCAAAGTGGCTCAGGCTAGGGGGATGCTGCAGGAGGTTAGAAATGCCCTGATACTTGCTCCTTTTGATCCAGATTTGATTGCCCAGGAGAATAGTAGATACAAGGAAGTGAGGCAGCTTGCTAAAATGGAGAATGCGTTTTTGAGACAGAAAGCGAAGGTAGAGTTTTACACTCATGGAGAGGAATACACGAAGTTTTTCTTTGCACGAGTTAAAGCCAACAGAGCTCATGGAAATATTATGACATTTAAGAATCGACAGGGGGACCTGATTAGTGAGAAGTGTGATATTCGGAATGAGATACTTGATGTTTATCAAAACTTGTTGGGAACAGGGGGTACAAATATGGTGGAGATTGATCAGGAAATCATTTCAAGGTGATGTGATATGTGTTACAACAGAAGGATAAGGACTCGGTCAGCCAACCTATCACTAGAGCAGACGTGAAAACAACTCTTTTCTCTATCTCAGAGATAAAAACCCTGGATTGGATGGGTTTACATCAGGCTTCAATAAGAGCTCTTAGTCTATACTGGGTGATGAAGTCATAGATGCTGTTCTGGACTGTGTGGAAAAGAGGAAGCTGCTAAAAGAGGTGAATCACATATTGCTTCATCTCATCCCTAAATGTAAGGGCCCCTCTACAGTAAATGACTTTAGACCTATTGCTTGCTGCTCCGTTATATACAAAACAATATCCAAACTTATTTGCAATAGACTAAAGCTAGTATTACACAAACTAGTGGATCAAGCACAAGGTGCTTTTGTAGAGGGGAGGTCCATAGTTGAGAATGTGGTTTTGTGCCATGAGCTAGTAAAAGGATATGGTAGGAAAGGAATACCTCCTAGAGTGGTGCTTAAAGTTGACATAAGAAAAGCCTATGATACAGTAAGTTGGGAATTTTTAGAAAAAATCTTGCATGCCTATGGGTTTCCTACTGAGTTTGTCCAACTAATCATGTTGTGTGTCAAGAGTGTGAGGTTCTCTATCATGGTCCAGGGTGAGGTGTTTGGAAACTTTGAAGGTAAACAGGGATTACGGCAGGGAGACCCCATGTCTCCTTACCTGTTTGTTCTAGTCATGGAATATCTGTCCAGGAGATTCAGACAGCTGCACACCGATCATGAATTCAAGTTTCACCCAAAATGTAAAAGAGTTGGTCTCATCAATCTCTGCTTTGCAGACGACTTGATGATGTTCAGCAAGGGCAAGTTGAACTCTATACAGAAAATCCAGGGAGTGTTTGAGAAATTTTCTGAAGCTTCTGGGTTAAAAGAGAATCTGGAGAAGAGTCAGTTAATTTGTGGGGGGGTTCCAGATGAGGAAAAGGAGATATTGTTGAGCACTACTGGGTTTGTGGAGGGTTCATTACCTATGCGCTATCTTGGCGTGCCTCTAATGACTAATCTCATCTAGATTGACTGTCAAGAATTGCCAGGCTCTTATTGATAAGATTATGAGCAGGGTGAATTCTTGGACAGTGAGATTTTTGTCCTTTGCTAGTAGAGCTTTACTCATTAAAGCTGTGTTATTTGGAGTGCAGATGTATTGGTCTCAAATTTTTCCAATTCCTCTCATTGTGATCAAGGAGATTGAGAGACTCTGCAAGTCTTTTCTGCGGAGTGGTAAGTCTACTGGGCCATATAGTGCTTCTGTGAAATGGCATGATATATGTGGGCTAAAGGGAGAAGGAGGACTAGGGATTATCTCTCTAGGTCAATGGAATATGGCTGCCATTTTTAAACAAGTTTGGAACATTGCACAAAAAACTGACTCCCTTTGGATTAAGTGGGTCAATGCTTATTACCTGAGGTCAGCATCAATTTGGACAGTGCAAGCTCGAAATAGTGATTCATGGTTTTGGAAGAGACTGATAGCCATTCGAACCAGTTTCTTGGATGTCATTGATGTTGTAAAGAATACTTGGAGGAGAGGTAAATTTTCTATTCATACTGCTTATGAGCATATATTGGAACATAATGATGAAGTGGAATGGAAACACCTTGTGTGGGGGGAAGGGCCGGTGTCAAGGCATAGGTTTATTGTGTGGTTGACTGCTCATAATCGACTTAAAACCAGGGATAGAGTGAGTAGATGGCTGCCAAATGTTGATGAGAGTTGTATTTTGTGTGGAGGTAATGTGGAAACTAGAGATCACCTCTTTTTTTAATGTGATTATGCTAGAGAAGTTTTGCTTAGTTGCTGGAACAAATTGGGACTGAAATGCAGGAACACAACCTGGGCAGAGAATATTACATGGGTGCAGAGGGTTAGTAGGGGTAAAACACAACTCAGTTGTCTTAAACGAGCTCTTTTTGCTGCAATGGTTTACTTTATATGGATAGAAAGAAACATGAGGGTTTTTGGTTGTGGTAGGAAAACTGCTAGAGAAATTGTTGGTATAATTTGGGTAGTTATGAAATGTAAATTTGATATTTTGAGTTAGCCCAGGTATGCCTGGAGTATGTGTATAGTTTGATTTTAATACAAAGCTTATTCTTCCAAAAAAAAAAAAACCTAGCCCTAGAAGATATGCTTTTCCTAATTAAGGTATGGTGATGAGATCTAACGAAGTATAAAGAGGCATTGTCTCTAGGTGTGAGATACAATCTCAATATTATACGTTTATAATATTTGTATTTAAAGTGCTAACTTAAACATCAATGGCGTCTATTCTTGGTGACAACCCCGGAGCTCTGTTTTGCTGGCCTTAACAAAGTTCAACGAGTCGAGTCGAGTCGCATAAGCTGTTGATCCAATTTATTTGAATTACTGTTGAATTTACATTTTTTTATTTTAGCTTAATTGTTAATCGAGTCGAGTTCAAATGAACTTTAATCGAGCCCAACACGAGTCGAGCTCGAGTGACTTGACTTTTTGTACATATTTTTATTGTTTTTTTACTAATCAAGCCGAGCTCGATCTGAGCTTCAAAACTTATCAGACATAAAAAGATATTCAAGTTAAGTTTGATATGTTAACGAATCGAACTTGAATCAACTACCGAGTAGCTTAGTTCATCTTTCAGTCCTAATTGACCTCACACTAATATCTCACTCATCATTTAGACCAACCTTTGGTATTATTAATCCTTAGATCTTACTGGTTAATTTTCATTACATTTGTCAATTTCACATTGATTAATATAATCGTAGGATAAAAGATTCGATTTGATTTGATGGACTAGTTGTAAAGATTTCAAAGTAGCCAAAGTGGGACTCTGGCAACTGATTGATAGATGAAATTATATGTTTCAACTTTGTTTCGAATTTGATGCGAAATTCTATGTAGTCAATTTTGATAGTACTCAACCTCTTAAGATAAATGTATTTACTCCCTTTGATTATGAAACAATCCTACTGTAAGTATAAATCCTCAACTTATGAAATTGAAGTTGAGTTTGGTAGAATCTTCTCGGGTCAAATGTTACAAAGATAATAGTATTTAGCATAAAAAATCAAAGAAATTATGATAATTAGGAACTTAGTCATGACAAAATAGATACATTCTATGCTACATTCAGTGGATGACACTGAGTGGTTCATACAAATGTATGTTTCTTAACTTTTTAATTTTGTAATTTAATTTTCTCCACGTAGATAATTGTGGTAAAAAAAGAGAGAGAAAAACACATGTATCATATACTAAGACACCAATTATTTACCACATGTAACATGATAAGACCAAGTGCATATGAAAGTTTGAATGGAGGCATAGGATTCCTGTAATCTCTCTTTTTTAGGAGAGCGTGGAGGAAAGATGGTTGAAAGCGAAGTGAGGTGAAATTTCATACACCTTATGACCCTAAAAAGGTATACTAACCACATAAACCCTACATTCACATAAAGTTATTTATAACATGGGTTGGTGTAGTGGTTTGTCCACCACTACGTTCTTGAGTGGGGAGCGTATTTGACTCCCCCAGTGAAAAATCCCTTCAAGTCAGCGGCAAATTCAATACGGCGAAACGAAATTAATCTCATACCTAATATGATGTGAGGAAACCCGTGAAAAATAAAAAAAAAAATAACACAAAATTTAAAATATGCTTTGTTTTTATCCCCCCACGTGGGGGTCTTCTCACTTACTTTTTTCCTCTTCTTTGTTGGGTTAGGTATTTATTTTACTAACTTTTTTTTTTTTTTTTGGTTTGTTGTGTGTGGATTTATTTTACTAACAATGCACTGAACATCTTCGGAGAAATTGCATTTTTTCCCCATAATTTTGCCAAATTCAAATTTTTATGTCATTCGTTATGAATTTTTCACATTTAGTTTTATAATTTTCAATATGTCTCACATTTATAGTCTTAATAAGAAAATTCGTCTAAAATTTAATGGTCAACTCCATTAGTAAATATTCTGACCATTTTTTGGGAAGATTTTGTACGTGAGTAACACGTGATATTGAATAAAAATACCATGATATTGAATATAATATGTATATAAGTGCACTCATGCACGAGTTCTCTCAAAAAAATCCGGTCAAAATGTTAACTAATAGAGTTGATCATTAAATTTTGAACAAATAATTCGATTGGAATTAAATGTGAATAATTTATAACGAACGAGAACAAAATTTTAACTATTGGACTAAGTTATGGGACAACAAATGCAATTTTCCCAAACATCTATATAAGAGAATTAGTTTGATGGATCAAAATCAAATAAAATAAAAAAGTTATTTTTCATGTTTTCCGATCATTTATATACACATATACAAATATATTTTTAAAACAAGGAAATTGTTATTATAATTAAAGATGGAGACAAAATTTTGATATTTAATTATTTATCATTTTTCGCCGGCGAATTGATAAAATATAATTAGTTATTTGATTGGGGTTTTGGTGGGGGGGGGGGGGGGGGGGGGGGATAGAAAGTGGATTTGGTACTTTTGTCTATATGTATTTGCTATTCAAATAACTTTACTAATATATTTAGGGTAAAATACTCATCACTTTCCTATATATGCATCATTATTTCATGGCCAATCTTTCTATAAGGTCCAACTAAGTTTAGTGTATTAAAAGAGAAGGAGCGTAACTTAGATTTTTCATGGGTCCCTTTTGGAATATTGCAAAAGTATGATTGTACTTTTGTAATTTGGTGATTTGAGACAAGATCATACACAAACAACAAAACAAACTTAATCAAGCACTTATTAGATAATTAGGCAAAAACACCTTTTTCTCTGGAAAGTGTGTTTTGCTTAATAAACTTACCCTAATCAGGCAAATTTTCATATTGATTAAAAAAATATTAGTGACAAGATGTTGAGTAATTAATTATATTGAAGATGTTATCCATTCTATATATATATATATATATATATATATATATATATATATTAAGTGATATGATATTTTGTTTTGTCACTAACTAAAACAACTTTAACAAATTTAGTAAAGAGAATATTTTTCTAGCAATGGGTGAGCTATAGTTCAACTGGCAAAATTGAGACCTCACGATATTAGTGATGTTCGATTCTATGTCCACCAACATGTTTTTTTTTTTTTTTTACTTTCTTAATAGCAGTAACAAAAAGTATTTATATATTTATTAACTTTTCTAGATTAAGAAAAGAATCCAATTAAGTTCTTACTAAATGTGGTGCATAAACATTTTTTTATAAATTATGGAATAGTAGTATTTTATGATATATATTGTCTCAGTTACTTCAGTTAATTTGATCTGCAACCTCATTTTGAACTGCACTGGATTGAGAAATCTTCTAGATTTTTTTTTTTAATTTGTAAGTATTTTTATGTCGGACATGTTGACAAATCTTGAGATTATTTACTTTAAAATAGGATCACAGATGATTACGATCGATTCCTACAATATTGAAAGCTAAATATTTTGCATTAGAGTAATAATATAAAAGTAGACTTTTACGAGCTATATAATTATTTATCCTTTCTAATTTTTGTCCGTGTCCTCGACTTTCACTTCTTTCCGTTTCTTTTGGCCTCTTTGCTTGGCTCACTTTTTATCCTTTGAATTCAAGATCATAAAGATATCAATGGACCCAAATTTTTTAAGTATACAAAATGTTAAAAACATAAATCCATAACATTTATGATAAAATCATATTTTGTATCCTTAAAAAAGGTGAAATATTTCCAATTCTATTGGGAAAAAAAAATTCAAGCTCAAATTACTTTTTTATGACTCCTAATGACATTATAATCATAATCATTTGTATGATAAATCAAAATAGGTCATATCAAATAGACAGTTATGGCCGATGAAAATTAATTCTAATGGCGAAGTCGAGGCTCCAAGATATTAAAAATCTTGGTTCTACTCCCACCGAGAGCGTGTGGATTTTTTTCTACTTTTATAATAGCTGATTGTAATAATTGTTAATAGATTGTATTTTATCGCAATTTGTTATTCATGATCACGTAATCAATTATTAAAATAAACAATTATGATTTCACTCCAACTCGAAGCGGTGGGAATTCCTAAAGTAACATAAAATGACATCACAAATTTCCTTTTTCGATTTTTGTGAATGATGATGAGTAAGATAATTAATTTGTGCCAATGAGGCTAGCTTAGTTGGTCCAGGCTGAGACCCCATAATCAAGAAATTATGGATTTGACTCCCACTTATATATGTGAATTGTTTTCTCTAGTAGTTTGTAATAGTTTATAATATAATTGTTGACGATGCTTACTTGTAATAAATATTCTCTTACAATTGATGTAATACGATGATATAGTCATTTCTTTCGTAAAAGAAAAAAAGTTAATTAATTTGTATTTGTTAATTAATTTATATTTTGTAATTACAATAAAATTAGGATTACCTAGAGTGAAACATCCCCTGCACAAGAAGCTTATGATCTAATTAAAACTAAGTAATTTGATCACAAGCTCATTTAGCTTAATTAAAGTTTAGAGATGAGTGAAAGATAATTAGTAATCTCCTATATTCTTAATCCCCAAAGTAGGGACACTTGGCACATCCTTATTGGCAGAACGGACGCTCTACTTGAAATTATGATGAATTGAATTAACAAAAAGAAGGAAATTAATATATGGATTAAGCTAAGCCCCACATCACACTATATCAATCTCTTTCGGAACTTGGGCCTCACCAAGCTCCACTTTCACACTCCTTTCTTTTAACCAATGATGGTGTACCTTATGCTTATCACATAGGACATCCAAGTTCTTAAAAAAAAAAAAAAACAAGTGGAATTTATACATAAGTGTGTGTGTATATATATATATATATAATATTGCATGGTTAGGGTTTTATATGATCATTTCCTCTAGATAATATACATTCAAAATATATATACAATGAATTAGCTTCAAAGAAATATTATTTTGTTTCTTCTTCAAAATGGCGATCAAAGCTTGTTCTCCAATTTGCTTTTGAAATACGAAACGCACGATTTATCTATTCGTAGGGTACCTGTTTCATCATTGAGTATCAACTCATCCCTAAAAATGGACATCTTTGGCAAAATGGCAAAAATCGAACATGGAATTAGAGGGTTTCCTAGAATGATTGATAAAATTATCATTGAAGAAAGAAAATTTGGGGGAAATGAAAATCATGTATTATAAAAGAAAATTAAGTTACAATATAATTCTACTTTGCGGTGGGGAACCGCCATTGGAGCTAGCTAGTATATATCTAGGCCTATCGCATTGATTTGTATCCCCATAATATAGCTAAGTATTGAATAAAATGATACTCTCCTTTAATAGTTGCCCTACCATATGTTGAAGTTCTAATGATTCATTTGCAATATCTTGCTTTGATATCTTTTTATTAGCCAGGCTCCTCGTATAATGATTATCATTCTCGCATATCAAATTAAACAATATATATATATATATATATATATATGATATAGGTAAATGTGTACATTGCTCAAAGATAAAGATTCGGACAAAGTACATTGATGATTAAGTATTTCGGCTCACCTTCTTAGGATGAACCCCACAAAGGCATGAGTTCAATATTAGTTTAGATCGTGATTAAACCAAGCATTTAGGCATATTTGTGCATTTAATCCGGGAATTATAGTATGCTATTATATGGGCTGAGTTATGGCTCACATTTTGAAAACTTATAAAAATAGGGCTTTTCGTATTCTGGAGGGAGATGGGGTAAATACCCGATTAATCATTACCTTTGTGAGGGGAGGAGAGATTCATAAAATCATGATGCAGAATTCATGCATATCAATTTATTTGCATTTTCATGATTCATCTCTAGTTTCTTGGTTTTCTTTTTGTTAGTAGGAATACAGATCACAAATAGTTAAGGTACCATAGAATATAACTTGAAAGGCCATAAAAATACATTTATTATCCATATTTTCTGTTTCTAAATTTCTATACCGCTATGTCATGATCTGCTCATGGTACGTGAAATGCTATCAACTTCGGTATTACTTAATTATATATATGAAGCGCTATATTTTATATATATATATATATATATATGTGTGTATATGTATATGTATATATAATCGTATTTTGGCTTTATAACACCGTCATATATTATTATCCAAAAATTAACTCGGAACTCCACTTTAATAGTATATAAAAGAGGGTAAAATATATATAATGACGTTGTCATGACTATGAAATGAGTAATCAAAGCACAAATAACTGCCTTCAAATTCATCATTAGGGCAGTTGGCTCCCAAAATGAGTTTTTGAACAAACATTTGGGGCATATTGGACTATCACAAGATCAAGTTTTAATGAGCATGAGAAATAAAAATTAGATGATTAATCTTTTGTTATCACACGCACATTGCATATTTAACCGAATCTTTGAGGTACATTGAATGTTAAAAAGTGATCATGATTAGCTATACATTCTCCGACAAATGGCATGTTTGGCATGGAATTAAATTTTTATCTAATATTTTGGATCCTCTATCTTAATTTGTGTTTTATTTTGTATTGCACGCAGATATATTTAAGAAAATATTTTTTTACGCATAGCAAATATTATGTGAAACAAAATGCAAAATGAAACATTAAACTAGCTAAAATTCAATTATATATGTTGCGCACACATCAAAGGGCGATACTTGGTGGCTCCGGGAGTCCAACTCCTGGAGCCTACCTATCACACAAAGTGTTAAAATAAACTAACATATATATATATATATATGTATATATAAATTGGTGGACTCCACACATGTTTTAACACTGCGTGTGATTGATATTTTCCGAAAGTTGAACTCCCGAAAGTCATCAATTATCACCCCCACATCAAACAAAAAACAAAAGATAAAAAAATGTATAATCATTATGAGGGAGTAATTACTAGCTTATGGCAGTGTGTAGATTTTCTTGCAAAACGAAAAATGGCATTTAGTGTCACATGAGGAACTACTAAAGTAGGGTTTTATTTATTGAAGTTTGAAAAATAGAGAGAACAAGTGGAGAAAATAGCAAGCTTTTGCATAGGGTTCCATGACTAGTTGGTCCTTTGTCAATAGTTGTATATACTTATGTTTTCGGTCTTCAAATTTGAAGGCTGGCTTTGTGGGACAAACCACCACCGACCTGTCACCTCTACCACCACCGCCTCCCCCACTAAATCTTACACACTTCCCTTTTATGTGTTTTCTTAGATTCCCTCTTTGAAAAACATGTTATGTTTTAATATACATCCCAACACCTCTCTCTCTCTCTCACACACACACACACAAAAACACACACACATATATATATATATTAAAGGAATCAAATTAATTTGAACACTGACAATCTGAATGATGTCATATCAACAGTGACGTATTCAGTATGTTGATGCAGTAACATCCAAATTGTCTGATGTTCAAAATAATTAAATTTGCAATTTTAGGTATAAGCAAGAGTACCAAGAGTATATTAGGTGAATTGATTTTAATTACCAAATGATCTAGATGGTCTCACATCATAAACTTAGTAGTGTCATATTTACTCTGTTAACATGACAACATTATATTCCAACTATTTAATATAGGCAATACATGATGCCTATAATTTCTTTTCCCACAATTAACAAGTAAGTATGTCTTTAACTCTCGAAATAACATCTTCATTTTTAAGTCTGTACACTTATATAATCTCATACGTCAAGATATTTTGAGAGTGATGTCACCACCATCGTCGGCCCGCTAGGTTGGAGCATCCTTCTTCAAGCTGTGTATCGCCACTTCAAATTTGATGAAACGGAGACGGATCTAACGAGATGAAGACGGGGAGTTTTGTTTTCGTTTTTATATAGATTTTTAGATATTTCGTTTAATATTCTATTTTCTCTCGTATGAAAGCTTGTTTTCTCTCTTGATGGGGAGTTTTGTCTCTCATGAATAAGACTGTGGTCAATTGCACAAGAGTTTTCTTGTGTTCGTTTGTTAGTGTTGCAATCTTTAGAATTAAGGAGGAAATATTCACATTGATATCCTCCTGATCTATTTTCTTTATTACTGATTTTGTGCTGATTTGTAGAGATTACGTTCTCTTCCTTATTTAGCCCCAATTGTTTCCTATTTATTTGCATTCCTTGTACAGTTCAACAATACACAGAAAAATAGAAAAATATTCTCGTGGACGTACGTCTTATTGACCAAACCACATAAATCCCTTGTCTTCATTAAGCTTTTTCTTTAAAGTTTACAAAGTACCGAGTGTAAATGTTTTAATTATTTATTTATTAAAAAAAATGGCAGAAATCTCTTCTACTGCCTCTGACATCCTCGACGCCGAGACAAAAAATACACAGAACTCTGGTTCAACGAGATTCGGAAACTCTTCAGTTCAACTCACAGTTAAGAAATTGAACGAGGAAAATTATCGAGATTGAGCATGGTCCATTAAGTTAATACTCGATGGAAAATAGAAGTTAGGTTACCTGACCAGGAAAATAAAGCAGCCCACTTCTGGAAACATCAGATCTTGACAGAAATGGAGATCCAAAAATTCCATGGTAACGGCGTGGTTGGTAAACTCAATGAACCCAACCATTGGAAAAACATATCTTTCCCAACGATGGCTAAAGATGTCTGAGATGCCGTGAGAGAAACTTACTACGACGCTGAGAACGCTGCTCAAATTTTTTACCTAAAAACATGACTATGACAGATGAAGCAGGGCGAAAAGGGGGTGACTGATTTTTATATAGAAATGATGACTTTGTGGCAAAAATTGGACCTTACCATGGACGAACAATGGGAGTGCGCACCAACGACATTGTGCGATTCAAAAAGCAAGGTGAAAAATGTGAGTGTGTTCGAGTTTCTAGTCGGGCTCAATCGCAATCTTGATGATGTGCGTGGTTGGATTCTTAGCCGCCACCCCTTGCCAACGCTGAGATGAGAGAGGTGCTCGCAGAGGTCCGATGAGAAGAGGTGCGACGGACGGTGATGCTCCAAGGGCGAAGTGCAAGTTCAATCGATGGCGATATTGCAGCCCTAGTTTCATGTGGGAAATATGAGTCTGCTGGTAGATCCAAGCATGGGTCAAATTCCCAAGATGGGTTAAATGGGTAAATTCTTAAAGTTAGATTGGATGGGTCAAACTTGCAAAATAGGCCTAATTTTCAGAATGGGCCAGGCCCACTACTTCAAAAAAGACGCACATGGTGTGAAAAATGCAAGAAAACGGGTCATACGATAGATGTTTGTTGGGAAATTTATGAAAAATCGGCTGATTGAAAACCTAAGCAAAATAAAAGTCGAGGCCACCAAACTACTGTTCACCGGCGGAACAAAAAAAATCCAGGAGAGAGAAATACACAATTTAGCGGGGGCTTCAATTCTGAACAGATAGAGAAACTCTATGAACTTTTCTATACCTTTCAAGCATTGAGTCAGTCCTCCAATAACCCTTCTGCATCTTTAGTACAAAGAGGTAATTTTTTGCAAGCATTAAATATGAAATTTCATGCTAATTCTCCATGGATTACTGATTCGTGTGCATCAGTTCATATAACTTGCTGGTAATTTGAAAGTAAAAACTGCAGATGGGTCGCTGTCCTCAGTAGCTGGTAAAGGAGTATTTGAATTTTTTACTCCATTACCTTTGATTCTATATTACATGTTCCAAAAGTATCCTGCAACTTGTTGTCCATAGGTCAGTTGACTAAAGCCTCAAACTGTTCTGCTAAATTTTTTCCTTCTCACTGTGTTTTTCAGGACCTATCATCAGGGAAAACAATTGGCAGTGCAGTGGAGTGTGAAGGACTCTATTATCTTGAAGGCGTTAGTGTTAGTGTTGGTGATCAATGCCACACTTCTATTTGTGATTCCGTTCCCAAGTATAGTGAACTTCTTTTATGGCATTCTAGAATGGGTCATCCTAACTTTGAGAATTTAAAAAGATTGTTTCCTTCTATTTGTTTGAATAAAATTTTCAATGTGATTTATGTGAAATTGCTAAACATCACCGTGCATCTTTCCCCAAATCCACATACAAACCATCTATGCCTTTTACTTTCATTCATAGTGATGTATGGGGCCCCTCATGAACACCCAACCGAACTCACACAAAACAGTTTGTAACGTTTATTGATGATCACACTCATACTACTTGGGTTTATTTGTTGCATGATAAAATTGAAATTCATTCTGTGTTTATCCAATTCCATCATATGGTCCAAACTCAGTTTAATGCAAAAATTTAAATCCTTCGCACTGACAATAGCACTAAGTGTTTTAATAACATGTTGAGTACATATCTTGGTGAACATGACATTATTCATCAAAGCTCATGCGTTGATACTACCCAACAAAATGGGGTTGCAGAACAAAAAAACAGACATATTTTTGAAGTAGCATGTGCTTTACTCTTTACAACCTACATGCCTAAAAGTTTCTGGAGTGATGCTATCTTAACAACTACATATCTCATAAATCGTATGCCAAGTCGGGTCCTGCTTTTTAGCACCCTGTTGGAAAAATTCCAAGAATGTTTCCCTGTCTCTCGCTTATATTTCACTCTTCTGCTAAAAAATTGTGGGTGTACAACTTTCGTTCATATACATCATCGCACTAAATTGGACCTGCGAGCTACTAAGTGTGTATTTCTAGGTTACTCTCCTACTCGGAAATGATACAAATGTTACGACCCTGTCACTCGTAAGTTGTTTGTTAGTGTTGATATTACTTTCTTTGAGAATACATCCTATTTCCAAAAAACATCACCTCAGGGGGGGAATTCAAGTGAAGCTCGTTCTTTGGAGTTTAACTTTCTAATTCCTGAATCCACATCCCAAATGGTGAGTGGGCACCCTCACCAATCTTGAATTTTGTCTCACACTCGAGCCAAACACGGTTGAACTGATGGTAGACTCAAACACTCCCGAGTCTCTTTCCATTCAGGTAAATAACTCTGAACCCCATGAGCTGGACTTACCTATTGCCCTTCGAAAGATACCACGTTCTTGTACTCTCCATCCTATTTCCAACTTTGTCTCTTATAATAATTTGTCTACCAGATATTGTATTTTTTCCTCTAACTTTGACAGGATTTGGATACCGAGAAACGTCCAAGAAGCTTTTGAAATTCCTGAATGGAAAGCCGCTGTCATTGAGGAAATGAGAGCATTAAAAAAAAATGAAACTTAGGATGTGACTATGTTGCTTAATGGAAAGAAAACTGTTGATTGCAAATGGGTATTTACGGTTAAATACAAAGCTGACGGGACAATTGAAAGATATAAGGCTTGCCTTGTGGCAAAAGGGTTCACCCAAACCTATGGTATTGATTACACGGAGACATTTGCACTGGTGCAAAACTTAACACAATTTGAGTTCTTTTATCTTTAGCAGTGAACCTAGATTGGCCTCTTCAACAGTTCGACATCAAGAATGCTTTTCTCAATGGTAAGTTAAAGGAAGAGGTCTACATGACTCTACCTCCCAATTTCAGTAAGCAAGGTGAAGAAACTAAGGTCTGCAAGCTCAAGAAATCTTTATATGGTTTAAAACAGTCCCCCAGAGCTTGGTTGGATAGATTTGCTAAAGTGATAAAGGGCCAAGGGTATCAACAAGGGCAATCTGATCATACATTGTTTTTTAAGACATCTGGGGAAGGAAGAAAGACTATTCTGATTGTGTATGTCGACGATATTATTTTAACAGGAGATGACACATCAGAAATGGAAAAGACTAAAATGTATCTTAACTGTAGAATTTGAGGTAAAGACTTGGGCTAGATGAATTACTTCTTGGGCTAGATGAAGTACTTCTTGCCTTCTTGGGCATGGAAATTGCTAGATCTAGCAAAGGCATCAGTGTTTCCCAATGGAAATACGTCATTGACCTCTTAATTGAAACATGAATGTTAGGTTGGAAACCCAATGACACCCCTATTGAAGCACGTAGACATCCTACTGATGATGGGAAAAATGTTGACAAGGAGAGGTATCAGAGATTAGTAGGAAAACTAATTTATCTGTCCCACACCAGACCAGACATTGCATTCGCCGTGAGTGTGGTGAGTCAACACATGCAATCTCAAAAAGAAGTTCACTTAAAAGTTGTCTGCAAAATTCTCAGATATCTTAAAGGCTCTCGGGAAAAGTGAATGTTCTTCAAGAAATGCGAAAGAATGAAAGTTGAAATCTTTATATATGTAGATTGGGCAGGATCGACTAATGATAGAAAGTCCACTACCGGATATTGTACCTCTATACGGGTAACCTAGTCACATGGAAGAGCAAAAAACAAAATGTGGTAGCTAGGAGTAGTGTCGAAGTTGAACCCAGGGCAGTTGCACAAGGAACTTGTGAAGGACTATGGTTAAAGAAGCTTCTGGAAGAACTACGAATCAGTGCTGAGCTCCCTACAAAATTCTATTGTGATAACAAAGCAGCCATCAACATCCCATTCAATCCAGTTCAACACGATAGGACCAAACATGTTGAAGTGGACAGACACTTCATTATATGACATATGTTTCCATAAAAGATCAAATTGCTGATATCTTTACCAAGGGGCTACCAAGGCAAAGTTTCGAGGATTTCATGGGCAAGTTAAACATGATTAATATCTACGATCTAACTTGAGGGGGAGTGTTGCAATGTTTAGAATTAAGGAGGAAATATTCACATTAATTTTCTCCTGATTTATTTCCTTTATTACTAATTTTGTGCTGATTTGTAGAGATTTATGTTATCTTCCTTATTTAGCCACAATTGTTCCCTATTTATTTGTATTCCCTGTACAGTTCTAAAATACACAGAAAAACAATAAAAGATTCTCGTGGACGTACGTCTTATTGACCGAACCACGTAAATCCCTTGTCTTTATTATGTTTTTTCTTTAAAGTTTATAGTTAGTGTTTAAGATTTGTCATCTTGAAGAAATTTGATATTAGGTGTTTCAATTGTTATTACTATATCGTTAGAAATAGTCTAAGTTGTATTGTTCTTAATGTTGTAAATTTTTTGTTGAATGAAATATAACGACCTCTATTCCCTAAAAAAAAATCTTTATCCAAATGAATCAATTTCAAAAATTCAAAATAAGTTAGTTATCAATATAATTTGAATTCAAAATAAGTTTACAAGTATAATTCAAATTCAAATAAAAATAAATTCTCTATATCCATCGGACTTATAGTAATAGTTATCAGTCATTCTTTAATAACTATTTAATTAAATTTACTAATCATGTATTATTATTAATATAAATAATAAGATCTAATTATTTTAAAATAAATAATAAGATCTAATACTCATATAAATAAATTTTTCTATAATAACTGATGTGGGTAGAAATCCGTCTTTGGGCCAAGTTGGGTTGTCAATATCATATGGGCTCAAGCCTAATGGTTTTATGGATTTGGATCCTTCTAGAAGACCTCAATTTCGGACAGGCTTAGCTGGAGACCCAGATGGCCCGACCTACACAGGTAGGGCAACGCTGATTATGGACAGCTGGGAGACAAGATCCAATCAATCCTCTACCTTACCATATATAGACCTACGGAGATCCGACCTATCTTTCCCAATTATATCCGAATTGAGTAGCCTCATATGGATAGATTATGACTTATTCTTATTACCAAATGTATATTTAGCATAGTTGACCTACCCCATTTAACCCCTCATCAAATTTTGTATATATATCGACTCCAACATCAATAAAAGGATCCAAACTCTTTACCTCGTGGACGTAGGTCTAATTTTTGGATCGAACCACGTTAAATCTCTTGTCATTTACATTATTGTCATTATATTATATGTTAATCTCGTCATAATACTCATATTCTCCCATATATTAATATAAATATTATTGATGTGAAACTCACACACATCAATAACAAACAAAATTGAGTCAATTTTTCATTAGTAATAGTCACCTCTCATTTTTCTTTTAATATTTATTTCATTAATATTATCAATAGTGTTTTATTATTTTTTAAACAAAATAGATTATTTAATACTCATATAAAGAAATCATTCGATGATAATTATTTAAATTGAATTATTTTTTAATTTTTTTAGATTATAAATAAAAATTATATAATGTAAATATATATTTGTTTAAATATTTTTTTACATAACCAGTCTCCCGTGCCAGATTACGTCTAATAATATATATATTTTTGGTTTTACTTATTTTGATTGCTTGATGGAATCAAAACAATGACTCTTTTTTGGCGGGAGATTTCTCTATCAAGAAAGCGACGAATGAGATATTTCTATGCCCCCACCAATATTGCAATTAACTCCAAAAGGTACAGACAAGATATAAGCAGCCCTTTCCTTTCACTCCACGTGGCATCCATTTCCATCCACGTGGCTTTCCATCACATCAAAACTGCCGAAGGAGGATAAGAAGTTATAATCCAAATCATTGCTACATCATTTACAGCTATGCGACCTAGTTCAAATCATTTGTAACATTATCGGGTAACACCTTTTACAATATGCATAGTAGATGTGTGACAAATATATATATATATATAAATGGTTAAAATGCTCTGAATTGTGTATAGCGAATACATACAAAAGATTATATGATTGAGTTATAACTGTCAGATTAAAGAAAACCCCGTAAGAAACTTGTATTATTGAGTAATATATTTATAGAGATACATGTACTTTATAAACAAGAAACCCTACTATAAACAAGGAAAATATAAATAAAAGGAAACATAAGAAAAACTAAATTAACATAAATATTAGAAAAATATGAAAAGATATTCTATTATCTAACAATAACGACAATCCTATAGCCTATATATATATATATCATTTCATTTTAATCCCCAATTTCTTGTCACACATATATTAGTCAAGAAATAATTGAATTCTACAACAAATCAAACTCTTACCTAGCAAGGAGTGTTGAATATTCTTAAAAGTTTTAAGTTGAATTTGAGAGCATGTCTTTGGGCTTAGGAGATGGAGACACAAATAGGAAATTTCACTTGTTATCTTTAATTGGACTTTCTATTGTCATTAATAGAAGAAAACCGAGTAATTCACGGAGATAGAGAAATCCAAACTTTTAAGTCCTAATATAATTTAGGAAAATTTTAGCCCGCTCCATTTTTTTAAAATAACTTACTAATTATATGACAAGTGTAATACACTCTCCTTGTGAAATACATTTGGGTGCGACCAAGTCGGGTCTGGACTAGAATTTTCCTGTAATTTAACCAAATGATTAATGTTGAGAGTGGAAGATGTACAATCAGTGGGTGATTTGAAAATATAGACTTAAGAATTTTTTATGACGTCATAATAAAATGTGAGTGTAATAGTGGTACAAAGTTATCTAAACAACAAAAATACTTTTTTAATATTTCTAAAAAGATTTTAATAGTAATTAAACCAACTTTCTGACATCCTTAATTGATGTAATCATCTTAAGTTCTTGAGTATTTCTTTGCGGCAGACATAGATGTTGACTTTAGAAAAAAGTAATATTTAGTCAAATAATTCATTTATGTTTCCATATTATAAATTCATCTGCATAATGAAAATAAAAAACAAAAGGTGGTTTCATCTTCTTGGATTTTTCCTCAATTTTATGACCCGCATCACTTTCAAATTAAACGACAAAATCACAAAGCTAATCCACAAATTCAAAATACAGAAATATATCAGGAAATTAGTTAATTAATTATTTAGTTATCTCCATATCCTAATAAGCCTACCCTAGTTTAAAATTCTTTGTCATATGTTCTGGCGGCTTAATTTTCTTAATTCCCTTTATCCTCCTTGTTGAATTTTTTATTAATTCGTATCCTCCATTTATAAAAATGAATTATTTTTTTTGAACAAAAATCGGTATTATATATCATTCAATCGAAAGTTTACAAAGCTTTGGAACAATACAATTCATATCGACTCAAACGATGTTGTAAGAACATTTGAAACACCAACTATCAAGTTTCTTAAAAATAACATATTTTAAGAACTCACAAACTAACACAAGAAATTTTTTGTGCAACTCCTATTCGAGGAGAAAGATGAAACTCTCATATGAGAGAGAAAATAAATAGTAAGCAAAAAATCTAAAACGATATATAAAAACTTATGTATCACCCGTCTTCATCTCGTCAGATCTATCTCTGTTTAGTTAGATCCTTATCCGTTTCGTCCGATTTGAAGATGTGATGTACAACTTGAAGAAGGGTACTCCAACTCAACCCGCCGACGATGGTGGTAACAGTGGTGAAGTGGATGACTGTTTCACCAAGCCATCGTCGGCGGAGAAAAATAGAAGAAAAAAGAAGACCGGAGTTTAGACAGAGATGGAGAGAGAGGGAGGAGAGAGACTTAAATAGAATTATAAAAATGAATTATTATAGCCTAAAAAAAATGGAAAATAAATAATAAGAAGTACAATTTTGAAAATTTTCACATCGACTGGTCAGAACCAGCCTGGCCAGTGACCAAGATCTGGGAAATCATAAAATTCCTACCATTCTTTATATCACGTGGCTTGCACCCCTCAATATATAAAAATTCAACTACATTAAAACTGACATATATATATATATATATATATCCCATATATAAATTCAATTATATTAGATCAGGATACAGATCATGGATATTGAATAACCAAAATATACCCCAAAAGCTGCAATGTTTCAACTGAATTTCAAACTACCAAAAATTAAATTATAGATGCTTATTATAATAACACCGGGATTTGGAGTAACCAATTTTGTATAACTAATCTAAAGTTATTTCTGCATTATATTCCTGTAATACAAACACTTTTTTCAGAAAAGAATTTTTTTTTTTTGGGAGAACGCATATGTGTCTAAATTCAAAATTACGATCTTAGTTGAAATAATTAATAGAATGGAAATCATTTTTGATGATGAAGCTAGAAACCTACTTTTAGATTCAAGAGTATAAGCTTAATATAGTTAAAATTGCTAAGGTGTTTCTAAGATAAGTTTCGATATTGGAAGGTTGCACGTAGACTAATTTTTATGCACTTCAACTGAACCAATTTCTTTGATATGCAATTATAAAATTGTTGTGACCTATCCTACACGGGGAATGTGTTTTGATGGTCAAGTAATCGAATTGGCTTCTTAACTTAAAGGGTTGGCGTAGTGGCTTGTTCACCACTACGCTCTTGAGTGGGGAGCGTGTTCGACTTCTCTTAGTGACAAATCCCCTCAGGCCAGAGGCAGACTCAGTACCGCGAAGTGGGATTAGTTCCATACCTAATGTGGTATGGGAAACCCGTGGGAAACCAAAAAAAAAAAAAATCGAATTGGCTTCTTTACAAATTTTTTGAGAATCACGTGACAGACAAATTCTTGTACATCAACCTCGATTGTTAGATTCATATATCATATCATGGATATGATATGTCCTGTGACTAGCTTTAACCATCAAGATAACTCTAGTGGGTTAACATGCTAATAGTCGTTATACAAGAGGAATTGGTAGCCCGATAATGACACTGGTGCCGTACGATAAAATAAGTCGTTGGGTCGAGTCATTATATATATATATATAATTTGAATTTGTAGAAAGTCACATAACTACAAACACATAGTGCCACTAAAGATTTTCCTCAAAATTTTGAAAATCTAAGGCTGTGTTTGGTTTTATTTTGGAGGGTGATTTTGGTGAAACATTTTATTGGGAGATGTGTATTTTGGTGAAAATATATTTGATTTTGTTTTGAAGAATTAGTATTTTAATCATTTTTCGCGAGAATGTATTTGGATTAGCTATTTTGAAGTAATATTTTAGTGTTATTTTGGTGAAAATGTGTTTGATTTTGTTTTCAAAGGTAACAAAAATTACTGTAGCAGTTAAATCATATCAGTTTTTGTCTGAAAAAGTTATTTTAATGATTGAAAAATATATTATAATATTAGTTTGAAATTATTATAATATAAATGAAGGATTATTTTATATAATTATATAATTTCTAAAATAATTATTTATTCATATATTATTTTATAAATAATTAAAAAAAGAAAAGAAAAAGAAAAAAAAGGGGGGGTTGGGGAACAGTGTCGTCTTCCCCAACCCCCAACACACACAAAAAACACACAGACACACACGCACACAGACACACACACACGAAAACACACACACAGAGACACACACACACACATGAAAACACACACACACACACGACAACACACACACAGAGACACACACACACACACACACAGAGAGACACACACACACACACACGACAACACACACAGAGAGACACACACACACATGAAAACACACACACAGACACACACACACAACAATACACACACGCACAGAGACACACCCACACACACGAAAACACACACACACACAACAATACACACACGCACAGAGACACCCACACACACGAAAACACACACACAACAATACACACACGCACACAATAAGGAGACAGAGAGAGAGAGAGCGTTCTGACCTTTTTGATCAAACATGGGCCCCATATTTGGCCAAAAAATACCCAACCAAACAAGTTTTGAGCTGAATTTTGGTGAAAAACCCAACCCAAAATAAAACCAAACAAAGCCTAACTTTTGTGAGGGTAAGATGGTGTAATAGTTGAGTCGCGAACATTATCAAGTACTCGCATTCAAATACATTAGCGAGATACATTAGATATCAACAAATCACCAATCCACACATGGATTGAGAACTATGACATTAGTAGATGGAACCAAGTCTTTAAATGAATTGAGTTGAGTTGAAAATATAAAGTATTATTTAAGTATATTTGATATTTTTATCTGAGTTACAAAAATTCTACTTGAGCTTAATTAAAATTTGATTGATGATCTAATCGAGCTCTACAAGTTTTAATCAAGTTGAACTCAAGTAATTTGATCATTTCCTATATTTCAATATTTTGCAATTCATTGAATCGAAGTTGATCTGAACTTCAAATTTTATCTAACCTAAAAATAGGTTCATGAATCATGACCACACTAAGTGATGGTGAATCGAACTTCAAATTTTTATATGAACTGAATTTAAACGGATTTCAACTTATATAAATGATCATTTATTAATCGAGTATTGAGTTAATTTGATTTTTTACCCCCAACTTAATTCTAGCTAGGCTGGTAAACCAGTCGAGTCGAGTCAAACAAGATGATGTTCAAGCTTATTTGAATTATTATAGAGTTTCAGAATTTCTGTTTGAGTTTGGTTTGATTGTTAATCTAGTCAAGCTCAAATGAACTTTAGTCAAGCTGAACGCGAGCTGAGCACGGGTAGTTTGATTTTTTTCACATATTTTATCATGTTTTTACTAATAGAGTTTAGCTCGAGACGAATTTCAAACTTATAGAATACATAAAGAATTGTTCAAGTTTGGTTTAATTTTTAACAAACAAAGATCAAACAAACTTTTATTGAATAATCCCAAATCAAATATAGAATAATTTGATTCGTCTTTCGCCTTAATTATAGCTTCAAAACACACATATGCAGTGAGAGTGAGCGTGGAGTGGGGGGCTATAGTCTATGCTCCCATCATTAATGATAACACTTTTTCATGGATTTCAGCGTTATTTTATTTATTTCTTTTTTCTCTTTTCAAACTCCCCATTCATACCCGCGCTCAAAAGCAAGAAACAATCCGTTACATTATATTCTAAAAAATTAAATAAATTCACATCACCCCACATTTTTTCCATTTTTTCAAGAGAGAGCGCCTCTCACTTTTACACACCATCAAAGCAACCATCTTTTGATCATCATTTAGAAAAAAAAAAAAAAACACAATCCCATGTTTTATTTTTCACTTTTTATGTAATATAACATTCTTGGATTGCAATTTCTACACTCCTTCTCTCTCAAATCTCGATGCAGATAACTCTATTTATTGAAAAAGGTTAAAAAAAATTTTAATCTTTTTGAAGGGTTTTTCTAAAAATTTGATCTTTTTCAAGGGTTTTGTTTTTTTATCTTTGTCATATAATATTCACTCCCAAAAGAAAAAAAATCTCTCTTTAGTATGCAAGAAGGAAGAGAATATGAAAAATAAGGTAAATAATAGCTCAAATAATGGTGAATTGCCAAAGCTGAAGGAAAGGCATATTGTTTCTTGGTCTCAAGAGGTAAGATTTTTCATATATATACATACATATATATATATTAATTTATGTTTCCTGTTTAATTCCTGATTTAAATAGAATATGGATTGTTTGGTTTATAGGAGGATGATATCCTGAGAGAGCAGATTCATGTTCATGGAACTGACAAGTAATTCTTGATAATTTTATTTAGTTTTTATTTGATTTATTTGGTTTTTATTGATGTAAGAATATGATAATTGAGTGTGATTTTGTGATAGTTGGGCAATTATTGCATCAAAATTCAAGGATAAAACTACAAGACAATGTAGAAGAAGGTTTGTTGAGAAATTAAATTTTGATAGCTATAATTCTTCTTACCCTGTTTTTAGTATTGAATTTGTTTAATGTTTTAAAAATCTTATTTGATTTTGAGTTTGGTGTTATATAGATGGTTCACTTATTTGAATTCTGATTTCAAGAAAGGTGGATGGTCACCTGAGGAAGATATGCTCTTATGTGAGGTAAATAATTTATATTTTCGCGAAAATATTTAGCTTCAAATCAAGATGAAATCTTTCTTGGTGAGATTTTCAACGATTATCTGATTTAAGCGTCGGAGGGTCTTTGCAGGCACAGAAGATATTTGGAAACAGATGGACTGAGATTGCAAAGGTGGTTTCAGGAAGGTAACGTATAATTACATGCACATTCTCTTACTTATTGAGTACTTACAAAGATCTCCTCGAGGTTTTGTAAATTACTGCAACACCCCTATTAGATCTGACAGCTCGAGAAATAGGGGCGAAATTGTAATCTGTTCAGACAGTGACTTGTAATATGCTTTTACTGATATGAGAAGTTATGGTAATTTTTCGAACTTTAGGGTGTTTTTCTTAATTAAAATCTTATGCAGGGGTGTCTACGTATTTTACCATATAGCACATTTTGTTTGTGTGGAAAATTAGTTATAAGAGATTTGTTTTTGTATTGTAGAACTGATAATGCTGTCAAGAATCGCTTCACGACTCTGTGCAAGAAGAGAGCAAAGCGTGAAGCGTTAGCGAAAGAAAACAGCACAACTTCTTACATAAACCTAAACAACAAAAGGGTTATATTTAGAAATGGCCTCAATGCAGATGGAGGATCCGAAAGTGTTAAAAAGATAAGGTATATAAAATGTAACTTTTAGTTACTTTGAGAAGATGTTTTTGTAAAATAACATTCTACTGATGATTCAGGACTTATATCACGGAAAGTTGCAACCAAGGAGAACAATTAGCCGGTGAGTGTGGTGTTGCAGAGAGAGCTTTTCTTATAGTAGTAAAGGACTGTTTGCAAACTCTGATATCGAGTGATTCTTAGATTCTAGCTCAAAATAAGTAATTTTGTCGCGTTTGCAAATTATGATCATGATTTTGATTATCTTAAATTAATCTCTAGATAGTGATAATCTATAAAAGTGGTACGAGGATGCTTCAAAGTGATTCTTGTATTTTTGTAATAAGCTGATTGTGAAGTCATATTTTTCTTCAGTTTTTTTGTGAATAAGCTGATTTGTGAATCACGTTTTTTGCAAACATTTTCCTTCAACCTTTTTCCACTTTTCAATTGTGTTTGCACATACTAACTTCTTTGATCTCACTACTTTTAAACACTTCTTCGAATCAGACTTTTTTGCAAACACTCCTTAACTCTGTTATATTGCTTATGAGCAACCTAACTCATGTTAGAAGGAAATCGACAAGTAAAAAAAGAAAATCCATCCTTGGTGAAGATATAAATGTGTAGTGAGTGATTCTCAAAGATTCCTGGGATTCCAATTCCTGGATTAATCACGAACGTCTGTCTACGGTGGACCTTACACAAGAAGTTTGTGATTGGCCTCTAGCTGAGGCTTAGGAGAATGATCTCTGTTGAGTGTGCTCGGATCTTGTTCGAACCGAAGATGATATATTTTTCGGTTGTTACTCAAATGCAGATGAAAATAACAAAACTCAACGGACATTTCTTAAGAAGGATGATCCGAAGATGCTTGCATTGATGCAGCAAGCAGAATTGCTGAGCTCTCTTGCAATCAAAGTTAATACAGAGAAGACAGAACAGAGCCTTGAAACTGCATGGATGGTAATTACAAAGAGTTCTGATATCAGAAAACGTAGAAATTCTATTCAAAATGTTTACTTTAAAATAAATATAATTTGCATATTTTAGGTGCTTCAAGATTTTCTGAAGCAAAACAAAGAAAGTGATCACTTAGATGCTAATTGTCAATTTGAGAAGCTCCAAGAGTTGATGGAGGATTTAAGACCATCTTGGAGGTAAAAGACTCGGGTTTTGTCTAGAAACTTCTCATTCGTCTCCACGGTATCTAACTGGTAGTTTATGCAGGGAGCACAAAATGTATGACTCTTCCCCAGCCAGCTCCGAGTATAGTACAGGATCAACCCTTCTGTGTAATGCGCCGGTTGATAAAACAGAAGAATGTGAAGCTGAAATATGTGTGTTAAATCAGAAAACGAGTCATGAACTGCAAAAAAATCAAGATTGTGTTGCTGAGGAAAACGGTATGAACGAAGGTAAAAATAGGGATAGTTACATGCACATCCCCTCACTTATTATGTAATTACCACCAACCCCCTAGAGTTTGCAAATTACCAACACAACCCTTGTCACGGGTGAAATTGTAATGTGCTTTTACTGACACAAGGCAAGTTATAGTAATTTTTCAAACCTTACGGTGTTTTTCGTAACTAGGTTCACATACTGGGGGTGTTTACGTAATTGACCGTTATTAACTTAGAGTTGGTAAAAATAATGAGTTATAGTTTCTAGCTAATGATATTTCTATTTTAATCTCAGTGAAGAACATATGTGAATATTCTGATACAGAATTTGGTTCCCCTCTTCACGTGACACCATTGTTTGGAGCATTGGCAGCAGCAATTCCCAGCCCGGAATTCTCAGAAAGCGTAAGAATCCTAAGCTTTAAATTTCCTATTGAGTAGCATAAAGACATATGTAATGCAAAATTTTCAGTCTGTTTATGCACATATTGTTATTAGGCCTATAATTTCAAACTTAGGCCTCATTTGGAGTTGATGATGGGATCGGTAGTATTGATCGGATAAAGAATGATCAATACCTTGACATATGGAAACCATAAGATGTGGGAATCAAGTGATTGCTTACTAGGATTAAATTCAATAGTCTACCTAGGAAATATTATCTACCTTTTGGCATAAAGGATTAATACATTGACATATGAAAATTACAAATATGCCCATTCTACTTAACGAGCACAATGCTTTCAAGGGGTAGAGAAGTCAATTGCCACAATGCGTTTCCGGTCCCTCCTTTCGTGATTGGACAATCTCAACCTTCTACACCAGATTACTTATCAATTGAAGTCAAACGCTTGATGTGTTAGGATAATATTGTCTATCAAGGCTAATCCGATAATCCAAATGAGGCCTTAATGTATAGAGGAGCCACTTAGCTATGAAGCTTCTTTCAGAGCCATCTCATTACCGTTATACTTTTGTTTAAAACTTTTGTTCATTCTCTTATTTCTGCAGGAAAAGCATTTCTTAATGAAAACACTAGGAATGGAGTCGGCTTCCGCGAGCCCAATCACGAATCCTCCTCAACCTCCACCGTGCAAGAGATCCCTCCTCCATTGTCTATGATCAGTCACTTCTCGTATAAAATAGTGCGTTTTTGTTTCTCTTTTCTTTGTTTTCGGATTGCAGCCATCTCGACCTGAGTTTTTACAAATAGGCCTTTGAGTATCTGCTTTTCCATCTAGTTTGCTATGGGGCATTCTAGTTTTTTTCTTCTGAAGATGAGTCCTTTCGTATGGTGTGTCATTCTTTTGTTTGTCTTTTCATCGAACTCGGATATGGCTATCCGTTGTTCCTAGAAGTTCTTTTATGGCTGGATAAGCCTATTGTACAGATAGAACCAACACTAAAAATTTCTTACTTATTAAGTGTATCTATACGGTGGCATCTCGCTGCGATTACCCTTTAAAGAGATTAAGAAGAAGGGAGAAAAAAAAGTAGAAGAGGATCAATTAGACACCTCTTTTGCAATATTTTGGTGTGCAGAGTTGCTATGTAATAAGTTTCCATAGTAGTTCTATTTTTTCTCTCTTTTCCTCCCTTTGTTTGATGTAATACATACTTATTGGATTGGAGAATGTAATAGAACTACTTGTGTGCAGAAATGAATGCATTTCTTCCTTATCTAGTCTACTATTCTCAGGGCTGCAAGTTGAGTCGAGTCAGCTCGACTCGGGCTCGAGTTTTATTTCTATTGCTTCCTATTGCTGAAATGTGAATTTAGAAATGCATATAATAACACAGACAGGAATATAAATTGAACACGAATGAAAACATATGTCGTATCGAAGTTTTTACTTACAGGAGAGTACAATTTGAAGCTTTCTTTTGGGCTTCTCTTCTTTCTGTCAGATATGTATCCTTTGGGGGGTGGTGGGGGTGTAGGTTGTGGGGAAGAAGGAGGGGCTAAGGCCAAAGAGATCTGTTATTTAACCTGGTCAAGAGAACAAGTGTGATCATCACCAAAGAAAAAGTGGCTAGTAAAAGAATGGAGGGAAACCTGTACAAAATAAAGTTTTCTTTTTCGAATTTACCCAAAAAACCTTAGATTGCTCAGCATCAAGAGGCTGGATCATGAGGGCAAATTGGTAAGTTCATGTTTATTGGGACATCAATAATGAGACAACTTTAATTAACCAATTTCTTAAGATTATTGCCGCTGGTCCACACACTGTCAATAGTCCTATCCAATTCGATTGTTTTTAGGAGTTCTCGAAATATTAATTATTGTTGTATATGATTTATCCGTTCAAGAAAGGATCATGCCATTTAGATTAACTAATAATAAAAGATATCAAATTTCTATCAACGTAATTTCTATAAACGTAACTGAAAGTTCCAACCAACAAGAATCCTAATGAACCTAACAAAACGAAGAAGGGCCAAACCGGTCATTTCTGAATAACAATTGCTAAAGGACCCAATATTGCGACTCTCCGTTTAAATTATTCCGGTGAATTTTTTCTAATCCGATCTTTATTAAAAAGTTAAAAAGAACGGAATCGAGTATTTCGGATTCAAATTGTGCAAAAAGTCAGTGTCCACGACAAATTGCAACCACATGTGGGGCCCGTCATTACATAACGTTGCAAATATACTAAAACACGAAAACTCAAGACTCCATAAGAATCACTATCTACAATCTTAAGCTAATTAATATATCATCTGTTCTTGATAGATCCATGGTAGCAAATACATATAATGCCCTCACAACATTGAGGAAAACTTCCATCGTCATAGCTAGGTATGCTAAACTGTCACAAGAAAATGAGGCGACAAGAATCACATACCAAAAATTCCGCTCGACATGTCTATTGCTATAAAAATCTACTCCTATACCGACTAGGCCTTAAATCACGTCGGATTTTATAAGAATGAAGAAGAAAAGGCTACTTACTTGGTAGTATAATGTTTTCTCTAAACTAGCTTTATGCAGACTTCCTTTTCTTCTGCATTTTCCTCAACTTCTTCGATTTGAGGTAAATCTGATACGATAATCCAGAGAAGACCATGATAACACTTCCCCATTGCTTTCCGGAGAGGGGATTTCCACTCAGCAGCGAAGACACAACTATGCTAACAAATTTACGTGTTGTGGTAATAGTTGTGTTAGTTAATGAACCAAATCGACTTATGGTCAAAAATATGAAGTTCTGCCCGACTGCACCACACAGACAGTAAAGAAAAATGTCCCATGCTGCCTCCGGATGCTGCTTGCAGAATTGAATTGTGTAGTATCCAATAGCGTTTGGATAGCCGAACATGAATATCATATTGTAAATGGTTCCCCATAAGTTCATTCCTAGCATTATGTTCCATGCACTTGTCTTGGGGTACCTGGATAGCAATGTCGATTTTCGTCAATTAACTAAGCAATTTAGGGAAAATGTTTGTTTGGACCAAGTGTTCATACAACAAACGATCCAGATCAAGCAATGTAACCTCATCATGATAGTGGATGCTGACATGGCTTGATTTGGACTGTTTGATGTTAAACACGTGATCCGCTCAAGCATGTTCCACAATTTGGTCATATTAGCTCTAAGTACAACTTTCTAAAAGATTTGGTGAAATTAATAAATCATAAAATGCAGTCATACACCCATAGAGACAGCTTTCGTGTATATTGACTTTGTGACAATATTAGCTCGGGAATAGAAGAGATTAAGGGAGGACGAAATTACGTTACCTAGCAGTAATTGAATCTTGAGTCGCATTGGTGAATCCATCAAAAGCAAGGTTCAGAAAACAAAGACCATACCCTATTGGGGCATTTGGATTCGCTAGTTTGCTTATTGTCTTCGAGCTAGTCTAAAATGAGAATGCAAAACTCAGAAAACAGAAGCGACCAAGCTGAAGGAGTAACAGTATATATATAGTCCGTGGTCGACCGATTTTAAGACTGAGATATCCAGCCGGACCAGTGAGCGAAGTGACTATTCAGTTCGAAGGAAAGATAAACAATATTTACCTTTGAAAGTGCAAAAGCGGATACACCTCCAGCGACGAGCAATGTGCAAACATATTCGGGAAAGGTATATTTAATCCCATACACTAGTGTGCCCATCAGCATCACTGCACAAAGAAAAATCATTTATAAGATGATAGCTATGAGCTTTACAATTTTCTCCCCAACATAAATTACCATAAGCAGGTTTCCTGCTAATAATGGTAGAGAAAACCCAGGCTAAAGTTCACCATGGAAAGTCAAATCATTTAATTCAGTTACTTTGAAATGAGAGCTTTAAATTGGAATCACATTTGGGATTACTTTTCCATCGTTCCAATAGGAACACGAAATATATGGCTATCAGGACAATTTGGTTCATAAAATAATGCCCTTATGTTTCACTCAATAGAAAGGCTAAAGAGTTGGTAGTTAGCAATAATTGACGTCAACACTCACCTGGAATCATTTTCGAGGATTTTGCCAGCACCTACGAATAACAAAGCCCACATCAGTCCAAAAACTTGTTCGACCTTAAAAAAGGCATAAGTTATATTATCCAAACTTACGGGCATAGCACTGGGGAAGAATGTTATCTTGACAATATAAGATAGTGGACACTTGAGACTAATCTATCATCATTTGATCAAATATCTTTCGATGTTGTCTTTTTAATTCCCTAATGTATGAGCTGATATTTCCGAAAAATCAGCCATTATCTCTGATACATCACTGATGATACATTATGGTGTGTTCTCATGGGGGCAACAATGTACATACAAGAAAAGTCAAAACTAATTGACCGGGAAAATCAATCGTGAAATGGTGCAAATTATCTAAAGCCAAAAAGAAATAGAATCAAAAATTTCCAACTTTTCAACACTTGTGAACGAAATCGACAGAAAGTGCGGAGCATGCTAAGAATCTTGAACATGCCTGAGCAGGGTAACTAATGTACTTCAATGCTTCAATCCCCATAGCCGGGCCGATTGTGTTTGTAATACCAGCACTCCAATAGCTCCACCATGGAGCACCGCCGGTGCCACCATTTGACCAAATCTTTATCACTGCACAATAATCACACTCGAACAGATAAGCATCCAACAGAGATACAGAGAGAATAGCTAAAACAGAAAACGATACCTCGGTAACTTACTCAAAAAAGACCATAACAAACATACTACACTTTGTGCTAGGTTCAAAAATGCCAAGTGCTCAAACCTCTTCTTGTCAGGACCAAATCTCTTTGTCGACCTAAAACAACATAATCACCAAATTTCAAGTTAAATATTCCGATGTGTGAAAAATGCATTGCAGAAACAAAATCATAAGAACACGTAAATGAGCTACTAAATCCACAAGCACTAATTCACACTTGGAAAGATAGCACTTATGTGTTGTGATGTCTTAAAATCCTAGGCCCAAATTCAGCATAAGGCCCATAATCAAAAGGCCGATTCCGCACAAGGTCCATGATTCAAAGTCCTAAAATTCAGGTTTCACTTCATACTTTTCACATTCATTGTTTTCTGTATCTCTTTCCGTTAATGGTGAAATTCTTTTCTCCTCTTCAGTAGGCAATTGCAGAACCACGTAATTTCTCGTGTTCTCTTATTATCGTGTTTGTTCTAACATTACGCTTAGAGCTGAACAATTAACGAAATAGGTAGTAAAATCTCAATTTCCCCCCAAATTAATTATCAAATTTTAGCTTTTTCTCCTTTCCAATAACCTCTATAATAAATTTCATTAAATTACAAAACAAAAGCATAATTTTGTCCCCCAAACAAATCAGTATTGTCGCAGAAATAATCTACAACCTCTACCGAAGACAAAATTACAGCAATCATTAGAGCTAAAATTCATCCAAACTACAATAAAATTAAAATGCTTACACGGTCTCCTGAAGAACGCCTTGGTAAATGTACGCCGCCCAAATGCCGGCGACACAAAAGGCCAGGAGAAGAATGCGGCGGAGACCGCCGCCGCTAGACTCCATTAGCAACCGAAAATACTACCAGATCGCCGCCACGGCGCCACCGCCGATCGCCCCAACGCAGCTCTTCCGATGATCGTGTTTTTTTTTTCCTCGCAACTGCTCGGTCGGTTCTGTTTGTCTGGTGCGGGATTGTATATAAATTACGTGGGTGTCCACGTGGAATGTTGTTATTGGTGGAATGAGTTGCGCTGCAATGTGATTGGATGGAAGGACGCATATACATACATTGTTCGCGAATTTGTATCCGGGTCGGGTTGTGGATGTTGATGCGGGTTATGGTTTGCCACTGGATTGGGCTTTCAGAAAATTTGTAACCCTGACATATTGAAACTTTATGGGCCTAGCTTGGGCTTCTGTTTGAATAGTATTCTTGGGCCGTCCTAATTTATATAACAAATGTTCTCTTAGGACATATATATATATATATACCAACAAGTGGTTGGTGTGAGTGGTTCGACACTCTCATCCTTTAAATAAAGGTCGAGTGTTCGATTCCTTGTGGATGGAGTTCTACTTATTGGGAGCACTTTACCCTTTTATGGGCCGACCCAGTGCGAACAGGATTGCCCAGCCCAATATGGTTAAGGAATATTTGTGGCTTAAAACAATATATATATATATATATATACCATAATACTATATTATATATCATAATACTACGAATACGTGTAAAAATTTGGCAACAATGTCCTGGCATTTAATCTGACCTAGTTTACATGAAAGAATAGTTTCAATTAGGAGCTTTGAGAGTTCGGTAGCGGTATAATTGCAATTATTAATGTATAGAGATTGTTGTGTTGTTCAGATATATAAATGATCATGATTGTCTAGAGATTTTGAATCCTAAAAACTTTAAGAATGACCATGTGTGTGAAGCCACGTCAAGGGGAGTTGGGTGATCAATATGACCATATTGAAAACATTTTTGGGAAATCTCTTTATTCGTATCTGACAGTATCTTCTGACATAATTAGTCCTGGACATTCAGGACTCAAATATTTTGGGTGACCAATGGCTTTTGCAACAGCGTCGGGCAATGCACAGTGTAGGAGGTGGAGCTCAAAGCTATTCTTAGAGGTCTTAAGCTGGCTTGGGCACTCAAAATTTCGCAACTTATAGTTGAATCGGACTCATTGGAAGCATGTACTTAGTGTCATGGAAGGACACTTCTGCCATCAATATCTTGACATTATTGATAAAATCAAGAAGATGCTAACCTTGCCTTGGCAAATTGAAATCATACATGTTTGGGCTGAGTCAAATTAAATGGCGAAATTGAAATTTAATTAGATCGAGTCCTATTATCAGGAATCCCAACGAAAAGGATGAGCGAAATTTTGGATAGAGATAAGACCACACTAATTGGCCTCATAACGTAACCATAGACTCGAGTTTGTCGAGTTAAGATAATAGGTAGCACCCTCTTTTGGAAAAAAATAAAAAAAAAAATTATATATATATATTGGGAGACCATTTTTCTTCTTTTTATTATTATAATATGCACATGACATGCACGAAATTTTTTAGAAGATATACATGTGACAAGCATTTTATACACCTGATACGTCGATAGATATTAAATAGAGTAAAAAGATAAACTATTTATTTAAAATAGAAGAATTAGTCAATGCACAAGGACTAGTCTTTTAGCTAAAGTCTCCTCTAGTGGCCCCTATTTCTCACAACACCAATAACGTAAACGTTGTTGGGGGATTATTAATAGTTTAATACACGTGTCTGTCATTAGAAACAAAGAATTATGTCACTGTAGCAGTAAACGCCCTAGTCAACGATGGTTGTACTAAATTACACAGTCTCCCTCAATTATTGTGTAATTACCAAGAATACCCTCATTAATTTGAAAATTACATAAAGACTCACTTATGTTAAGACATTTTTTACAATCACACTCCCGGTGTATTCAAAGTTTTTTTACAGTCTTATCCCCCGTAAACCTTACAAATAAATCATTGACGGTTTGTATTGACAAGTTTAGACGAGTGAGGGGGTTTGTTTGATAATTATACAATAGTCAAGAATGTATATGTAATTTTCCCTAATAATTAATGATTTCGTGGACTAGCTGGTAATTGGTCCGGTGTGAATAGGGTTGCGCATCCTCAGAAATTTGGTCTAACCCTTTTTTAGTTTTCAGTATTAAAATTCTTCACCAACAGCCGTTGGTGCAGTTGGTAAGTACCGGGCTCCTTCCAGTCAGATGGTTGTGGGTTCGAGTTACCTCTGCCGATCTGAGGACAGCTGTTGGTGGGCGATCTGTAAGTTTCCCAGCGCCGTAGAAAGCGTGTGGCATACCCTGGCCCGGGTGGGGGACCGGCACCGATCCCACCCAAACTTTTTTGTACCAAAAAAAAAAGTATTAAAATTCTTCAAGTTAGCAGTGCGTCTTATTAGGCTTTTTGCGAGAAATATTTCATTCGATTCCCACGGTAAGAAGAAGGAAAGGAGGTATAATTGTATGGCTAAAAAAACCACTTAAGGTTGGCTTTCATGAATGTTAAATTAAAGAAACATTGACATCCTGAATTTGATGATGTTGGGATTCCACCATGTTCCAAAGTATGTTCAAAACCTTTGCAAATCCTTAGATTGTAGGAGTAGACGTGGTGATGTTGATATGGACCGGGTTCAATGAAGCCAGTATATTAAACATTATGTTGGGAAAGAGTGCCAATATGACAATGACACTGGCGCAACGCGGAAGCGATATAATTCTTTTCCCCACTAACTGGATAAAAATGGGACCACACCAACGATAGTACGATAGAAAGAAATAGAATAAACAAGACAAGAGTTTTTACGTGGAAAACCAAAATCGGGAAAAACCACGGGACCGAAGTCGAAAACCTCCACTATATCAATAATGGGCTTACACAATTTCTCCCTAAACTAATTAGGAGATACACCAAATCTTCAAGGGAATATCCCTTGGATTACAAATACATCAAGTTTAGAAACTTGGAATTGTAGAAAAAAATAGAACACTCCTCTAAATCTTATTTTTCTTCTCCCAATTTTTCCCTCCTTTTTTTCTCTCTTTCTCTCTATTTCTCTCTCTATCTCTCGTTGATGGTGTGTAGAGAATGGCAAAGAGAGCCTCTATTTATAGGGAAAATGCATGACAATTTTCAACACTTATTATGTCATGTCATATGTCATTTACCCCTTTTTATTTTCAAAGAAAGTGGCTGCAAGTTTTTTAACAAAACCAGCCACCTTTATATGGCCACCCACATGGGTGGGACCCAACAATTCTCCCCTCCAACTCATGTGGGGGGCACAACCAAGTCTGCTTTGCTTTTACAGACTTCAAGTTTTTCCCTTGGCAAAGACTTCGTGAGCATATTTGCGCCATTATCATCCGTATGCACTTTATCTAGCTGTATCAACTTTTTGTCAAGAACATCCCTTATCCAATGGTATCTCACTTCTATTTGTTTGGACCTTGAGTGGAAAGTCGAATTTTTACTCAAGTAAATCGCGCTTTGACTGTCGCAGTAGAGCCGGTACTTTTCCTGCTTCAAGTCCAACTCCTCTAGAAACTTCCTTAACCACAACACCTCTTTACATGCTTCAGTCACAGCAATGTACTCGGCCTCTGTTGTGGATAATGCCACACATTTTTGAAGTTTCGACTGCCAAGAAATAGCTCCCCCTGCAAAGGTAATCAAGTATCCGGATGTGGACTTCCTGGAATCAATGTCTCCAACCATGTCTGCATCTGTGTACCCCTCTAAAATAGTTTGGCCACCACCAAACCTTAGACACAATCTCGAAGTGCCTCTCAGATACCGCATTATCCATTTCACTGTTTCCCAGTGATCCTTGCCAGGGTTAGATAGATAGCGACTAACTACGCCAACTGCATGAGCAATATCGGGTCTAGTACAAACCGTAGCATACATCAAACTGCTAACTGTAGAAGCATATGGTATCTTCTTCATCTCTTGTTTATCTTCCTCACTTGTGGGGCATTGTGCGGAGCTGAGTTTGAAATGACCCGCAAGTGGAGTACTAACCGCTTTAGATTTACTCATGTTGAATCTTTCAAGAACTTTCTCAATGTACTGTTCTTGAGATAACCAGAGCTTCTTGTCATCTCTATCCCTAGAGATTTTCATTCCAAGGATCTGCTTAGCCGGACCCAAGTCTTTCATCGCAAAATACTTTCCAAGTTCTTTCTTCAGCTTCTCAATCTTGCTGGCATCATGACCTACAATCAGCATGTCATCAACGTATAACAGTAGAATGATAAAATCTCCATCTGAGAATTTCTTAAAGAATACGCAGTGATCTGAGCTGGTCCTCGTGTAGTCATGGTCTGTCATGAATGAGTCAAATTTCTTGTACCATTGTCTGGGGGCTTTCTTTAGACCGTACAAGCTTTTCTTCAACCTGCACACCAGGTTTTCTTTTCCTTTGACTCTGAACTCTTCCGGCTGCTCCATGTAGATTTCTTCATCTAGATCTCCATGAAGAAATGCGGTCTTCACATCAAGTTGTTCAATCTCCAGACTGAGACTGGCAGCGATCCCAAGAACAACTCTGATCGAAGACATCTTCACCACTGGTGAGAAAATTTCTTCAAAATCAACACCCTTTTTCTGATTGAAACCCTTCACAACCAGCCTTGCTTTATATCTGGGTTGTGAGCTATGTTCCACATTTTTCAACTTGTACACCCACTTATTTTTTAGTGTTCTCTTGCCTTTGGGCAGCTTCACCAAGTCATAGGTGTGATTTTCTTGTAAGGATTTCATCTCCTCTTTCATGGCCTCCATCCACATATCTCTCTGATCATGTGATATGGCCTCTGGGTAACTCTCTGGTTCTCCCCCATCAGTGAGCATCACATACTCATCTGGATTATATCTGGTCGAAGGACGTGTTTGTCTGGTTGACCTTCTAACCCTCGCCTTCGGTGGCAGAACTGGATCATCAGTCTGTATAGGTGGCACCTGATCATCAACTGGCTCATCATCAGTTATATCATTCTGCTCGTCTTGTACATCTCCCCCGTGATCCCGAGTTGTACGTGAAAGAACTGGATCTAAGTCATCAGGAACTTCCTGAGAAGATTCTTTCCTCTCGCTCTGTTTTGTATCATCAGATGTTTGTTCCTCAAGAAACACAACATCTCTGCTTCTGATAACTTTCCTGTTCAACGGGTGCCAAAGTCTGTAACCAAACTTTTTATGTCCATAGCCCAAGAAGGTACATGGTTTGGTTTTGTCATCAAGCTTAGATCTTTCATCTTTTGGAATATGAACAAACGCCCTGCAGCCAAACACTCTCAAGTGTTTGTAGGAAACATCTTTCCCTGACCAAACTCTGTCTGGAATGTCACCATCCAAAGGAGCTGATGGAGAAAGGTTGATCAAGTCAACTGCAGTCCTCATTGCTTCACCCCAAAAGGATTTGGACAATTTTGAGTGTGATAACATACATTTGATCCGCTCACAAATTGTCCTGTTCATCCTCTCCGCCACACCATTGTGTTGTGGAGTTTTTGGAACACTCTTCTCAAGCCTGATACCATGGTCACGACAATGCTGTTCAAATGGACCCTGGTATTCGCCACCGTTGTCTGAACGAATACACTTCAGCTTCCTTCCGGTTTCTCTTTCAATTTTTGTTTGAAAATGCTTAAAGACTGTTATAACCTGGTCTTTAGATTTCAAAGCAAAACACCAGACCTTTCTTGAGAAATCATCAATGAATGTGACAAAATACACTGCATCACCAAGTGTTTTGTCTTTCATATAACATACATCAGTATGCACCAAATCCAGAGGATGTGATTTTCTGGACGGATAAAAGCTCTTGAACGCAACTCTGTGTTGTTTTCCTGCTAAACAATCAACACAAGTTTGTAGCTCTATCCCACTAACGTCAGGTAGGAGTTTCTTCTTAGCCAAAAGTTGCATGCCTTTTTGGCTCAAGTGTCCAAGTCTTTTATGCCATAGCTCAATGGAGGAATTATTGACTGCTGCATTTACCTTTCCATTGGATAATTTTGCTTGCATCAGGTAGAGTGAGTTTTTTTTCTTACCCTTTGCAGTAATTAGAGAACCTTTGGTGAGCTTCCATTTTCCTTCACCAAAGTGACGGACATAGCTGTCATCGTCTAGCTTGCCAGTGGAAATAATGTTGAGCCGAATGTCAGGAATATGTCTGACATCTCTCAGAATGAGTCTGCATCCTGTGTCAGTTTCCAAGTTAATGTTCCCCATGCCGATAACCTCTGTCACACCATGATTGGCCATTCTGACTCTGCCAAAGTTACCACTCGTGTACGATGTGAACATATCCCTATGTGGGGTGATATGATATGAGGCTCCTGAATCAATGATCCAATCTGTTTCTTGGCATGATGAACTGACACATGTATCATCACAGATAATGACAACATCACCATCAGTTGCCACAGCTGTGGTGTCTTTGTCATCTTTCTTGTTTCATCAGTTGCCACAGCTGTGGTGTCTTTGTCATCTTTCTTGTTTCATTATTTCCATTCTTTTGACTTCATCACCAAGAGGTATCTTCATGTTGATGGATTGATTTATTAAGCCCTGGTAAGCATTAAGATGCTCCGCCATGCTGGCGCCCTCTATGTACCTTAGCCGGACAATTTTTCTGATAACAGAAGCTTTGTTTAAGGCATTTTTCCTCTCAAACATAGCCTCTATATTTTTCCATAGAACATCAACCTTTTCCTCATTTGCAAAGTGATGGAAGATACTGTGTTCGAGAAAACGTCGGATAAACCCGACTGTCTTTCTGTGCAAGATGGTCCACTCATCTGCACTCATATCGTTTGGTTTAGATTTATCTCCCTGCAAGGGCAAGTACAAATCCTTGCAATAGAGAAGATCTAACATACTCGGTTTCCAGATTGAGTAGTTCGATCCGTTCAGTTTGAACATCCCACCAATAGATGATGACTCCTCCATTTTTAATCCGTTACCTCAAATCTGAATGTGGCTCTGATACCAGTTGTTGGGAAAGAGTGCCAATATGACAATGACACCGGCGCAACGCGAAATCGATATAATTCTTTTTCCCACTAACTGGATAAAAATGGGACCACACCAACGATAGTACGATAGAAAGAAATAGAATAAACAAGACAAGAGTTTTTACGTGGAAAACCCAAATCGAGAAAAACCACAGGACCGAAGTCGAAAACCTCCACTATATCAATAATGGGCTTACACAATTTCTCCCTAAACTAATTAGGAGATACACCAAATCTTCAAGGGAATATCCCTTGGATTACAAATACATCAAGTTTAGAAACTTGGAATTGTAGAAAAAAAATAGAACACTCCTCTCAATCTTATTTTTCTTCTCCCAATTTTTCCCTCCTTTTTTTCTCTCTTTCTCTCACTATCTCTCGTTGATGGTGTGTAGAGAATGTCAAAGAGAGCCTCTATTTATAGGGAAAATGCATGACAATTTTCAACACTTATTATGTCATGCCATATGTCATTTGCCCCTTTTTATTTTCAAAGAAAGTGGCTGCAAGTTTTTCAACAAAACCAGCCACCTTTATATGGCCACCCACATGGGTGGGACCCAACACATTATTGGATCCAGAGACAGGACGATAAAAGTGCCATAATCGTCACTTGTATCCAATGGTGGTGAATGGACCAACTCCATTGAACTCGGTTCATCGTAAAATTTTCCGAACAAACATGGTCATAAATGATATTACAAGATGTTAGATTTAATCAACACGACCCCAAGTTCAATGCTCAAATTGGATATAAATTTTTACGACAATCCCTAAACATTATTGTAATATGTATAGGGAGTTGTGCGTAGGTATGAGTTACTCTTTTTGTTATATGTTATTATCTTTATATGGAATGGTAAGCGGGTTGTCCAGTGAGCAAGTTATGTCTCTAATAAATGAAATTGAGATTGTGTTTCGTTTGAGAATTGTCCATTATGTTGTTACAAGCTCTTAGGTTCAATATTTTGGGGATTTAAACGGCTTAGTTGGCTTGAGTGGCACTCGAGTCTTGACTTTTTTTGGTTTGAGGACATGAATTTAGTGTTTTGTTTTGAATGTTTAAGGGATATATCCAAGTAGCTACCAAAGTGGTGTTCGAGTTCTGACTTCTCATTAATTGGTCGACATGACTTAGCGTATTTTGAAGTCTTGGGTTGAGAAGATGCTTTAGGTTGTTCAAATGGGTCAACATGATGAATGTATCGTACTTTATGTATCACAATGTTGAAGATATAAGGCGTGTGGGCTTGTCCAACAGGATTTAGAATGAAGCTAATGCACCAAGCCCAAAACCCACACATTCCAGCCCATCCAACCTGCTACTATTCAGAGTCAACTTGTAGTTGACTAATTCTCCAGGGGCTCTTTTGCAACATATATATATATATATATATAATTAACAAGCCCCAAATCGGTTCCAATATTCAGATTTTTCTCTCTCACACAACTCAAGTTTTAGAATATTTTTCTCTCTCTAAAAGCAACGTTCTCTGCTACTGATTAATGGTTTAGAGCTTGAATAGAGTTTGTAACTCTTCCTTTATTCTTTAGTTTATTAGAGTTCTCGATATCGTGATAAGAGTTTTAGTTCTTTTAATAATAGTTAGGGTTCATTTTTCCCTTTCGATTCTTGTTGTTTTATTCAAACTTGGTTTGTAATATTCTTTAATATCTTCAATAAAATGAGCTCTTTCATTTTTTAACATGGTATCAGAGCCGTAAGGTTCTGATTCCTCCATGGTTTTTTTCAATTTTTTTGAATATTTTACCGATTGTTGTTGAAGTTTTGGGTTATTTTTTAAGTTTTCGGATAGTTTCTCTTAAAGGATCCTGAGAGTTCTTGATTTCGACGACTTTCTTGTTGTTTTTCAAGGGTTTTCTTGAAATTTCAGTGTCTGTATAAAGACTACGGAGGATTTTTGGAGTTTCAGCAATTTTGTGAAATTTCTGTGGTTAGTTTGTGTTCCGACGATTCTTGAAGATTTTGGCGATCTTCTTGATATTTTTCGGTAGTATTCTTGAATTTTCCGACGGGTTCCTGGCGATGTAGTGTTCTATTTGAACCGTCCGCGAGTCTCCGTTGTTGCTTCTGTTGTATACGTTTTCTGGCATAGACGACACCGTGGTGCTACCTATTTGGTGTTCTAGTCTCCCTTACGGATCTCCCTTTTCTATGTTTTTATTTGGTGAAAAACATAGAGGTATCATTCCTTTAGTTTCTTGCATATCTAGAATTATTTACTGCCTTGCTGGTAGTATTTTTTGCTATCTCTTGTGTTCTTGCGGGTAAATCTGATATGATTTACAGGTTCAGTTTGATGCTATTTCAGATATATCGATGTTATTTTGTTTCTAATTGTTAGTGGATATCCTGGTTTATAACCGCTTATGTGTGGTTCTCCATCTTTATTGTCCATCTTGCACTGATTGGTGTTTGCGGTCGTTGATCTATACAGGTTGTCGAGAATCTTTATCCTCGTATTCTTGTTTTTCTCGTGCGGCAGGGGATAATCGGATTGTTTCGCCTTGATTGCTGCCTTGACTATTAGTTTCTATGGTTTATTTTGCACACAGATTTTTGATCAAAGTCGTTCCTTTTTATCGGCTCTTGCTTTGAATCTTTTCTAAATCAGGTGGTTTTGACCCTGATCTCCTCTTATTTCAGGATTTTCACCGTGATAAGACGCTGGGTCGTTCTTGACATGTCATTGGGTCGATTATTCTTCGCTGAGATGCTGTTTTTTTGCTTCCGCTTCTGTTTCCCGAATTCTATTACTCTTACTTTTTTTGCTGTGTTTTTTTTTACAACAAAAAAAAACACCGCGGTAAATTGGCTAAGATCCTTCGTTTATCTCTGTTTATAGATCTGGTTTCGTCGATCTGTGAGTCGACCTTTTTTTGGTAGATATATATGTTAAAATCAACCCTTTTATGCTTTAGTTTGCATTACATGAACTTGTTTGTGTCTTCTTGCTCATCGTCTCCCTTAGGTTTAGTGCCTGCAGATATGCTTTTGTTGATTGCTCAATTTATCGTATTCTTGATACATTGTTACATCTTCTCTGACAGGGGGGGACATTATGTTTGTCCCTCGTATATGGTTATTTTTTAGTTATGGTTCTCTTGCTACTCATTCGTTTTTTCTAGTTCAATCTTAAAATGGATATTCCAACTCTTGTTCATATTATCTTGTTAGTCTTCAGTGTCTCGCTGATTTTCTATTTCCTCATGATATTATACCATTTTTGAGAACATGGCTGAGTTTGCCTATGGCTATTGAGTTTATGTCTTCGTTCACCAAATTGGCTTTATGTCTTCAAAGCAAGCTCTTTCCTATGTGTTCTGTTCTCCTTTTTTCCCGTGAAATCTTGCTTCCGCTTTGCTCATATTCTTGGATTGTTCTTAAATTTCCTGCTGAATTTTTGAATATTCTCATGTTTGTGATGTTACATGACAATAGTACGATGTTATGTTCTTTACTGTATGTCTCTGATTTGCTCGCTTTTTTGTCTCATTATGTGGGATTGTTTATTCCGTGTTTTTTTACGACAAAAAATACAGTGATAAAGTGGCTAATCCTCTTGGCTATTTACTTTTCCTTATTCGAGTTGTGCCTCGACGTGTTGGTTATATTGATATCATTCGTGATACTTTAATGACATGTTTGGTTCGATTGTTTTGGCTTGTTGTTGTATGCTATGATTTAGCTACTTTGCTTTTGAAGTCGAGTTATGTTCTTTTTGGGTACTTGTTCATTTTCAGTTCAATCTTATACGAACAGTTTAAAAGTATCTCTTTTGCATTCTATGCAAATTTTATGTGCCTGGTCTGTTCCTTGACTTGCTTCAAGTTACATTTTTCGTATTATACTCAAGCAATGACAATTCATAGTTCTTTTTCTCCTTATCTGCTGCACTCTTTGGGTCAGGGGGAAAATATCATGTGTATCTCATATGTTATGCTCTATTCTATCTTTTCTAGAGTGCTTATTCAGTTCCTTATGAATATTTTCTTGTTTCGGATATTACATGGTTGTGATATGATGTTAAGTACTCGTTTATGTGTTAATGCATTCTATGTGTTGTGTTATCTCATTCTGTGCTCAATGTATCAAGTGTTATATTGGTTTTCTGTAAGCATATCTGATTTGCATATTGATTTATGCTTCTCTTTAGTTCGATATATGTGTCGGCATGTTTGTGACTTTCTTGATTTATTGTCACGTTGTATGGAATTAATTATTCCATATCTTGGTTTATTCTCGGTGAGTATTGTTGATGTTACTGACCATATTTGGTTCAGATTTGATGCGACATGTTTGTTGCGTTTTGCGGTTGCTTATTATCTGTTTCATCCTTCGATTTATATATGGTGGATGGTGGATTTATCTTTTGTGGATTCTATCCGTGTCGATTCATTGTATGTTTCTATGTTTCGAATTATATTCGGTGGGATTTCGCTTGTTGTTCTGTCCATATTTGGTCAGATTGATGTGACATGTGTCACTTTGTCAGTTGCATGTGTAGCTGATTTTGGTAGTACTTTTATGAGTACTCTTGTTTTGGATCTTGTAATTTTTCTGTGGGTTCCGGTGTTTGGATTCAAATGCGGTAATTGCGATCCTTGTTGTAGCTTATATGGTCCTATTTTTATTTCGTGGGTTCAGTGTTTGTCTGATTCAAATACGAGATATGCGACCTTATTTGCTTGTTTGTGGCTCATTTTGTTGTTTCGTGGGTTCGGTTTATACCGATTCAAATGCGGACTTGTGGCCATCGTTTCTTGTTCTCGATCTTGTTATTTTATCCTTAGGTTCAGTTTTTTTAATGTTCAATTTTTGGATATTGCGATCGTTTACATATCTGTTCTTTTATGTCATTTCACTATTTTTAGTGTTTGGCTATGGTTTGGTATGGTTGAGTGTTTGTCCTTTTATGGTGACACTTTACCCCTTTTTGGGTTATCCCCTTTTGATTTTGTGCCTTTGTCTTTTGCAGGTCTATTCTTTCAAGTTCAAGGTTCAATCTCATGGTACGTTTCTGGCTCGTATTTGCATGTTCACTCCCCATGAGCTTGAGGGGGGGTGTTGAAGATATAAGGCGTGTGGGCTTGTCCAACAGGATTTAGAATGAAGCCAATGCACCAAGCCCAAAACCCACACATTCCAGCCCATCCAACCTGCTACTATTCAGAGTCAACTTGTAGTTGACTAATTCTCCAGGGGCTCTTTTGCAACATATATATATATATATATATATAATTAACAAGCCCCAAATCGGTTCCAATATTCAAATTTCTCTCTCTCACACAACTCAAGGTTCAGAATATTTTTCTCTCTCTAAAAGCAACGTTCTCTGCTACTGATTAATGGTTTAGAGCTTGAATAGAGTTTGTAACTCTTCCTTTATTTTTTAGTTTATTAGAGTTCTTGATATCGTGATAAGAGTTTTAGTTCTTTTAATAATAGTTAGGGTTCATTTTTCCCTTTCGATTCTTGTTGTTTTATTCAAACTTGATTTGTAATATTCTTTAATATCTTCAATAAAATGAGCTCTTTCATTTTTTAACACACAATAATATTTTTATGCGAAAAGTTTTAGTTTAGATTCGGTTTATTTGAACGAACGCAGTTTAATATATGACTAATGAATAATTTGTCACAGGATCTTAGTGTGCACTTTAAGAATCAGGTTGAATTACAAGACACGTGTAATAATATTTACTGCGTAATTAATTAGACTAACTGGATAAGATTTTACCCATATTTATTACTTTTTGGTGCCAATAAACTTATATTTTGTTTCAATGGGACAACCGATACGTACAAAGGACCAAATATTTTACCTTAAAGTAGGAAAAGTAGAAGTTGACTTATATTATTTTCTTTTTGTCAATCCATAGTAAGAAAAAAAAAAAATCCAAAGTGAGAGAAACAAAATATTCTCTTAGTATTTTTTGAGAAAGTTCTTATTTAAACCTTGAAACACATATTGAAATTGACTCTGGACTATAGATATCTTCTTGTTGACAGGCATTTAATTTTGTAGACCTACTTAAATTCTACTTACATCATGGCTGAAGTATCATTTCAAATCAACTTCTATTTACTATTTATATCAATTTTTTCAATGGTTGATTCGTAAGATTACTTCGCAAGTCCTACTGTATTAGAATGAAGTCGTTGAGTTCTTCATAAAATAAAAATCGAATTTAGGTCTACAATTCAAACATTTTATTCAAGGTGTCGAGGGTGTTCTAGACTGACCTCTAACTATCAAGTCAAATCTCAAGTTTTTAGAATAAAGAGATAAAAATCCCAGTACATTTATATATATACATGTATATATATATTATTAATACGAGAGAAACTAAAGTTGAAATATAGAGACTAATACGTCAGTCATGACATGGTCACATATCAATATGTGATGTAATTTATTTCATTTGTCAACAAGTAACAAACTGCCTCAGTTTAGGCAAGCTTCCATATCTTTTCTTATAGGGCTGGTACAAAATATACATATAAAATTGCATAAAATAAAACATAAATATACCTTTCACATACCAAATAACTAAAATAAAGTCAACTTCTGTGTGAAACTAAAACCATATAAGAAGAACTCATTTAATTATTAAGACAGGAAAATCCAAGAAAATCCAGAATCAAATTCCAATTTGATGAATTAATGGCCTTAATTAATGATTCCGTCTCTCTTTTTGGTGGCCTATCGCTTTTGTCAAAAGAATATATGCTTTCATTAATAAAATTTTATGAACTTTAAATATGTGCAACAATATTTATTGGTGTGTATATATATATATAAAGTGCTCCATGGGACACATTTTTCAGTGGGTCTATCAATAGAGACTTATAAGTCAACTTTTAAGCAATTATAGTGGGGATTATTTATTTATTTATCTTCTCGTATAAAAGTAAAAGGTATCACAAAAAATATTTAATCAAGGTATCAATTTATTATACGTAAGTAGAGATGTAATAATTAATCTAGGACAACCGAAATTCTAATATGATTTCATTATTATAGTAAGAGTACTCATGTAAAGAACATCTCACATAAAATTTGAATCATATTACAAAATTTAGACAATGATTTAATAAATGGCTTCAATCATGAGTCACCATAATTGGGTTCTAAAAATTTGGAAAAATACCTAGTTTTCTAATAATTACCCAAAAACTCACTATATCAAATATAATCAAATTGCAACACATCATCAGATATTGAATTTTCTTGCATGCGTAATTTGCACTTTAATATTTGAGTTTCCTAATAAATGAAAAAAACTCAGATTACGCAAAATCGAGTGGTCACAATTCACAAAGTAACAAATAATTTACCAAATACACTCCCCTAAATTACAAAAACAAATTCTTATCTGAATTAAGGTTGACAATAACATGCATAATAACCAACAAATAATGTTTTATAATAATACAACACTCTTTATAATAATATAACCTAAATTAACTTTTGTAGAACCAAACCCGTAGTGGAGAGATAATTACATGTACACCCTCCTATTTATTGTGTAATGATCAAAACCCCCCAACAAACTTTTGATAAACTACCAACACACTCTCTGTCGGTGGAGATTGTACTATATTTATATTGATAGTGGGTGGAATTGCAATCTAACAGGGGATTAAATCGTAATCTTCTTTTACGCTGAGAGGTTATAATAACTTACCAAAGAGTAAAGAGGTTTTGATAATTACATAATAAATAAGGGGTGCATGAAATTATCCCTATCGAAAAATAAAAATAAATAAAAATTTAAAAAATTAGCATGGTTGAGGGGCAAAATGGGAAATTAAGCCGTGGGCTAACATGTCCCCTTGTCATATAGCTGGGGGTGGGGCACCAAGAGAATGATGAAATTACATTCACAACCCATTTCTTTGTACTTCATCTTAAGCATTTCTCACCTATCTATCTCTATCTATCTCTCTCTGCACTTTAAAGATTGCTTTTTTACTTCTTATTTTACTTCAAAAATTTCATCTTTACATACCTGACCCCCTCTCAGTTCAGATATTTAACAGAGTGGGAACTTCATTTAATGCACAATTCTTGATTTATTTATTTATATATTTTCTCCCCTTTTTCTGTTTCTCTTTGAAGAGCAAATAATTATGGGAAATTGCTTTGGTTCCTCTGCAAGAGTTGATGACACTCTCAGCACCCCATCTGGTATATATATATATATATACATATATGTATATCATCTCTTTTGTTTGTTTATTGAATCTTTGGAGTGGAACAGAGGGCTTGAATTCTTATGTTGAAAGTGTGGTTTTGTAATGGCAGAAAATGGCTTAATCTATCTTGAATTGGGTAATTTAAGGTTTTACACAAATTTCAATTTTTATAAATAAGTGCAAATTTTGTGGGTTTTGGCCAATTTCTATTTTTTTTTTTTGTATTGTTTCTGAACTTGGGCTTGGATTTGAACTTATTATTATGAGGGATGGCTAAAAATTAGGTGTTTTTGTTCTCTTTGTTTATTGTATTTATTTATTTATTTAAATATTTTGATTGGTTGAAGGAGCTGAAATTGTGTTAATGAAGGCCATTTTTAGGGTTCTATTGAGATTTGTCTTGAATTTTCTGTTACTTATATACAACAGCTGTTCTCTGTTTCTAGAGGGATTAAAAGATAAGAATGAAATTTAATGATTTAATTCTGTTTACTACTATTACTACTCCAAATATAGTAATATCATGTACTCTGTGTTGCTTCCTTACTTAAAGTTTGGATCTTTGTAGGTTCTGTAAACGCGGTATTTTTCAATTAGTTTCGTAGTATATCAATGAATGAACCGAAAAAAGATAAAAGATAGGCGAAAGTACGGATTGAAGATAAGCTAAGACATCTTTTTCCAAGGAGATTAAACGAATGCAGATATAATAGGCAAGTTTACGTTGATTTGGAGTTATTAGGAAACGACACTTCACATAAATACTCATTCTTTTGCCTCGAGAAATAAAAAGACGATATAGTTTGGAGTATCATCTTTCTTGAAGACCAAAATACGCTTATATAATAGTAAATTATTACTATTAATAGGATAGTTAAATTAGGCGTAGCACTCAATCTTCGAATATGTGGAGAAATTATGATTTTGTTTTAATTAAATTTAAATTTTCAGCTAGCTCATTATCTTGCTATATCCTTTTTGCTAGCCTTAGAGGCATCGAGATTTCCCAACAAAACCATAAGCATTCCTACATACAATGGCAGAAGCAGTGCTGATAGCTTTCCGACTCCAAGATCAGAAGCTGAAATTCTATCATCCCCTCACGTTAAGCCCTTTTCATTTAATGATTTAAAGAATGCAACGAGAAACTTCCGACCCGATAGTCTCTTAGGGGAAGGAGGATTTGGCTATGTATATAAAGGATGGATTGATGAGCTCACTTTCTCTGCTGCAAAACCTGGTTCGGGATTGGTCATTGCTGTCAAGAAGTTGAAGCCCGAGGGTTTCCAAGGCCACAAAGAGTGGTTGGTATGTTTTCCATTGCTTTTTTTTTACCTCAATAAATTAATCCAACTTTAATATTAGGGCAAAATTACATGGACACCCCTTGCGTGAGACACTGATTACAAAAAACACTTGAGGTTTGAGAAATTACAATAATTGCCCCCGCCACTAAACCCTGTCATTAAAAGCAGATTACAACTTCACCCCTTGTTTGTCGAGCTTGACAGGGTGTCTTGGTAATTTGCAAAACTTTAGGGGTAATTACCTTGTAAGTGAGGGGTGTGCATGTGCTTGTAATTATCATTTATTATTATCCATTTTAACAGCCTTTCATGGTATGCAGACAGAAGTTAACTATCTTGGACAGCTTCGTCATCCAAACTTGGTTAAACTTATTGGGTACTGTTCCGAAGGTGACAATCGGCTCTTGGTATATGAGTTTATGCCAAAAGGAAGCCTCGAGAATCATTTGTTCAGAAGTACGTATTGCTCTGATATAAACATTGTCTTAAATAGACAATTGTTTTATGTATCTTTATTATGAATATGTTGATATCATTCTCAATTAGCACATCAAAAGTCGGATAGAACCGCATCACGCTTTTTTCCCCCTCTATAGCTTTCCGTTATCAGCTGCATTTATGTTTTTCTTTGCCCCTCAGTCACTCCTTTGTTATGTTTGTAAACTAATATGGGCTTTTATTAGAATTGCCTCATATTAGGTATACCGATTAAAACATCAGTAAGAGGGGTGTAATTGATGACATTTTGTAAAATCCAGTGGTAATTAAGAATAAATAACAAAAAAAAATACATTTGGTTGATTTTTGTTTCTTTGCATGCTTCACGTGCTTTACGGCCTTCTTGCATTCTCGGAAATGGTTTGAATGTTTTCCATGTGAAAATCCATAGAAAAATACATACATTACCTTAAATGTACTTTCATTTGGTACTTTTGCTTTTTCCCATTTCTTCACGGGTTCAAATAAACAACTTTGTGCATTCATTGCCAAAACCTAGGTCAGATTTCGACCTCCGTCATTTATGATTTTTGAATATTTATATTCGCTATAAAATTTACCGCACAGTGTCTACACTACAATTGTGGTGCTCTACCACATCAAGGAAATAGGGTGTGACAATCACTGAACTAGATTCAGAGTATTTTATGTGAATACACGGCAAACATGTCTGAAATTTTGTCTGAAAATTGTAAAACCTGGTTTAAAACATTTACCGACACTTGGATTGAATTATGAATTGCAGGAGGGCCTCAACCGCTAGCTTGGGCTACTAGGATTAAGGTTGCTATAGGCGCTGCGAGGGGCCTTTCATTCTTGCATGATGCTGAAGAACAAGTTATATACAGAGATTTTAAGGCTTCTAACATTCTTCTAGATGGGGTATATTATAACTCGTTTCTCCCAATATACTGGATTTACTCGTAAGTCGTAACAATATATGTTTATTCTTAATCATATTATATTGACAACTCCATTTTCGGGATGTAGGAATTTAATGCAAAGTTGTCGGACTTTGGTTTGGCAAAAGCTGGGCCAACTGGTGATAGGACTCATGTATCGACTCAAGTTATGGGTACACATGGCTATGCTGCTCCAGAATATGTCGCCACAGGTTAGTTATTTCTCTTAAGTGCTCTTTGTTTCCACTGAAAATAGTGTAAAATTGGAAAAAAAGAAAAGAAAAGAAAGTTGTTGGGTTGTAGTGAAGTTCCTGGAAAACATTGAAAAATCTTATTAGCTTGAGTAAAATGGCAAAATCTTGAATCTTTTCTTGCTATGTTTGGATCAAAGATTGTAGTGAGGAAAAGGACAATGATAAGTTGTAAAAAATAAAGCACGGAAACTATCATTAGTTGTGATTACAATATTTTTCTTAAGCTATGTTTGGTTCTAGATTTTGGTGAGAAAAAAGAAAAAGTAAATATTTTCTTCGTGTCAAATGATAGTTCACTTTGCTTTAATTTTTTATCCTTTTCTTTTCCTCTTCCTCACCAAAATCTACAAACCAAACATAGCCTTAGTCTGTGCTTACTAAAATTCGAGGTCCAAACATAGCCAAAGACAAGATATGATTTTGCGCTATAAATTCTATAAACGTAAGCAAGCTCAAAATTTTGATGAACTAAAAGTTTTGTATGACTATTTCTCGTACCAAACACGGGAAATCGAGGGAACCATTATCTTCAAGGCGGATTTTTCTCGAAATTTTTTCCGAAGTTCGCTTTTCCTCCATTTTCCGTGGAACCAAACTGATCCTTACTTTTTCAACTTTTTTTCTGCCTCGATAGGAAGCATATTAACTCAACTCTTTTATCCCGGTTAATTAACAGGTCGATTGACAACAAAAAGTGATGTATATAGCTTCGGTGTTGTTTTACTTGAATTACTCTCCGGTCGTCGTGCTGTTGACAAAGCAAAGACAGGCGTAGAGCAAAACCTAGTTGATTGGGCAAAACCATATATGAGTGACAAGAGAAGAATATTTCGAATTATGGACACAAGACTCGGTGGACAATATCCTCAAAAAGGAGCATTTGCTGCTGCTACTATTGCTATCCAATGCCTAAGCCACGAACCAAAACTAAGGCCTCGTATGGCGGATGTTTTAGCCAAATTTGAACAATTCCAAGCGCCAAAAGATATAACCGTCCATTCAAAGGCTCCCGTGATTATGTCTCCATTAAAACAACATTCGCCTATGAATTTGACGCCTTTGGCTTCTCCGTTGCCAGCACATCGAAGGTCTCCTCGTGTAAGATGACGCTGTTAGGTGGGTTGTTTTGGCGCGTGCATGCTTAATTATCTCTTGTTTAATTGTAAATTTCTCGTTTAGGTAAATTTTGTTATTTCATTTTCATTGCTGGATTACGACGTTGGCTAGTGTATAAACTTCTATTGCCATGTGGTTATGAGGTTGTACCTTCGAGTAGTTGAATGATGAGATCGCGAGTAAATCCCAATGCAAAAGATTCTACAGTGGTCCGAGTGGATTGGGAGCAGCAGAGTCGATTTTTCCATTGATATGGTAGGGATCTGAGGGAAAACATCTGGATGAGATTTACATGAGGAAGAACTATTAGTATTTAATTTTTAGTGATTGATGCATATGTTTTGAAGAGTGATTATTGAATAAACTTCTCAACTAAAAGCTTAAGATTCTAGATAAGGACTCATTTAATATTTTGGTAAAATTACAAAAAAAAATTAATTTATGAGCTATATTTTTTCTTTGGTTTGAGCTAAGGGTGTTCATCACCAGTAGTAGTGACTAATCACTTTCTTCGCGGGAGCTTCCATTGGAGGTAGACGGCTGACCATTAAATGTACTAAATTCCCATGGGCGAGAATCAAACTCTCAACCTCATGGTTAAGGGACGAGGCGAGTTATCATCACGCCATACCTCGTGGTTATTTTGAGCTATATACAATGACCTTTCTTGAGTTTGGGTAATTACAAATGCCTCCCTAATTCAGTAGTCTAAATCTGGAGGACTACTTTGCCCGTGATTTTTTTTTTAAATAAAAATGAAAAATCCACAAAAATCAAGTCTCTAAAAGTCCACAGTGCCTTATGCTCAAAGAAAAACTATATAAAACTGAAAGAAAAAGAAAAACCGAATTGGGGAGGGGTGGAGTAGGGGGAATGGTGGGGAAGATGAACACTTTTTCCATTTTGACTTTTTTTTTAATCTTTTTTTCCCTTGGTATTTGTATATTATGTATGTATTAAGGGGCGGTTTTCTTTATATTAAGTATATTATGTATATATACACTATATTTCTTTGTTATTTGTATATTACGTACATATATTAGATGAACAGTTTTTTTCCTATAATATATATAAGTATATTATATCTATATACACTATATTAATATTATTTTTCTTAGAAAAAGTTTTTTTTTCGTTAATTAGTTTATTTGTGATTCGTATATATCAGATTTAACTAAAATATAATTTATCGTATTTTATCAAATTTTAATCTAAATCAGGTTCAGATATAATTTAATCGAATCTATGGTTTAATTTAATAGATGGATATTTGATTTTCGTATCCAAATTATTACTTTTACAAAAAATAATTCCCAAACTAGTACTATTTGAAAAATATTTCCCAAATTATTATTCTTAGTGCCACATGTATTGCCATGTGTACAAAACTAATTTAGTTGGAATTTTCTTTTCTACTTTAATGACACACATGGATTTATTAGTCATAATATTACTCACCATTTTTAATTTTTCTCTCTCTCCAAATATTCTTTTTTTATCTATTTTTTCTTTTTCTCTTTTCTATTGCACTAATTTTTAAATATTTATAATAATTCATATGTAAAATTTATATTTGCATAATTTCAAACAACACATGTAGTATTGAGAAATTTTTGTATTAAAAAATTATAAATGAATGAATTATTTTATTTATCACTTTTAAAGAATTAAACACTTGCATTGATTGTACCACTACGATTAGTCAGTATAATGTTATAAAAATAAGTTTTCTTAATTGATTTACAAACTAATACTAATGTTAAACAGAAAACAAAAGTTTAAGTCTAATGTTCGTATTGTTGCTTATGTTTTTTTTTTTGAGCATGTCTTTGTTTTTTGATTTGAATAAAATTAAAGTTGGAGGGAATATTTTCCAACTTTCAACTTTCTTCTGAGTTGTGACTACTTTTCTTTCCCTCTTTCTATACTCGGTATCTAATTTTCTTCTAAAAAATATTTACCCAGTTCATTTTCTTGCTATTAATTTGTCAATATTATGATTTTTCCAATCTTTGGTGCTTGGATTTTCACTCTGTAAATGCACCACCATTTTTCCAATTCGGTCAAGGAGTGGTCCCGCCATACCGGAACCAGTGTGCGAATCGTACAATTGTACCAGCACACTCGTTATATGCTTAATTCTTTAAAATTTAAAAATTAGAATAACTAGTTCATTTATTATTTTATAATATGAAAATTTCTTAATGCTATGTGTTGTTTGAAATTATCCAAACATAAATTTTATATATGACTTTAGGTTAATTATTATAAGTATTTAGATTTTTTTGGGGTAAGTATAAGTAGTTAGAAATTAGTACTAGGGTAGTTTTTCCGAAATATTGGACCGAAAGTGAACCGAAAAAATTCGGTTCGTTTCGGTTAAAAAAAAAAAAAAAAAATCCAGTTCGGTTTCGATCAACCAAATTTCCTGGAAAAAAATTGGTCAAACTTGAATTTTGACTCTTGCCTTTTTTTTTAATCAGGTTTCCTGTCAGAAAAAATTAATTTATTTATAAAGTGACTGAGACAATTAATCAGTCATAGAACCATACAATTCAAATGGGTATCTTAAACTTAAAAAAAATATTAGATGAAAATAATTGAATTTTAATTAGGACTAATTTTTTATTTTATTTTCTTTTTTTTCCTATAAGTTGTCACTATGAAACACACTTTTTAAAGTTTTTGGTCTATATTATACTATATAAAAAAATTGATTTTCGGTTAATCGAACCGAAAACCGAGTTATTCTAAGAAAAAAATGGAAATAGAACCGATTTATGTTGTTTTATTTCGGTTCAACCAGAATTTTTTATTTTCAATTCAATTCGGATAGATAATCGAACTGTACACACCCCTAATTAGTGCAACAGAAAAAAGAAAAAAATTAATCAAAAAAAATAAAATTGGAGAAAGATAAAGATAATAAATGAATGGGGAATATTATAATTAGTAAATTCACGTTGGTTATTAAAGTAGGGGGAAAATAAAGAAATTTTCACTTTTAGTTTTGTACACATAGCAATACATATGGCATTAAGAGTAATAGTTTGGGAATTATTTTTCAAACAATACTAGTTTAAGAATTATTTTTTCTAAAAGTAATATTTTGGAAAAACACTCCGATTTTGGGTTGCGTTTTATTATATTTAATCAAATCTAACTATTATTGAAATTCGGAAGTGATTATGACCGTCTAATTGATATATCATATAACCATTATATTACCAGGTCGATTTTTATGACTATTAATTGTATATCAAAATATTTTATTAAACCGACCTTTTTTTATCTTATCTCATTTACCTCTCATTCTTTTCCACTTTTCATTCCCCCATATGGAAAAGTAATTTGGTCCAAAAAAAAAGTCAACTTCCAAACCAAGTCAACTTATGAGCAAAGTCGGATTTTCGGGAAAAATAAACGTCCGACATCAGCATTTTCCATTAACAAAGTTAACAGAATGGCATCTTTTGTTAGAAGGCGTACAATGGTAAGACATGTTTGTAATTACCCAAACTCGAGGAATTTTATATACTTTCTTATATACATCATTTATTAAAATATAATGACATCGAAAAATTCAAATTAAATTCAAAGTTCCTAATTTTAATTTGGCAGCTTCACTAATATTAATGGACACAAGAAAGGAAGTACGTACACTTGTAAATTAGGTTAATTCTACTTCTACTAAACCAAGGATTCTAATCCTGTAAAGATTCACTTTAAAAGTTATAGGGGAAAATTATTTTTTTAGTCCGTTAACTTGGCCTCCTTAATTTGCGTTTTAGTCCGTTAACTTGACACCTTACAAAATTAGTCCGTTATCTTGACATTTTTTTTAATTTTGGTCCTTTCAGTTGATTTGGGGATAAATTGCATCTTAATTTGGGGATAAATTGCAAATTGGGGGGAAAATTCATTAAAAAATTGGAAAACCCAAAAATATTAATATATATATATATATATAAATATTATATTCTCCAATTTTCTTTCTCTTCCAACCCATCTACCAACTTCAAAAACCCTTTATTTCTTTGATTAATTGTGATCTATCTTCTTGAAGTATTCTTAAACATGGAAGACCATTCCTCCATTGACGAGCAATCAATACACATACATTAGGAAAAAACGTTCACAACCCGTGAAGAGTACACCTCCTCCCCGCCTCAAAACCATATCAACTTCAAAGTTTCATGCAAACCCTTTTACTTCCAATGGGTTTTAAACCAAAATCTCGAACCGATTTTAAACGAAGATCCCACAAATAATTTCGTTAATCGACCCGTGATCGATAACAAAATCCGATTGGGCCTCAGTGATTTCATATCCAACGAACCACGTCTAACCCTCGAAGAGGTCCTCAAAGATTGGCCTGTGAATGTGAGTTCGCGTAGAAATTTTGTTGATTACGTGATGACGAGAGTGAAAGAAAAATATATTAGAATGCCTTGTCGGCATAACTCCATTTTTCTTGAGTTCCAAGTTACCGCAATACAAAGACATCGTGTTGATGAAAGGCGTGTCGTGGAAAAAGAAGACGATGATTATCGGACTTGCTCGATTTGCTTAGAAGAATTCTCCGTTAATAATGGCGATTGCGAAGGCATGCCGTGTTCACATATTTTTCATGGAGATTGCATCAAGAAGTGGTTGAGCACTAGTCACTCCTGCCCCGTTTGTCGATTTGAAGATGCCTACGAATAGATTTTCAAGAGCTCATAATTAATGTTTTAGAAAAATTTAGTTAGGGTTTTGCTAGAACAAATTAAGAGTACTAGGATTGTACAAGAATCAATAGCTAGATCATTGGTGATTATATATATTAAGATTTTCTCTGCATGTAATATCAAACATTGTTTTGCCTTCTTCAAGATTTGATATATAAGATTTAATCAAATTAGTCAATTTGTTACTTATGTACATACATTTTCTTTATTTAAAGGACTAGTGGTGTAAGTTAATTTCCATATGTGAACAATTGTAGCCCCTAATTGTATATGTTTTAGTTAGGTTTGATGCAATTCAGAAAACATTTTACTGTTTTTACACCCTTCTAGTTTTCATAAATTACAAATACGTTATGGGCTTTGAAATAGTCTTACTTTTAATTAAGCCTAAAGGGAATTACCATTAGTTAAAATTGATAAATAAAATGGTATATGAAAATCGATCGGAAAGGCATTTTTTGAATATCACCCTCAAACAAGAAAGGATTTTCTTGTAATTAATTTAATAGAGTCCTTAGTGTAGGAGGATTTGGAATCCTTGGACTAGGGGGATTAGAAACCTTGGTTGAGGAGAGTACACTTTGTTGTCTTATTTAAAAACGTGTATGGTTTATGCGCTAATTTATAAATTGAAACATCTATATTTATTTGTAGTAGTAGTATCAAATGTTACAAAAAGAATTGGGTAATTGGCATATTGCACCCTCGAATTGTCACATTTTGGCACAATGCACCCTTAAATTCGATTCTTAATTGGCACTTTGCACTGTTGAATTGCATATAGTTTGGCATTTTTCACCATGAAATGAACCATTTAACTCACTAAAAAATGAGTTCACACGGTTTTGGAGGGTGAAATTGTAAATACAAAGAGACAAAATTGTACAAAAAAAACGTGAAAATCTGTAAAAGTCCAAATGCAAAAATAAACGTGAAAGTCTATAAAGTCCTCTCAAATCTTGAATTAACCAATAAACCAAAATCTATAAAATCCTCCCTTCATCCCTCGGAAAAATCCTTCGAGAATCTCCATTATCGACCTCAAGTCTCAATATCCCACCAATATTGCCTTTATACATATGGGTTTCTCCAAGGGTTGAAGAGAGGATTTTAGCTTATTGACAAACCCTAGAACTGAGAGGACTTCGACAAATTTTTCATGTTTTTTCTCTTGGTACAAATATGCCTTTTTTGTATTTACACTTTTACCCTTCAAAACAAAGTGAACTCTTTTTTTGGTGAGTTACATGGTATAAATTCGCTTCAAGGTGCAAAATGCCTGAAATAAAATTTAAGGCGCATTGTGCCAAAAAATGTTAATTTAAGGGTGCAATATGCCAATTACCCCCCCCCCCCCCAAAAAAAAAAGAATTGTTATTAGATTAAATGCCTCTTTATAGGGGCAATTATGTAAGTTATTATTGTTATTGTAAATTTCGAAACTATAGTAATTGCATACGTTGAATTTAGACTTTATATGGTGACAAAATTCAACGAGTTCATTGTGTTTCTAAATCCCTTTTTAGGTTAATAAATAACTAATTAATTTTTTCAATACATTTCTTATAATTTCTTGTAGATTTAAGGGAAATTAAATATTATGCACTTAAATGCATATAAAAAATGGAATACGAGGTGGAAAATTATCTGTAACAAAGAATCCGAAAAAATCCAAGAAAATCATATATTGACTTTGATTACATCTTAAAATCTTGAAGAATCCAAAACAACATTGATACAATATTACATGGAGAAAATTAAATCTCGATACTTAACCCCTAATTATTCCTGCAATTCTTACTCATGTTTGTTCAAGTAAAATAACAACTACACAATTTGTAAAAAAGAAAATTCAAATATATATAGTACTCCAAACTGACAAATTGACTTTCATTAAATCTTGAAATCTTAAAGAATACAAAAATAATGTTTCATTACATGCCGAGAGAATCTTGATATATATATATATATATATATATATATATCTAGCTCGTAGGCATTTCGAAACGGCAAACAGGACAATAGTGACTAGTTTTAAGCCACTTCTTGATATAGTCTCCATGAAAAATATGCTTACACTGCATGATAACACCTTCACACTCGCCATCACCGGGGAACTCTTCCAAACAAATCGAACAAGCCGTCCCATAGTCCATTATTTTCTTCATCTCCAACGACTCTATCGATGATTCAACTGTAGGAACCATACAAGAACTATCATAGTCTTCTTCCATCCAATCGTCGTCTTCCATCCAATCGTCGTCTTCTTCCTCCGAATCCTGAATTGACGATTCCATTAATGCACGCCCCTCATCATAAACGTGTTTGTGTATAGTGACAATTTCGAACTCAAGAAACACAGAGTTGTGTCTACGAGGCATTCTTATAATTTTATCTTGCGCTTTAATCATCGCGTAATCAATAAAGTTTTTTCTCCAATTCGCATCCACAGGCCAATCTTTTAGGGCTTCCTCTATGGTTCTTCGAGCTGGTTCTTGTGATATGAATTTCTCGAGGTTGAGCACGATAATGTTCTTGATCTTGGGTGCATTAATAAGTCTTTCGTATTCCGGATTTGTAGAATCTTGATGTAAAACCCATTGGTGATAGTAGGGTTGGCATGAAAACATGAAGTTGATGTGGAACTTAGGAGGGGAGGTGAGGTATCGCTCGCGCAGTGAGAACATCTCTTCGTGATGTATGCGTATTGATTGCTGACAATCGGTGAAATCCCCCATGGTTAAGGATATTTCAAGAAGATCGATGAAAATAAATCAAAAGAAACAAAGGGTTTTTGAACTAAAGAGAAATAGATGAGAAAGAAAGAGAATTGGAGAGTATATATATATATATATGAACGAATAATTTTGGAAGTGAATTTGGCTTGGTAGAAATATTTATAAAGTGATTAACCTTAGGAGGATTAGAATCCTTAGTTTGGTAGGAGTATAATAACTAACCTAATTTACAACTATACTTTCTTGCTTGCTTATGGAGGTTTAACTATTAAGGAAAGTGATTCCTAGTAACATGAATTGGACGACTGAAAATTACGCGTTTTTGATATTTTCCTTTTCTTCTATTATGCATATATTTAGTTGGAAAATTACTATTATGCGCTTAAAATTAATTTTTCTATCTAAAAAATTCATGATAATGTTTTATAAGTTTAAAATAGGTAAAATGTATTTTCGACCCCAACCTATGTCGGTCGGAACACTTTGGTACATAATCTAATAATTTTCACACTTGGGTATCTAATAGAGGATGCAATAGGATTTTGCAATAGAGGATCTTGACCGCTGAAAATAGATCTATTATGATGAAATAAAATGCAATTTTTCGTCATCTTAGCTAACATATCTAGATTGGACAAGAAGTGCACTTTCTGTAATATTTTTTTAGGTCTAAATCACAAGTATCTCTAAATCATAACACTTCCTGTACGTAATATACAAAATGGTATATTAACATAGGATTCTAAATTTCTAATCCTATTAGGAGAAGGATTAATAATCCACTAACACTATAAATCCTCCCGTTTGTTACCAATCGTGTATAAAATAATTTTCAATATATATAGAATCTTCATCTTAGTTTTCTTTCCTCCGTTGTTTTTCCTTAATTTCTCCAATTTTCATCGTCCTGAAATTTGACATGGAAGATTTTGCTGGATATCGTCAAGAACTAAAGTGGAATTACCCAATACGCCGTCGTTCTACTCGTGATCATCCCTCCTCATCATCCCCCTCCCAACTCCATATCAACTTACACTTTACCTTCCAAACTACATATGTCATTTATTTTTTAAGCCAAGACCCTACACAACCACCCCGTATAGGATCACCAGGGATTGATCCGCCCGATATACAAAATTCAATCAATATAAATCTCCAAACACTATGTCGAAAACAAAAAGCCCGCGAAACCCTAATCGAAGAGCTCCAAGGATGGCCCGTACCCGATGATCATAAGCTTCGAGATTTCGTTAAGTTTGCATTGATGAAATCCCGACAAGCTGTTATATCCATGCCTCCGGGCCATAGCGTTCTTTATCTTTACTTCACCGTGGTCGCCAAAAATAAACGCGTAGTCTATCCTAGAAGACGTGTGATCGAAAGGGTGGTTCAGCGGTCCATGGAAGAATATGAAGCTAGTAATTATATGGTTCCTGCTGAGGATTCATCGATAGAGTCATTGGATAAGATGATAGTTGATTCCGGGACTTGCTCGATTTGCTTGGAAGAGTTTTTTCCAGCTAATGGTGGATGTGAAGTAGTTTGCATGCCATGTAAACATATTTTTCATGAAGATTGCATCAAGAAGTGGCTGGGAACTAGTCACTATTGTCCCGTTTGTCGTTTTGAAATGCCAGCTAAAACACAGATGTTGAAAAATTCATGAATTGTAAAAAGATGGGGGAAATTGCAATAATAGTCTCCGGGTTACATTTTTAATCGCATTATTTATAAATTTGCAAAATTCGTCTCATAATATGTACTCTAGGTCGAATATAAACCTCGCAGTATTTCATCCAGGATGACATCGGATACGAACCAAATGATGCACTCTCAAGAATATAGACCGCACTCAGGTTTGGCCAAGCAGCGTACCTACCTCGAAGGGATCAAGTTTAAACGTAGTTCATGTATTAAATATATCTCCAACTGTAATTCCGATGGTTCGTGATCTATGATTATCCTATATTTATATTATAGAATCATACTCTCTAGTCTTTAGACTATCGTGAACAATATGATGTATGACTTGTAGTATCTATTGCTCAAAATGTCCGTCCGTCCGTCCATGAATCTTAATAAATGATGGTATTTATAGAGTTTTCATCATGTACTGTAGAGCGATTGACAAATGTGACATCTCCTACTGGATGTCTTACACGTGTGCTCAGTGGATGGTCTTGATTGAATATCGCAAGGTCGGGTCATGGGTCGACCCTATTTGGATTCGTAAAAAACACGGGGATCTGGAGTGTAATGTAAATATTATCATATGAGGGGCCTTTGTGTAAACATAGCCTCGTATGATCATAGACGCCCCGGCCCAAGACCCTATGTCGTACTCAAATACGAGTGCTCTAATATAATTTGGCATATCAGTATGCATATGTTTGCACTTTTAGTCTCTACTGTTAAAAAAAACGATGGAATAAGTTTGCTCAAGTTTGTAAACAATGTGACTAATAAAAATTGCAATAAGCCCTATTCTATAAACTAATGTCGCAATTCCCAAAAAAAAAATACATGAAACGAAGGAATAGTTATCAAGGTTTATCCAAGTAATTAGTCAAACATTTTTTTTAGTTTATACCATTTGAATAAATTTTAATAATCTGCAGTCACATATTCTCATTACCAATACTTATTATAATTTTGATACAGGGAAAATTGGGTTTGACCGATCCAAAACATAATTCGCTTGTTTCGTAATCAAACACGTATAACTGATGTCACCGTGCCACGCAAACTTCTCTTTTATCTCAAATCCGTACTGAAGGTGACAAAATTGATGTTCCAGCGAACCATATATGTTGTAGTACAGTTTGGAATAGGAGTGATAGGATTAAGCACTAATAACCGAAAATTGTAAGAAATACACAATATCGTATACTATTAGGACGCAATGAGTAGCTTGCATGGATTATGAGTGATAAAATTATTCATCAATCGCAATCCCATATTTATATCCAAATTACACTAGATAATGTTATTAGGTTCCAAGCTAGAGTACCCCCAAACACTTCAATGGACCAAAAATATTACCATTAAGCTCTGGCACTAAAAATTGGTTCCAGTGAAGTTTATGAGGGGACTAATTACATTTCGTCTGTTATCTTTATCACTTTTGAATTTTGGTCATACCACATTAACATAGAGTCGTCAAGACAATTACAATCGTCCATATGTAGAAAGTCACTACCCCCCCCCCCCCCCAAACTCAGAACCCAAGAAAACTGATATAACTAAATATACTAAATTCGTAGTAATTTTTGCTACCCGAATAGGACCCAAAAGTTTATATACTAAATTCAAGTAGCAATTTTTGCTACCTGAATAGGACCCAAAAGTTTTAGTTACCCGACTGTCGGGTACCCAAAAATTCGGGTTTCGGGTATCCGAAATATCGCAATATGCTGCTAAGCATATTTTGGGCGAAAAGTCCAGAGAGGCAGAACATGCCTCTGCCTCTCTGCTTTTGTAAGAAACAGAGACAACTTTTTGCTTCTGTTTCTTATAAGTAACAACATTTTTTATTTTAAAAAAAATTAATATTAGAATTTCATTAACAATAAATTAAATAATAATTAATGGCAAATAACTCATTCGGTCAACTTAATATTAAAAACAAATATAAATCAAACATTAAATCAACGCATTATACTTCAGTTTTCCTTTTTTAAAGTACCTGAAATTCAAAAATGTTCATAGAAACACAACATAAAAAATGTACAATCAAGACACTGTAACGGCTGACTAATTAACCTCATTCAACAGTCCGATTCAGTAAGATGATCTGATCGAAGAGTCCTAATACGTAATAATGAACCGCTATATCACTGGCGCAAAATTTCTTGTGCAGCAAATCCAAAGTAATCGTCAAAGAAGTTAGGCGGCTCATTTATAAAACACGAGATCACATCTCTCAGTGTCACAACGCCAATTACTTCATTTCCATCACCTGAAACCACATGGATTCTATGAACTGCCTTTGAAGCAAGAGTTTCTATCACGCTACCAAGTGTAGAATCGGGCTTGCATGTTATTGGCGTGACGGTTTTCCCCGTGTCGTTCGTTGCTGAAGCAATAGTATTCATAAAGCTCTTCACTGTGAGCTCCCTGCAATTTCACATGGAGATAGATTATCTTCTTAGGTTCAAGAAGTACAGAAAGGTTTGTTTTCCGTTTTCCTTTCAACTTAGATCATAGTTCAAAGTCGCGGTATGGTGATAGTATCTGCAGGTGTTGCTTCACATCAATCGGGAAGTATAGTGATCTTTTATGTATCTGGATACTATCGGATAATACGAAAAGATCCATTATAGGATGCTCAAGAAAATCTAAGGCTTAGTAAGTGGTAGAAAACATATATAAATAACATAAGTTTCTACTTATTGGTAGTATAGTGATATAAATAAATTTAGACAAAATGTTATTGTCGAACCTAAATATGTAATAGAAAAGACATAATTAAAAATTATAACACAAGCTTTCATTGAATACGTAATAACACATCAACTAAATCATATCACAGAGCATGTCTAGAAAACTGTAGTGGGGAACTTCACTATTGGAAATAATATCCGAAGACACAATATTATCCAATAATATCTCTGATAATATCCCGATAATCCAATATTATTAGCAATATATATAAACTTGAAAAATAATGGAAATTTTCCGATATTTTGAACCACTTGGATGACTAGCTGACAGCATCTCATTTGGCTGATTTTTCTTGATAAATGTTTCTCAATTCAAAAATTAATAATCATTTCAATGGTTAGATTCTACCTGAAAGTATTGAAGAGTTCAGGCTTGAGCAGCAAGAATCTAATATCTCTTATACTTATGTTACCAACAATTTTCCTCGTTGATCCTTCAACGACTGGCAAGCCTCCGACTTCTTTCTCTTTCATTTTCTTGAATGCTTCTAGGATCAATTCATCGTCTCGAACACTTACAACCTGACCGACTCAGAAGATATGTTAGTATATGAACAAACCAATAATTAGTTGTCTCGAGAAGTTAGTGATCTCGAACCTGATCTGAAGACATGAAAGGAAGTCCTAACTCAGATATAGCATATGAAGATATGCAGTCAAACCAATCCCTTCCTTTGCATCCCATGAAACCTTGTATAACTGCAGATTGAGTTATCAAATTTTTAATTGTTGGATAACCCGTCTCAATCACGGGTACGTTTCGAAGCCTGTATTTAGAAAGAAGCAGCAAGACGCTTAGCATTGAACTATCCATTGCGACAGGAATGAAAGGGGCCCATCGGTACGATTTTAGGATCGACCTCACCTGTATAAGAAAAACAGTAAAAGATATGTCAAATCAAGGGTACACTTTTTTTCACTCCAATTATCATTCCACAACTACAAAGAGACCGAACATGAACATAATCTAATTAGGCAGAACAGTTAAATTGGTCCGTAACTTATTCTTGGTTTCTTTTTTGTCTCATTCATACTCAATTAGCCAATACTCCCCAAAGTTGAACCTAACTCAATTGATCTTAGAATTCGACGTCGGTGAAGAGGATATGTATGTATACGTTCTATGTATTAAGTGTTATATGTTTGGATGGGAAATTTGAGACGAAATTGGAGGAAAATGGTTCAATTATCTCACCGGAGATTGTCCCCTAAATTTGAACCCTAACCATTGTCTTCCAAGTTTGTCCCAATTTGTTCACCCAAATACAAAATATATTGAATGTATATAGATATATCATCATCTTACCGGATTTCAATTTCTTCTCAGATATTGTCAATTGTGTTAAAATTCAAATTTTGGGGAGTAATGGGACGAAATTGGCACCAATTAGAAAGCTACAGGACCAAACTAAGTGAAACTAAATGACATTAAATGGAACCAAAACAGGACTAAGAGTATGATATGAGACCGGTTTGAAACTTTTGCCACTTCAATGTTTATTGATTTAAGCAGCTCATCAGGTTTGTGCCCGGCTATACCCGTTGAAGAAAATAAGACATCTCATGCATATATATAGAGACAAATGCTAAAACTTGATATATAACTATATAAAAAGAATAATAACGTATATCGAATTTACCGTGGCGGACTTAAAAGGCTCTTCATGAAGCATAACCTTGTAAAAATCTTCGCCTAGCTTATCTGCTGCAGTGGGGGCATCTTTTCCCATTGTTCTCTCTGCAGCCACACCACCCGCCACTGCTGCCCCAACCGCAGCAGCAGTCAGCCCGGCAACTGCAAGAGGGCCCGTTGCTCCTAACGCTAGTGCACCAAGTGCACCAGCAGCGCCCGTCCCTACTCCAGCAGCAGCTGCTGATGTGGCGGATAAAGCAGCAGCTGCAATTTCAGCATTTTGGAGCACCCAAAGAACAATGGACGAGTAATCCACGAATCCCAAGTATCTTCTCCTCCAATCAATGCTGTTCTTTGCCTCGGGATTGACTACTGGAGCTGATAGAATATTGGATTCCGATAAGATTTTGACAGCATCGGCAATTGGCGTGTCTGCTAGAATCTCGATAACTGCAAAACATGTGCGTTATAAGAAGAGCATTATCAATCAATAAACGATCCATGTATAATCAAAATCGGAAAACTACAAAATTAATCTTGTAGGGTAGAGCCTATTGCAATTTTAATCTCATTTTTTCCGACTTTCTGGAGTTACAAAAAGTGTCCCATAGGTCCCTCCCTCCCTCTGTTTTTCTTTGCAATTTTGGTTTCATCTGCTTAAAAAAAGGATGGAATTTCATGCATCATCAAGGGTCTTATGAAATTTATACAAATTACATAATGGTTATGTCATATGTGCAAGGCATGTGACTAAACTAACGGTTCTCGTTCGTCCTGGACTAAAAAGGCAAAATAATGTCATATGAGACTAATTTTGCAAGTTTGTAAACAATGAGCCCAAATTTTCAACATAACCTATTTTATGGACTAGCTAATACTGCAATTTTTCCAATCAAAATCATTTGTGGGTTTGACAGGTGACAACACGAACTTTTATGATTGGCCTAATACTAAAAATCCCTGGAAACTAACAAAAATAACCCGTCTTTTGTAGTCGCACCTTTGCCTCCCGGGACCTGTGGGAAGGACGAAACCGGAACTTTTGCAAATGCAGCAGTTAGAGACTCTTGCAGTGAAAGAGGCAACTTCTTTCTGCTTCGGACTGTCTCAAAGTAAGCATCGTAGCTTTCGGTGTTTTCGTTGGTCTTTGGAAATTGTGCTTGTGCCATTTCTAAATCTACATGAAATATATAAAGAGATTGTCAAGTGACTTTGCTGATAAATATTCATGCAAGAGTTTAGAATGATTCATTATGGAAATTCTTGATTCGATTTGGCCGAACCAGTGTGTCTACGTCTATCTAATTAATAGAAAGTTTACTACATTTGCAACGTAAATCTGGACACTTTAAGAAAGAGTGATCAATCGCATGACAATTATTATAAGTTTATGACACTTTAAGTTTATAACACTTGATGTGTGACGTATGTGACTAATCGCATGACAATTATTATAAGTTCATAACACTTGATGTGCGACGTATGTGACTAATCGCATGACAATTATTATAAGTTCATAACACTTGATGTGCGACGTATGTGACCAATCGCATGACAATTATTATAAGTTTATAACACTTGATGTGCGACGTAAATCTGCACAATTTAAGAAGAGTGACCAATCACATGCCAATCATTACAACACTTGGTGTGTAATTAATTACGTGAAATTTCGATCCAAGACTTTTCTCGAAAAGGAATTTCTTATTAAATGTATTCTTTACACCGAAGTTCTTAAACAGAAAATTACTCTTTCAGATTCGGACTGGAATTTCGATCCAAGACTTTTCTCGAAAAGGAATTTCTTATTAAATGTATTCTTTACACTGAAGTTCTTAAACAGAAAATTACTCTTTCAAATTCGGACTAGAATTTCCTGTATCTACTTTAGCAATTCACATTTAAGGATTAATTCTACATTTCTTTCAAATTCGGACTAGAATTTCCTGTATCTACTTTAGCAATTCACATTTAAGGATTAATTCTACATTTTTTTTTTTAATGAAACGGTTACATTATTACATCGAATATCGAATCAATAATCGTAATCAGCAATTTTCTATTACAAACTAGTAACAATGAACTACAAATTAGAAACAAAGAACTACTATATAAATAGAGAAATAACCCACACATCTGGTAGGCTCGAACCCAAGACCTCTAAGTCATGGGACTCAATCTTACCACTAGGCTAAGACATTATTGGCAGGATTAATTCTACATATGTTTCCTCTGATTTAGACATTTACTTTCGAATTATCATAATCTTATAACATGGAATTAAATCGGATTACATTGTGACCATTCACTAACATTAAATACAAATTATGATAATAAATAAATTAAAAAGAATAAGTTGCGAAAGAATTCACCTCCTTTGTTGTAATCTTGATTGAAAGATCTGAAGGGATTCCGTATTCTACTTCTCTTGATGAATTATTAATATTATTTCGTTTTCTCAAGACGAAGATGAAGATGAAAAATCAGTTAATTTGCTATTTTTGGATAAAGTATATACGGTATTGCCATGTGTAATTGGAGCAAACGTGTCGAAGCATTATGATGAGTACATGCATTAATATAGTAAGTCTATTTTAAATTTATATTGTTTTAAATAGGAAAAAGTAGAGCACTAGAATATATATATATAGAGAGAGAGAATAGATTGTTTTTATTTTATTTATTTTTATAACAGAAAAAAATTGTTATAGTGAGATTTTATATGAAGTGATTTATTTTCTCTCAATCGTGGGATGTTATATAATCTTAGTCTAAAATTATATGTTTTACATATGTGTAAAATGCATTTTCGACCTCAATTATGTCGATCGGAGCACTATGGTACATAATCTATTTATTTTTATACTCGAGTGTCCAACCTTTATAAATTGTGACAAGTAACTCCTTCGTAGGAATAATCTGGAATATTTCCTTCGAAAAGTCTGTCATGTGCCTTAGGCATGACTTAAATTGTGTACCAAAGTGCACATATCATGCAGCGTATAGATAGTTGTGTACACAAAATATCATAGGATATCATACAAAGTGCACATATCATGCAGTGTATAGGTTGTCGGGTGCACAATCAAGTCAAATTATTCCTCAGATGGACTTACTTGTCACAATTTACAAATGTTGAGTACTCGAGTGTAAAAGTTAATATATTGTATGCCAAAATGCTTTGACCGACATAGGTTGAGATCGAAAAATGTTTTTAACCCTTTACAGATTTAGATCCAAAATTAAATAGATCAATTATCCTCATTTCGTTCCAATTATATGATATTACTTTTTAGGGAAAATTACTAAAAATCGTTCGAAATAATTTTTTATTCAAAAAATCTATGAAAATATTTTCAATCCAAAAAGTCTATTAAGCCACTTTTAATTTCGAAAAAAACTCAACATCAAGGGTTAATATGCTTATGAACTTAATTACTCTTAGTTTTCAATATAAAGAATTAATTAATTTTACTTTTGTAAAGAAATTAATTTATTTAGAACTTTTATATTAATACTCATATCACTTATGATTTTAATTTTAATTGTTCAAATTTTTTAATTATTTGAAAAATTAAAAAAAATATTTTTAGAAAATTAGCTTGTTTAACTCAAAATAAATTATTTAAAAAAATAGAGTATATTATAATAGAAAATAAAATTTGTATTATAAAATTTATCTATTAGAAAAATTTAAAAACAAAAAGATTTAACTTAAAAAATATCAATAGATAAATTCCTAACTTAAAAAGTAAAGGGTAATTTAATCAAAAAATTATGTCTTAAGTCTTAGCTTTGTTATTTTCTCGAATTAGAAGTTTATAGAATGGATTTTCGAGATCGAAAAATATTTTCAAAAATATTATGGATATAAATATTTCTTTTAGGAAGTTTTCAGTAATTTCCCTACTTTTTATTATACTCTCGTCCACAAGAACCAATTTAAGTGCTATGTAAATCTCTAATCCTTTCTCTTGGATTATATTCTTGATTTCTTGTTTTATTTCGCACAATTTTATTCAATACATGTCAATCCCACATTTATTAGGAACTCGTGAATCAACTAGATAAATGGTTCTCAAAAACTCACAGAAATTCTAGCCCACTCTCGACTCGGACAAACCCATGTGTATCTTTTAAAATAATTTACCAATTATATGACAAATTTAATACACTCCCCTCGTGAAATACACTAAGGTGCGGCCAAACTAGGTCTGAACTAAAATTTTCCGGATCATTGTTAATATGAAAAAAGCCGGGCTTCTCCAGGAGCTCCCAAAAAGATATGATTAGATCATCGTATACTAATTTAACATGTCTATGGCAATTATATGAAAGATCTTACATACATTATTTACAAGAGACTCCGCTTGGGATACATGAACAATCACATTAATTCATGCCCCGGACCATTATGGGCTCCACCATACACATATGGCAGTGATTATATCACGACGCCAGGTCCCCGACTCCCTAAGAATCACTCAGTTTTTTGTTTCAAATTCGTTGATTAAAAAATTCGTTCAAATAGCAAGCGCTCACGGCACATCCAACGGTTCCGTTAGCCTCGGATTTTTGTGAGAAACATACGCAGCATGAAGCTTTACTCTTATCTGCTCCATTCAAAGTCGGCAGACCTAGGGTTAGCATTGTTTACACGACTCGCATCTTCAGGCTTCAACGAGTTTGCAAACGTATGCCAACCTAAGAGGTAAGGTACAATGAACTGCAGGGAATGATACAGGACTGTAAGAAATCGTGACAGCAGACGTAAGGAAACATAACTATTAGTCAAACTGTACACATGAAACTCCACAATACATCCCACAATCAAACCCGAGACAAACGAGAACAATTGACTCATCAACTTACATTGAACGCTGATACTAGAACAGCGAACTCAGACTTCGTAATGGGGATATAAATGTTCTCGTCCGAATTTGTCAGCCTGTTTTGAACACCTATTCATCCAACAAACCAAGAATCATAAAGATGTAATGTATATAGTATTCTCAGAAAAGTTAGATGTCAAGATTGAGGGGAAAATTATAAATATTGGTCCCATATTATACAGTCTACTGCAAATTTTATATTAGTTTCCGAAATTGCAAAATTAGTCCCATAGATTTTTTATTTATTTTTTGGCAATTTTGGTCCAATCCATTAAATAACGGATGGAATTTCACGCTTGGCATGTACGCGATGTTAATACGCAGATTAAGTAATAATCGCATGCAAGACACGTGACCAAATAAACGTTCCCGGTTGTTTTTAGGACTAAAATGCTGAAAAACTACATCCTGGACTAATTTTGCAAGTTTGTAAACAATGAATCTAAAATTGCAACGGACATTATCCTATGGACTAATACTGAATATTTCCCCAAGAATTGAGTGATTCTTATGATTTCCTAGGACTCCAATCCACGTATAATCACAAATATTTGTTTGTGATGGACCCACATGGATGGTTGTGGTCATCCCTCAAGTTTCAAGTCCCAAAGGAATGACCTGACAAAATTTCGAGATGAATGAGGAGTTACCGAGATTGAAGAAGTGGCCAGAACCATCAGGCAAAGGCTCCACCTTCAACACTTTCCTCACCTTACCTTCGTCACTGCACGAGTAAACCACCAATGAGATACGAATAACTATCGGCTTTGTAGATTTGAACAATAAACTAATGACAAAAGCAAGCTCGTTAATATGCTTGGATAAGAGCATACGATAAGGAAATGCATGAAGTCATTATCAGCCAAATCAAGACAACTAATGACTTGGACAGTGAAGTACAAAAGTCCCGTAGCGAGCCCATGAGGAGGTGTGATCTTACCTTCTTCCTTTAAAAGGATCATGAAAAAATTCACAAGAATCCCTTGCCCCAAGGCTGATTATGTTTCCTATTTCAGCCACCGACAACGAGAACACCTATAGACAGGAAAACGGAAAAAAAACACAATCTTAATAAAGCGATAACTTGCAGGCTAAACTAAATATATGCAGCATTTCCACCTTCTTATAATATTAAATTTTATATTATTTCTCTTGAAATAATAAAATGTAAATTACATAGACACCCCTATCTGCAACGAAAAACACCAGCTTGAGAAATTACCATAACGGTCCATTGTCAGTAGAAGCAGATTATAATTTCACCCTATGTTGGTAAAAGCAGATTATAGTTTCACCCTATGAAGAAAGCAGGTTACAATTTCACCCCCTGTTCTTCGAGTTGTGAAGATTTGCTAGGATCTCTCGGTAATTTACACAACCTCATGGCTCGTAGTAATTACCCAATAAGTGATGGTGTATATATAGTTATCCCAAATAATAAGTATGCATTATCCACATTTGGCAAATATCATCTTTTCTCGATTTCTTCGTCAAGATTAGTTCAACTCTGGTAAGCTACTACCCTCCCTGTTAGTAGAATAAGTCAACTCTACTTCTACTATGCAGGTTAATAATAAAACACACCTGAGAATATTCAACGGCATGCACGTTAGAGCCCTTATGCATGGAAGATCAAAGAATAAAGCAAACGAATATTTACCTGCTTTCTACTCCAATCATATTGACGAACGTCAGATGCAGGAGCAAATTGGAGCAAGACAAAACCCTCTTTTGACAACTTAAACGCCCCCGACTGCCCCATAAACCAAATAGAACATATTAGTTAATGAAGTTCCAAGTAATCCAATAACAAGAGAAATAGTATTAAGGATTGTTTTAAGACATACATCTAAAGGAGCAAACTCTGGAGGTCGTGGCTCCACTGTAAGAGCTGCTTTCCCTTTGTATATAGTGTATCCAACATAAACCCTTGGTGGCAATTGCCCTGTGAAACACATTTCAAAAGGTAAATTTTCTAATTCTATTATTACTTTCCACCAAATAATCGAGCTTTAGATCCTTAAATTGTTTGTTAGGCCAAGAAAGCACGTCAGTTTCTTAAGACAATTTAGACGTGTGGTTCAACTTGCCTCTTTCTCGGTCCGAGATAACGACCAACGAGTAGATAAATGCTAAATTATACTTAGCATCAAACATTGTAAATGGTTCTATTCTTTGTTTTGGAAGCGCCCTTCTGAAAATCAGGAAAAAAACAGAGTATAGAAATTTCAAATTGATAGCTACCAATAACAAGTCAAGAATACCAATAATATCGTCCGATAACGGAACCTTGACCTATGCAAGGCCTATTTATATACAGAAGTCTCTGTTTAAATGAGAAAGCGAAAAAGAAACAAGGAACCAGTACCTAAACAAAGAAGAACTATTCACTTACTAAACAATTTAATGCTAGAAAGGATACTTAAACACAACCTTCATGTGAAACTATAATTGTAAAATGGGCAGTAAAGCAACTAAAATAAAGAGTAATTCTATGACTGACCGACTTCAATGGTCCGAGCGTGAATCCAGTGTCTATCTCTCTCGCACTCACACTTATGTGAGTGTAGACCGCACACAATACACAGACAATTTAATGCTAGAAAGGATACTTAACACAACCTTTATGTTAAAATATAATTGTAAAATGGGCAGGAAAGCAATTAAAACAAAGGGTAATTCTACGCCAGACCGAGTTCAATGGTCCGAGAATGAATTCAGTGTCTATATCTCTCACATTCACACTTATGTGAGTGCAGACCGCACACGATACACAGTAAAACACCTCCTTACTATGTGACAGATATAGACACCATGACCATTGGACTCTAGATTTTTCCCTAAAACAAGCAATTTAAATGCAAAAATGAATACATGATAAATCATTTTGCCTCCCGACTAAATCAACAAAAATTATTAATTTTCCTCAAAAAAAAATAAAACACCCAAACAAACAAAACGAGCAAATACCATATAAATTAAATTACAAGATAAAGTAACAAAATCACAAAAAAAGTAAAAAAATTAAAACTCACCAGGCTGCGGTGGTAAAGAAGAGGCAGGGGAAGAAAATCTCTGTTGCTGTTGTTCTTGAGGGGTTAAGTATTGAGATTTAACACTAAAGAACACATTTTTAGAGTAACTCCTCTGTGGGTTGGTGAGAAAAACATCGAATTTTCTTGTGGCGAAAGGGATTGAGGTGGGCTTGAAGCAATTAAAAGAGGACAATTTTTTAGGGTTTTGAATTGAGAATCCCAATCCATATGGGGATACAGATTGACTTAGGTTTAGCATTGTTAGTTCTTTTTTTATCTTTTTTATTGGGAGATTTTGAGTGGGTTTTGGCAAAGGGGTGTTAAATTTGTATGAAGCTCAGTTGAAAGAACAATGAAATGGTATGTTCCAGGGGTTTAAGGGGGAGGAGAAAGAAAACGTATGCCATCAAGTGGTGTCGTATTAGGACATGACACTTCTTTGGTGTTTCACGTTTATACAAACACTAATTTTATAGCAGAACGAGCACATTAAAGGGTGTACACGATCCGGAACTTATACTTGGCTATATCCAATACGCCTTGTTCAAACAACAGTTAAGGTGAAGTAGGGTCAGTAACGAAGAATCTTATTATGATAAATATATTCATTTTGTTTCGTTATTAGTGGTAGTTCCTATAACAGAGCGGATGCCCACCCCTCACCCAACGGATAAAGTATATTACATAGTTTAGGGATTGGTAACTTACCACATTCAGTGACTTTAGCACTGGATGTTCCCAAAAGAACTCGTAAAAGCGCCATGCCCACCTTTGGTTTGGGGAATACCATGGCGAGCAAGGAAGAGAACCACTGTAAGGGACCATCTGAGAAGCATTTAGATAATCTGGCTAACTCTAAGCTAATTGAAGCGCAGGCATAGTCAAGGGTCGCTTCAGAATTTCCAAGTATGGCAATGAAGAATCCAACACTTGTAGAAGGAGACTCTACTTAAGTGTAAGTGGTTTATCCAATTTATCGAGGAGCAAGAAAGGTAAAGCCGATGTAGCACATGTAATAGGGGTCTCTGCGCCAGCATAGCCTATAATGTAGCCACACATAAAGTCATGCTTAAACGAACTTCCCGATGCACAGTCGGGGTAGGCTTCTCTGATTGGAACAATAGTCTATTCCCTTTGCCTTTTTCAGTCTAAGCAGGAGACAACATACCTTGAGGTTATTCATCATTCTTTGATTCAAAGACCCGTTAACGACCTCCTTTAGTGGAACTGGTGGTTATTTAGATCAATTGAATTTGAATCTTAGCCAATTTTTTTGTTTTTTTTTGTTCAAAAAGAGCTAGTCCGATTCGATTGCCTAAGGCTATTTTTTTCTCAGCCTCTGGATGCGAATGGATCTAATTTTTACTATGCATCCCTATCTTCAATGTAAAATATGTATTTGATGAAATATGTTATAAATTTGGGATACGGTGAACTATTTTTATGTACCAAATATTTGGTGAAGAATAAAATGTATTTCTTCAATGTGAAATATATATTTGATGAAATAATTTATAAATTCAAAATATATCTAGTGAAATATGAGATAAAACACCAAATAAAAAAAATCACGAAGAAAAGTCATCTTCACACTCATACATGAATCGCGATTATTATATTGTCATCTACATTATTCAATATCTAACATTCATCCACGTGCATCTCACGGGATCATTCCTAATCAAACTAACACATTAAAAAGGAAAAATCTACACCTAATAACACACAAACAAAACAAAATATCCTGCAAGTATAAAAAATAATGTTTTTCATAAGTATATGTTTTTTCTTTCCTTACAGTTTTCTCTTGTCATGTTTGTCTCCAAATGGATCAAAATAATATTAAAAAAGAAATAAAGGAAATAAAAAAAACATTTTTCTGGAAAAATGAATTAGCAGAGGCTGCCAGCGTGGCACCTCAACGAGCCGGCGGAGCGCGTGAGTCTACCGGCGAATGAACCAGGCTTGAACTTGATCAAATTATTTCCGGTGAGTGGACTCTTAGCGTGGGCTAGTGGTGGACCTGACTCAGTGAAGAAGGCTCCGTTCTGGAATAGGTCGCCTTCCGACCGCCATTGCCACTTCATCCACTCATCCTTTGTAGCATAATCTCTCTTGGTCACCTACATATATGATTTACAAACAAAGATATTTAGGGTATTTTTTTTAGAAACTTCTATGAGTGCAAAGAGAATTATGTGTGTCGGGGACGAGATAGATATTTTAACTCGAGTTAGGAACTTGTAAAGGTTCCGTGTCCAATTTGATTTATTTATGAAATTTGAAAGTGTGGTCATTTGAAGGGGCGAGGGAAAATGCTAGCTCGGATCAATTTTGGTAGAGCATAAGTTAATCATATGTGACAAGTGAAATAAATATTTGAACTCATATGATAGGGTAATTTAGGAGTTTAATTTAACCGGAGACAAGATTTTGAGTTCCATTTGATTTATTTAAATAGTTTGAAACTACGGTCATATGAAGGGGCGACAAGCCTAATCTAGCTCAAACCGTCTTCGATAGAGTACTAATTACATGACAAGTGAATTACCATGTAATCGATGTACACTCCAAGGCCTGGTCTATGGACAAGAATATTCCCTCCAAGGCCTAAGTTAGGGGGAACGGGGTTGGATCAGGAAACTGTTCTCCTCAATCGAGTGTAATCCCAATTTTTATGCGTAACTTTATCACGTTTCAAATTCATGTTAGCATTGCTTAGTTAGTGAAACAATCTACATATATGACTTTCCACGACTAAGAATGCTGACTACGTCCCTATAAATAGATTATTAGATATTTTACCTCCTTGGTGTATGGTTGATTTGAAGCCCTAAATCGATTGCCTTGGCTGATAATGGTGGGATGAGCACTGCCACCAATGGCATACAATTGCCAATGGGAGTAGTCGTTGTTGACGACATGGAAAAAGCCCCATCGACACCTCGGCATCCTCTGGATCAAACCCTTTCCGAATCTGTTGAACGCAACTGTGACTTGCATGATTGCATCTTTAGAAGTGCTATCATTTGCTCCCAAGAGCATCACCTAAGCCAACCAAAAGTAGGATAATAAGTTTCGAATATCTTTAAAACGAAAGGGAAAATTGCATTTTTGGTCCTAGGGAGTTAACAACTTTGGGACAATTTCTTATATTCTAGAATGTTTTAAATTGAAAATAAAAGCAATAAACTTGGAACAATTCACGAAGATAATATATAAATTGAAGGACGTGTTGGTGGTTTAACTACTTACATCATTATGGTTGTTGAATTTGCAGTTTGATATGGTAATAGCCGTGGAACCCTCAACCACATCAATGAGGCCATCTTGTCCTTTCGACAAAGAAACATGGTCGATCCATATATTACTCGAGCAAAAAATGTTGATGCCATCACCATCGCTCTGTGTACGTATACCAATGTGTTGGATGGTATCCCTAATCATCCCTCCGGGTGTCGGAACAGTGTTATGGATCCATATGTTATGAATTATAACGTTGTGGACAAATTGGAGAGTTATGCCTGCCCCATACGCAATATGGACTTCCACTCCCCTTCCATCAATGGTCTTATCACTAGTCATAATCAACTCTTGTTTGAGCTTGATGACCATGCTATGGGCGAAAATGATCCACAAGGGCTCCGTCTGGATGACAGCATGGCGGAGGGTTCCGGGCTTCGGATGGTCCATGTCATAATCCGTTGGGTCCGTCACCAAGTAGTATCTTCCATTTTTGCCCCCGGTGGTGTGGTGGCCAAAGCCACGGGCACAGTCAGCTAACTTTTTTCGGTTATTTGCCCAATTGGGATCACACCTCCAGCACCGATCTATAGGATTTGTGGCCTTGCAATCACCTTCTTTGAGGTGCCTTCTTGTGACATTTTGACCTATCAATGCCCTATATATACACATTTTTATATTGTTATTCTCGGGAAACTTTATAAGAACCTAGTATACATAGAGTTTGTCGTTGTAATCATATCCACTATTTATTTCAATGAGTTAACATTATTACAACCACATAAATCTAAATAGAGCAAATTATAAAGTAAATACATTAATTATAACAAATATATTCATGAAAAATAGACGATAAATTTACTTACTCTCCAACTTGTTCGTTAAATTGATCGGTAAGTTTTTCGGGCTGAGGGTTATATGACTTCTTGGATTCCTCATAGGACTCTTCAGCTCTCTTCTGCAAATACTCGTCGAAAACCGCTATTTTAGCACTAGTTTTTGACAATGTTGCAGCAAGTGATAGGACATAGAAGAAGAGTAATGTTGTTTTATGATTACTTAGTGCCATTAAAGCGCTCTCGAGTAATTTTAAAGTATATTTGCTTTATATACTTCTATCTTCTCTCTTTTTTTTCTTTTTTTTTTCAGTTTTGTTGCATTTCTTACCTTTTTAGCAAAAAAAATGCGAATCACTGGAAATTTTAAACCAGTGATTCGTTTTCCTATATATTTTACTTTTGGGTTTGTCCTTCTCGACGGAAGTACAATTTTAATGAAAGGTTGGCTTTAAATAATGTGAAAAATATAAAGGATTGATAGGTATAAACCACAAAAAAGTTAAAGTTTGAGAAAGATTAGGAGGGGAAAATGGAGAACCATTTATCACAAGTTGAAAATAGATGTTCGGACAGTTAGTTTAACTAACTTATGAAATGTTTTACAATTAGAGGTTTTCCCGCTTTATAACTATTTTCATGTCAAAACAACCAATTCAAATCATCTGTTCTAACAAACTTATGAATTTTTGTGCACAATTAGAGATTTATAGTTTATAGCTAGTTGTTAATGAAAGTAACTCGAACCCTCGAATACACAATGGTGTAACGTCTTCTTTTACATGAGCGAATATATAAAATGTGTATAATCAAGTGATTTTGGTATAAAATGAGGAAAAAAATCACCATTTACATACTTTATTCTCTTGCTACTCAAAACCATCCAATTATACATATGTGATATGTCTACATTCGTCCATACATATAATCGAAAATATTACACAATTACGTAATTTGGATTCAAAAAGTGGTGGAAAAACTTCTACTACATCTTATTGAAATTTGTATATTTGGATAAATTTAAAATAAAATTTAAACATGTTTAATTAATAAGATCCATGCTGTCGCCCCATTACTTATTGTTAGGTAATTCTCTTAGTATTATACTTTTAGTTAATTGTATATGGTGGCTAATATATGATTATTTGACAAAAGTTTTAGTATGATATATAATACAATTTTAATGAGTGTCGGGATGTGAAGAATTTAAATTTCAAACCATCACAATAAAGAAAAACAAAATGTAAATTGGCTTAGGATGGAAATTTTGGTGTCACATTCTTTCTTATATTGTATATTTGGAAAACTATTTAGTCAATGTTTAGAAAATATTTTTTATATGAAAGGGCAAAATACACATCGGCTCCTGAACTATATCATTTGTACCAAACCCTCTTGAACTATAAAAAATACACTTACCCTCCCCAAATTGCATGGAAATATCTTTATCACCCTAAACTATTTTTATTTTATTTTTATTTTCTCCACCATTTTTTTCTTTTTCACAAATTTTAATTTTTTTTCTTACATAGATTAGTTAAAATTTATCCAATGCAATATAACTATTTTAAATAATAATTTGCAATACTTTTAGCAATGATAACAAATTAATTTGGTGACATCACATTATATTAATGTATGATGAAATTCTATTAATGCATCGTTACAAAATCAAATTAATTATAACGGATATCTTGTGTGTATATTTTCTTACTATATATATATGTGTGTGTGTGTGTATTTTTAATACCTTAATTTACTGGAATATATATCTTAAAATTAATGCTAACAGATTATATTTTAAAAATATATTTAAATTTCCAAAAAATATACATATCTTTACACTCCCTGATTTAAAAAACACTCACATATGTGTGTATCTTATATATATATATATATATGTATGTATGTATGTATGTATGTATGTTGTAAAAATATTCATAAAACATATTAAAAATCTATTTGAATTAATTTAATTTTGTCATAACGCATGTTGAATTTTTTCAAACATTGATATAACGTGTTTTCATCAATTTTGTTTAATGTTTGTACTAAAAAAGTATTATAAATTGTTATTTTAATTAATTAATTATAATATTTGGGATAAATTTTAACTAATCTATGTAAGAAAGGAAAAATTGTGAAAAAGAAAGAAATGGTGGACAAAATGAAAAATGAAAGGAAAAATAATGGTTAAGGGTAATAAAGACAATTCCATGCATTTGAAGGGGGTAGGTATGTGCATTTTTCCACAGTTCAGGAGGGTATTTGTTAAGAAGGGTATAGTTCAAGGGGGGGCAAAGAGTATTTTGCCCAATTTTCATTTAAGAAATAATTTAAACCATACTATTGACTTAGAATAAAACAAGAAATTAAGAACATAAAAAGAAAAGAAAATAAAAAAGCACAAAAATATAGATGGTTCATCAAAATCAAACTATGTCTACATGAGGAAGAAAGAATTTATTAATTATATTTGAAAGAGATATAAAAATAATACAAAAACCTCTTAAGTTTTTCAGTGAGTAATTCTGAGTTTAGTCTTACCCGTAATCTAAAATATAATTTCGTTAAACTATTATTTTTTCCTCATACTTGATTAGTAAGGAGTTTTCTATTTCAATTACTTCTTTTCAAACGGTCTCACATGAGAAATCTATAGCAAAAGAGTAAAATTCCATAACCTGAATAATTAATATCAAATTAAATTTGTATTACATTTTGAATTATTAAAATCTATATAGGGAATATCTCTTTGAGGTACATTAAGCAAATCAATAGGATCTGCAAATACAGTCTAAAATACAGCAACATTACAGTACGCCATATTGCCACTCCTCTATATACAAAGCACTAAAATGTAATTGCTGCAGTGAACAATACATAGGGTATGTATATATATTCTAATTAAGAGTATACGAGGCTAAAACGAGATGCTCCCCTCTTTAATTCCTTTTAACTAAGTCGGGGATCCTTTTATCAGCAAATTTTAGGACCAGAAGTCTTGAAAGCATGAATAAATTATCCGTTCTGTTTATTTTGAAGACGCTTCCCAGACCTTATAATCGTTGCCTTCAACTGCTAATGACCAGTTTTGTGGACCATTTGAGGGTTCGTAGTGACCGGGTCCAATTTTCATTGCTATCTTTTCATTGATCATTGCTGCATAAACGTCTCTCTCGGCCATCATTATTTCAACCTAAATCAAATAATATATGCAATACTGCTTAGAGACAAGTTCAGATCTTTCAAAATTTACCGTGCTTGGGCCAGTTGGGATAAAAAGGAAAGTCTAAATTACAGATATCATGCAGACCCTAATTATGAAAAACACTTTGAGATTTGAGAAATTAACTTCCGGAAAAGCATATTACAAAGCACTCCTGTCAGTAAAAACAGATTACAATTGCAACCCCTGTTTTTGGAGTTATTTGACAGGGGTATCTTGGTAATTTGCATAACCTCATGGTGACTCGTGGTAATTACCCAATAAGTGAGGGGTGTTCATGTAATTATCCCAAAAAAATAATTAAGGCAAAATCTTAGAAAACTTACTTTGCTCCGGCAGTTGATCTTGTTACGCTTTCTGACAGAGATAAGTTCTGATATTTGAGATTGATAATCAGAAAAAATGTGATCATAGAACACTGAGGGCGTTCCGGGGTGAGTTAGGATATATGCATACCCTTGCATTTCTTTTCCACCTGGGAATCTCCAATGACCCTTGAAATCGGAATCGAAACATAAGAGATAGTAAAATTGAGTGTTAGCTACATAATCAGTTCCATTTAGTAAACAAGCTCATTAAATTAAAATATCGGAGTTTATGCCAAAGAAATGAAAGATATGTGCAAGATTAAACACTTCAGCAAGAGAAAGATCATTGGATGAAATTAAAAGAAACTTTACACAGCTCCAATTGAAAATAATAGCCACCAAAAGAAATTAAGTATGAGCATTCAAAATTAAGAATAAAAGCGATCAGATAGTGGGCTTATTCAGGTGAAAGGGGTCAAACCTGAGTAGAACCAGTATCATGATTCTCAATAAAGGTAACAGCACGAGACGGCCACCATCCCACCACTCCCGGGGGTTGTCCTTTTTCATCTGATAATCGCCAGTATTCACATCGCTCGAGTACCTATACAACACATATCAAGATAAATCAGATCATGAGAACAGAAAAATACTTCCCTCTCTCCCAAATTATGTTCATATTTTGACTCACCACGGAGTTTTAGATAAATCTTCGTAAGTATAGATTTTGTGTACTTTACACTAATGCCTTAAAGTAGTGGCTGGGAGTTACTGGTAACCCACATTAGTATAATCGAGAGGGTAGTTTTGGAAAGACAGACAAAGTTCGATTCATGTGGTGTCTTATTAAGAGGACAGCGAATATGGGACAGAGAAAGCAATAAAGATGCCAATAAGCCAAGTACGATAATTTTTATATTCTAACATAATGTACTAACTTTATTTATTTATTTTTTCTTAAAGGAAAAAAAGAGATGGGATCATTGGAAAGAATGCTTACAGAATGAAGAATTCCTTTTGTAGTGACATCAAATGCACCTGCAGTTCCATTAGTAGCATTGATCCAGTCGATAATTCTCTGCTTATGTGCATCTTGATTGTGATCCATTTCACCATATGTGTAACTAAGGGAATCCCAATACTCGCCTACAGCAAAGTAAGGCTCACTTGAATCCAAGTAGTCCTTTACATAGCCACCCCAAAAACCCCGAACAAAATCAAGCCTCCATCCATCATAACCAATTTCTTCTCTGTATGTTCAAGAACCAAACAATTGTCATCACATTTTGCAACCACTTTATTTAAACAAATGGATTATATATCAAAATAAAGTATGGGAAGAAAAACAAATTATTTTTTCTTATTCTAACCTCGGCATTAAACATAGTATTTACTAGTCATTGCGGAAATAAAATGAAGAAAATATTTGTCTAGAAAGTATGTGGACACAGCTACCTATTTAGTACTACCCTTCAAACTGGTTTCATAATTAAATATTCTGCGTAATTGATCTCGTTTAAGGATCTGTCTTGAATATTCAAACAAACACAATGCTAAATCAAAATCTATTTAACTAACCTCAGCCAGCGTAACCATTCTTTGATATCCTTTCTCACAAATTCTTGAGAGTGGTCGATATTTGGGGCTGCATGGAAGTTATCACCACTGCTCTTATTGCCCCTTCCCTGTTGGTGATCATTTATACAGAAAGAATCACAATTACGATGCATCTACATTCTACATCTTTTAGTAAAAATCATAAATTTGAAACAATTATCTAAGATGACTTTCATGTGAAGGATATTAGACCTGGAAATGTGGATCATCAGCAACAACTGCGCGCTCATCCCAGTTCAAACGACCACCAAAAATATTCCAGACACCATTTTGGTTCTGATGTTGTGCGCATCGGTGATTCAAGACAACATCCCCAAGAACCCTAATACCCACTTCATGCAGTCTCGTCACAAGAACCTTTAACTGATCAATGTTTCCATACCTAACAAACATCAACCATTATTTTGACAATTATAGTAATAATAAATAGGGTAAATTACATAGACAACCCCTGTGTGAGACCCTTATTACGAAAAACGCCCCGATATTTAAGAAATTATCATTACTTCCCTACAATTTCACCCACAATCAGTCAAAGCAGATTACGATTTCAAGCATCAGTATTGTGTTTTTTGTTAGATTTAATAGGGGTGCCTTAGTAATTTGTAAAACTTCAGGGGCACATAATAAATGCTCAATAAGTGAGTGGGTGTGCATGTAATTATCCCTAATATCAACGTTGTTCTAATTTCAACCACAAATTGGAATAATACCTCGAGTTTAAGTTATACAAATCCGTTGGCATGTACCCTTCAGGTGACACAGAAGCAGTAGGTGGCGGTAACCAAATCACACTGAACCCAAGTGATGATAACTTTGAAGCTTTTTCATGAAGCTCCATATACCATTTTCCTGATTTATGAGATTCCCAATTAAATCCCTGGCATAGGATTTCAAATCCCGAACCAGTCCCTGAAGAAATTCTCACAGAAGGTTCCAAACCCTCATCTTCTTGCAGATCAGTTTCAATATATGTCGGCATTGAACTTCTAAAGATACTATAGGCTTCTGCAGCGAGCATCTCGATTTCTAGGAGAATTCTCTTGTGTGCTTCTCTGCTTTTTGTCTTTCGACTCTTTTCAGAAGAAATATCACTCAGTAAATTCCTTATATCATTTATAATTTCATCCGTGTTAGCTGAAACTTCTTCATTTGATCCTAAAGCATTTCCAGATATCACCAGGGTGTCAAGCTCCTTGTGTTCTTCTTTACCTTCAGGAGTTAGACCAGAATGTTTGGCAGGCGCCACTGAACTTGAAAAGGGTATGTAAAAATCCCTTCCGTTGCAGTTTAACCATGAATTCTCATTCAGCTTCAGCACAAAAACAAATCCCAAAAAACCTTCGTCCAATGTAAATGACCCCGAAGAACCATGACCGTTGATTTTTTGCTGAAAAAGAAGGATCATCAAGATTCGCGAACACAAAAATCAAAGCTATCAACAGATTATACAGGATCAATGTTTGCATCGCTGCCAAAATTAAAAAATTAACCCACATTGCCTCGTAAAGGAAAGCAAAATGACCCCACCTAGTTCATCGAGTGAACTATTATTGTATACATGCAGTAGATATCTTATTTGTTAAAATATAAATTCAGCAGCAATCAAGAACATTCGTTTATCTAAGTCTAGATATCGAAACTTTGGCCAAGAATACAAAGTACATCAAAGTCTAAACTGAGAGTAATTGTAGTACAGGCAATGCATATAATTCTTCAGATTGGATGTACCTTCAAAAGAGTCCGCAAAGCCTTATCCTTGAATATGTTCGTTTCAGGAGGATATGGTTCGCCTGGGATTTCCCAGTTTTTACTTTCATCTCTGCAGACACCCCAGTGAACAACTACATCTCCAGGTAAATCAGTTTCTATATACAAAACATTTTTGGCTTTCTCCAGGCATTGCGTAACGGAGACAGATACTGAGTTATTAGCAACAATTTCTTTAACAACAGAGTGTTCTTTGTAAAAAACTTGAAGAGACTTCTTTCGCAAGCCAGGATCCCTGATATTTTCACCTTTAGGTTCAGCTGCTGGTTTAAGAAATATGTTGGATATCTCTCGCAAAGCACCTATCATAAGAGATCATTTCTCAAATGTCAAGCAACTAGAAGAATGCAACTAAACAGAAACAGTGGTAAAATGATACGAAATATATAGACGTAAACAGTATTGCCAGTTCGAAAAATTAGCTTGAAAGCTCATAAAAATTATTCATTCCAGCAATAAATACTAATAAAAATGCTGCTTCGAGAATCAATTCAGAGATTCTCTAACATTTCTCTAGTCAAGCATGTCAGCCACCCACAATGAAATAGCAAATTTAAAATTTGGACAAATACAGAAAGTGGGACGAGATTTCATAGTACTTAGAAAATGATTTAACATTATAACATACAACATAGGAAATGTAAGGCAACCTTTCCAAGCGCCTGAGCGCTTTTTAGCTCCTACAACATTGCCATCATCTTGAAGGTAGTCAATAAGGGGTACTTTAAAATCTCTTCCTCTGTGCTGATACCAATTTCCAGTTTCCTCATCCTGGACCGTTAATAAAACACAGATAAGACAAGGATTCAATAAAAATCAATAGTAATGCGGAATATATACATACAATAAAGAGAATCCAAAGTCATGTAACAAATCAGAGAAGAACGACATTCAGTAATAGCATTACAGTGGAATGCACCTTTAACACAAAATTTATAGCTGCAATTGAACTTTTTGTATCGAAGTCAATCATCACTTCATAAAATGCTTCTCCTTCCGGTGAAGCAGATGTCCTTTCTAAAGGAGTCTCAATAGCATAGTCCTGAAAGGTAATTAGTAGTCACTGAATAAGAATATGGTGTAGAGAGAAAAGGAACAACAACAATCAACAAGCATCGATCAAGAAAATGGATATTTACTTTGACAGGAATTGAACCTGGAGGTCTCATATCGGGAGGGGGTTGAACCCATTCGCTGCAACAACGAGATAAAAATCTTATTTACCACGTTTATGTAAACTATCTCGGCCAAGTTCAACACAATACATCCAACGAAAACATACAATTTTTATCAGAATAAGCTCATTTGAATTTCAGAATCCAGGGCCATGACTCAAAGGGTAAATAAATCGAAAATCTCTCAAATAAAGTTTGTCGTAAGCTTATTTGTGAAGTGGTAAAGTTTACCTGCCAACATTGCCTACGTAATTAACTCCCCAGTGAAGAATCCAGTTTCCAGGTAGACTACACCCCACAGTAAGCTGCCAACAATCTTCATTTTTCCCACTCTCTAAACTGATTGCTATTTTTCCTTCCACCTGTCATTGCAACAATCAATTAAAAAACCATACTAATCTAAATGTTCAAATTGAACTATGTACCTGTATTAGTCAAAACTCGTGTTATACCCGTATGATAGACGTACAAATGTATAATTGAAAAATACTTCTGTTTCCCTTCTGAACGTAATGAAAAATACTCGTACTTTTGTGTCGAACCATTTAGTACACTTATTTTACGTATCCCATATTGTACTTGACGAACAATACTCCAATTTTGGCCAAAAAATTCTTATTTTTCTTTGAAACTTAAAAATTATCATTACTTTCTATTAAATACTAATTGCGTATTACACAATTAAAAACTACGAACGTTAATAATTTATCAAAAATATTAATTATTGTTAACTAATGACTCTTATAAAATATCATTTTTATAAATTAAAAGCGGTACAAGCAATACATTTAACAAATTTATATAAAACTAAGCCGTACTTTTACTTCTTAATTCATTTGTATTCTTATTATACTCGTACGTATACGGATTGGTTTATTTCCAGTAACTTTCAATGAAATTTCATAATATACTCGTACGTATTAAATGAAATCCGTATTTAACTAACTAGGCTCTGCACATCTACGGCAGATCAATAGCAAAAGTAAGCAAAAATCATCACAATAATTCATTAAATTAAAGTACTGCACTGGTTCAAAATTAGGATTTATTTTTCCCCAATCCTTTCCGATCCACTGATCTGATGAAGAACAGAACAAAATTGCACAAATTCACATAATACATGTTATGTAAACCTCAAATAAATAGTTCAAAATTGTATAGATACAAGTATTGCGTACCTTTTCAGTTCGTTTCAATTGGAAGGTTTCGCTGAAAGTGATGATCGAGGATTCCGAGGTTTCAACAATGGCGGAGCCGAGAGCTTTGAGAGGCTGAAAATAGCGCGTGTTTGGGGTCTGGGCGCAAATTAGGTGAAAAGGTTGTGGCGCTTTGGAAATTAGTTGAAATTTTGTGATTGGTGTGAGAGAACTCCGGTGGATTTGGCGGTGGCCGTGGCGGCGGCGGTGGTGGAACAACGTGTCTATTGTGATCGTGGACATTTCTTACAGCACCTTTTCGAGGGAAATGCGTGCCTTTGTTTGCATTTGCATATATATATGTGTATGTATATATGCATGTGGTATTATGGTGATGATGACCATAATTATAATTTTAGCAGTTTTAGGAATTTTATTATTATTATTATTATTATTATTATTGTTGTTGTTGTTGTTGTTGTTGTTAGTATTATTAAAAGGCTGAAACAAAATTGAATTGCCATATACTTGATTATGGGTTCATTGTTAAGTCATACATTTGAGCTCGATTCATTTAACCGAGTTGGAGCATTTTCTTCTATGTTCTATAAAATTTGATGTCCGTCACTAGCTCAATCTAGATTAGTCAAAATGTTCTATAAGATCTAAAGTTTGTCACCAGCTCAATTTAGATTAGTCAAAATACGATAATATATGTGCAAAATATCAAGTCATTCGAACTGAATTCTTGTTTAACTCGATTATAATTCGTTCTAATCCAATTCGATCAACAAATCGGCCCGTCTTGTTTTTAAAAAATTCTTTGAATCAATTGAAATCGTTGTTTTTTTTATATCTATTTTTTATCAAATGTTAAATTTTGTTCATCGAAAGAAAAAAGTATATATGTGTGTATATATATATACACACACACTTACCTCGAAACTACTAAAATATAAATATCAAGAAATTGAAAGGTGGTGGAGCCACATTATAGACCGTCCAAAAGATGGTGCACTTTTCGTGTAAAATTGGGATTTTGATGCAACTTTTACGTAGATCTAAAAGGTCCAAGCTTTCATCTTCATGAATCTTCGTACAAGTCATTATCATTGGGAAACTCTTCCTCATCTTTTACTCCTCATTTTAGGATTTAAAAACACTATATTTGTTTATGTTTTTAATTTAAAATTTTGAAAAAAAATCGAGAAATGCGTGGTACAGAGATTTGTATGAAAATAATATGATGTGTGTTGTGTTTGTTTATGTTTTATAAAAATGATTACAATTTGTAAGATGTATCAAATTAATAGTGAAAAGTTGATGTAAGAGGTGTTGAATGATTGAGTTAATTATTTATATTATGATTATGTGAATAATAAAAATAAATTAAAAACTATAAGGTATGAAAAGAATGATATATAATGATTAGAATAAATGATTTTGATTGATGATTATGTGAAATGATAGATATAGTGAGTGGTATGTAATAGGGGATTGAAAAAGTTAAGTTGAAAAAAGATTAATTTAGATAAAAATTGTTTGTGTTATGATTTTTTAGAATTTTGTGATCCAAGATAATGAAAATGGAATTTGAAAACATAAACAAACAAGGCCTAAGTTATTCTAAATCGGTTGCTAAACATTCATTCAAAGGCCTAAGTTATTCTAAATCGGTTGCTAAAGATTCATTCAAGTTCAATTAGTTAAGATAACAAGTTTAAGCTTGAAGACAATGTTCGCAAACTTTTGAAACTCAACTCAATTAGTAAAAAAAAAAAATATTGACAAAATATGTGTGAGAAAATTAAGTTATTTGAACTCGATTCATAATCCGTTCGGAATAAAATTTATTTGAACTTGGCTGATGTCAATCAAAACAAATAATTTGATAATAACTCAAATAAGTTTAAATAATACATTATTCAACTCGATTCAATTCATTTACAATAATTTAAATTAGAAAATTTCTCGTTTATATATTTGAAAAGGAAAAAGTCATAATATATCATATGAATCAGTGACAATGCTGATTCGCTTAAAAATAAAAAATGTAATAATGGAGAGAATATAATTAATTATTATCTGATGAAAGTGTCCTCCCATATACAAGCGAAAAATAATAAAAGAAGGAAAATAAAAGTTTGAAAAGTGCCACTTTAGGCCCACCTTCAAGCCCAGATCTTAAGGCCCAAAAGATAATCCCGTAAGCAACGATAGTTGTTGAATGTTAACTAATTACTTTGGGACATGTGTTGTGCTAGTGTGTGAACTTTTGGCCCATTAAAAATAGGCCCAGTTGCATTACTTAATGGGATTTGGGATAATCTTTTGGTGGACCGATTCCATTGTGAGCCGGTCCATCAATCATCGTTGACTACAGGGGTGTAGTGATAAACTAATCCCATGCACAATAGTCGGGTGTTGTATGATGAATTTAGTCTTAATAAACTCGATCATAAAATGACCCGATTTTTGGTAGGGAAATTGGTCACAAAATGTAAGGTTTTATTACAAGATGGGAGTGTCTATTATATGATCCAATAAAGAGGAGTGCATTGTAATTACAAAATAAGAAGGGTGTCCATGTAATCAACCTTTCAATTTTTTTATTTTATAAAAACAAGGATAAGATTGACGTCTTACACTTTGCATCACATTTGATTAATGGCCGTCAGTCAAATAAGGGTAAATATAAAGTTTTATTATAAGACGGGTTGTTTATTATGGGCCACAAATAAGTAAACTCGATTGTAATTATACTAAATAAGAGGGGGGTGAATGTAATTAACCTTTACCAAAATCATGAAAGATACAATTGATTATAATCTGGCGGCATGTTTGGTACAATGACTGTACATTCCAAGGAAGTTTTGTCCTGATGAAATGAGAATCCACCTGAAATCATCTATCCCATGTCATTGTTTGGCTACATACATGGATTGAAATTTATTTTGTCTAGAGCTTCTATTCATTTGTTTGGTTCACTTAAGCACACAAGTAAATTAAAATAAAATTATATTTGTTATAATTATCATATCCTTAATTACACTACACAAAAAAAAAATAGATTATAGTATATTTAAGTGTAAAATCTATTTATAGTTACTATAACATAATTATTGTTTAATTTTAATTGAAGCTCACTTAAATAAACAAAATATTAAAGTATTTTTATGTCGACTGATATTTGTGCATAATTTAATATAAAGATTATTATTAGAAAAATAATGCGTACACACAGACATATATATATATATATATATATATATATATATATATATTACATGTAGTATTTCGCAAATACACCCCATATGTATAGTTACATAATTAATTTATTAATACATTGTGTGTATACCCTATATAGGGTCAAGATCGAATACACACCCTATATTAGATAAAATATAAGACTCAATCTACACCATTGGATCCATTAAATCCAACATTCCAAAAAGGAAGCAAAAAAAGGTTGAAAATTGATTCCAATTGAATAAGGGGTATAATAGTAAAAAAGGAAGTAAAAAAGGGCACAGAATCTCTTCTAAAATCTCCATTATTTACGTTATTCATCATCATTTTTAGTACTTTATCTCTCTCTCTACCTTGCAAACAAATTTGAAAAATCAAATATTTGAGCAGTGAAAGGAAGAGACGAGACACAGAAAGAGTGAGAGAGAGCAATGGTGAGCACCAGAAGCAGCAGGAGACCCAAAAACTCTGACAAAAACAAACAAGAAGAATAAAAAGCAATAATAGGCAATGGAGAGTACGAGGAGTCTCGAGCACAAAGAATCAAAGAAAACACCGAGAGAATGAAGAGCCTCGGCATCATACAGTGTGTGTATGATGTATAAACACACACTATATAATGTGTTATCATATATTGTATAATGAGGATACTGTATAATGTGTTATAACATTCTGTATAATGGTTTATAAGATTGTAGTTGTATGATGTACAAACACACAATGTGTAATGTGTTATCATATATTGTATAATGGGGTATAATGGGTTATAAGATACTGGACAATGTGTTATAACATACTGTATAATGGTTTGTAAGATTGTAACTGTATGATGTATAAACACACACTGTATAATGTATTATCATATACTGTATAATGGGTTATAATATACTGTATAATATGTTATAACATATTGTATAATGGTTTATAAGATTGTAGTTGTATGATTATAAACACACATTGTATAATGTGTTATCATATATTGTATAATGAGTTATAAGATACTGTATAATGTGTTATAACATACTGTATAATTAAATATTTTTAATATGTTATAAACATGTACTATATAATATGTTACAACATACTGTATAATGTGTTCTAACATACTATATAATGGCTTATAAGATACTGTATAATTGTTTGAAATCACTAATTGTATGTGACTAAGCAAACACTGTATATCACCGTTATAGTTACTGTATAATGATTTATAAGCTACTGTATAATGGTGTATAAAATACTGTATAATGGATTAATGTAATTTTTTTTTGAAGAAAACAATATCAAATGAACCTCTACGCATGCAAGTATCAAATTCACTTCATAAATAATCAATTCAAACCACATGGTACTATGATCAGTAAGGAGTTAACCCATACATGAAATAAAAAAGACCTAATCATTTCACAAAAATTAACAGAAGACGAATTCTTAAATCCCAAACTTTCGATCTTTACAGCTACTATCTCGAAAATGAATACACAAAATTACATACAGTAGCTACTGTATGTAATTTTTACTGCATGAATTGACGATGATGATGAATCGAGCTTGATGATTAATTGAGTTTGATGATGAATAACGTAAATAAGGGGAATTTGATTTCTGTATATTGAGTTTGATGATGATTAATTGAGTTCTATGAACTGATCGAATTGTAATTAGAAAGAAAAAATGAATTGGAGAAAAAAAAAACTGTTATGGGCGTGATAAGGGGGATTTGATTTTGATCCTGCATAATATTTATGTTTATTGACTAAAATACCCCTGCCATCATTAAAAAAAAATTATACAAACTGAAAAATGGGTTAAATCCAGATATTTGGATCAAATGATATGAATGGTATAGATTGAGTCTTATATCTTACCTAATGTAATGGAATGTATTTGATCCATACCCTATATATATATATATATATATATATATATATATTTCTTTTCCTTACATTGTCATCACTTCGATAGGTCGTTTTCGAAAAAAAAAAAAAGAACTTTCATTATTATTCATTCTTAATAAACGAAAACTTTTATTAATTCTTTTTGAACACCCTTTACCCCCATAGAGATATTGAATATAAAGGGGTATCTTGGCTGCCAGTGTAATTTTGAAAATAATAATTTAAATGCCCCTCAAAAGTCAGGAAATAGATCCGAAACATATAAACTGCGGTTAATCCTGCTGTGGCCCAAGCTATTATTGCGAAAATCGGCGAATACAACCAACTATCATTAAATTTTTTATCTTTTGACCAAAAACAAGCAAGAGGCGGAATACCGTAAATAAGGGGAATTTGATTTCTGTATATTGAGTTTGATGATGATTAATTGAGTTCTATGAACTGATCGAATTGTAATTAGAAAGAAAAAATGAATTGGAGAAAAAAAAACCTGTTATGGGCGTGATAAGGGGGATTTGATTTTGATCCTGCATGATATTTATGTTTATTGACTAAAATACCTCTGCCATCATTAAAAAAAAATTATACAAACTGAAAAATGGGTTAAATCCAGATATTTGGATCAAATGATATGAATGGTATAGATTGAGTCTTATATCTTACCTAATGTAATGGGATGTATTTGATCCATACCCTATATATATATATATATATATATATATATATATTTCTTTTCCTTACATTGTCATCACTTCGATAGGTCGTTTTCGAAAAAAAAAAAAAGAACTTTCATTATTATTCATTCTTAATAAACGAAAACTTTTATTAATTCTTTTTTAACACCCTTTACCCCCATAGAGATATTGAATATAAAGGGGTATCTTGGCTGCCACTGTAATTTTGAAAATAATAATTTAAATGCCCCTCAAAAGTCAGGAAATAGATCCGAAACATATAAAATGCGGTTAATCCTGCTGTGGCCCAAGCTATTATTGCGAAAATCGGCGAATACACCAACTATCATTAAATTTTTTATCTTTTGACCAAAAACAAGCAAGAGGCGGAATACCACAAAGAGAAAGTGTACCTAATAAAAAAGAGGTTTTGGTAATCGGTACATGTTTTGTTAAACGGCCATATATATATATATATATACACATTCATATTAATACGATATGAATATAAAAGCTTTAATATATTAGTTGAACTATATATAGGTAAAGCATATATTACAAAACTTATATAAATAGAATATGGTATATCTAATAATAGGGAAAATTGCACTTCATGTCCCATAAATTTTCCCGAATTAAATCTCCGTCCCCTCTGTCCATTTTTTGTTGAGAAAAATTTTCGCCCTGTAAAATCTGAAATATAGTGGAAAATATATGCGATGAAAACGAATCGAGGCGAGAGTTGGACTCTCTATCCTTAAAGCTATATTGCCCCGCCTACGGTGGTACGAGATCATGCAATTAACTTTCCAAGATACAACGATTCCGTATTGTAATTGAACCACTTCAAGAACAATACTCCACGAACTTATTTTGCTCATGAACTCTCACTGATGTGATGTATGTAGAATGCTTAAAATGCAGAAATGATTTCTGATTTTTGTGTGTTCGTCTTCTTATCTTTTCATTCATATGGGAGACTCTTTACATAGGAGAAATTTGGAGAAATGAAACGTTTTCACTAACCACTTTTAAAAGTAAAACATTTCACTTATACTTTTAAAGTGAAAAACATTTCACTTACCGCTTTTAAAGTGAAATGTTTTTCCCTTACCACTTTTAAAGTGAAATATTTTTCACTTATAAATTTAAACGTTTCAAATTTAGCATCAAGAATCTTTCAATTTCTGACTGCTTTACAAATGAAACGTTTCAGATGTAATTCAACCTTCTGCTGGGCTGCCTGATTTCTTTGGAAAAGAAATGAGCCTAAAGTAATTCTTATTGGCCCAAAAGAAGAAAATAATTAACTGGGTCCAAGTTAATTTAATTCTAAATTTTGCCCAAAAAGAATATATTTAGCCCAACGACCTCCAAGCCCAGTCACGGCCCACGGCCCGCGTACTAGCCCAATCCCGAACCCAAACCCTACCCGAACCCAGACCCAGACCCGAGCTCGAGTCCGTGGTCCGAGGTTCGGTCCGGTCCACCTTATGGTTTATATCCAAAGTGGGATATCCACATTCAAACACCCAACAATAGCAATTAATTTCTCATTCGTTTCAATTCCGAATCGAGAAATTCGAAATGCTAACCTCATCTACTCCCGGAGTAGAATAATATTATCTAATAATATTTAGTATCCTCGATACTTGTGGTGTTCGAATTTCGTACCCAAAAGAGGTGTTTACACACTTTTCATACATACACAATATTCACCCAATATCCAACAATCCCCCACACGAATGAAATTAATGCAATTGATGCAATGCATGATACTGAGAGTTCAAACGAATATTTATCACATCAGAAGAGGTAGCTTTTGGCTTTGAACCTTTCTTAGTGAGATATCATCGGATTTACTAGGCTACCCAATGAACATGATGTCTTGAATTGGTCAGCCGTTCGTGTAAAACCAGACAATGATATTCACATGATAAATTTTCTAAGCAAAATTTTAGTTCTCACTGTTGGGCCCGTTTTGGCCGTGGCGCCCCCTCTTGGTTTCATAAGTGTTTACATTTTACTCAATATTGAGGCGGCCTACACCTCACACTTACATAGGTGATCTCCAATTTAAAAGTATCCTACCATACTCCACTTCATTTGCATGACAGTATAGGAATCATTAAAAATTTCGACTTAACATTTGCTACGCTTGTAGGATGCACTTCTTTATCCTAGGCAACGGGTTTAGAGTTTTCTTAAACTATTAAGTGCCCTCCTGAATTTTCACAACTTAGTTGTCCCATTGAACCATGATCTTGGGATCTCCAGTCAACATGGTTGGGTTACCGCTGTGTCAATTCTTAATTTGTAGACTTTAATCTCATTCCTTTTGATAGGCAGTATATTTGATCTCTAGGCAATCCTTTCGTCAAAGGATCTGCAATATTCTCCTTTGATTTCACATAATCAATGGAAATAATCCCGTTAGAGATCAACTGCTTAATGGTATTATGCCTACGACGAATATGTCTAGACTTACCATTATACATACTACTCTGAGCCCTTCCTATTGCCGACATACAGTCGCAATGAACAAAATCGGAGGCACAGGTTTTTCCCAGCATGGAATATCTTCTAAGAAATTTCTAAGTCACTCAGCTTCTTCACCAGCTTTATCTAAAGCTATGAATTCTGATTCCATCGTGGAACGGGCTATGCAAGTTTGCTTGGAAGATTTCCATGACACTGCTCCACCACCAATGGTAAATACATACCCACTTGTGGACTTAGAGTCGTTCGTGTCTGATATCCAATTAGCATCATTGTATCCCTCAATTACAGCTGGATATCTTGAGTAGTGTAATCCATATTCTTTAGTAAACTTTAAATACTTAAGAACTCTAGTTAAAGCATTCCAATGCTCTACACTAGGATTACTTGTGAACCTACTCAACTTGCTCATAGAATAAGCTAGATCAGGGCGAGTACAGTTCATGATCTACATTAAGCTTCCAATGACCCTAGCATATTCTATTTGCGATACGGGTTCGCCATGATTTTTGTATAGATGAACACTTAAATCCACTGGCGACTTAACTGGTGCACTATCTCAAGGAAGGAATTTTCCTAAAACCGTCTCAACATAGTGAGATTGCGACAAGACTAGTCCTTCAGAAGTCCTCAGGATTTTAATCCCTAAGATGACGTCTGCAAGTCCCATATCCTTCATGTCAAAATTCTTCTTTAACATGCCTTTAGTATTCATAATGATTTCATGATTACTACCCATTATCAACATGTCATCTACATATAAACATACGATGATGTATGCGTTATGTGATTCTCTAACATACACGCATTTATCACACTCGTTGATTTTGAAACCATTTGACAACATCGTGCTATCAAATTTTTCATGCCACTGTTTTGGCGCTTGTTTTAGTCCATACAAGGACTTTACAATTTTACACACTTTCTTCTCCTGTCCAGGAGCAACATACCCCTCGGGTTGTTCCATATATATTTCTTCGTCTAATTCTCCATTCAGAAACGCAGTTTTAACATCCATTTGATGTATCTCAAGGTTATGCAACACGGCAATAGCGATAAGTAATCTAATGGAAGTTATTCTCGTTACTGGAGAATAAGTATCGAAGAAATCAAGACCTTCAGTTTGACGGTATCCTTTGACCACCAAACGAGCCTTGTACTTATCAATAGTTCCATCAGTCTTATATTTTCTTTTCAGAATCCATTTACAGCCTAAAGGCTTACTTCCCTTTGGAAGATCAACCAACTCCCAGGTATGGTTGTGCATAATAGACTCGATTTCACTATTGATAGCCTCTTTCCAGAGTTGGGCATCTGGACCAGCCATAACTTCCTTAATTGTTCTAGGCTCACCTTCTAATGTATAAGATACAAAGTCGGGACCAATCGATTTAGGAACTCTTGCCCTTTTTCTACGACGTGGTTCTTCATCCCCAGGATTAGAACTACTCGCAGACTCATCAAATGTTCTTTTAAGAGGAACTTTCTCGTTTATTTCCTTACTTGGAAAAACATCCTCGAAAAACGAAGCATTTCTAGATTCCATGATGGTACCTTCGTGAATCTCAGATATTTCTGATTTATGTACCAGAAATCGATAGGCACTACTATTAAGAGCATAACCTATGAATACGCAATCAATAGTCTTAGGCCCTATCTTTACTTGTTTGGGTTTGGGTATTTCTACCTTAGCCAAACACCCCCACACTTTGAGGTACTTGTAAGAAGGCTTTTGACCTTTCCAAAGTTCGTACGGAGTCTCACTCCTACTTTTCTGGGGAATCTTGTTAAGGATATAATTGGCAGATAGGATCGCCTCCCCCCACAAATTCTGTGGTAATCCAGAATTTAACAACATCGTATTCATCATTTCTTTAAGAGTGCGATTCTTGCGTTCAGCAATACCATTTGATTGAGGTGAGTATGGTGCAATCGTTTGATGAATAATTCCAGAGTTGGTACAAAATTCATCAAAAGGCGCTCCGTATTCTCCACCTCTATCACTTCAGATAGCTTTTATCCTTTTTACAAGTTGATTCTCAACTTCCGTTTTGTAATGTGTAAACGCTCCAAGCGCTTCGTCTTTACTTCTTAGTAAATACACATAACAATACTTTGTGCAATCATCGATGAATGTTATGAAATAATTTTTTCCACCTCTAGTTTGCACAAACTTCAAATCACAGATGTCACTGTGAATAAGTTCTAGAGGTGCGGTATTTCTTTCCACTGAAGGAAACGGTTGTTTAACTAGCTTTGCCTCAACACAAATTTCACATTTATGTTCTTTTTCAACTTTAAAAATTGGTAATGAGTTTAAGTTGACTAATCTTCAAATAATATTATAATTGACATGTCCTAGTCTAACATGCCACAAATTAGAATACTCAAGCAAATAAATAGAATTCTCAATTCTTTTATTTCCACTGTTTTCAATTACAAGAGAGCGAATTACATTCATTACATTCATTTTGAAAATGCCCTGCTCAAGGTAACCTTTTCCCACATAAATTCCTCTCTTAGTCAAAGAAAACCTATCAGCTTCAAAGACTACTTTGAACCCATTCTTGACCAAAGCTGAACCAGAAACCAGATTCTTGCGAAACTCCGGAACATACAGAACTTCGGTCAACGTCAGTTCTTTGCCTGAAGTCATCTTCAGCACAACCTTCCCCATTCCAACCACTGGAGACGTGGCCGAGTTTCCCATAAATAATCTCCGTCCATCAGTTGGGGAATAGGACGAGAAAGCATCTCTATCGGAACAGATGTGGCGAGTAGCCCCAGTATCTATGAACCACTCCTTCGGGTTGTCCACCAAGTTGGCTTCGAACACGACGGCAGTGAGATCAAGATCCTTAAGATCGATTGGCACCTGTTTATTTGATAGGTCATCAATCATCTCGTTGATGCCCAAGACATCATCAATAGCTAGGTGTGCTTGTTGTTGCACCTGGTTCTGAACCCTGTTCTGAACCTGGTTCTTGCCTTTGTTCTTTCCAGAACCTTTCTTTCGAGACTGATTATTATTTTTCTTGGGATATCTACAGTCTCTAGACCAATGACCAGTACGACCGCAATTATAGCAACCACTGTCATCGCCGTTACCCAGTTTCGGCTTTCTTTTTCCAGTTTGATTTTTCTGGGCCTGGAACTTCCCATGGAACTTCCTTTTCCGGTTAGAACTTTCCGGAACTTCAATGACGTTTGCCATTGCTTGATCAGGAGCCCTCTTGATAGAAGCCCGGTTGTCTCCCTCAATTCTGAGTCTGACAACCAACTCTTCTAAGCTCATCTCCTTTTGTTTATGCCTTAGGTAGTTCTTGAGTTCATTCCATGAGGGCGGTAATTTTTCAATCACAGACCCCACTTGAAAATTCTCACTTAAAGCCATTTCCTCGGCATGAACTTCATGTATGATAATCTGAAGCTCTTGGACTTGGCTTGTCACGGACTTAGAGTCCACCATTTTGAAGTCTAAGAACTTCGCGACCATGAACTTCTTCAATCCAGCGTCCTCGGTTCTGTACTTCTTATCTAATGCCTCCCAAAGGTCTTTCGAGGTTTCCATGGACAGAAACGCTGTAAAGCGAATCGTCCAAACCACTGAGCACGTAATTCCTGCAAAGGAAATCACAGTGTATCCAGGCATCATACGCCGTTCTCAGCTGAACATCATCAGAATCTTCAGGGATAGACGGGGCGTCTTCCTGTAAGAACCTTGCCAGGTTCAAAGTAGTTAAGTAAAAAAGCATCTTTTGTTGCCAACGTTTGAAGTCAGCCCCGCTGAACTTCGATGGCCTTTCAGCTTGCGCCGGGATAACCGGATTAACCGGTGGTACAATAGGAGTTGTCCTTTCAGCTCGTGTCTGAATTACCGAATTAACATTAGTTACAACCGGTGGATTCGGACCAGAGCCTGAACCGGACCCAACCCCTGAACCCGAGGCGAAACCTGAATCAAGACCGAGACCGAGACTAGCTCCAGGTCCAAGGCCAAAGTCGAGAGTAGCATCAACATTTTCATTAGCACCGAATTCAGCCATTTTTCAGAATTATAGAAATCAACAAAAACAATATAGCTTTAAGCTTGTTGAGAAAAAATTTCGCCCTGTAAAATCTGAAATATACTGGAAAATATATGCGATGAAAACGAATCGAGGCGAGATTTGGACTCTCTATCCTTAAAACTATATTGCCCCGCCTACGGTGGTACGAGATCATGCAATTAACTTCCCAAGATACAACGATTCCGTATTGTAATTGAACCACTTCAAGAACAACACTCCACGAACTTATTTTGCTCACGAACTCTCACTGATGTGATGTATGTAGAATGCTTAAAATGCAGAAATGATTTCTGATTTTTGTGTGTTCGTCTTCTTATCTTTTCATTCATATGGGAGACTCTTTATATAGAAGAAATTTGGAGAAATGAAACATTTTCACTAACCACTTTTAAAAGTGAAACATTTCACTTATACTTTTAAAATGAAAAACATTTCACTTACCGCTTTTAAAGTGAAATGTTTTTCCCTTACCACTTTTAAAGTGAAATGTTTTTCACTTATAAATTCAAACGTTTCAAATTTAGCATCAAGAATCTTTCAATTTCTGACTGCTTTACAAATGAAACGTTTCAGATGTAATTCAACCTTCTGCTGGGCTGCCTGATTTCTTTGGAAAAGAAATGAGCCTAAATTAATTCTTATTGGCCGAAAAGAAGAAAATAATTAACTGGGTCCAAGTTAATTTAATTCTAAATTTTGCCCAAAAAGAATATATTTAGCCGAACGACCTCCAAGCCCAGTCACGGCCCACGGCCCCCGTACCAGCCCGATCCCAGACCCAGACACGACCCGAACCCAGACCCAGACCCGAGCTCGAGTCCGTGGTCCGAGGTTCGGTCCGGTCCACCTTATGGTTTATATCCAAAGTAGGATATCCACATTCAAATGCCCAACAATAGCAATTAATTTCTCATTCGTTTAAATTCCGAATCGAGAAATTCGAAATGCTAACCTCATCTACTCCCGGAGTAGAATAATATTATCCAATAATATTTAGTATCCTCGATACTTGTGGTGTTCGAATTTCGTACCCAAAAGAGGTGTTCACACACTTTTCATACATACACAATATTCACCCAATATCCAACATTTTTAACGGGAGAAGGCATGTGAGCCGTTAGTCAAAGTCGTGACTGTGATATGCACGTGATTTGGGCTCCAAAACAAGGGATAATTACAAAAGGCTCCCCAACTTGTAATTAGTTTAATATTTTAACAAAAAAATATAAAATATAATACACACATATATATATATATACACAAAAAAATTATATAATTTTATATATAAATATAACAAGAAAATTTTAAAAAAAAATTATTGTTCATCGTCTTCACTCGAAGACGATGAACAGTGAACTAAATATCCCCCCAACACACACACATAATCACACATACACACACATACATATATAGACACACACATAGACATATATAATATGTATATATATATATATATACACACACACAAAATTATATAATATTTTATATATAAAAATAACAATTTTTTTTTAAAATCACTGTTCATCATCTTCATTGTGAAGACGATGAACAGTGAACCCAATACCCCCCCCCCCCACAACACACACACACAATCACACATACACGCACATACATACATATATATATATATATATAATATCTTATCTATAAAAAAAAATTGAAAATCACAGTGAAGATGATGAAAGTGAACCCAATACCCCCCCCCCCCCAACACACACACATAATCACACATATACATATATAGACACACACATAGACATATAATATGTATATATATATACACACAAAATTATATAATATCTTGTTGGAAATCTTGATTGAGTAAATTGTGTTTAGCACAATTTTATTGGAAATTTAAGTGAATTCCACACGTTGAAAGTGGAATGTTTTTGGCTTAAATTAATCTACGTTTTGAGTAGATAAATTTAGAGTATTTAATTACTCAAATCCGATTTCGGGTGAATGAGAAATTAATTAACAAAGTGTGTCACTTAAAATGTGGTTCATAATTGGAATCAATAAGTTGATCTGAACAAATGCGATTAAATGATTACAATCATACGATCGACGTCCGCGGTCGTATGGAAAATAGTTTATTTAGTCTGAGGACTAAGATGTTCAAATTGAAAAATTGAGGGACCAATTTGAAAGGACTTAATGAATCAAGATTCAAAGTTTTGGGGTCAAAATTAAAGTTTGTGAAAAGATAGGGGCTGGATTAAACAGCCGGATGGTGCAACCAGCCGCACTAATCACTGCCCGAACAAGGTGGCTTCTTATTGGCTGAGAGACAGGTGCACGGTGCACCCGCCACACGGGATCCGAGCCAATGTCAGGCGCCTTTTGTCTTTTAGCTCAGGGGGTGTTTTGAACAGGTGCAACTTTTGGGGCTAATGTGAAAAGTCCGAAAAGGTTCAATCAGGGGGCATTTTGTCCAAAAGACACAACGTTTGGGCCTTTCTGCAGAAACACGAAAAGTTGCACTTTTTGGCCTAAAACCTTTCATTCTCTATAAATAGCCCTCCATAGTTTGGATTTATTTACACCAAAAAAAAAATATTCTCTTCTCTCTTTTATTCTTAGTACTAATTTGAGTACTTTGAATATTCTTTTGTTTCTTAAATATTAATTTTAATATTTTAAGAATAGTGTTGAATATTAAATGCTAAATTGAACATTTAAGATATTTTTGAAGTTCTTAAATATTATTTTAAGAATTATTTAGTACTAATTTGAGTGCTTTAAATATTCTTAAATATTATTTTAATATTGTAAGAATAAGTTTGCATATTAAATGTTTAGATGTGCATTTAATTCATCCGTGTCCATCAAGAGAGTTTGGAACAAGTATTTTGTTCGCTAGGCTCGAAAATTTGTAGTGGTACTATTTTCGAGATGTTTGTTGTTGTATCTTGGGAGACAATTGCCGTATTCCGTGACCACCAAGTGCGGGGCAATATTGTCTTAAGGAAATAGGGTAACCCTTGCCTCGACATATCATTATCATTTTGCATCTTCATAAACACCGCTTGTTACGCACTAGAATTTTTCCCAACATATCTTATATATAAAAATAACAAAAAAAAAAAAAAACCACTGAATAGTGAACCATTGGAAAAAAAATTAATTTTTTTCTTTATATATATATATATAATTACTTATAAAAAAAAGAGTATTGGCATTTAACTAATGGCCCACGTGCAACCCACATGCCTTCTCCGTTAAAAATAGACGGAAATGGACGGAGGAGACCAAATGTAAGATTTTTTGAAAACTATGGGACGCAATGTGAAATTTCGGTAATGAGTGGGACCAAAATTGAATTTGGAAAAAGCTATGGGACGTGAAGTGCAATTTTTCCTTTAATAATGATATGAATTACTTCTGTAAAACATATATATATATATATATTGTATCTATAAACATATGTGTGTATACAAATATAAAATATTTTATTTATATGTATATAAAGATATATTTATGACATATTGGTATGTCCAAACATTCAAATATATATAATTAAACATATTATATCAATATCATAAACTGCTCATATTTTCCATAAATACATATATGTATTGTATAAAACACACACACATATATCTCTATATATATATATGTGTGTGTGTGTGTATTTAGTCATAATCCATGATTTTAGGTGTGAGAAGTATAATTTTTATTTTTAATCATGATTCCTAATTATTCCCACTTAAGAGGGAATAACAATTCCTCATGGTTGAATGAGGAATGAGTGTCCCCTACGGGGAATATGCAATTCATAGACTATTCAATCTCATTTCTTTTAGTTATACCAAACAAGAATTGAGATTAAAAAAGTGGGAAAGGTCAATCCTGGAATCTTCATTCTCGCGTACCAAATGTCCCGTAAAAGTATAATTCCACGCGAGATAAATGTTAAATTCCATTGAGAGTATAATTTCGTGCGAGGTAATAGTTAAAATCCATACACTGGTAGGAGATGGATGCAAATTACCCATTAAAAAAAATAAAATGAAACCTTGTTTTTTGGAATTTAATTGCCTATAAGGCCACATGTATCCGTGCAATTCACATTGCTCAAGAATTAATATCAAAACATATTTCAATTACATTTCAAATTATTGAAAACAACAATATAGAAATTGCTCCTTTAAGGTACATTAAGCAAATTAATAGGATCTACAAGTGAAAAATTCACTTTTGGTCTTATAGGAGTCGGCCCGAAATACTTTTAGTCCCATAAGACTTTTTTTGACACTTTTAGTCCAATAGGAATGAAAAAGTGACTCATTTGGTTTCAAACGTTAAAAAATGGATAGAAAAGGGCGATTGAGTCACACGAGCAGTTAGTTTTTAAAATACAAAAAAAGAAATTTAAAAAAAAATTCAAAAAAATTTAAAATATTAATAAGAAAAATAAATTCAAATAAATTAAAAAATATTAATAAAATCATTTAAAAAAACAAAAAAAGAAATGAAAAGAAAAGGAAGAAAGACGTTATAGTGTCATCTTCTCCCCCCGCCACCCCACTGCTGTCATCGCTGCCGCCGCCAAAAGCTCAACCCAAACCTCTCCAAAAACACCGCCACCTCCAATAGCTCGACCCCCCCCCCCCCAAACTCGACCACCAAACCCCTAATCACCATCGTAACTGAAAAAATCTTGTCGGCGACGACTGAGGCTATGGTGGTAGGGCTGAAATCGAGCCCAAACGAACCAAACAGGCCCATGTTCAAGTCTGGGCTCGAAAATTGAGGTTGTGTTCAGGCTCGGCTCAGATATAAGCCAACCAAACCACTTTTTGTTTGAATTCGGCTCGAGTACTGTTCACGAGCTACTCGGCTAGGCTCGAAATCCGGCTGTAGCTGATATTTGAAGCAAAAGTGCGTGGAACAACTTTTCAGCAAAAAATTTGGAGCAAATTCGTCTCTCTCTCTCTCTCTCTCTCCTTCTTCATTTCTTTATCTCCTTCATAATCTATAGACATAATTAAAAATAAAGTTCAAATTACCTCTTCAATTCTTGACGGCTAATTGAAACCCAGAAATCCATATAAAGAAAAGGTAAGAGATTAATTATTAAACCTTACCTTATTACACTGGCGTTCACGAGCCCGGCGAATCAAGCAAGATGATGATCGGACTTGGCTCGAAGTGGGTTCCATGTTCAGGCTCGGATCGCTGAAATTTGAACGAGCTCAAACGAGCCTGTATGGTGGTGGGGGAGATGACAGGATTGGATGGGTAGAGGGGGCCGACGGGATGGGGGGTTAGGGTCTAAGAAGATAGTTTTAGAGGTGCCACGATGGAGGTGGGTCGAGCTTTGGAGGGTTTTTTGGAGGTGTCGGCGATGGAAGTGGCGGCGGTGCTGGGGCAGCATGGCGGCAAAGGTGATGGTGGGGTGGTGGTGTTGCCAGTCGTCTTCCTTCTTTTTTCTTTTAATTTTGTTTGTCTTTTTATTTATTTAATTAATATTTGAATTATTTTTGAATTTTCTTTTTTTGTAATTTTAAATCTAACGACGCGTGTGACTCAATCGCCAATTTTTGTCCATTTCTTAACGTTTGGAACCAAAAGTGTCAATTTTTCACTCCTGTGGGACTAAAAGTGTCAAAACAAATCCTATAGGACTAAAAGTGTTTTGGGCTGACTCCTATGAGACCAAAAGTGAATTTTTCTCAGATCTGCAAATACAGTCTATACAGCAATATTACAGTACACGCTTCTATATACAAGGCACTACAATGTAATTGCTGCAGCAAACAATACATACAGTATATATACACACGAATAACAATACAAAAAGCTAAAAACGAGACATTCCTCTCTTTAATCCATTCAACTAATTCGGGGATCCTTTATCAGCAAAATTGAGGACCCGAACAGCATCAGACTTGCATAAGCACGTAATTCTATGTTTTGTTTAGTTTGAAGACGCTTCCCAGACCTTATAATCGTTGCCTTTAACTGCTAAAGACCAGTTTTGGGGACCATTTGAGGGTTCATAGTGACCGGGTCCAATTTTCATTGCTACCCTTTCATCGATCATTGCTGCATAAACGTCTCTCTCTGCCTTCATTATTCGAATCTAAATCAAAAAATACATGCAATGTTGCTTTGAGAAAAGTTCAGATTACTCCAATCATCTTAGGATGTGACACCATAGCAATTACTGTGAAACCCGGAAAATTCTCATATGGAATGAGTGTAGAACACCAAAGGGTCCAATTTATGCCGCACAGCAGTGCCAAACTCAATTTGCTGATGTGGCATGATCTGAACTATTTGGTGTAAAAGGAATCTTAGATGTGACACCATTGCAACTACTGTGAAACCCAAAGATTCTTGCATGGACAGTAGTGGCAAACCGATGTGCTGATGTGGCATAATATGGACTGTTTAGTATACTTAGCTCCGGGTCCACACAAGAATTTTCCGTGAAACCCCAAGTCAAACAAATGGTGAAAACAATTATGACAAAATCTTTCAAAATTTACTGTGCTACGACGGTTGGGGTTAAAAAAAAAAACAATTACGACAGAATCATTGAGAACTTACTTTGCTCCGGCAGTTGATCATGTTACGCTTTCTGACAGAGATAAGTTCTGCTATTTGAGATTGATAATGAGAGAAAATGTGATCATAGAACACTGAGGGGTTTCCGGGATGCGTTAGGATATAGGCATAACCTTGCATTTCTTTCCCACCTGGGAATCTCCAATGACCCTTCAACCGGAATTAAACCAGTTTCATTAAGTAACCAAGCTCAGAAAATTAAAATATCGGATTTTACGCCAAAGAAATCAAAGATATGTGCAAGATTAAGTACTTCAGCAAGAGAAAGACCATTAGCTGAAACTAAAATTACAAATTTTACACAACCCAACTTGAAAATAATAGCCACTAAGAGAAATTAGACAAAAATACCAGGAGAACACTGAACTTCGCATATCGAGCATTTAAACTTGAGAATAAAAGCGAGGTTGTTTATCAGATATTGGCCTTATTCAGGTGAAAGAGGTCAAACCTGAGTAGAACCAGTATCATGATTCTCAATGAAAGTAACAGCTCGTGAAGGCCACCATCCTACTACTCCCGGGGGTTTTCCTTTCTCATCTGATAATCGCCAATATTCACATCGATCAAGTACCTATACGACCCAGATCAAAAGAAATCAGATATGATAACAGAAAAATACTCCCTCTCGTCGAAAATTATGTTCATATCTTGATTCGACACTGAGTTTTAGATGAATGTTGATAAGTTTTGTGTACTTCTACACTAATGCCCTTAAAAGTAGTGGCTGAGGGTTAACTCCTATCACCCTCATTGGGTAACCCAATTTCCACGAGCCTCATGAGATTTTGCAAATTATTGATCGAAAAACTGTGGGGGTGAAATTATAATATGTTGTTTTTACTGACAGCGGGTGATATTATAATATGTTTTTACTGAAATGGGAGTAATGGTAATTTCTCAAACCTCGGGAGTATTTTTCTTAATTAGGGTCTCACGGTTGTCCAAGTAATTCACCCTTAGTTAACTGAGAGGGTAGCTCTGGAAATAAAAAAACCCCTGAAGTGGAGTCTTATTTTGGGATGTCCCGAGAAAAAGGCGACAATACATTTGGGACATATACAGCAATAAAGATACCGATAAGCCAAGTACGCTAATTTTTATATTCTAACATAACGTACTAAGTACTAACTTGATTTATAAAAATTAAATAAAATGGGATCATTTGAAAAGTATGCTTACAGAATGAAGAATTCCTTTCGTAGTGACATCAAATGCACCTGCACTTCCAGCAGCATTAATCCAGTTGACAATTCTCTGCCTATGTGCATCTTGATTGTAATCCATCTCACCATATGTGTAACTGAGGGAATCCCAATACTCGCCCACAACAAGGTAAGGATCACTTGAATCCAAGTAATCCTTCACATACCCACCCCAAAAACCCCGAACAAAATCGAGCCTCCATCCATCATAACCAATTGCTTCTCTGTATGTCCAAGTACCGAGCAAATGTTATCACCTTTTGTAAGCACTTCATTTAAACAGATAGATTACAATATCGAAATAAAAGATATGAATAAAAACAAATTTTCTATTTTTTCTTATTCTAACCTCGGGACTTAAACATAGAATTCACTAGTCATTTCGAAATAAAATGAAGAAAATATTTGTCTAGAAAGTATGCAGATACAGCTTCCAATTTAGTCCCTTCAAACCAATTGCACTATTAAAATATTCTGCGTAATTGATCTCGTTTAAGAATTTGCTTCCTTTATTCAAGAAAACACAATTTAAACTTGAAATCAATTTAACTGACCGTAGCCAGCGTAACCATTCTTTGATATCATTTCTCACAAATTCTTGAGAGTGGTCGATATTTGGGGCTGCATGGAAGTTATCTCCACTGCTCTTATTGCCCCTTCCCTGTGAGTGATCATTTATGCAGAAAATATCTTTTAGTATAAAGCATAAATTGGAAACATTTTTTAAGATGAACTTCGAGTGAAGGATATTAGTTAGACCTGGAAGTGTGGATCATCAGCAACAATTGCACGGTCATCCCAGTTCAAACGACCACCAAAAATATTCCAGACACCATTTTGGTTCTGATATTGTGCGCATCGATGATTCAAGACAACATCCCCGAGAGCCCTTATACCCACTTCATGCAGTCTCGTCACAAGAACCTTTAGTTGATCAATGTTTCCATACCTAACAAACATTAACCATTATTTTGAATATTATAGTAATAAATATATTGGGTAAATCAAATAGACACCCCTGCGTGTGACCCTCATTACGAAGAACACCCCAATATTTGAAAAATTACCATAACTTCTCCTATCAGGAAAATCATATTACAATTTCACCCGCGGTCAGCAAAAGCAGGTTACAATTTTACCCCCTGTTTTTCGAGTTGCCGAGATATAATAGGGGTAGGGGTATCCAGGTAATTTGCAAACCCTTAGGGACTCGTGGTAATTACCCAATAAGTGAGGAATGTGCATGTAATTATCCCTAATATCCACGTCGTTCTAATTTCAACCATAAAGGGACAAATACCTGGAGTTTAAGTTATACAAATCCCCTGGCATGTAGCCTTCAGGTGACACAGACTCAGTAGGTGGAGGTAACCAGATCACGGTGAACCCGAGTGATGATAATATTGAAGTTTTTTCATGAAGCTCATTATACCAGTTTCCTGATTTATGAGATTCCCAATTAAATCCCTGGCATAGGATTTCAAATCCTGAACTAGTCCCTAAAGATATTTTCAGGAAGGCTTCCAAAGCCTCATCTTGCAGATCAGTTTCGATAAATGTTGTCGTAGAACTACTGAAGATACTGTAGGCTTCTGCAGCGAGCTTCTCGATTTCTTGGAGAATGATCTGGTGTGCTTCTCTGCTTTTTGTCTTTCGAATCTTTTCAGAAGAAATACCACTAACTAAATTCCTTATCTCATTTATGATTTCTTCCGTGTGAGCTGAAACTGCTTCATTTGATTCTGAAGCATTTCCAGATATCAATGGGATGTCGATCTGTTTGGCAGGCGCCACTGAACTTGACAAGGGTATGTAAAAATCTTTTCCACTGCAGTTTAGCCATGAATTCTCGTTGAGCTTCAGCACAAAAACAAATCCCAAAAACATTTCGTCCAATGTAAATGACCCCCGAGAACCATGTTCGTTGTTTTTCTGCTGAAAAGAAGGATCATTGAGATTTCTAAGCATAAAAATCAGAGCTATCAACAGATTACATGCAAAGACAGCATTGAAAATCCAACAAGAACGTTGGTGCACGGTTAGAGAAGATAATGAGTAAAATCATTAACAATTGTGAAGGTAGATAGATTCTTCCCGTTAAATACTCCAGTAATTTACCACTGCTTCTTTGACTAAGAAAAATCATTATTTACTAGGGCTTAACGAAAGATTATTTTGATACAAACATGATCTCATTACCTCGTAAAAGTAAAGCAGACTTAACCCACCTAGTCCACGGAGTGAACATTGTATATATTCAGTAAATATCTTATTTGTTAAAATATAAATTCAGCAACTGTCAAGTATATTAAGATTATTTAAGTCCAGATAGAACAACTTCGGCCAAGAATACAAAGTACATCAAAAGTCTAAACGGAGTGTTATTGCAGTATAGGCATTCATATAATCATCCGGATGTACCTGCAAAAGAGTCCGCAAAGCCTTATTCTTGAATGTCTTTGTTTCAGGAGGATATGGTTCGCCTGGGATCTCCCAATTCTGACTTTCATCTCTGCAGACACCCCAGTGAACAACTACATCTCCAGGTAAATCAGTTTCTATATACAAAACATTTTTGGCCTTTTCCAGGCAATGCGTAACAGAGACAGATACTGAGTTATTAGCAACGGTTTCTTTAACAACAGAATGTTCTTCGTAAAAACCTTGAAGAGGCCTCTTTAGCAAGCTAAGTTCCCCGATATCTTCACCTTTAGATTCAGCTGCTTCTGGTTTAAGAAGTGTGTTCGAGTTTATTCCCAAAGCACCTGCCATAAGAGATGAGTTCTTAACTGTCGAGCAATGAGAAGAATGCAATTACATACAAGTATGGCAAATAGATACGACATACGTAGACGTCAATGATTCAATTGGGAAAAATCGCAAGGGGGCTTATGAAATATTGTTTCGGTGAAATAGGAAAGGCAAAATTTCGACAAATACAAAAGGTCGGAAAGATTCCATAAGTATCTAGAAAAGGGTCAACATTATTATAAAATACAACATAGAAAATCTAAGGCAACCTGGCAACATACCCGAGCCCTTATTAGCTCCTACAACATTGTCATCATCTTGAAGGTCAACGAGGGGCACTTTAAAGTCCCTTCCTCTGTGCTGATACCAATTCCCACTTTCCTCATCCTTCCATTAAGAGAACACACAAAAGACGGTACACAAAAAAGGTTAATCGTAATGAAGAATATATACATACAATAAAGAGAACCTGAACTCACAAAACAAACCAGAGAAGAAATCTATTCAGTAATAGCAGTAAAGTGGAATGCACCTTTAACACAAAATTTATAGCTGCAATCGAACATTTTGTATTGAAGTCAATCGTCACTTCATAAAATGCCTCTCCTTCCAATGACGCAGATGTTCTTTGCAAAGGAGTCTCGATTGCATAGTCCTGAAAGTCGGTCATTGAGTAAGAATATGGAGTAGATAGAAAAACAACAATAATAATAATTGTCAAGCATCAATCAAGAAAATTGATATTTACTTTAATGGAAATTGAATCAGGAGGTTTCATATCCAGAGGGGGTTGATCCCATTCGCTGCAACAACAAGATGAAATGTATTAACTATGACTCGTGTAAATTATCTCTAGCATATTTTTTGTTTTTTGGTAACTAGGGAACCCGCAGCCGCTACCCGAGGAGTTCGGGTAAACCCCGCCCTCATGCAATAGCCCGCAAACCACATGAGGGGGGTAAGCCGCACTAGGAAAACCCTGTGCGGCGGGCTCATGTCCCCAGAGCGGTTTGAACCCGGGTTACCTTGGTAGGAAATACCCTACCAAACCAATGCATCCAATGAAATTTATTAACTATGACTCGCATAAACTATCTCTGGCATATATTTAACACAATGCAGCATCCAACGAATACAGACAATTATTATCAATTAATATCACTTGCATTTTAGAGTCCAGGGCCATGACTCAATAGATAAATAAATCGATAATCTCTCAAATAAAGCTTGTCTTGAGCCTTAAAATTTCCGAAGCCGTGTCAAATGTGAATTTTTACCTGCCAACATCGCCAATGTAGTTAACTCCCCAGTGAAGAATCCACTTTCCAGGTAGACTACATCCCACAGTAAGCTGCCAATGATCTTCATTCACGCTTTCCAATTTGATTGTTATCTTTCCTTCAACCTGTCATTAGCAAGAGTAAGCAATATTCAACAGGATAATCAACTGGATAATTAAATTAAAGTAAGTTATGAAATGATATAGCTTATGCATACAAATTTAACCAAAACAACGTGCACGCATGGTTCAAAGTCGCGGTATCCATGATACTATCGGCAGGTGTTGTTCCATATCGGTCGCGGCGTATCGTGTTATTATCGGTCGATACGAAATAATACATGATAGGTTGCTAAAAAATTATAAAAAATTTATATAATTTTAGAATATATAGAAAATAAAAGTTTCCATTAATTGGTACATTGTAAAAGAAAATGACAGCATTAGATATAAATAATTTATATATCATATTATTGTCAAATTTAAATTTGTAATAGAAAGGAGTATTTTGATAATTATATCATAAGTTTTTAAGGTATATGTAATAATATACCCATTAAATTATATCCAAAAGCATATTTATAAATAATCAATGCAAGTTTTGTTCTTGCAAATAATATCCATGATGCTTGATAGTAGCTGATATTATCACCAATAATATCCCGATGCGACTGATAACATCATTGTATCCAGGGACGGAGCCAAGGGGGGGGCTGGAGGGTGCGGTCGCCCCCCTCAATTTTAAAAAATCATTTTTTTACCTTACAAAATTTTTGATATTTGTATTTCGCCCCCCCTCAAAATCGAAAAATATCATGTTTTTTCCTTTTATTTTGAGTTCGCCCCCCTCCAAACCCAAAATCTTGGTTATAATGAAAGAGATATAAGAGTATAAAGTATGTTAAAAGTTGTAATTGAACCTAGTTTCTTATTATATTTTTTTTCACAAATATAGCGTACCGTACCGCGGGGGGCCACCCCACTTTCACTCCTTCAACTATTTGCCAAAAAAAAATGTATATCTATATCACAACAATCTCGCCCCCCCTCATTCACATTCCTGGCTCCGTCCCTGATTGTATCAGCGATATACTTTCATTCTTGCAAATAATATCTATGATGCCTGATATTAGCCGATATTATCACCAATAATATCTCGATGCGACTGATAATATCATTGTATCAGCGATATCACTGATAATATCATTATATTAACGATATCATCCGATATTATCGGATGTTATCGGCGAAATGTATAACCTTGGATAATATTAGATATCATCCTATATTATCGGATCGGCAATGACCGATCTGGATACGTATCAATCGGCTTTGAACTATGCTTGCATGAAGTTTACATAATACGCGTAGGCATCCACTGATAATAAGTAGGGCTGAACCAACCAAGCTACTTAATAATTGACTCCAGATTCATCATTAGAAGCTCGCTTGAGCTTAGTTCGTTAACATGTCAAACCAAGATTGAACAAATTCGGTGCTCAATAAGTTTTGAAGCTCAGCTCGACTTGATTATTAAAAAATGAAAAAATATGGGCAAACAATTTGTGTTCAGCTCGATTAAAACTCGTTAGAGCTCAGCTCGATCAACAATCAAACTAGAGGTGCCCACGAACCAAGCTCGAGCATGAAAAATAAAAAATAATTTTTTTAACTGATATATATATATATATATATATATTAATTATTAATTTTGTATTAATCTTTCTTTATACATATTATATTATATTATATATGAATATATTAAAAAATAAATAAAAATTATTTTATATATTAAAATAAATAATTAATAAAATATTATTTTTTAATATTATTAAATATAATCATGATAAATATAAAATATATCATTATTTATACATATAATATTATAAGATATTATATTATATATATGAATATATTAAAAAAATAAATAAATATTATATTTTATATATTAAAATAAAAATAAAAAATATATATAATTTTTATTGAGGCTAGCAAGACTTCGAAAAGGTATTTTTGGGCTCGAGCTCTTCAAAAAAGCTCGGTTCGTTAGACTTGAGCTCGAGTCGATCTTTTCTCAGTCGGCTCATTGGTCATCCCTAAATCAAACTAAGCTTAATCTCAAATTTTAAATCAAACACGCTTGAACAACAACTTATTCGGCTCAACTCGTTTAAACCGCCCTAATAATAAGATCAAAAATGTAAAAATACAAGTAATTCCAACCGGACAAGAACTAAAATGCAGATACCTTCTCAGTTCGTTTCAATTGGAAGGTTTCGCCGAATGTGATGATCGAAGATTCTGAGGTTTCAACAATGGCGGAGCTCAGAGCTTTGGGAGGCTGAAAATAGCGGGAGCAGAGGGTGGCGCCATTGGAGTGGGTGTTTGGGGTCTGGATGCAAAATAGATGAAAATGAGGGGCCTTTTTGGAAATCAGTTGGAATTTTGGGATTCGTCTGAGAGAATTCCGGTGGATACTGTGGTGGTGGTGGTGGCGGCGATGGTGGTGGAAAAGTGGGTCTGTTGCAATTGTAGACATTCCTCTTCGGCCACCTGTCCGATGTGTTGGATACAATTATACAAGATATATGTATATCCAACACAAGATATATATATATCCAACACAATCATACAAGCATATATATATATATATATATATATCCAACACAATCATACATATATGACACATCCGACAGGTGACCGAAGAGAATATCTACAATTGCAACAATATGTACATATATACAGACGTGTCGTGCGGCTACTAGTGGATCATAATTATAGGCTATGTTTGGTTATGTTTTTGGATGGTATTTTGGCGAGAATTATTGGTGATAAATTTATGGGACACGTGCGTGTTTGATGAGATTGTATTTGGTTTTATTTTGGGAATTGGTTTTTGAGTGTGTTTTTTTGATGAGATAATGTTTGGTTTTGTTTCCAAAAGGAACAAAAGTTACTGTAGCAGTCAAATCATGAAACTTTTGTCTGTTAGAGAGGAGAGAGAAGAGAAAAAAATATTATGAGAGGAGTGTAGGAACAAAGTTGGTGTAGAAAGATGTAAAATAATTATTGTGTTTTTTTTGGACCAAAAAGTAGTGTATTTTTGATTAAATATTATGTGAGCCAAACATTGTTTGGTGGGAATTTTGGACCAAACATGAGTTGAAAACATAACCAAACATACCCATATAGTTTTTGCAATTTTTGCTTATGAATTTTTATTTTTCTTTAATTATGAATACACCTCATTATCTTTAAAAAAATTGGGTATTTGATAAAATTACTAAATACCCGACTCAAAATTAATCGTTACCAGCTTGGTTCAGTTTGATTCTTGAACGTGACACGTTGAACTTGAATATCTTAATTTTTGTTGGATACAATTCGAAATTCAGCTTGAACTCGACTCAATTGACTAAAAATTAACGTAATATGTGTAAAAATATCAAATATTACTCGAGTTCAGCTAGAGTTTGGCTCAATTAAAGCTTGTGCGAGGTTGCAAGCTCGGTTTAATAAAAAATTAAATCAAGCTGATATATAATTTTGAATTTCAATTAAAGATTAAACTGAACAGTATCTTGTTTGGCTCGATTTGACGTGTACACTTAAACCTGACAACATTATATTATTGATAGTTGGTGGTGAACAAACTGAATTTATTTGAAATCAAATAACATATAGAGACAAACATTAGAATTAATTTCTTTTTATTTGATTAACTATCTTCTAATGCATTTTTACTTTGTATATTTGCAATCTGAAGACAATAAGATACTCCTAATTCATAACCAAAATATATATATGCAAGTGAAAATAAGAAATTGCCAAAAAAAAACACCCACCGCGAAGAATAATTTGCTTTGCCAAAAATATAAACAAATTAAAGGTAGTAGGACCCACATTTTACCGACGTAATTCATAAAATAAAATAATATAAAATATAAAACATTTTTTTGTAGAAGAAAAATATAAAACATTTTACCGACCTAAAGATGCGGACACTTTTCGGAAAAAATGAGATATTATTGTACTTTTTCTTAGTGTATTTTTTTGAATAATTTAGTGTATTTTATGTAGATCCAAAAGGGTCCAATCTTTTAGTTGCATGACTTTTAGTACAAGTCACTATCGTTGGGCAGTGGCGGTTCAAAAAATTTGAGTAATGGAGGCACCAGGCCGAAGTCAACAATTTTATCGAGGGACGAGATTATTGTGATATAATTATATAATTTATTTTTTATTAAATAGACGAAGAATTTAAGGGGAAGTCCCCCGCGGTACAGTACGCTATATTTATGGGGGAAAATATAATAAGGAATTAAGTTCAATTATAACTTTTAACATATTTTATACTCTTATATCTCTTTCGTTATAGTTAGAATTTTAAGTTTTTTTTTTTTTGGTGGGGGGGCAAGCGCACTCTCCAGCCCCTGCCCCGACTCCGTCCCTGGGGGACACAATTTACCGCGAGTGAGATGAAAATTGGAATTGTAGGGGGGTTTTAAAATTTGAGTAGAGACATTAATGTAATTTTACAAATTAAAATTAAAAAATATGAATATATTAAAAAAAAATTGAGTGGGGGCATCAGTGTTGTAGATCCACCACTGTCGTTGGGCAACAAATAAATAAATCATAAGTGACGGGAAAATTAAGTAAAAAGCATAATTTTGCATAAGGCATTAAGGGCAGGGACAGAGCCGGGGGGGGGGGAGGTGGGTTGGAGGGTGTGCTCGCTCCCTCCCTAAATTTTGAAAAATTATTTTTTTTACCTTATAAATTTTTTTATATTTGAATTTCGCCCCCCCTCAAAATCTAAGGCTGTGTTTGGTTTTATTTTGGGGGTTTTTTTTGGTGAAAAAGTTTATGGGAAGTTGTGTATTTTGATGAAAATGTGTTTGGTTTAGTGTTTGATTTTATTTTCAGAAGAGACAAAAGTTACTGTAGCAGTCAAATCATGTAAGTTTTTGTCTGAAAAGTTGTGTTTATAATTAGTTAATGATTGAAAAATATAATATAATATAAGTTTTAAATGATTATATTAGTAGGTACCCTAAAGTAGAGACAAATAGGGAGACAATAGCTGACAATTTTTTTGACCAAAAATATCATTTTTGGTCAAAAAAACACAAAACAAACAAGTTTTGGCCAAATTTTTTGGCCAAAATGGGTTTGAAAACAAAACCAAACACAGCCTAAAAATATCACGCTTTCTCCTTTTCTTTGAGTTCGCTCCCCCCAATCGAAAATGCTGGCTATAACGAAAGAAATATAATAGTATAAAGTATGTCAAAAATTGTAATTGAACTTAGTTGATGTCAATCAAAACAAATAGTTTGATAACAACTCAATAAAATTTAAATAATACATTGTTCAACTCGATTCGATTAATTTATAATAATTTAATTAGAAAATCTCGTTCAAATATTTGGAAAAAAAAAAGGTCATGATATATCATATGAATCAGTGGCAGTGCTGATTCGCTTAAAAATGTAATAATGGAGAGAATATAATTAAGGTGATTGATATTGGCACTCCACAAATTACTATATGAGCTCCAAATTTAATTTTATTACTAAAATATGACAACAATGCCCATGGAGTATAAAAATATTATAAACTTCAAAATTAAATTCTAAAAGTATTTTTATGCAATCAAAACAAGTTATTATATTTCACTATTTTATTACATATTAAATAATAAAAATATAAAAACAAAACCGTTTTAAATATTTATATGGAATGAAGCCCGTCAATGAAAACTTTAGATCATCATCAACAATATAACATAGTAACACATGCCAAATTCAAAATGACAAAAAAATTGAATTTCAAATGAAAATTATTTCATTTTTACCGCGTATTAACACTAATACCATCAATTTTATGTAGTTTTTTTTTATAGTAATAAATCAAGATATAAGCATAAATAAGTACAACCCAGATAAACTTAATCCCTATAAAAAAAACGTAGTAGTAGTGGTAATAATAATAATAAGCGGTGATGACGCTGATAATGTTAGAAGTAGCCGATAATTTCTCCAGTTGTACATGAAGAGACAAAGTATATAAATATATTTTATATTTAAATGTCCAAATAATAATAATAATTTATTTCTTACGTAATTCTTTAGTATTCTTAAACTGATAGTTTTGTGATTGCATACATGTACGTATTATCCAATTATACATTCTTCAAATAATTATTTGGATAAATTATTACGAAAAAAGAATTGATTATTAAAAGGAACATTTATTTTTTAATTTGTTAGCAATTGATTTTTTTTGTTAACAAATGGGTACTATTGTCAATTGCCTAGAGAGAGAAAGAAAAGTAGAACTTCTATAGTAATTTGTGGAGCTTTAATATCATTCCCCTATAATTAATTATTAATCTAATGAATGTGTCCTCCCATATACAAGCGAAAAATAATAAAAAGAAGGAAAATAATAAAAGTTTAAAAAGTGCCACTTTAGGCCCACCTTCAAGCCCAGATCATTAGGCCCAAAAGATAGTCCCGTAAGCAATGATAGTTGTTAAAACAGGGTTTATTATAAGAGGTGTTTGTTATGGCCACAAATAAGTGGACTCGATTATAAATACACTAAATAAGAAGATAATAAATGTAATTAACCCTTACCAAAATAATGAAAGAGAGAATTTATTATGATTTGAGAATATAATTTCACGCGAGATAAAAGTTAAATTCCACTGAGAGCATAAGAGAGTGTTTGGTTAAACTTATAAGCTCCTCTAAACATCTTATAAGATGTTTTAAAGCTTATAAGCTCTATAAATTTGTTTGGTAATTTTTTTAAAAAAAAAGAACTTATAAGACAAATAATAAGATATTTGGATTTTGTAAGCTGTTTTTAAAAAAATAACCCAACTCCACTTTTTTTAAAACATTTTATAAGATGCTACAACTTATAAGCTCCTAAAACATCTTATAAGATATAGGAGCTTATAAGATGTTTTGGATAAGCTTAGCCAAACACCCTCTAATTCCGAGCGCGGTAAAAGTAAAAATCCATAAACTGATAGAAGATGGATGCAAATTACCCTTTAAAAAACCTTGTATTTTGGAATTTAATTGCCTATATGGCATGTATCCATGCAATTCACATTGCTCAGGAATTAATATCAAAACATATTTGAATTACATTTCAAATTATTGAAAACAACAGGATAGGAAATGTTCCTTTAAGGTACATTAAGCAAATCAATAGGATCTGCAAATACAGTCTATACAGCAATATTACAACACACCCTTCTAAATACAAGGCACTACAATGTAATTGCTGCAGCAAACAATACATACGGTATATAAACTTACATACTAATAACCGTACAAAAAGCTAAAACGAGACGTTCCTCTTTTTAATCCATTCATGTAATTTGGAATCCTTTTATCAGCAAAATTGAGGACCCGAACAGCATCGGACTCTTGCATAAGCACGCAATTCTCTGTTTTGTTTAGCTTGAAGACGCTTCCCAGACCTTATAATCGTTGCCTTCAAGTGCTAAAGACCAGTTTTGGGGACCATTTGAGGGCTCGTAGTGACCGGGTCCAATTTTCATTGCTACCGTTTCATCGATCATTGCTGCATAAACGTCTCTCTCTGCCTTCATTATTCGAACCTAAATCAAAAAAGATATGCAATGTTGCTTTGAGAAAAGTTCAGATTACTCCGATCATCTTAGGATGTGACACCATAGAAATTATTGCGAAACCCGGAAAATTCTCATATGGAATGAGCGTAGAACACCAAAGGGTTTGGTTTATGCCGCATCAACAATGCCAAACCCAATGTGCTTATGTGGCATAATCTGAACTGTTTGGTGTAAAAGGAATCTTAGGTGTGACACCATGCAACTACTGTGAAACCCGAAAATTCTTTGCATGGACAGGGTCGGAAACTCCAAAAGGTCCAACATCAGCAGTGGTAAACCGAATGTGCTGATGTGGCATAATCTAGACTATTTAGTGTACTCAACTCCGGGTCCATACAAGAATTTCCCGTGAAACCCCAAGTCAAACAAATGGTGAAAACAATTATGACAAAATCTTTCAAAATTTACTGTGCTACGACGGTTGGGATTTAAAAAAAAAAAAAAACAATTACGACAGAATCTTTGAGAACTTACTTTGCTCCGGCAGTTGATCATGTTACGCTTTCTGACAGAGATAAGTTCAGCTATTTGAGATTGATAATCAGAGAAAATGTGATCATAGAACACTGAGGGTGTTCCGGGGTGCGTTAGGATATAGGCATAACCTTGCATTTCTTTCCCACCTGGGAATCTCCAATGACCCTTCAACCGGAATTAAATCAGTTTCATGCCAAAGAAATCAAAGATATGTGCAAGATTTAAAATTACAAATTTTACACAATCCCACTTGAAAATAATAGCCACTAAAAGAATATAGACGAAAATACCAGGAGAACACTAAACTTCGCATATCGAGCATTTAAGCTTAAAAGAATACAAGTGAGGTTGTTTATCAGATATTGGCCTAATTCAGGTGAAAGAGATCAAACCTGAGTAGAACCAGTATCATGATTCTCAATAAAAGTAACTGCTCGAGAAGGCCACCATCCTAATACCCCCGGGGGTTTTCCTTTCTCATCTAATAATCGCCAATATTCACATCGATCAAGTACCTATACGACCCAGATCAAAAGAAATCAAATATGATAACAGAAAAATACTCCCTCTCATCGAAAATTATGTTCATATCTTGATTCGACATTGAGTTTTAGATGAATGTTGATAAGTTTTGTGTACTTCTACACTAATGCCCTTAAAAGTAGTGGTTGAGGGTTAACTCCTATCACCCTCATTGGGTAATTTCCATGAGCCTCATGAGATTTTGCAAATTATTGACAACTCGAAAAACTGTGCGGGTGTAATATGTTGTTTTTACTGACAGCGGGTGATATTATAATATGCTTTTACTAAAATGGGAGTAATGGTAATTTCTCAAACCTCAGAGTATTTTTCTTAATTAGGGTCTCATGGTTGTCCAAGTAATTCACCCTTGGTTAATTGAGAGGGTAGCTCTGGAAATGAAAAAACCCCTTTGAGGAAGCGGAGTCTTATTGGAAAAGTATGCTTACAGAATGAAGAATTCCTTTCGTAGTGACATCAAATGCACCCGCACTTCCAGCAGCATTAATCCAGTCGACAATTCTCTGCCTATGTGCATCTTGATTGTAATCCATCTCACCATATGTGTAACTAAGGGAATCCCAATACTCGCCCACAACAAAGTAAGGCTCACTTGAATCCAAGTATTCCTTCACATACCCACCCCAAAAGCCCCGAACAAAATCAAGCCTCCATCCATCATAACCAATTTCTTCTCTGTATGTCCAAGTACCAAGCAAATGTTATCACCTTTTGTAAGAACTTCATTTAAACAGATAGATTACAATATCGAAATAAAAGATATGAATAAAAACAAATTTTCAAAATTTTTCTTATTCTAACCTTGGGAGTTAAACATAGAATTTACTAGTCATTTCGAAATAAAATGAAGAAAATATTTGTCTAGAAAGTATGCAGATACAGCTGCCAATTCAGTCCCTTCAAGCCAATTGCACTACTAAAATATTCTGCGTGATTGATCTCGTTTAAGAATTTGCTTCGATTATTCAAGAAAACACAATGCAAACTTGAAATCAATTTAACTGACCTTAGCCAGCGTAACCATTCTTTGATATCATTTCTCACAAATTCTTGAGAGTGGTCGATATTTGGGGCTGCATGGAAATTATCTCCACTGCTCTTATTGCCCCTTCCCTGTGAGTGATCATTTATGCAGAATATATCACAATTATGATGCATCTACGTCTTTTAGTATAAAGCATAAATTTGAAACATTTCTTAAGATGAACTTCAAGTGAAGGATATTAGTTAGACCTGGAAGTGTGGATCATCAGCAACAATTGCACGGTCATCCCAGTTCAAACGACCACCAAAAATATTCCAGACACCATTTTGGTTCTGATATTGTGCGCATCGATGATTCAAGACAACATCCCCGAGAGCCCTTATACCCACTTCATGCAATCTCGTCACAAGAGCCTTTAGTTGATCAATGTTTCCATACCTAACATACGTTAACCATTACTTTGATAATTATAGTAATAAATATATAGGGTAAATCCCATAGACACCCCTGTGTGAGACCCTCATTACGAAGAACACCCTAATATTTGAAAAATTGCCATAACTTCTTCTATCAGGAAAATCATACTACAGTTTCACCAGCTCTAAGTAAAAGCAGGTTACAATTTTACCCCCTGTTTTTCGAGTTGCCAAGATCTAATAGGGGTAGGGGTATCCAGGTAATGTGCAAACCCTAGGGACTCGTGGTAATTACCCAATAAGTGAGGAGTGTGCATGTAATTATCCCTAATACCAACGTCATTCTAATTTCAACCATAAAGGGAATAATACCTGGAGTTTAAGTTATACAAATCCCCTGGCATGTAGCCTTCAGGTGACACAGACTCAGTAGGTGGAGGTAACCAGATCACGGTGAACCCGAGTGATGATAATGTTGAAGCTTTTTCATGAAGCTCAGTATACCAGTTTCCTGATTTATGAGATTCCCAATTAAATCCCTGGCATAGGATTTCAAATCCCGAACTAGTCCCTAACGATATTTTCAGGAAGGCTTCCAATTCCTCATCTTGCAGATCAGTTTCGATAAATGTTGGCGTAGAACTTCTGAAGATACTGTAGGCTTCTGCAGCGAGCTTCTCGATTTCTTGGAGGATGATCTGGTGTGCTTCTCTGCTTTTTGTCTTTCGAATCTTTTCAGAAGAAATACCACTAATTAAGTTCCTTATCTCATTTATGATTTCGCCCGTGTGAGCTGAAACTGCTTCATTTGATTCTGAAGCATTTCCAGATATCAATGGGGTGTCGATCTGTTTGGCAGGCGCCACTGAACTCGACAAGGGTATGTAAAAATCCTTTCCATTGCAGTTTAGCCATGAATTCTCGTTCAGCTTCAACACAAAAACAAATCCCAAAAACACTTCATCCAATGTAAATGACCCCCGAGAACCATGTTCGTTGTTTTTCTGCTGAAAAGAAGGATCACTAAGATTTGTAAACATAAAAATCAGAGCTATCAACAGATTACATGCAAAGACAACATTGAAAATCCAACAAGAACGTTGGTGCACGGTTAGAGAAGATAATGAGTAAAATCATTAACAATTGTGAAGGTAGAAATATTCTTCTCGTTAAATACTCCTGAGATACAAACATGATCTCATTACCTCGTAAAAGTAAAGCATACTTAACTCACCTAGTCCATCGAGTGAACATTGTATACATTCAGTAAATATCTTATTTAATATAAATTCAGCAAGAGTCAAGCATATTAGATTATTTAAGTCCAGATAGAGAAACTTCGGCCAAGAATACAAAGTACATCAAAAGTCTAAACAGAGTGTTATTGCAGTATAGGCATTGCATATAATCATCCGGATGTACCTGCAAAAGAGTCCGCAAAGCCTTATTCTTGAATTTCTTCGTTTCAGGAGGATATGGTTCGCCTGGGATCTCCCAATTCTGACTTTCATCTCTGCAGACACCCCAGTGAACAACTACATCTCCAGGTAAATCAGTTTCTATATACAAAACATTTTTGGCCTTTTCCAGGCACTGCGTAACAGAGACAGATACTGAGTTATTAGCAACGGTTTCTTTAACAACAGAATGTTCTTCGTAAAAACCTTGAAGAGGCCTCTTTAGCAAGCTAAGTTCCCCGATATCATCACCTTTAGATTCAGCTGTTTCTGGTTTAAGAAGTGTGTTCGAGTTTATTCCCAAAGCACCTGCCATAAGAGATGAGTTCTCAACTCTCGAGCAATGACAAGAATGCAATTACGTACAAGTATGGTAAATAGATACGACATAATGATACATGCTATTTCTAATATTTTGTTTTTTATTTTTCTTTCTATTTTTTCCTGTTAGTTCTTTTATTTTCTTTTACATACAAACAAAAATTTCCAAAAACAGGTGGAAAAGCGCAATATCAGAAAATGCAACGAAAAAATGGAAGAGCAACTTTTACTTTTGCTGGATTTTAGTCAAGTGGACCAAAGCAAAGGAGCTGCTCTAATTAGGCCAGAAGTAAAATCAAGATGGGCCGATAAGCGGAGCAATTCAATTTAAGTCAACAATCCAGATCAAAGGGTCAACATTGGGTCATGCAAAGACGCGGAAAACAATTGCTGGAAGTAGCGTTTTTTGGAAGAGTTATTACGTTTTACATTAACTAAATCAATTAGGCTGTGTTTGGATTGATGGAATTGGATTTGGCAAGGGATTTGAAATGAATGGATTTCAAATCCCTTGGATTTCAAATCCACACCATTAGAAATAACTTGTTTGGCTATATATGGATTTATAAAAGGATTTCCAAATCCATGAATTTCAAATTCATTGTTTGGCTATATATCCTAGAACATTTGAAATTCTTCAATATTTTATTTGATTTTTACATTACACTACACACAATTACACATATTTTACACATACTGCACACTTTTTACACACACAACACACTTTTACACACACTGCACACATTTTGCACATATTTACACACACACTGCACATTTCTTACACGTACAACACACTTTTTACACACACTGCACACCTTTTACACATATTCTACACACACTACACACATTTACACACACTGCACACTTCTTATATGCACAACACACTGCATATTTTTTACATTTATTTTACACACACTACACACATTTACACATACTACACACTTCTTACATGCACAACACACTTTTTACATACACTACACATTTTTTACACACATTGCACACTTTTTGCACATATTTTACATACAATATACACATTTACACACACTGCACACTTCTTATACGCGTAACACAATTTTTACACTCACTGTATATTTTTTACATATATTTACACACACTACACACATTTACACGCACTGCACACTTCTTTTACACACACTGCACACTTTTTGTACACACACTACACACATTTACATATATCTTACACACACACTACACATTGTTTACACTCACTACACACTTTTTGCACATATTTTACATACACTGCACACTTCTTATACACACAACACACTGCATATTTTTTATATACATTTTACACACTGCGCACTGCATATTTTTTACATATATTTTACACACACTACACACATTTACACACACTGCACACTTCTTACATGCACGACACACTTTTTACACACACAACACACATCTACACGAAATGCACACTTTATATACACACTACATATATTTTACACACACTACACACATTACACATACAATGTGTCCAGTGTTTGTAAAAAGTGTGTAATATGTGCAAAAGGTATATAGTGTATATAAAATATGTGCTTTGTATGTGTGAATGTATGCAGTTTATATCGTGTATGAAAATATGTGGTGTGTGTAAAATATGTGATCTATTTGTGTAAATATGTGCAATGTGTATAAAAAATATGCTCTGAATGTGTAACTGTGTACAGTGTGTGTAAATTAGATGCTCTGTATGTGTAAAAAGTGGCATTGTGTGTAAAAGGTGTGCATTATGTGTAAAAAGTGTGTAAAAAATATGTTGTGTGTGTAAAAAGTGTGTTGTGTGTGTAAAAGTGTGTTGTGTATGTAGGGGTGTTCATCGGTCGGTTTTTTAACCGAACCGAACCGGATTTTCGGTTAACCAAAATTTTGATTTTTCGAAAATCCGGACCGAAAACCGAACTGAACAAGTTCAGTCCGGTTTGGTTAAAAAATCGACCGATTCGGTCGGATTTTCGGTTAACCGAAATTTTGATTTTCTGAAAATCCAGACTGAAAACCGAACCGAACAGGTTCGGTTCGGTTAAAAAACCGACCGGTTGGTCGATTTTTATTTCAGTTCGGTTAAAACTGAAAAAGAATTTTTTTTTATTTTTTTGCTACTGTTTTTTTCAAAAATCTCACTGGCTATTGTTGTTCACTTTTTCTTTGGAATGCAAATATTTATATATTTACAATTACGTTTAGCATGACCAACTAAAATTGACATAATGAAATTGAAAGTGAACCGGTTCGGTTCTGTTTTTCGGTATAAATAAATAAATAAAGTATATATAAATAAATAATTAAAATTTAATTATGACTAATTTTAATTCATTTTCTTTATTTTCGTATAAGTTGTCACTAGGAAACACATTTTTTTAAAATTTTTGGTCTATATTATACTATATAAAAATAAAATAAAATAAAAATTAAAAAAAAGTTCGGTTTTTCGCTTAATCGAACCGACCGAACCTCAAAACAAAAAACCAAACCGAAAACTGAATTTTGGCAAAACAAAAAAAAATCCGAACAGAAATTTTCGGTTCGAACCGAAATTTTAGTTTGCGGTCGGTTCGGTCAATTCGTGAACACCCCTATGTGTATGTAAAACGTGTGCAGTGTGTGTAAAAAGTGTGTTGTGTATGTAAAAAATGTGCAGTGTGTGTAAAAAAATGTGCAGTGAAAAAAATGTGTAGTGTGTGTAAAAAGTGTGTTATGTGCGTAAAAAATGTGTTTTGTATGTAAAAAGTATGGAGTGCGTGTGAAAATGCGTGCAGTGTGTGTAAAAAGTGTACATTATGTGTAAAAAATATATAGTGTGTGTAAAAAGTTTGCAATGTGTGTAAATAGTGTGTAGTGTGTGTAAAAAGTGTGTAGTGCCTGTGAAAATGTGTGTAGTGTGTGTAAAAAGTATGGAGAGTGTGTGAAAATATGGGCAGTGTGTGTAAAAAGTCTGCATTATGTGTAAAATGTGTGCAGTGTGTGTAAAAAATGTGTAAAAAATGTGCATTGTGTGTAAAAAGTGTATAGTGTGTGTAAAAAATGTGCAGTGCGTGTAAAAAATGTATAGTGTGTGTAAAAAATGTGCAGTGCGTGTAAAAAGTGTGTAGTGTGTGTGAAATTGTGTGCAGTGTGTGTAAAAGTGTGGATTATGTGTAAAATATGTGCAGTGTGTATAGAAAGTGTGCAGTGTGTGTAAAAAGTTTGCAATGTGTGTAAAAAAATGTGTTGTGTGTGTAAAAAATATGCAGTGTGTGTGCAAATGTGCAGTGTGTGTAAAAAGTGTGCATTATGTATAAAAAATATGTTTGTGTGTGTAAAAAGCTTGCAGTATATGTAAAAAGTGTGCAGTGTGTGTAAAAAGTGTGCAGTGTGTGTGAAAATATGTGTAGTGTGTGTAAAAAGTATGGAATGTGTGAAAATATGGGCAGTGTGTGTAAAAAGTGTGCATTGTGTGTAAAATGTGTGCAGTGTGTGTAAAAAATGTGCAGTGTGTGTAAAAAGTGTGCATTGTGTGTAAAAAGTGTGCATTGTGTGTAAAATATGTGCATTGTGTGTAAAAAATATGCAGTGTGTATAAAAAGGGTGTAGTGTGTGTGAAAATATGTGCAGTGTGTGTGAAAATATGTGCAGTGTATTTAAAAAGAGTGTAGTGTGTGTGACTATGTGTGTAAAAAGTTCGATGTGTGTGTAAATGTGTGTTAATTTTAGTTGGAGTGGATTTCAAATGACAAGGTATGGGAGTGGATTTGAAATTCATTAGAAAATGGGCTTCAAATCCACTCAACCCTAAAATGAATTTGAAATCCATTCATTTAGAATTGGAGCCAAACAGCAAAGAATAGATTTGAGCAGGGGATTTGAAATCCCTAGGTTCAAATCTATCAATCCAAACACAGCCTTAGGGTTTACTTAGAGTTTATCTGGCCAATTTAGGGTAATTAATGATTGGTCATTAATGAACAATTAGTTAGGGTTTTGTCGTGTCAGCAATTTCCTTTTATTCTATCTGTAATTGCCATTTCTGCAGCAGAGTTTGTTAGGATCGGATCCATTTTCTCTCTCTTCAATTTTGTAAGGTTTATATACAGTTGGAAAATAAATGAAAAGGCTGAGGCTCCGTACGGTTGTGTTTTCGGAAATGTGTGTGTGTATATATATGGGTTTGGGGGTGGGGCCGAGGGGAGGGGGGTTGAGGAGGCAGGGGAGGAATTAGGGGTGTTCATCGGTCGGTTTTTTAACCAAACCAAACCGAATTTTTGGTTAACCGAAATTTCGGTTTTCCGAAAATCTGGACCGAAAACCGATCTGTTAAAAAATTGACCGGTTCGATCGGTTTTCTTTCGGTTCGGTTAAAATCGAAAAAGATTTTTTTTTTCCTACTGTTTTTTGGCTATTATTGTTTATTTTTTTCTTTGGAATGCATACATTTATATATTTATAATTATGTTTAGCATGACCAACTAAAATTGACATAATGAAATTAAAAAGTGAACTGATTCGGTTCGATTTTTCGGCATAAATAAATAAATAAATTAGATATAAATAAATAATTGAAATTTAACTATGACTAATTTTAATTCTTTTTCTTTATTTTCCTATAAGTTGTCACTAGAAAACACATTTTTTTTATAGTTTTTGGTCTATATTATACTATATAAAAATAAAAATAAAAATCGATTTTTTCGGTTAACTGAAAACCGAACCGAAAATTGAATTTTGGCAAAAAAAAGAAAACGAAAACCGAACCGAATTTTTCGGTTCGGAGCGAAATTTCGGTTTGAGGTCGGTTCGGGCAATTCGTGAACACGTGGAAGGATACTGGAATTATATTTTTTTCAAATTATATATTATTTAATAATAATAATTGAAATATTTGAAAAATTGAATAGGAATTTTTATTATATAAAATATGAAAAAGTAAGAAAGAGAATGAGTTGGATAGTGTAATTAATGATAAAAGATAGTAAAAAGATTGAAATGATTGGTTGTTATATTGGGGAATGTGTGGTGTATTTAAAATTTGACCATTTTCTGTAGAATTTGGCTTCGACTGTGTATTTTCATATTTTGGTTATCCAAAAAATGAAAATACTTTTAAGATTCACAACCATACATAGCCTAAGCACTTTTTGAGTCAACACGTCTTCTTTTTTTTTTTTTTTTGTAACTGTGAGTGTAGGATTGTTTGGAGCTACTTTCCGGGTTTAATTCTAGGCTTTAATCCCCTGAGTAACTTCTGTGTGATCTCCCTAATCGGATTAGGTCGTATCATTTTGGCATCTAGAGCCAGGTTTGATCGGACCAATCAGAGATGGCAGATGGCACCAGGATCGTGGAGCTGCGCAAGGATGTCGACGGATTGAAACTGAGTACCGAAAGAACCGAGAAGTCTATTGAGGAGCTAAAAACAATGATCATGAATCTCACTTCCAAGATACCAACTAATGTTCTAGCTGGGGGTCGGGAGCAGGGTGCATCCGCGGAGATGGGAGGTGATTCACCTGGAGTCAGAATATTAAGGGTAATGGATATCAAGTTCCAACCAAATGTTCTCAGGTGGAGTTCCCCAAATTCTGTGGAGAAGATTTAAGAGGGTGGGTATATCGTTGTGAGCAGTTCTTCGAGGTCGATGAAACTCAATCGGATGCTAAGGTGAAACTAGCAGCGGTTCATTTGGAGGGCAAGGCCTTACAGTGACATCAAATATTCATGAAGGCCAGATTGACAAGGGAACTACCCAATTGGGAGGAGTACATGAGAGCTCTCAATGACAGGTTTGGAGTTTTACTTTATGATGATCCTATGGCGGAATTAATGAACTTAAAACAAACTGGTAATATTCAGGAGTACTTGGATAAGTTTGATGAGCTGATGAATTGTGTTGAGCTTTCTGAAAATTATGCAAGTAGTTGTTTCTTAGGTGGGATTAAGGGAGAAATAGCCATACCTGTGCGCATGTTTAAGCCCAAAATACTACAAGAGGCCATTTGTTTGGCAAAATTACAAGAACAAAACAACCACTTAACATCCAGAAAGGGAATCTCACCTCCACACACCAGTAAATTCAACCCTACACCCATAAACCACCTTACCCTGCTACTAACATCAAATACAACACAAACACTTACTCTTCACCCCACTCCAATACATCAAACCCTTTCACTTATACTAATAAATCCAAGCTTCATAATCCTAGAGGGTCTGCACCTGTTATTCCCTCTAGAAGGTTAAGCCCACAGGAGATGAATGAAAAGCGATCCAAGGGACTATGTTTTTGGTGTGATGAGAAGTTCAACATAGGACATGTGTGTAGTAAAAGAAAACAGTTATACATCCTGGAAGTCCCTGAGAACTACAGTGAGGAGATGGAAGCTGAGGAGGTAAAAAAGAATCAAGAGGTCTGTGAAGATAATAAGATAGAAGAGGAAAATGTTACTAATTATCATGTGTCTATGAATGCTATGACAGGTGTTCATGATTTTAGAACTATGAGGGTTAATGGCACTTCCCAGGGTAAATCAGTGCACATTTTAGTGGACACAGGGAGTACTCATAACTTCCTTGACATGAATGTAGCTAAGAAATTAGGTCGGGGTATCATCAGATTCGAATGGGAGAGCAAGATAAATTCAAAACAGCTTTCAGAACTCACCATGGCCACTATAAGTTCATGGTAATGCCATTTGGGCTTACCAATGCATCTTCAACTTTTCACAGCTTAATGAATAAGGTATTTCAGCACTATTTGAGGAAGTTTATCCTTGTCTTCTTTGATGACATCTTGATCTACAGTTCGAACATGGAAGATCACTTAAATCATTTGAAAATTACATTCAGTCTATTGAGAAAGAACAAGTTGTTTGTTAAAAAGAATAGATGTTTGTTTGGAAGTGATAGAGTGGAGTATCTAGGTCATATTATCACCAAGGAAGGTGTAGCAGCTGATCCATCCAAAATCCAAGCAATGGTGGACTGGCCCCTACCAAAGACACTTAAAGATCTAAGAGGGTTTCTGGGGTTAACAGGATATTATAGGAGATTCATTAAGGGTTTTGGTCACATTGCAAGGTCCTTGACAGATTTGTTGAAGAAAGACAATTTCAAATGGAATGAGTTGGCAACTAAGGCATTTGAGCAGTTGAAAAAGGAGTATGGTTGAGTCACCAGTGCTGGTACTACCAGATTTCACTCAGGATTTTGTCATTGAAACAGATGCTTCCGGTCATGGGTTAGGTGCAGTCTTGATGCAGAAGGGGAGGTCAGTGGCTTATATGAGCAAATCATTGGGACCTAGGAATATAGCACTATCTACCTATGAGAAGGAGATGTTGGCAATTGAAACATCAGTAAACAAATGGAGGCCTTACCTTATTGGGAAACATTTCATTATCAAAACAGATCACCAAAGCTTGAAATATCTTATGGAGCAAAGAATATCTACTCCTAGTCAACATAAATGGATTGCTAAACTCATGGGGTATGATTATAGTATAGTGTACACGAAGGGGAGTGAGAATATAGCTGCTGATGCACTGTCAAGAGTGATAAATGATGACACTCAAGTCTATGGTGGGTCACTGACCACTCTCACTGTTGTGTTCACTGATCTTCTCCAGAGAATAAAGACAGGTTGGCCTAAGGATGAAAAAATTCAGAAACTTATTCAAAAGATCACTAGGGATCCAAACTCAAAACCAAAGTATGCTTGGCACGGAGGAGTGTTAACTAGAAAAGGAAGAGTAGTCTTGGGAAATTATGGGGCTTTAAAGAAGGAGTTACTCCAGTATTTCCACAACAGCCCCATAGGAGGACACTCAGGAATTCACCAATACAATACAGAGGATTAGGCAAACTCTTTACTGGAAGGGGCCTCAAAAAGGATGTTCACACTTGGGTTAGGGAATGTGTAACCTGCCAAGCTAATAAAAGTGAGAATGTTGCAAGCCCTAAACCCACACTGGGAAGACATATCAATGGATTTCATTGGAGGTTTACCTAAAGACGTATTTACACTCTTCTATGGATTTGATACTGTCATGGTAATGGTAGATCGGTTGAGCAAATATGGTCACTTTATCGCATTGAAACACCCATATACTGCTTTAACTGTTGCTCAGATGTTCATGAATCATGTGTATAAACTTCATGGAATGCCCAAGTCAATAATCAGTGATAGAGACACTATATTCCTTAGTCGATTTTGGCAAGCATTCTTCAAATTGCAAAGGGTTACATTGAGTACTTCCACTGCCTACCACCCCCAAACAAATGGACAGACAGAAGTGACAAACAGATGTCTTGAAGGTTACTTGAGGTGTATGGCTGGTGATCGCCCTAAGGAATGGTCTCAATGGCTGCCTCTAGCTGAATTTTGGTACAATACTTCTTATCACTCTTCTATCAAATGTACCCCTTATGAAGCCCTTTATGGCCAAACCCCCCTGAACACTTCCCCTACCTTTCTGCCACTTCTGGAGTGGACAGTGTGATAGAAGTTTACAAGCCAGGGAGTCTACTATTCGAGTTTTGAAGCATCATCTCACCATTGCTCAGAATAGAATGAAGGTGCAATCGGATAGACACAGAACTGAAAGAGAGTTTGCAATTAATGATTGGGTTTTTGTTAAGCTTCAACCTTACAAGCAGATGTCATTGAAGCCTCACTCCTACCATAAACTGAATCCTAAGTATTTTGGTCCGTTTAAGGTCTTACACAGAGTTGGTCAGGTGGCTTACACCTTAGAATTACCGGAAGGGAGCAAAATTCATCCTACGTTTCATGTGTCTCAATTGAAGAAGAAAATTGGTTCAAACCAGTGCCACCCTCACTTACCTATATATATCACTCACTGCACACGGGCACTTAGTTCTTGAGCCTGAAAAAATCATTGACAGGCGGCTAGCTCAAAAAAATAATCGACCAATTACACAAGTATTGGTCAAATGGTTCAATGCTTCTGATGAGGATAACACTTGGGAGGACTTATATGATTTACGTTTGAAATTCCCTCACTTCAATCCTTGAGGACAAGGATTGTTTGGAGGAGGGGATAATGATACATGCTATTTCTAATATTTTGTTTTTTATTTTTCTTTCTATTTTTTCCTTTTAGTTCTTTTATTTTCTTTTACATACAAATAAAAAAAATACAAAAACAGGTGGAAAAGCGCAATATCAGAAAATGCAATAAAAAAAAGGAAGAGCAACTTTTACTTTTGCTGGATTTTAGTCAAGTGGACCAAAGCAAAGGAGCTGCTCTAATTAGGCCAGAAGTAAAATCAAGATGGGCCGATAAGGGGAGCAATTCAATTTAAGTCAACAATCCAGATCAAAGGGTCAACATTGGGTCATGCAAAGACGCGGAAAACAATTGCTGGAAGTAGCGTTTTTTGGAAGAGTTATTGCGTTTTACATTAACTAAATCAATTAGGGTTTACTTAGAGTTTATCTGGTAAATTCTATGCTGGACCGAGACCATTGATCTGGTCTAGTGTATACCATTGGATATTGGGATGAGACAATTATGCTCTATTGAATAGTAGTAGGGTCTTAAATACCTTCCTTCGCTTCAAGCCGGTGAAAGCCTAAGCCCAGCCGATTGAGATCTGTCTTGATTGAAAGATCAATACGAAAGGTTCCTTAATTCAAAAAGCCTAATCAAGGTGTTCAGTGTCTATTTATTAAGAGGATGTGATCAAACTGATCTCTTTCCCTCAAGCCTTGCTACGGCCTATACATGATTGGGCCATGACGGGCAAGGTTCCATACATATGGTCTAGAAATCGTGGCAGGAAATATGCGCTAAAGGTAGATATTAGATATTTGTTTCGGGGTAATATTTAGTTTTCTATTATCTTTCTTTTTATGCATCTACTACACTATTTACAATTGCACTTAGATCGCTATAATATATACCGGTAGCAAGAAAGAGAGCAACCAGCATACCTAAGCTCGTCTATTAAGGGAAACTGGATTATGGATCTCATCCGGGATATCCATCTTATGGAAGGGATATTGCGTCGAAAGGACAGATGAAACCACTTTATCAAAAGATCTCTGATCTAGAAAACAGACCTTCTTAAAGCCAGGTCGAAAGCCGGTGGTAATAATAGGTATTTGAACAGGAATTCCCACCCGCTTCAGCTACCCATACACCAGATGCTCATCAAGCCCAGGCAAGATCCGTAGCTCAAAGGTTAAGTGAGAAGAAAGTCTCGGAAACTCTTACATTCCATTCCGGGCGTACGATTGGCTTTAGAAAGAGAAGGGATCCACCATCTATTCCATTTCTACCGCAAGGGAAGACCTCTGATTTTCAATAAAATAAGTGAAAAGGCTTGAAATAGGATCCATTTTATGGTTTTCAATCCCACAATGGGTAGTACGGTAGCTGCTGTCTTTGTATTAGCCGCCCCAAAGTCTATAGTAGAACTCATTCGAGAGGGCTTGGGGGTCTTAAAAATGGTTCGGGTGGAAACCTGCTTTTCTTTTCTCGCTTCCGCTCCCGTATCCGTTTTCTTGCTCGTTAGCGGCTTTAGTTTCAAGTTCGGTATTATTGGCTCACATACATTGGAGTAGCTGCTCGGCGTCTCAAATTGGTATGTCCTCGTTAGAGGGTTGAGCGAACTCGTAAAAGCGCCGGGGGGCATTTAAGTAAATGCCCCCCCTGTTGGAGGGATCCAATGGTGTAAACTAGACCGAGACCAATGACCCAGTTTATCTGGCCAATTTAGGGTAATTAATGATTGGTCATCAATGAACAATTAGTTAGGGTTTTGTCATGTCAGCAATTTCCTTTTATTCTATCTGTAATTGCCATTTCTGCAGCATAGTTTGTTAGGATCGGATCCATTTTCTCTCTCTTGAATTTTGTAAGGTTTATATACAGTTGGAAAATGAATGAAAAGGCTAAGCACTTTTTGAGCCAATACGTCGTCTTCTTCTTCTTCTTCTTTTGTAACTGTGAGTGTAGGATTGTTTGGAGCTACTTTCCGGGTTTAATTCTAGGCTTTAATCCCCTGAGTAACTTCTGTGTGATCTCCCTAATCGGATTTGGTCGTATCAACGTAGACGTTAATGATTCAAATGGAAAAATAGCAAGGGGCCTCATAAAAATATTGTTTCGGTGAAATAGGAAAGAAATAGCAAGGGGCCTCATAAAAATATTGTTTCGGTGAAATAGGAAAGGCAAAATTTCGACAAATACAAATGGTCGGAAAGATTTCATGAGTATCTAGAAAAGGGTCCAACATTATTATAAAATACAACATAGAAAATCTAAGGCAACCTGGCCACGTACCCGAGCCCTTATTAGCTCCTACCACATTGTCATCATCTTGAAGGTCAACGAGGGGCACTTTAAAGTCCCTTCCTCTGTGCTGATACCAATTCCCACTTTCCTCATCCTTCCATTAAGAGAACACACAAAAGACGGTACACAAAAAAGGTTAATCGTAGTGAAGAATATATACATACAATAAAGAGAACCTGAACTCACAAAACAAACCAGAGAAGAAATCTATTCAGTAATAGCAGTAAAGTGGAATGCACCTTTAACACAAAATTTATAGCTGCAATCGAACATTTTGTATTGAAGTCAATCGTCACTTCATAAAATGCCTCTCCTTCCAATGACGCAGATGTTCTTTGCAAAGGAGTCTCGATTGCATAGTCCTGAAAGTCGGTCATTGAGTAAGAATATGGAGTAGATAGAAAAACAACAATAATAATAATTGTTAAGCATCAATCAAGAAAATCGATATTTACTTTAATGGAAATTGAATCAGGAGGTTTCATATCCAGAGGGGGTTGATCCCATTCGCTGCAACAACAAGATGAAATGTATTAACTATGACTAGTGTAAATTATCTCTAGCATATTTTTTGTTTTTTGGTAACTAGGGAACCCGCAGCCGCTACCCGAGGAGCTCGGGTAAACCCCGCCCTCATGCAATAGCCCGCAAACCACATGAGGGGGGTAAGCTGCACTAGGAAAACCCTGTGCGACAGGCTCATGTCCCCAGAGCGGTTTGAACCCGGGTTACCTTGGTAGGAAATACCCTACCAAACCAACTCGGCCAACTCTTGGGGACATCTTTAGCATATATTCAACACAATGCATCCAATGAAATTTATTAACTATGACTCGCATAAACTATCTCTGGCATATATTTAACACAATGCAGCATCCAACGAATACAGACAATTATTATCAATTAATATCACTTGCATTTTAGAGTCCAGGGCCATGACTCAATAGATAAATAAATCGATAATCTCTCAAATAAAGATTGTCTTAAGCCTTAAAATTTCCGAAGCAGTGTCAAATGTGAATTTTTACCTGCCAACATCGCCAATGTAGTTAACTCCCCAGTGAAGAATCCACTTTCCAGGTAGACTACATCCCACAGTAAGCTGCCAATGATCTTCATTCACGCTTTCCAATTTGATTGTTATCTTTCCTTCAACCTGCCATTAGCAAGAGTCAGCAATATTCAACACGATAATCAACTGGATAATTAAATTAAAGCAAGTTATAAAATGATTTAGCTTATGCATACAAATTTAACCAAAACAACTTGCACAGTTGCACGAAGTTCACATAATACGCGTAGGCATCTGTTGTAATAAGTAGGGCTGAACCAATCACACTACTTGATAATTGACTCTAGATCCATCGTTAGAAGCTCGTCTGAGTTCAGTTCGTTAACAATCAAACTAGGGGTGCCCACAAACCAAGCTTGAGCTTGAAAAAAATAAAATATTATTTTTTTAATTAATTAATATATATATATATATATATATATATATTAATTATTAATTTTGTATTATTATATATATTATTAAATAAAATCATGATAAATATAAAATATATCATTATTTACACATATATAATATTATAAGATGTTATATTATATATGAATATATTAAAACAATAAATGAATATTATATTTTATAAATTAAAATAAAAAATTAATAAAATATTATTTTTTAATATTATTAAATATAAAATATATCATTAAAATAAATAAATATAATATTTTTTATATTAAAATAAAAAATTAATAAAATATTATTATTTAATATTATTAAAATATAATCATGATAAATATAAAATATATCATTATTTATACATATAATATTATAAGATATTCTATTATATATGAATATATTAAAAAAAATCATATTTTATATATTAAAATAAAAAAAATTAATTTTTTTTTAATTAAGGCTAGCAAGACTTCGGATAGGCATTTTTGGGCTCGTCGAAAAATCTTGGTTCATTAGACTCGAGCTCAAGTCGATATTTTTTCGAGCCGACTCGGCTCGTTGGTCACCCCTAAATAGGGGTGTAAACGAGCCGAGTGGAGCCGAACAAGATGTTGTTCAACCTTGTTTGAAATACAATCGAGCTTCAAAATGTTTGAGCTTGTTTGATTATTAATCTAGCCGAACTCAAACGAGCATTAATCGAACCGAACACGAGTCGAGCTCGAATAGTGTGATTTTTTTTTTACATATTTTTATTATTTTTTACTAATCGAGTCGAACTTGAGCCGAGTTTCAAAATTTATCAAATACAAAAAGTTGTTCAAGCTTGATTTGATAAGTTAACGAACCGAGCTCAAACGAGCTTTTAGCAATTGAGCACGAGTCGAGTATCGAGTAGTTTGGTTCGTCTTTCACCCCTGCCCCTAAATCAAACTAAGCTTGATCTCAAATTTTGATTCAAACAAACTTGAACAACAACTTGTTCGACTCAGCTCGACTCGTTTAAACAGCCCTAATAATAAGATCAAAAATGTAAAAATACAAGTGATTCCAACCGGACAAGAACTAAAATGCAGATACCTTCTCAATTCGTTTCAATTGGAAGGTTTCGCTGAATGTGATGGTCGAAGATTCTGAGGTTTCAACAATGGCGGAGCTCAGAGCTTTGGGAGGCTGAAAATAGCGGGAGCAGAGGGTGCCGCCATTGGAGTGGGTGTTTGGGGTCTGGATGCAAAATAGGTGAAAATGAGGGGCCTTTTTGGAAATCAGTTGGAATTTTGGGATTCGTCTGAGAGAATTCCGGTGGATACGGTGGTGGTGGCGGTGGTGGCGGCGATGGTGGTGGTGGAAAAGTGGGTCTGTTGCAATTGTAGACATTCTCTTCGGCCACCTGTCCGATGTGTTGGATACAACCATACATATGTATACATATATATATACACGCGTGTCGTGTGGCTAATGGTGGATCATAATTATAGTTTTTACAATTTTTGCTTATGAAGTTTTATTTTTCTTTAATTATGAATATACCTCATTATCTTTAAAAAAATTGGGTATTTGATCAAATTACTGAATACCTGACTCAAAATTAATCGTTATCAGTTTGGTTCAGTTCGATTCTTGAACGTAACACATTGAACTTGAATATCTTAATTTTGTTGGATATAATTCGAAATTCAGCTCAAACTCGACTCATTGACTAAAGATTGACGTAATATGTGTAAAAATATCAAATATTACTTGAGTTCAGCTAGAGTTGGACTCAATTAAAGCTTGTGCGAAGTTGTGAGTTCGGTTTAATTAAAAATTAAATCAAGCTGATACATAATTTTAAATTTCAATTAAAAATTAAACTGAACAGTATCTTGTTCGACTCGATTTGACGTGTACACTTTAACCTGACAACATTATATTAGTGGTGAACAAACTGAATTTATTTGAAATCAAATAACATATAGAGACAAACATTTGGATCAATTTCTTTATACTTGATTATCTATCTTCTAATGCATTTTTACTTTGTATTTTTGCAATCTGAAGACAATAAGATACTCCTAATTCATAACCAAAATATATGCAAGTGAAAATAAGAAATTGCCACAAAAAAAAAAAAAAAAACACCCACCACGAAAAATAATTTCCTTTGCCAAAAATATAAACAAAATTAAAGGTAGTGGGACCCACATTCTACCGACGTAACTCATAAAATAAAATAATATAAAATATAAAACATTATACCGACCTAAAGATGCGGACACTTTTCGTAACAAAATGAGATATTATTGTACTTTTTCTTAGTGTCTTTTACGTAGATCCAAAAGGGTCCAATCTTTCAGTTGCATTGTAGTACAAGTCATTATCGTTGGGCAACAAATAAATAAATCATAAGTTTAATGAAGATAAGTGAGACAATGACAAAGTTGAGTCCCAAAAAAATTTAACAAAATAGGGAGACTTTTATTTGATAGTGGTATAAAAACGGTGGGATATATGTTTTTCTCTTTTTGTATATAGAAGCAAAGCATGCACGGAAGTTGATTGACATAGCTATATATACTCCTTAAATGTTATCAAACGATTCTCGGTTATAGAAAACTATCATAAGTGCGCAAAGGAAAATTTTCGCCCAAATTGGGCTTGAATGATTACAAGTATAATTCACGAAGTGCTTGCATGATCAATCACACAACAGGTGAAATCCATTCATTTTGTGAATTACACTTGAGAATCGCCTGAGTCCGATTCGAGCTAGAATTTCCCCTGAGCAATATAGTTACTGCTCGATGGCCTATATTATCACCACAATCTTATTAATATATGGTGAGTTTGAAACTTCTTCACATGCTTACTTCCTTGATACAATATTGGCCTTGAGTTATAGTTATTGTCAAATGACTTATCTTGTTATTACAATTTCACCAATTAGTCAGCTGAAACTTCTCTACATGACTGATTAGTAGATCTTATATTGCAAATTGTGTTGTAATTCCTATAGTAAAGATCGGGTGGATGAAGCGTGTAATTATTGAATATTTATTGGATACATGGATGACATAGTATGACGTCTTTTTTGTTCAGAATTATTATTGCAAGGAAAGACATGTGGATTCTTTTTTGGAAGTAATGAAGCCAATTACACTATCAAACTGATTGTTATGATGTGAAGAATTTAATTAAACTAAATTTAAAAGAAGTTTCAAGAAACAAAAAAAAAAAAAAGCTCATTTGCTCACAAATAATAAAACAAAAAAGAATTTTGATTGATTATAGAACGTACAAATGCAGCATGATGTCAATTGTCACACATGTTGGATCTATTGGGAAAATGTTACTCCATAAACCAGCTGGATGAGGGGCCCAAGATATTGGATTCATGGCTCCTTGCAAAAAAGAAAAAAAAAACTGTTTTTTTGAAATTGGAGATAAAATAAATGCGCACATATTTGAGAATGATGTTAGAATTTATAGATTAATTTACTTATCAATGTAAACATATGTATGTAATTAACAAAAGAAAAAAAAAGGTAAACATATGTATGTTACTCCCAAATGATAAAAGATCGAGGGGAAAAAAGATGCCATTATCATTTCAACGGGGACACTTGTCCAACTATAAGTGGAGGAACTAGGTTAAAAGAGCTCTCAAACACAAAAATTTCTTATATGCTATACGCGGTCCCTACACTGTGAACGGTTTAGATAATGACACATCAGTATAGTGATTATGTTATTGCTGATGTAGCATGATCTAAATTTGAACTATTCGTGTTCAAGACCTAATTCATGTAAGAATTTTTCCTCAACACTATTGCTAGCTAGGTTCATTGTGCATATAACTTCCTAGTTTTCTTATATGCTATAGGCCGTCCCTACACTGTGAACGGTTTAGATAATGACACATCAGTATAGTGATTATGTTATTGCTGATGTAGTATGATCTAAATTTGGACTATTTGTGTTCAAGACCTAATTCATGTAAGAATTTTTCCTCAACACTATTGCTAGCTAGGTTCATTGTGCATATAACTCCCTAGTCTCGTTGAAGTGTCATTTTCAATTCTTTGTCTACTCAGGTAATTTTATAATGAAGTGGATGCACAATAAATGATTCAGATCGAGGATTCGATAATTTTCATCAACTTCCTATCATGATGTCAATGGTTATATTTAGATATGTATTTGTCGCACGATGTAAAATAGAACTACCCATATGTATCATATAAACTTAATTATTAGTTTTGGTTAAGTCAGCTATACAAATTCAAGCCACTTGAACGAGATTTTATATATTAGGAGATTTATGTTGTGTTTGGATCAAAGAATTTGAAATTTAGATTCATCGAATTTGTTTGACTGGTAGTCAACCTAAATCCACAAAATCATTTTATCCAAACGCAATCTTATTGATTTAGATCCAAACCCCACACAATGATAGTATGATAGTATATATTAAGGCTTTGTTTGCTTGTATTTTCAATCAAGCATTCTCATTTTTAAATGAAAATACGCCGTTTACACAATTTTCAAATGAAGATACTAATATTTATATTTGACTTTCATATTTTTCAATAACTACATTTTGTTTTACCAAATCACATTCATTTCTTTCTATTTCTCGCCTCTCCATTCGAAAGGTTGTGTTTGTGGCAACAATAATGGTGTTATGGCGAAACAAAACACAATTACAACTCCATAATCTTATGCACATTTTAAGACTAATTTTGCGTATTTTTAGTGCTTTTTTTGGTCAATTTTTGTCATTTTTCCTAAAGAATATATTTAAGTATTTAACCAATAATATTATCTATTATTTAACTACACTAATATTCACATAAAAATATTACTTTTAACTAACTCAATAATTTCCAACATCATCAACCATCAAATGATTAATTCCATCCATTTTCAGAAATACAACCAATCATACATGTCATTTTCGCACAAGAATCAAACAACGTATTTCCCCATGTGTTTAGAAAATAACGATTAAAAATGAAACGAGAACGCATCCAAACAAAGGCTAAATACTCACTCCAAGCTCACCTCCTTCGGCCCAAAAGACCATCTTAAATGTGTTGATTAGTGATCACTTAAAGCCCAACTCTTCAGGCCCAAAAAACCATCTCGCAAGCAATTATTGTTGATTACAAACTAGGCCCAATTATGCTACGCAGCATATTCTATCATCCATTATTCAACAATCTTAGCATATTCTTTTAATAAATTTGTTAATCTATGTGCAATCCTAATCATCTACACTATGGTAAAGTTGGAGACCGAATTTTGATTTTAAGGAATTTCTCTAGCTCCGTATTCTAGTAAATTGTATTTAACATATACGATGAGTCCCACTTGAATCCTGCAGTGAACTTTTGATGAACATTTTTGACGAACTCCTAGTTTACTTCTTTCGTGTCTTCTAATTTTTATTGCTACGATATTAATTGTGAGGTAGGTACTTGAGTCTCATGTTGAAATTACGGGATCCTAATATGGGTTTATATGATCCTGGTCTTTTCCATTTCAATAGCTAAGACTCTGTTTGTTTATGTTTTTGAGATAAAATCCTGAAAATTTCTCGGGAAATGCGTACTACATGGATTCGTGTGAGAATTGATGTGATGTGTGTTGTGTTTGTTTATGTTTTTAAATAGTGGTTGAGATTTGTAAAATGTGTCAAATCAATAATAATTGGTTGATGTATGATGAGTTAAATAATTGAGTTAGTTATTTGTGTAATGATTATGTGAATAAATAAATAATAGAATAAGATAGATAGATATATAAAGTTAATTTAATATTAATATATTTTGAAATTTGAAATTTATTATTAATATATAGTAAAAATGGAAAATTGAATAAAAAAGTAATGATTGGAGGAAATGATATTGATTGATAAATGTGTGAAATGTTGATATAATGAGTGATAGGTAGTTATATGGGGGATTGAAAAAGTTAAGTTGAAAAAAGTAGAATTTAGATAAAAATGGTTTGTGTTATGGATTTTTTAAATTTTGTGATCCAGGATATTGAAAATGGAATTTGAAAACATAAACAAACAAGGCCTAATTTTTTAGGTCGGGTTTTCCCAATGTTCTAATTAATTGGTATCAAAGCCATTCACTACCCCTCTCATTTGCAATTGGGTGCGAGTTGTGATGTTGGCATTGAACTGTTCGCCTAGGGCTAGAAGTCAGTACATGCAGTCTAGGATGCGAATAATGATATTGGTGTTGCAGTGTTCGGAGTTAGGTCACAACCATCCAAGATGGATCCACGTGTAGTACATGACAACTATGACTGTATCAGGATTTAAAATCTCGGAATTAACTAAGAATCACTCCATTCAAATGGCAATCCTAGGAAGTTTCAAGACCCTAAATCTCATAAAAAAATTGATTTGTCTTGAAAATTTGAGTTTGAAGCTCCTACGAACAACCGTACATGTCAGTTGCACGAGGCTACGTGATTATGAGAATCATAATATTATTTCACAAAGAGTATGATATAGAACTATAAACTATTACAACGAAAAAAAAAATCTGAAATAATTATTCGAACCCGAGTCCATATTCCCCGAAACATTTCCCCGAAAATAATCAGAAACGATACCAAAAAAACCTCTCCGTCTCTAAAAAACGACTAAAAACAACCCGAACGCCACGCGAAAATATCTGCATTTCAACACTTCAATCCCCTATAAACCCCTGCAAAATCTGTATAAATTGATGCAACATATAACATTCCACCATTTTCTTGCACTTCAGTGATATAAGTTGCATTATATTCTTGATAAAAATTCACTGTTTCCAGAATCCTACCATCAGGACTAATCTTTTGTCCTAATGGAAAAACAGTCAATTGAGGATGCACTTTGTGTATGTTGACAGCCACCCAAAAATCCCCTGTTCTTGTTCTTTTAATGTTGTCTGGATTCCCTGGAAGATTGACAAAAATGTCTGTTGTATTGGCCTTAGGGCCCTTAAGCCAATACCTAGTAATTCTGCATTCTACGTATTCTGTGATTAGAACGAACGAGCCATCTCTGCTGACAACGAGCCCTGCTGGCATGGCGAGCCTTGTTAGAAGCACGGTCGTCTCGTTTGTTTTCGGGTCGTATTTTAGTAGCCTTCCTGTTGAATCACCTTTGAGGAGTATTTCTGTCATGTTACTGTGTGACAAAAAAAAAATTAGTCTTTGTCACTAGTTCAGTTTCAATTCTGAATTAGTCAACTCTTTATTAATTGCTAACGAAGTTGTACGTGAGAAAGATAATAACTTGTAAAATGTTCGGATTTAGGACAAATATTGAAATACTTTAAAGTCGAGGGAGTAAAACTATAATATATTCAATGCATATGAAGGACTTTGAAGTATTAATAACTCAAACATAAGGGACTAAAAATACAAATGTTCAACACTTAAAGGGCAAAATAAAATATTAACAAAATATAAGGACCAAAAATGTAAATACCCTTCAGGACAGCCTAGAAACTTTATTTCAAGTTCCACCCCTTTTATTACTCTAAAAGCATATAGAGACATGAAAACTTACTTAGTCCTAGTGAAGACAGAGCCAAGATCCGAAAGATAAATATCTCCGGTAGTTTGATCAATAGCTATGCCATCTGGATAATCGAAGTGCATTCCATGACACAACGGTCTGGCGATACCGCCGCCACTTCCCACCACCATAATGCCGTAGAAAGCATCGGCAATATAGAGGTCGCCGGTTATGTGGTTGAACTCAAGACCTATTGTTTTCCCACACGTCGGGCCAATTTTCGGGTCATCTGCATTTTTCCCATCACATAGTCCCCTGGACCTAAAAATAAAATAAAATTTGAACCCAAATCAACTCAAAGTAGATTTTTCATCATAATAATCAAGTATAAGAGGGCAAGAAAACAACTAGTCATTCTTAGCAGTCTCGAGATTTCAATTCCTAATCACAATCACCTGCGGATTCAATATAAATTTTACTGTACCAATAATTGTGATTGGCTCGAGACCCCAACCCATTAAAAGTTATAAGAATTTTGAGAGTTCAGACCCTAATCATAACCTCATTATGATAAAACGTTGATTCAAGCTAAGTCCCACTAAATTAATGATTATGATTGATACACAACTCTAATTCTTGAAAACTTCACAGACTTCAGACCCTAATCATAATCACATGTGGACAGAGACGGGTGATATTTGATGGCTCCGAGAGCATCCACCACTCAAAATGTTAATGCAAAATAAATATACTTATATATATATATTGATGGACCTACATATATTTTAAAACTTTGTGTAGTGGATATTTCACGGGAGTCAAAGTACCGGGAGCCATCAAATATCACCCGACAATGATATTTTAAAACCAAAAAATATCAACCTTTACCCTGATTTTTTTATATTCGCCCCCGACCAAAAATCTGAAAATCTTACCTGTTTGCAGAAGTAGATGCAAATTCTTGAAAACCAAGTTCAGGGCCATGGTACTTGACAATTCTTCCATCATTCAGACCAGTGTAGGGCCCACCATTCTTTGAGTCAAAAGCATAAGCTTCAGAGCCAATTGATGGAAGTTTAAAACTCTTGAATGAATGATATGACTGTGCTGGAGCTATGTATTGAAAGAAGAAGAAGAAGAATATAATGAGCATTATTTGCACCATAGCTACAAAAGATATCACTTGAAATGACTGTTTTTCACTACAACTATAGATATAGATATAGATTTGTTGTTGTATATATAGTTGGTGTAGCCGTGTAGCAAGCAACAATAGCAAAATAGTTTTGACTTTTCATTAATCTAGGCAAGCCTCATTTCACATTGATTATAGTTAAAAAAAAATTAAAAAGAAATATTATGTAGCGTTTTCATGTGCTTTTTAAAAAGTTAAATAAAATATATAAAAATGTCTTCTGACGCAACTGTTGTTAGCATAGTGTACGGGGTAAAAGTCATAATCTACGTACGGGGTTAACGAAATATGGAGTATGGACAAATGAAATTTTAAAAAAAAAAGACGTAATGTAGACTGTTATTTATTTGATTATATAATAAAGGCTGCTTTTGTACCGGTTTGATGAATTGATCCAGAAGCATATTTCAATAATGTGCGATTATTCTCTTAATCAGGCTTCTCGATTCATTTTACATGACAAACAAGCTTGAAATATTATTTTATTAAGTACGATTTGAAGCTCCACTTAATTAGTTAAAAAACGGTGAAATAGGTATCAAAATATTAAATTACTGACTCGATTATTCTAACTAAGTCCCCATTCTTCTAACAAGGTATGTATCACATAATTTATGATTACGTTAACAATTGTATTGCTCCGTTTTCTTAATATTCATTTTTGAATTTACAATGAATTGTCAATAAAATTTGGCACATTAGATCATTAGTTGAGTGTCTCGAAACTCTGTAGTGCAGGGGCGACCAAATAATCGAGCCTTTTCGTGAGCCTAGCGAGCCGACTTAATATTAACTCGAGCCTAATGGCGAGTCGAGATTTTTTGACGAGCCAAACCCAATCCCAGAAATGCCCATTCAAAGACTCGCGAGCCTTAATAAAAAATAATATTTTACTTATTTATTAATATATACATATATATAATATCTTATAATATTATATACGTATAAATAATAATTGTAACCAAATAAAATAAAATAATATATTTAATATTTTTCAGGATTATATTTAATATTATATATTAATATAAAATTAATAATATATATAATTAAAATATATGTTTTTCTCGAGTTGGAAACAAAAAAATTGGCCAAGTTTGAATCGAGACTCAGAGCTCGAGTCGTGGGCACTTTATTGTATTGTAAGGACTAACAAGGCTACATGATCCACCATTTCTTATGATTGGGCCCCACACATGTGGACACTAACATGGAAGGCTGAAATCATTCCGTACCCACTTTCGATGAGATTTTCCAATCACGTGTGTACAAGTCATCCTTTCACACCTCCAAGAGTTAGTAATGAGATGTATCTTTTGAATTTAATTTCTTCTATGTCGTCGTGTCGGAAAACTTTAAGGTGTTGCTTTCGGTCCATTTTATATTATATATTTAAAATAAGTGGGGTAATTTTCACACTCATCTATCCTGTGTATTCCAAGTATTTGTGTAGTGATAAATAGACCGAAAACATCACTCTCGGTCCATTATATAATTACCCTCGTCATGTCCTACATGTTTATTCTTTACTGGCCACGTTAAGTACAAAATAATATGTTAATTTAATACAATATATTTGATTATATATGATTCCACATATATTATACAATCAAAATATAATATTTATTAAGATTTGGCATCTACTTTAATTTTGGAAATAATACCGTACCAGTCACGCTTTGCTTTAAACTATTCATGTCGGCAGAATTTTCAGCCTTCACGCTAGGAGGAAATTACACTCAGTGCGTTTTGATTTTGATCTTATTTATTATGAATTTTTTATATTTAGTCTCTATCAAAATTTTTGTCTATAATTTAAGGTTTAGTCAACATTTTAACCGAGGTTTTGTAGAGATTTTGTGCATAAATAGCACGTAATATTAAATAAAAATACTGTGATACTAAATATAGGAAAAATTGCACACAGGCCCACTGACTTTTTGTATAATTACCAAAAAAATCTCACTTATTTAAAAATCACATTAAGTCCCTCTCATGTTAATGTATTTCTTACAATTACACTTCATGTACAATTCTTACAATTTTACTCCATGCAAATCTTACAAATAGAACCCTTGAAGGGGGTATTGATAATTTTAGATAAGTAGGAGCTTTTTTGGTAATTACACAATCAGTGAGGGGGTTTGTGTGTAATTTTTCTTGAATATAATAACTCGTGTTTGAGTGAAAATCACACACGAGTTCTCTCCAAAAAAAAATCGGCTAAAATGTTGAATAATGGAAAATGTGGTTGAGACTAATGTGAGATATTTTGAAAGTTATAGGATTAAATGTGAAAAAATTTATAACAAAATTAGACCAAAAATTAAATTGGACAAAATAATGGGACCAAAAATGCAATTCTACGCTCTAGATTATATAATACTCAATATTTCCAGCCCCCAACACTGTTCCAGTCAAAGTTTGTCAGCATTGAAGCGTTTACTTGGGACATTTCTTATTCAAGGGTCGTTAAAACATCAAATAGCTGGGATTATATATATATTCTATATTTCTATCTTAACTCCTGGAACACGGTACTCTGTACGGAACGAAACTGTCATTGCCTACGTCAGGGCTCCTAACAAAACTCAAATCTCTTGTAATAGCAGTGGAAAATTCTCATGTACATTCGGTGTTAGATTTATTTGGGTGCGGTGCACCAATATATACCAAAAAATAATAAATAATGTGTATTCAATATAATAATAAGTAACAACTCAGGGGGTGTGGTAGAGTGGAAAAAACTCCTCATTTCTTAACCAAGGGACGAGGGTTCGATCCTCGATTTTGGGTATGAAGAGCTATTGAAAACTCTGAGCCAGCTGTTTCACCCTTAGAGGTTGTTTACACTAAAAAAGAAAAATATGTAAGGGGTCGACAAATTAAAAAACCTAAAAAAGGCCCAACAGCAATTAGTGGGCCCAAAAAACTAAAAGTTGAGCCCATCACAACAATAACAAGTCAAGCCCAAAGAAGTCAGAACCAAAAGCAGAATCAGAGAGTCCGGGGACTCGGTAACCCGCCAAGACGAAAAGATTTTGAAAGAGAAGTTAGAAGCAGTCCTCGACGGTTGAAGATGTAGGACCACCCGCCAAGACGAAAGGATTTTGAAAAAAGAAGTTAGAAGCAGTTCTCGACGGTTGAAAATGTAAGACCACGATGCAGAAATAAAAACGAAAGAAAGGGATCAAATCAAAGAACAACTTATTTTTCTCTTATCATAGGAGTAGGCGTAGACATAGTTAGGAGTAGCTTGTAGCATAGATTCGTTTCAAGAATTGCTGGATCCGGTCTTCAGGATTTGTACTGACATTCGATCTGCTGTAATTTGCCCGAATTGAGAATTTTTATGGAGATGTGAATTACATGTTTTCAGTTTCAGTGTTTGTGATAGTGATTTATACTTTGGCCTAAGTTTTCAGTTCATTATCATCGTAGTAAAGAAAAAAAAAGAAGGATTCTCATGTAGGTATAAAATTATCTTGTGTCAAATTTAAATATCAGAGTGATAGTTTTTACCTGTACTTGAATTTTTCTTTTATGGTATTATCGTGTCATTCGAAGACAATACATATTTCAGTCAATTGCGGTCCGAATAATTATTTTAAACAACACGTCGAAATGTTAAAATCTGAACCACCGGCTAGCGCATCGAATTCGAGCGCGGGGGTTGAAAGATAATCTCAAAATATAGATTATCGCGGGGCTCGGAACACGAGATTGGATCCACCCTAATATAGTTTTTTTTTTTTTACGAAACAGAGGTGCTTCCAATCAGCGAGGGGATTAGTCACTGCGATCGGCGGTGGTGGAAACCCTGGTGAAAACAAAAAAACAAAAATAAATAAGTAACAGATTTATATTGAATACACATTGTTTATTATTTTTTGGTGTGTGTTCGTGCACCCAAATAAGTTCCATACCGGGTACACCTAAGAATTTTCCTAGAATCGTGCATAGATCGGTCATAAATGTGTACATGAGTAGTTAATATGTTGGGAGAAAAATTTAGTTCGTTCATTTCAGAACTCTCTCTCTCGAAAATATTGTATTGAAAAGAAAAGAGATTACAAGCAAGTGCACAAGAGAACCTTGCCACTAGAAAATAAACGAGCTAGAACTCGCTACACAAACTCTAACCAAGAAATCTCTCATAGTTGGCTATAATTATCCGTGCAATGTTATACTATTTTATTAGGCTTTCTCGTGTAATTTTGTAGCAAATGTTGGGTCAACAACTTCTAACCAGTTGGTTAAAAGGCGTTAGGTGGAACCCCCCAGAACTAAATTATTCGGTCACACGAGGTCACAAAGTATAATGAGGATGGTTACACTCACATTATGCGCAAAACTTGAACAAAGACAACTACAGCACCCTACTAGGCGTGCCTTCAAAACAGAAGCAAAACCAAGAATCCATTACAACTAGTTACAAGAATAAAATCATCTACCAAGCAATTCGCCATAAAAGTTTGAGAGCAATCGTTTGAATAGATTCCGGCGGCTCATTAAAAACCAAATTGTCTTGCACAATGCGGATGGCCCGAAAGACTAAAGTAGATGGATTTGCATTTTTCCCGTTAAAAATGCGTTCATTTCTCTCTCCCCAAATCATAAAGCAGTGTTCTGAAAATCGGACCGGACAGCGAACCGAAAAAGTGACCGGGTCACGGGTCACCGGTTCAACAGTTGGGTCAACCGGGGTCGAACCGGTGATGTCATAATTATGCAATAAATAATAATTAATATATTATTAAATATATAAAATATGAAAATATGAAGAAAAAAAAATGTATTTTCTATATATATATATGAAAATATGAAAAAAAATATGCATTTCTTATATTTTGGGGGGTCAATTGTAAATTTTGGGGTCAATTTCAAATTTTTAGAATTTAAAAGGTTGAATTTCATTAATTTTCAAAATCGCCCGGTTTAACCGGTTCTGGACCCGGAACGTTTTTTTCGCATAATTGGACCGGATAAGTGGCCAGTTTCGGTTTTAACCGATAGGACCGGTCGGTCCGGTCCGATTTTCAAAACCATGTCATAAAGTGAAGTGGCCAAGAGAATGCGATAACTTACATTGATTAGATGTTTTTCCCTCCATTGGGAAGATAAGCAAGTAACACCCTTCTGTCAGCTCTGTCTAGGCCATATTATATTCACATGTGTATACATTTGTTGCACGTTTGTGGCGAAAAATTCAAAATCATCCCTGAGGTTTCCACGAATTCTCATAATCATCCTTGAGCATTTTAATATTGTCCTTTTGGGGAAATTTAATTGAAAAATTCAACAAATAAATGCATTTTTCCCTTAAATTACTGAAATGCCCTTATGTAAAATTATTTGATTTCACTACCTTTTCTTTTCTCTTACATTTTTGAAGATTTTTAAAAATCAACTCATATGATTGTTCTATTATATATTTTTCCATCTTTAACATCTCTTTTTCAGTTTTCTTTTTTCTTCGATTATATCATCTAATTTCTATTTTTTTCTTCACATATCATAAGTCCCAATAAATACATTATATTCATTAATACAATTGCAATATCATAAATAATTTTACTTTATATATTAGAACTTAACCATATAGATAAATGTGTCAACCTCTCACTAATGTATGTGTTATTAGAAAAGTAGATTAAGTAATGATGTACTTCCACCAAAAAAAGAAAAAAGTAATGATTACTTTATATTGTAATATTTTATCAGTACAATTAATTTATTTTTTTTGTCTTCAATTATTATCAACAACATGAAAAATTCTTTTTAGATGTATCACATCTTTTTTGCAGGTAAGAAAATATGATTTCTAAGTTAATTTTGTCTTAATAAAAGGTTTTTAATTTTATCGCTAGAAAAAGGAAAACGAAAATAGAGATTTTAAAGAAAGAAAAATACACAATAAAACAATCATATTTTTAATGAGTTGATTTTTTTCAATTTATTAGAAAGTAAAGGTAAAAGAAAAGGTAGTGACATCAAGTAATCTTATATAAAGGCATTTTAGTTATATAAGAGAAAAATACATTTATTTGTTGAAATTTATTAATTAAGTTTGGCCAAATGGACAACATTGACAAAATTAAAAATCTCAGGGTTGATTTTGAGAATTCGTTGAAACCTCAAAGATCATTTTGAATTTTTCTCCACGTTCGTGTAAGTAACAAAAAGTGTAATAGGATTGTGTTACAGGAATTTGGACCTGCTTGTGCGAGGTAATGTCGCATGATTATGTTATGAGAATGCTCCTCTGGAGTATGGGATGACAAATACATGAAGCATTTTAAAATTTCTATCCTAAAATAGTTTATCATCTTCTGTTTTACTTTATTTATGAACGAAAGTGTACGTAATTAATGTCAGTTTAATATTTTTGAAAAAAAAAAATACTAATGTTGTGTATATAAAGTCGAATATGAAATGAAATATCATTTAGCTATAGAGACCTAAACGAGGATATATGTCCTTAGCTTTGAAGAACCTCATCTGGGGAGACTGATGATGAGTATGCTACTATCATGACACCTCAAAATGAGGACGAGGGATCTGACCAAAATAAAAATCTCAAGGCTTCTCTCTTTTTAGATATATGCATTTTCAGGATAAAACCATGCCATTTGACAACACGATGACTCACATTAGCACAAATCGGTTTTAGTTTGTCAAATGGGGTTAGGTTTGCCAACCTAAACAAACTGGAGGATAATATTGATGTGACTGGACGCGGAGCTGGACCTAAAACTGGACACGAAGCTGAACCCAGACCTGTAAAATGAAAGAAAACATTAAAGTGATGAGACCTAATTACGATCCCATCAAGATCCAATCAAGGATAAACTAGTCAAAGACTTACCATTGCAGGTCGAGTATATCAATTGGATTTGAGCTTAATTCCAGCAAGATTCGGCTGGATTTGCATTAAAGTACTTTTTTACGCATAGAAAATATCTATAAAAGAGTCCTTAAAGTTAGAGATCCAATACGATCCATCAAAAATTGTTCATTTGTTTCTCCTCACAACTCACTATAAAAGCAATTTTTTTTTGTAAGTAAGTCTATTAAATATTTAGTTATAATATTTTTCAATTTTAAATAATGCGTGGAGCATCAATGTTTTAAGTAGCATTAGAACACGAATGATGTTATTTTTGTATGTTTTTAAGATTATTATTTTTTAAATTTATATATTAAATTACTTTATTACTTAAAGTTTTTCAAAAGAGAACAAATTCGGACCGGCTTGGGCTCGGCTTGAAGCTCGTACTAATTTTCAAGCCGAGCCCGAGCTTTGATATAAAAAGCTCGTGCAAATTCAAGCCTCATAATATTGAGCGTGACTAAGCTCGGCTACCTTACAGCCTATTTGAAAGATTCGGCTAGACCTGCAAAGGAACGCTAAATCTATAAAAGTAAAGTTAGAGACAAGATCCATCCAATAAAAAGAAGTTTTAATAGCAAGATGCAAGAGTCAAGCTCAACATTGTTGACTTAGCCTATTTAAAGGAACATTAATCTCTTATTAGCACAAATTACCTTGTGAAATTAAGAAAGAAAGGCCAAGCATTAATTGCTATCATATTGAGTATTCTTTACAACTTGTATAAATACTTTTCTCGAAGAGAAAAATACAACAACTCTCAATTTCTCTTATTATTATTGTCGTTAACATCATATTATAATTATATTATACTCCTATTATACTATGTATTATTATATAAAATTATTGATGTGAATCAGACCCACATCAACTATGTCAAATCTTTGTTTCTTATGGTGTTTCATCTTCTATTCTATTATTTATATATATGCTTTTTCCTAAAATATACAAAATACCTGAATTTCATACACGTTGCATATACACATTAAATGAAATACGAGATGAAACACAAATTTGAAATAGAAAATCCAATGTGGAGTATTAGGGATACAAATTAAATTAAAAAATTTAAAATTAACTATTTTTGCAGTCAAATCAATCCCCACAAAAACAATACTTCTACTCATGAAGAAGTGTCGGAAGATCTTCTTAGTAGCTTTCAAGTTTCAATGTGTCAATCTCATTTTTAGGTAAAGTGGAGATAAATGTGGTTGTTGTCACTCTTGTTAAAATATGAGAGAGTTTATCTAAGATCGAGTATAATAATTTTATTGTCTTATTTCTTTACACAAAACAATGTACTATATGTAATTATCCCTAGAGTCCTCCTATTTGACAAACTTGCTAAAATGCTTCTAAAAGACCTTTTTTGTCAAGAATGTAATTATGACTTGTCCACCACTCTTTCTTTAATATCTCCAAGCTAGATATTACTCAAAATGTCTCCTATAGTTCTTTATTTAGCATATCTTGTTTTTTTTTTTTTTTTTTGGTGCTTCTTTATTTTGCATACAATAGAAAATAAGCATGACTAAAGAAAAGAGTGACAAAATCATGATAATCTTGGGCTATATTTGGTTTTCAGGATGTGGTGGGAAAAAAGAAAAATATATTATACGTGCTTTAATGTATAGTACTTTATATTAAAGTGCGCATCGCTATTAGGTTAAAGAATCATACAATTAATCCACAAAGGCAAATGATATGAAATAATGAAATTATTTCAATAGTTACATACTTCGAACAAAGTTCATATTTCCCAATACATTTCCCGAAAATAATCAAAAACGATACCCAAAAAACCTTTCCGTCTCAATTACAAACTCCCCCTTGTAAGAATATTTGCATTTCAACACTTCAATCCCCTATAAACCCCCGCGAAATCGGTATAAATCGACGCAACATATATCAATCCATCATTTTCTTGTACTTCAGTAACATAAGTAGCATTGTATTCTTGATAAAAATTCACCGTCTCCAGAATCCTACCATCAGGACTAATCTTTTGTCCTAATGGAAAAACAATCAATTTAGGATTCAATTTCTGTATGTTAACAGCCACCCAAAAATCCCCTGTATTTGTTCTTTTAATGTTGTCTGGATTCCCTGGAAGGTTAACAAATATCTCTGAAGTATTTGCCTTAGGGCCCTTAAGCCAAAACCTTGTTATTCTGCATGCTACGTATTCTGCGATTAGAACGAACGAGCCGTCTCCACTGACGACTGCGCCGGCTGGCATGGCGAGCCCTGTTAGAACGACGGTCGTTTGGTTCGTTTTCGGGTCGTATTTTAGTAGTCTTCCTGTTGAATCACCTTTGAGGAGTATATCTGTCATGTTACTGCATAAAAATGAAGACGAAAAATTAGTATTTATCGTCAACTCTATATTAATTGCTAATGAAATTCTACGTGCGAAAGGGTAATTTGTAAAATGTTCAAATTTAGAGACAAATATTGTGAATAATTCACATTTGAGGGACTAAAAATATAATATATTCTATGCTTGTGAACATAGGCAGTTATTTTGTAATCAAATGGAATTCCAAAAGTTCAAAAACCGAAAATAAACAATATAAATGTTCAAATTCAAAGGGCAATAATTGTAAATAGTTCAAACTTAAGAGGATCAAAAATGAAATTACTTTTAAGGCTCATGCAGTTGAGCAGTAATTTTGCTGCTCAATGGCATAAATAGTTGAGAAACAAAAACAGATGATAGACTAAATATGTTAATTGCGTAAGTAAAAGGTCTAAAATTAAGTTCATGACGAAATAAAGGACCAAAAATGTAATTACCCTCATGGCCTGCAGCCAAGAAATTTATTAGTCTTTGCCACTAATTTAGTTTAAATCCTTCCGGTTCAGCGCTTTGTTTTTGGGTAAATTCAATATATATCGTTAGCCCTTTATTAAACCCTCAACGAAATTTTACGTGCAAAGGAAACTTGTAAAATATTTGAATTTAAAGACAAATATTTCAAATTCGAAGGACTAAAACTATAATATATTCAATGCGCATAGGCAAACTTTTATATTCAACGGAATTCCAAAAGTTTAGAAACCGAAATAAACTATATACATGTTTAAATTTAAAGGGCAATAATTATAACTAATCAAACTTAAGGGATTAAAAGTAAAATATCTTCAATGCTCATGCACTTGAGCAGTTAGCCCTGGTGATTCAAACAGTTGTATTGTTTGAGGGACTAAACATATTAATCACATAACTAAAGGGCCTAAAATTAAATTAGTAACAAAATAACGGACCAAATCAGCCCAAAACAATTATTTCAAAGCATATAGAGATAATGAAAATTACTTGGTTTTAGAGAAGATGGAGCCAAGATCAGTTAGATAAATATCTCCGGTAACTTGATCAATAGCTATGCCATCTGGATAATCAAAATGCACTCCGTAACACAATCGTCTAGCGACACCGCCATCACTCCCCACGACCATAAGGCCATAAAAAGCATCAGCAATATAGAGGTCGCCGGTTTTGTGATTGAACTCAAGACCTATTGTTCTTCCACAGGTTGGTCCGACTTTCGCATCATCTCCATTTTTCCCATCACATAATTCCTTGGACCTGAAAAAAATTGAACCCAACTTAGTGAAATCTCCATAAGAAAATATTGCGGTATTAGTCCTATAGAATAGGTTATGCTTGCATTATATTTTAGTCACAAAGTTTAGAAAACTTATAAAATTAGTCATATATGATGCAAATTTTGCATTTTATAGTCCCAGCCGTTATAAAATGGATGACAACCATTAGTTTGATCATGTGTCTTGCACGTGATTAGTAATGAACTTAATTACACGTGCATTACAAGCATAAAAGGACCAATGTTGCCAAACAAATAAATTGTATAACACGAATTCCATAAGTTTATAAATAATAAGACTTAAATTGCAATATGTACTATCCCATGATATCAATATCGCAAATTTCCCTCTCATTACTTATAATACTCAAGTTTAAGAGCCACATAAAAATGTGATCATTCTTAGCGGTCACGAGCATTCAAACACTAAACATAATCATCCTTGGATTCAAACGAAAGCCTATTACATATATGATTGTGATTGATTCAAGACTTCAATTCTCGAAAACTTCTAAAAATTTGGAAACTTAATCAACCCAAATCATAATTATCCCTTAATTCAAGATAATCCCCACTGCACACATCATAGATGATTTCATAGATGATTGTAATTGACCCGAGACTCTGATTCTCGAAAACTTCTAAGAATGATTGATCAGAAAATGTTACCTGTTGGAAGAAGTAGTGGCAAATTCTTGAAAACCAAGTTCAGGGCCTTGATATTTGACAACTCTTCCATCATTAAGACCGGTGTAGGGTCCACCATTCTTTGAATCAAAAGCATAAGCTTCAGAGCCAATTGATGGAAGTTTAAAACTCTTGAATGAATGATATGACTGTGCTGGAGCTATGTATGGAAAGATGAAGAAGAATGTAATGAGAATTATTGGCACCATTGCTACAAAAAGAAATAGCTTGAAAGGATTGGTTTTCGCTGGCTACACTTAGGAGCTATATATATATATATATATATATATATATTATATCGATAGATTTTTTGTTGTATATATATGTATACACACGCATATTATATCGATAGATTTTTTGTTGTATATATATGTATACACACACATATTATATCGATCGATTTTTAGTTGTATGTATAGTTGGTGTAGAGCAAATATAGCCTACTTGTTTTGACTTTTCATGATTTTAGATAATTAAAAAATTTAAAAAGAAATAGTACTTATATAGCCATTTCGGATGCTTTTTTAAAAAGTTAAATGAAAGGTGTAAAAGAATCTTCCACGAAACTTGCCACTTGTTAGCAAAATTTATGAGAGTTAACATCATGTAGACTATTATGTACTTGGTATTTATATTTTAGGTTCGTTATATATTGAAGGAAAAATTGCAATTTTTATCCCGTAAGTTGCTCACATTTTGATTTTAATCCTATTGAATTGGGATGTGTCATATTTAGTCCCATAAGTCAAATAAAATTTTAATATTAGTTCTATGAGCAAGTTGTCGTCTAAAATTAAACTGAACAAGGCGCGTACATAACACACTTCAGTTAGGAATAGTAACTAGAGGGAAAAATACACGTTTTGGACTGAAATGAGTTGGAAAATTGGCTTACAAAAGATGAAAAATCAGATTGCCCATGAGACCAACATTGAGATTTTATTTGACTTATGGGACTAAATATGGCACATCCCTATTCAATGGGACCAAAATCGAAAAGTGGGCAACTTACGGGACGAAAACTGCAATTTTCCCTATATTGGGGTGTGTATATATATATATGTGTGTGTATAAAGGCTTCTTTTGTACCGTTTTAGTGAATTGATCCAACACCGTATTTAAGATAGTTAAATTACTTAATACTCGATTTAAGACCCATTATCAGAAGTTCGATTGGTTTAACATAACAAACAAGCTGAAACACGTTTTTTTGTTCAAAAGGATTTGTAGTTAGACTTGATTAATAATGAAATGATGAAATATATGTAAATATATGAAGGTACTTCAGCTTGGCTCGTGTTCGACTCTATTAAAACTCATTTAAGTTCGGATCGATAAACCATAACCATGCTCAATGACAATTTTGAAGTTCTACCCGATTCTCAATTCTCTCGAGCCCTACTCATATCTCCCCTTTGCTCGTTCCAGTCACCATTCTTCTAACGTAGAATCACATCATTTAAAATTATATTAAGGGAAATTACATACAGACCCCCTCCCTTATTGTGTAATTAAAAAAAAAAAAGCACACTTGTTAAAAATTATCAACACACCCCTCATGTTAAAAATATCTTACAATTACATTTAAAAATTCTTATAATTTTACCACTGTAAACTTTACAAATAGATCATTGAGGGGAATTGGGGGAGTGTTGGTAATGTTTAATAAATAAGGGGGATTTTTTATAATTACACAATAATTAGAGGGTCAGTGTGTAATTTTCCTTTATATTAACTTGCAACTCTATAATTCGCCTTTTTACATTCATTTCCGAATTCACACTAAATTGTTAACAAAATTAGGGATAAATGCAAAAATACACCTTGTGTTATGACTTTTTTGCTAAAACCCCCCATGTGATCACGAAATAACCTAATCACCCCCTATATTTTTAAAAAAAGTCTGCAAAAAGTCACTTTTGGTTAAAAAAATAGAAGGAAATATGTGTTTTTTAGGTAAAATAATACTATTTTACCTTTTATATTGTTCAGAGAGTGTATAAATGACAAATAAAAATATCATTAAAAGAGAAAAACATGAAAAACGCGCTCGTTTTTTTACAAAAAGTTGCTTTTTGCAGACTTCTTTAAGAACACTGACGGTGATTAGGCTATTTTGTGATCACAGGGGGTTTTTAGCAAAAAAGTCATAACACAGGGTTTTTTTTTTTTTGCATTTATCCCACAAAATTATGGCATGTTAGATCGTTGTTAGTGAGTTTCGACCATTAGGGTTGAAAGACGAATCAAACTATTCGATACTTGATTCGAGATCGATCGCTAAAAACTCGTTTGAGTTCGGTTCGTTAACATATCAAACTAAGTTTGAACAACCTTTTGTGTGTTTGATAAAATTGAGGCTTGACTCGAACTCGACTCAATTAATATAGTTGATAAAATATGTACAAAATAATTAAGCTACTCAAGTTTGACTTGTATTTGACTCGATTTAAGCTCGTTTGAGCTCAACTAAATTAACAATCAAACCAAGACAAAACATAAATCCTCAACATCAATAATTGAAATAAGTTTGAATAACAATTTATTCGATTAGACTCATTTATAACTCTATCCTTTTGGAAAGATCTATATTATACAAAGTTCAATAGTTCTAATGTCTGTATCTCTCACATACAATCCCGATACACAATTATATAAAAAATATAGATACAGTATTTATAAAAAAACTCGAATCATTGAATTCAATCTAATATAAAATTTGTCCCTTTTGAGACCTCTTGGGATTTTCCAGTCACGTGTGTACAAGTCACCATTTCACACTCAAATTGACATGTATTCCTTTTTAATTTCATTTATATCGCCATGTGCCGCAGCCCACATGTTTTTTTTTTTTTTTTATAAACATAAATTCAATTAGCAAATAAATCCATAATATTGTTTGGTACATCAGTTGCAATAGAGGAGTTATCACAAAAACAAGACAAAAGAAAAAGATAATATGTAAATAAAATACAATATAATTGGCAGAGTGGTCATAAGTTTCAATGTATATATCTCATGAGAATGCAACTAGTATCCTACATGGACCGAAGACAGAGGATTTGGGATGCTTGTAAGTCTCAAATTATTCTCTTCACAATTTTTTAAGGACAAACTCATACAATTACAATTAAAACGGACAAAAGGAAAAAAAAAATACCTCGCACAAAAACGTACAAGATGCAAAAGGGCAAGTGAATGCCTAGTCAGAAACTAATCATAATCTTTATTGAGATTTGGCATCCAATTTAATTTGTAAATTAATGCATTAACAGTCGCACTTTTCTTGAAACTATTCATTTGTAGGCAAATTTTTCAGCCTTCTTACTATAATAGTCCAAGTTGTACTATAATCAGTCCCCAAGAACGTACCAGTCAAAGATTGCAAGCTTGAACAGATTAATTGGGACAAATCTTAATCGTATTGTTGTTGAAACATTAAACAGCTCATAATATACTATTTTAACGGGCTGTACGGGAGGGGGGGGGGGGGGGGGGGGGTGATATTTAACGAGTGTTTAGATATGGGTCCTTGATGATCTACATTACTCATGTGAATATACACATAGAGATGGTGTAGATCATTTTGGAACCCCAAGTCCCCGATCTCATTAATTATTATCCAACAGAATACAATTGTCATCGTGCGTCCGAGGTATTATACTACGTTACGGAACCAGGAATTTGGTCCGGGGGGTGAATGCAAAAAAAAGGGAGAAATTTTAATATTTTTAGGTTTTTTGGGGGAGCAAATTAAAAATTGTAAAAAGTTTATAGGGGAAAACTATAAATTTCCTAACAAAGTTAAAATTTCATTCACTGGTAACAAAGTTAAAAAAATATATATAATTTTCAAAAGTTAAGGGGTGGCTGCCAACCCCTCCCGGCTCCGTCACTGGTCGTGAAAATGCCGTCATGTCTATCAATCTATGAGATCTCATCTAACAAGTGCATGCTACATGTGAACATGTGTCGCATATATTCGATTTCAAAATTGTATATTATTTTACAAATTCATGTCAAGTTGTATATTTTGGAAAAGATTTTATACAGACGTCGTCTATAAATTAAGTAGAATATGAGATAAAAAAATATTTAGCAACAAAGAATTGGGATATGCCCTTTCTAAGCCACTCTCTCTAGAGATGGATGATGAGTATGCCCTTTCCAAGACTTGCTTCTTCTTAGTGACGTCCATTTATAGGGAAAATTGCATATAACCCTTCTGTGTTATTACTTTTTTGCTGAAAACCCCCTTATGTTAATTTTTTTTGCACGAAACCCCCTTGTGTCAGCCTAATCCCTGCACGAAACCCTCAACCCTACATCAAATACACAACGCGTGTATGCTACTTTCCGCGGATTTAATACGAATTAGGGGTTTCGTGCAGGGTTTAGGCTGATACAAGGGGTCTCGTGCAAAAAAATTAACATAAGGGAGTTTTTAACAAAAAAATGATGACACATGGGGCTTATATGCAATTTCCCCCCATTTATAGGATAAATTCATACGACTTGATTATGTAAGAGATCACATAAGCACAAATCGATTTTAGTTAAAAAAAGAATGGAAGATTAGGGATTTAATATTAAAACTTTCACAATTAACTTTTTTTTTTTTTTAGTCAAATCAATCCCCACAAAAATACTATACTTTTTACTCGTGGATAAGTGTTGGAAGATAGTAGCTTTCAACATGTCAAGCTCACTTTTAGGTATAGTGGAGATAAATTTGGGTGCTAACGTTCTTGCTAAAATGCGAGAAAGTCTATCTAAAATATATGTATATATACAATACTCTTACTAGCTTATTTCTCTTACATAAAAAATATACTAAGTATAGTTTTCGTGCATGATATACAAAAAAGTTACCTTGTTACATCGTTATGTCGTTAGCATAGTATACGACGATAAGGTACGATCAATAAAACAAACAGATGCATATCTATATCGGTACGTTAGCATGCTTTTGTTACACAGAGGACGGGGTAGATGAACGATACAAAGGGTATAAGGCCATATTTGCATTACGGATCCCTATCGAACCTCAAAATGGCAAAACACTACAAGACCCGCGTGTTCCTTCCATTCAGGTAGGGTTGACCCGTACCCAACCCTAAAAAGCTATGATCCGAACCGTTCACTAACGACACGTGGCGTAATTTGGGGAGATCATCCAGCTAGCGGAATAGTATTTGTACAGCATGTATGGACACTATAAATACCCGCATTTATGAACGAAAAAGGGAGAGACATCTTCTTATTCAAACTAAGATTGGACAGTACGATCTCTTGTATAAATTTGGATAGCTCGTACAACGAATCATCTTTACGATAGGAAATTCTTACATAATTTAGGAACTACGTTAGACTTGATCCCAAAGTGGTACGTAGGCAGCTCGATTCATCGGGTGCAGTCTATAATCTTCATTTAGTTGCATTTCGGTCCGTTTTGCGAGGTCGTCCAGACTGAGAGGGTAGAGTTAAATTTCGACCTAAATCAGTGCACAATTGTATAAAAAACATAGACACGAGAATACTCTAAGAGCATTAAACTCGAATTTGATAGAATTATCACTAGATGCTCACTTTTTTCTCTTTTTTTGCTTTTTTTTTTGTTTTGAATCTAAAGGAAGGGTTCTACCCCCATCACCTTTGGAAATTCCAGAGTAAATCTCCGTTAGTCACCCAACAGAGCAAACCTGCCCATACATAATAGCCCGCAAACCACTTATGGGGGTAATCCTCCCTAGATTTTCCATAGGCGATAGATTCGCTAAGCGCAGGCCCCCCCAGAGTAGGACAGAGGAGTAAACTCTCAAAACCAAGCATCACCTGAGTTTTAAACCCGAATGAATTCTCACAGTATAAATCTTGTGAATCATTGGACCACACTCCTTTGCTTCATCACTTTTTAGTTTTTACTACTTGCCAAAATGCTTTATAAGAAATGCAATTATGACTGTCCAGTGTCCACCTCTTTGCTGAAATAACTTCAAGCTACAGTGCTACACATCATTAGCTATCTCTTCTTTTCATTTATTTTATATGCATAATCTGTTTGTAAAAACTTGTACGAATAATGAAATATTGAATTTAAAAAAAAAAAGTTGCAGAAGTGTCAAAATAACTAAAATTAAATTTATTCGGAAAACTTGTTAAAAAGCAAAAAGAAAATAGAATAAATTGATAAAAATATCTAAGGACATATTTTTAATTTCTGCTTATTTTCAATTTTTTTTAAAAAAATTAGAATCAAAAGCAGTGAAGTCAAACTAGAAAAAAAAAACCTAAATCCAACAAAAAGCCCAAAAGTGTTTATTTGTTTTTTTAATTTTTTTTTTTTTAGCAAACACGGCTATAATATAATAGCTAATAAGCGTGAGTAAAGAAAAGAGTGACATAATCATGACGACTTAAAGAAAAAGTTAATTGCAAGGTTGCCCCCTGAAAATTTTGAAATTTCAATTACAGCCCTTAGCAAGATCTCCCTTCCATGTTTGTATCAGTAAAAACACTCACATTGGCCAATCTCAAATTGACTAATATACCCTCATTTAATTCTTTAAAAATAAACAAGAAAATTCAAATCTTTTTAAAAGTATTGGGCTGGGCCATGGATTTGGATTGGGTCCAAAATACTTTATTGAATAAGCCCAATTACATATCCCTCAAGCCTCAGACTACGAATTCAGACACTAACTAGTAAAAACAAATTAAATAAAACTTCAAAATACACTTCTGAATTGTCAAACAATATGATGTATATTACAAGAGCTGCAACCTCCCCCCCGCCCCGCGCGGGGCGGGATGGTGGTGGTGGTGCAGGATAAGGGGCGGGGGGAAGGGCGACCGAGAAACATTCCCCAACATGTAACGTAAGATATACTCAGTGAACTTCATCTACACTCAATAGAATGTGTACACCACTTCCTTTTCCAGTACTCTGACTATTAATGGCCAAACCAAACAATTCATACCACGAAGGAGAACGAATGGTGGGGGTAAAAACGGAACATATATCAAATGCCAACCCGACCCTATTGTTTACCATTTGGTTTCGGTGAATTATGAGCAAACTGATGATACGGTGAAGCATGAGAACCGTTTGGTATCGAGAGGCTTCTTGGATGCTGCTGCCCGTTTCTTGAAAATGACCCGTGGGTCCTAAGACCCATTTTGCCATTCGGGCTGGAGCTGACCCGATCCACTTGCATCGTCTGAAAGTAGTAAGATGAGCTTGCCATGTCCTTTAGGTTTGGCAAAGGTTTCAAAGCTTCAACAACTTCACTCATCAAAGGCCGGGCTTTCGTGTCCCGGCTAAGGCACCGGGCTGCCAATTGTGCGGCTTTTTGGGCACCTTTAATGGAAAAATGGCCTTCAAGGCGGGGATCTATCAAACGATAAAACCGTCTCCTTTCACCAAGGTGGGGCCTGGCCCACTCCACAAGGTTATGCTCCCCGTTGGGCCGGTTCTTGTCCATTGATCTTCTACCGGTGAGCATCTCAAGGAGGACAACACCGAAGCTATAAACATCACTCTTTGATGTAAGATGTCCTGCAAGAAAAACGGATGAAACTCGATCACAATAGACGACAGGGATTACATAAATCTATAAGAAATCGCCGGACATCAATGTTAATAATACTTTTGTATTTTGATGTTTTAATAATCTGTGTTCAATACTTTAATCCACAAAAAGTTGTCTCTGAGTTCTTTTGAAGCGATTCTTAGAAAATCCCCATCTAAATTTAGGGATGGCAACGGGGCGTGTTTGCCAAAACCTGAGACACAACCCGCATTATCGACTGGTAGGGCGGACCAGACCCGGTTTGTACTTCTAAAAATACTTAAAAAAAAAAAAAGTTTTCATATGGGAAAAAAATATGATCACACTATCTAAGTTCTAGAAATTATATTATGAACTAAAAATGAATTATTTGCCAATTTTTATTTAATTTTTCATTATAAATTCAAGCATACTTTTAACTCTTCTATCTTTAACTATTTATTATTTTCTAATTCTTATTTTAATGTATATGTATATTTTGCTAAACTTTTATATATGAGATATATGCAGAAGACATATTTTTCCATATACGTGAATAAAAACATATATAAGAGACTTCTGGTCCTGTGGCCCCGAGAGCTCCTAAAATACGACCCAATCTTTTGATAGCATCACCAAAATAAGAAGGCAAAATTGTGAAAACAAAACATGGCTTACCTGTCATGACATATTCCGGGGCTGCGTAACCATAAGTTCCCATCACACGTGTAGAAACGTGAGTCTTCCCTTCGTCAGGAGCGTCTTTAGCAAGACCAAAATCAGAAAGTTTGGCATTATATTCCTGCAGGAATAAGTCATCGAATAAAAATCTCGGAGGCAGTAAATATATGTAAAGGCTGAAAATATGAAATTAGAAGGATATGCGTTAACAAAGTGTTAAGTACTTACGGCATCTAAAAGAATGTTAGACGTCTTAAAATCACGATATATAACTGGTCTTTCTGCTTCTTCATGAAGAAAAGCGAGCCCCTTAGCTGCACCAAGAGCTATTTTCATCCGGATAGACCATTGAAGTGGCAAAGACCCTACAATTAACAACAGTTAGAATATGGAATTAAAACAAATGCAATGCCGGTACCGGTTTTATATTCCTTTTTAATATGTAAATTTCAGCTGTTGAAAATCACGATGCCAAAAAGCACGACATAAAGGAAAGATTATGAGCATAAAAATTGTTGTTAAAAGATGACAAGTGTTCAATTGCATAACATGTGGGTTGTGGAAATATACATTAAAACTCAAGATTAAGCATTTGAATACCGTCACAAACTATTAGGATTCAATTCGGAAATGTCCTTCAACAAAGCACATTCAAATTACAAAATCATATGCAAAAGCAAACTTACAAACAAAAATATCTAATAAGTCGGAAAATATATTGTTTTTCAACTATAATCCATGAAACGATAAGATTGTCACGCCCCGGGCCCACAGGGTGGTGCCCACAAGCGAGACTCCAGTACAGTGGGATCCGTTAGCATAGGGGTAGTTCTCGTTTTTTGAAAATTATTAACCCACATTGCCAGAGGAGTCCATTGCACCAACTTATAAACCGTTTAAGATTTCCTCCACAGACCAATGTGGGGATATCACAAAGATGCTATACAATTAACATAAACATCAATCTTGCATGATAGAACTTATGAACTTCATAAATTCATCAAATCAAGGAGCAAAGGGGAGACGGCTAAAAAAAACTTACTTCTGAAAAGGTGGTTCTCCAAGCTTCCTCTGGGCATGAATTCATAGACTAGCAACCTCTGATCATCTTCAATACAATAGCCAATTAATTTAACCAAATTCGGATGAATAAGGTCACCCAAAAAATTCACTTCAGCCTGCCAAATTATTTAAAAAATAATAATTTAGATTCACCCAATAAGTTAAGAAAATTAAAACACATGGAAAAACAAAAAAATTGAACCAAAATTAATTGAGAAAGTATCAAACCAGCCATTCTTTGTGACCCTGAAGTCCATCATGATTCAGGGTTTTGACAGCAACGGTAAGTCCTGTCCCGGGTTTAACGGGTGCCGTTCCGTTCTCTTCAATCCATCCCTTAAACACACAACCGAAACCTCCTTCACCAAGAAGAGATTCTGGTCTGAAATTTCTTGTTGCCAACTTAAGATCATTAAATGTAAACTTTCGAAGCCGAGAAGAAACTTTAAGTTCCTCTTCAAATTTGCAGCTGGAAGAATTGCTTTCACCATTGCTCGTTGTGGTGGATGGGATTACAGGGGCAACAGGTTCGTCTTTGCTAGTATTATTCACAGATTTAATTTCTGTTCAAATTCACCATGAAAAAAGAGATAGCTAATCAAATATGAAGCACCAATAAGTAAAAGAATAAATATGAAGGCACAGGCTATAAATATTTCGCAATAAGGCTTCTACAAAATCCATTTTAATAGTTGAAGAAATATTATTACTCTTACCAATAACGAGTCCAAATAAAATACTTTGGGGATCAAGAATCATACTTTTACATTGCAGACCTGTTTAAATCAATGCAAATAAGCCAAGCCAAATAGTCTCAAATACCCGTAATATCCAAAATCCGTCGAAAGTAATGGTAAAAAACAAGTTGAAACAAATCAATTTTCTTTCCAAGTTTCCATTTCCTCCAATGTACATAACTTAAACTCATTTCCTAAGCTAATTTAATCTTGCTAACAGTAGAATTAGAACCCCCAAGCAGTAGTTATGGTGGTTCACAGACGAAATAGAAACGATTTCAATCACCCCCCTAATTTCCATTATTGCCCGATAAATTATTTGATTCGAGTATCATAACTATCAAAACCATCTATGTCTAAGTATTAATTTCATCATTTTGGTAGGATTTACCGGACCCCCACCAGACTTCCACAAGTCGAGAAGATCGCCTTTCGTGCTCTCGGATGCACATTCCACCACCAATATTCCAAAATCAGCTTAGCTCAACAAATAACACTCAAACATATACAAGTATTCTTTGGCGTCTTTTCACCGATCCTCGACATGCTAAGCTATATTTTGGTTACAATAAACATAAATCACGGAAATCAAATCAAATGCATTTATTGCATTCAGTTCTTACCAAAATTGAAAAAACGGTGAACAATAACAGATGGTATATAGCATCACTCTTGCAAATATAGCAAATCACATACGACTCCAACTACAAAAAAATTCAAATAAAATTGAAAGGAGAAGGATTTTTACCATTGATGCCACTAATAGAGTTATCAACTTTAGATCTTGAAGAAATACAGCAACTGATAAACCTTAACTTAATCCAACAACCACTCTCCTCCACACCATCATCATCATCATCATCATCATAACAATCTTTTTTATTCCTCAAATTTGAATTCTTCACATCCCAAGACTCCATTTTTAAGCCATCATCAACTAAACCCATCTTCTACAAACCCTAAAATCATCCAAATTCAACAAAAAAAAAAATCCCAATTTCCCACCAAAATTGAGCAAAATTATGACAAATAATTCAAAACCCACTTCAGAAATTAAGTCATATAGCCAAATTCAACTAAAAAAAATGATAATTTCTTCCCTTCAAGAAACAATTTTTAGTCAAAAAAAAATCCAAAAATAACCCTGAGGAGAGAGAAACCTCACAAGATCAGCTGAACCCAGTTAGCAAAATAGATTAAATAATTATTTTTGCACTCCAAGAACAGATTTTTATTTATTTATAACTAAAACCCAGAATAAAATCGGTGAAATTAGCTAAAACATCGGTGAAATAAAGGATGAGGTGAAAATTACAGTAAGAAGGGTAGAAAAGAAAGAAAAAGTTGAGTGATTGCAGATCACATGCTTGACCTTCAAAGTTTGCCCTTTGGCAATGTGAATAAGCAAAGCTGAAATCAGATAATAATAATAATAATAATAATAATAATTTGAGTTCAAAAAGTAGAAATATTAGTATGCCACCACCCCAGAAATGTGCTCTTGAAAAAGATGTCGAAATCTCAACAAAAGACTCAAAATATGCTGGACCAGTTCAATGCTCAAGAAAAAAAAAAGAGGAAATTTACATAATAGCAATATATATGTATGTATGTATATTACATTTAATTATCCACAATGACTTTTTTTAGGTATATTTTAGGTTTGTTTGTTTGTGGAATTTGTATGTGTGTAATTAATGAGCTACGCTATTTTTTATTTTATTTTTTCTGAACATCTTTTATGAGCTATACTATTAAAAATATGAATTATCGGTTTTTTAATATTAAAGAAAGACGAAAAGGAAAAAGAAAAGGTATCTACGACTAATAAAGCAAATGGGAGGCTGCCCGGAGAATACGGGCAGGAAGTTCAAATACCAAAAGTAACCTTCAGATGTTGTTTTGTGTACTTTTCTGTTCACACACTGTTTATTTAACAAGGAAAGTGGATGCTTCCAAGAGAAGATTATATTTAGCAATTATTACGTCTTAGTTTATTGTTTATAAGAATTCAAAATTAGCCTTAAGTAGTCTCGACTCGAGCTCGATCGTTAAAAAATTATTTGAACTCGAATATTAACATATTGAATCAAATCTAAACAATTTTTCATGTTCGATAAATTTTGAATCTTTGCTTGATTAGTAAAAAAAGAATAAAATATTTACAAAAAAATTAAGCTCGCCCCCACCCCCCTCCCTCTTGTACCAAAAAATAAAAATTACAAAAAAATTCAAACTACTCGAAATTGACTCGTGGTCAACTCGATTACAGCTCATTTGAGCTCAATTAATTAATAATCAAACATAAATTTTGAAACTCGATAGTAATTCAAACAAATTTGAATAACAACTTATTCAGTTCGATCCGACTCATTTACAGTCCTAATTATAATGTTTAAAATTTTAATTATTCTAAAAAAAAATTAAGATGACTTTTTGATAATTACTTTTGTAAACATAGTGGTGTATTATATGGAAAAAAAGTTCTTTCAAAAATAATGATCAACTACAAAATGCACTCCCCTGTTATTTGCACTATCAGAAATACTTCCCTGAACTTTTTAAGGCAACAAAATAGTCTCTTAAAGGAGGCTAAATGGGATTTTTGATGAGAAATCATTTTGTTACCTTAAAAGACTCAGGAACAGGAAGTATATGCATCAATGAGAATAGTTTCAATGATGCGTTTTGTGTTTAATTCCAAAATAATCAAAAGATCATTTTATCATTTAACGTCTAAATAGTTTATACCATAAAGCAAAATCTCAAAATGAATATAATTTTTTGTTAATATTTATACATAACGTGTCAATAGTTGGGAATTTAGTGCACGGTAGTTGATTTGTGGTCAATTTTCATGTTGATCTTCATGAATAAGCGTTTCGGGGTTGTGCATAATCCAAATTTCTAGTAATTTGGAGTACGTCTGGCTAATTAATCGAACTGCCTACGAATCTTCTTCAAATATATTTTGAATAAAAACTCAAGCCCTATTTGGATATGTTTTCATTTCATTTTCAACGGTCATTTTAAAAAATGTATGGGAGAATGAGTTTTTTGATATTTGTGTGAAAAAAGTAAATGTATTTGATTGTGTTTTTTAAAGTGGTTGGAATTGATGATTGATGATGTGTGAAGTGATTGAAAAGTAATGATTAGATGAAGAGAGAAATCTGATAAAGTTGTGAGGCTTTTTTTTTTTTTTTTTTTGAAAAGAAGTTGTGAGGTTAAAGAAAGGTGATACTTGGTAGCTCCCGGAAGTCCAACTCCGGGAAATATCCACCATACATTGTTAAAATATGTGTGAGATCGACTAATATAGTTTTTATTATGTTTTAACACTTTGTTTGGTGAAAGTTTTCCGAAAGTTGGACTCCCAGATCCACCAAGTATCACCCGTTAAAGAAAAGTAATAGGAGAGGAGAGGAAAAAATAATAAAAAAGAATTAAAAGAAAAGTGATGTAAAATTTAATTTTTAAAAATAAAGTAAAATTTGTTAAGAATATAAATGTGAAAATGAAAATTTTTTCAGTTAAAAATACATTTTCACCTCACTATCTTTTCATTTCTCCATTTTCTTCAGTCATATAATGAACAATCCAAAATTACTTGAAAATAAAATGATGGGTAGAAACTTGGGAAGAAGTGAAGGGTAAATTGGGAAAGAGGTATACTTATACTGAGGCTAGCGGGCAGTTTTCAGGGAGTGGGGAAAGATGGGCAGCTCGGGCATGAGAGATAATAAGAGGGGGGACCCACCAATCACGGTGACGTGTCACTTTTTGTCTAAAGACTACCCCACGCGCGTTAGTGATAGTGGATTTTGTTTTTTAATTCATGAGGGACGGGATACCTTATATATTTAGTCCGATAAATTTGAGTTGATATTTATAATTTTGAGCCATAAAAATTTTATCTAGCTCCATAAAGGAGGGGAGAACCATAACTTGTGATATTCTGGATTCGAACGCATGACCTCTCATATAACAGGTCTTGGATAGTGAGGGTGGATTTTTAAATGGGCACTGTGCATGCATCTTCCTCTTTTTTCAAAGTGTATATATATATATATATATATAAAGTAATAAAAAATTACATTTATTTATGTATTTGATTTTAATTTTTTTTCCCATCTAAATCTAAGTCACATTATTAATGTTAGAACTTGATGCTTGGGTTTATTTTAGGCTACAAGAAATGGTTATATATTGAGTGATTGAATATATAATAGTTTATCAAAAAAAAAGAATATATAATATATGTCTCGTAATTTTACTTTATATTTATAATTTATTCTTTATAAATTAATGTACTATATTCAGACACGCAATACATATCCCATTAAAATATATCAGCGAATCTGTCTGCTTAAATAGTTCTTTAAGTTTTCAACATGAATTTAGAATATTGAAATGAGTTTACAACTTGAGATAAGATAATATAATAATATTTCTCAATAAATATTGAAATTGTCTCTGATAACTAATCATTGTGAGTCTAAAATATTGCATTAAAATACGAAAGCATACATGTATTGTTATTGATTCTCTAGCTGATGTCTTATGAGTTGAATTTTGTAGTTTATTTATAGAAAAATAAAGTTAATTTAAGTATACCCTATGCTTACATTAGCTTAATAGGTAATACATCTGATGAATAGGTAGGTATTAAAAATTTCATTATTTGGATAATCATAAAAATTAAAATTATTCAGGAAATACTTAAAAAAAAAACTCATAAATAAACTTTTATTCATAAAAAAAATCCATGACAATGTTTTTCACTCCAAAAACTCATATCACCAACTTTTCGTTCAAAAAAGCCCAATAATTAGGATTAATAATTTTATGAACTTAATTGTTCTTAGCCTTTTAGATTAAAAATTAATCAATTATATTCATATATAGAAACTTATTTTTTTAGAATTTCTATACTGAGAATTGACATTAATTATGATTTTAATTTTAGATTTTTTAATTTTCTAGAAAAAAAGGATATGTTTAAATAAATACCATGTGAAAGTCAAAAATAAATTTTATAAAATGAATAAAAATACTTAATAATAATGTTATAATTTATTAATTTGAAAAATGAAAATGAAAAGATTTCGATAAAAAAAATCAATAAATGAATTCTTAACTTAAAATATGAAGGATAACTTAGCCTAAAAAGTACATGGATTTTTTAATAAAAAATTTACACAATGAGTTTTTGAGATTAAAAATACCTTCATTGATTTTTTAAATATAAAAATTTGTTTTAGAGAGATTTTAGTAATTTTTCAATTATTTTACTCGTATCTCTTCGAAAACATTGTAAGCTAATACATATGTTTCTTTTTCTATTAATGTAGTGTTAACTCGATAAGTGAATTTTTTAAAAATTAGTGTAGTGTTAACTCGATAATTATAAAGCAAGAAACTTCTATGTAAAAGTTTCTTTTTGGAGACTAATACTAATACATATAAATGTATAAAATACTTCTTTACATATATAATTAAATATCCATTATTTAGATTTATTATATATTTGTGATATGAATACAAAATAAAACCAAAGGACTTGGAGAGACTTTTACATGTAAAACACTTGCTTACTCTAAGTTAACTAGTTAAGAAAAGGTAATTAAGCCATAATGTGAAATCAATTTCCGAGTTGGCCACTTTCAATTGACTACTTCCAATATGATTACAAGATACACCTTTGGTAAGCCGTAAATAAACGATTAAAGTTGTCACATAAGGACTAAGAAGAGAAAATAACCACGCAACCTATGTGGCAAATTTATTTTTCATTAATTATAAAATTGGATAAAAACCCATAATACAATACATCAAACATTAATCCTGAAAAACCAAAAAAAAAAAAAAAAAAATTAATCCTGAAAAACTACTAACTACACTACACCGTCGGGAGATTGAAACATCAATAAATAAGATTAATGAAATAATCTGAAGTGTTTCCTGAATCCTTACTCATGTCACAAACATATGACTACGTTTTCCAAGAGTGACAATTGGAGAGCTTTGAAACTCTTCTAGGATAAATCTCCATCACTTGTTCCAACCATTTGTATAAGTTGATTTGTTTGTGGGTGTCACCAAATAAACGATTATGGTTATATATGTAATATTTGGAAGGTTTCAAAACTTTAAGTCCTATGTAATCACCACGAAGGTTTCACCATATAAATAATTAATGAACGTTGAGGACATACTTGAGAGATTTCAAAACTTGAAGTCCGAGGTGATCTTCACCTCGATTGTAAGGGCACCGCGTGGACCCCAGCTTGGCAGGATGAAAATCACCCTAATCCTCCAAATAATTATTTGTGATTATTGTGGGACATGGGAATTTCGAGTTTGAACCCATTTTTTTCAATTTTAAGCATGTTTTGGAAGTCATACGGTATGCAGAGAGATCACAATTTTAAGCATGTTTTAAATTGAGCTAATCATTTTCCTATATGTTTGGTTCCAACAATCCCTCGTCACAAGCATTGCAAATGGTTAGTTTAGATCCGCTATTCTAATTCGGTATTTCATCTTATATTCTCTAATCATTTCACTTAGGATAGTGTATCTTGTGCTTAATGTTAACCACGAACCTTATCTATCATATAGAATAACTGATGGATAGATAAGTACAAGAATCATATACAGGATAAGCTTTCACATTCATATAGATGGGAGGGAACTACAATTGACAAAGATGAATATTTCAACTTAAAAGCTAGTCTTTATCATTAATCAGCAATTGAAATCAATGGTTAGTAGATTGAATCATTTAACACATTAAGTCAAGAAAATTTACATGAAATTAGTGCTTTTACAATCGGGGGCAAATTGGACTTTTCACATATAAGGCCAGTGTCGCTTGCCGTTCTCTAAACTAGCGCATATTTATGCTATGTTTGGACCTGGGGTTTGGGTTAAGAAAAATGGAAAAGGAGATGTACCACGAAATAAAGCAAAAAGTACTACTGTCTGAAGCGAGAAAAATATTTTTCTCACCAAAATCCGAGGACCAAACATAGCCTTCCCGAATATGAAAAGGACCATATGTCGAACCAGGTTTAGATGACATGAGAGGGGGCAAAGCACTAGCTTAAATCAGCAATTTTGAGTGCAACTTGTATATCTGAATTAAACTACGATGAAATAAAATAACAGAAATTGAAAATAACCACCTCAATGAACACCAGTGGCAACGCTGGAAGTCGCGTTTATCTTCAGTGAATGCTCCGGTATATAAGTAAGACCTGCAAATACCCAAATCAATGCCCAATTATTAACTTATAGAATTGGTTTTGGTAACTATGCAAGACAAAGGCAACTAAAAGAATATTAACAACCGTGCACTGAATAAAAGACAATCAGATTGAACATTAATAGTTTTTTCTGCAAATAAAGCATACGAAAAAGATCCGAAGAAAGCATTTACTGTGTCTATCAATATAAAAGTAGAACAGAAGCTTGATATTTCAACTTCTTGAAACTATATTTTTACCAGGAAAGTTTGGAATTAATCGAAGTTAATCAAATAAGGAAATAATGTAATTCAGGTGTGGAATAAATTAAATTTTGTTAGCTATTAAACAACTGGTTCCCTTACAACTACCATTTCTAGGCAAGGTACAAAAATGCGAGATATTACGATGCTGAAATTCAGTGCCCAGTACTTGCTTAATTTGTAAATATATCAATGGAAGTAACAGAAGAAAAGAAGTGGAACTAATGGAAAATCCAGCTAAAGTTTAGGTATGAGCACATGCATCAAATTACTCTTTTGTCATAGTAAACCATATCTTTCATGCAACAACTATTTTTAACTTGAAAACTCATATTAACATGAAATGTGCATGATTATTATTTTTATATGTATTTGATCTAGAGACCGTAAGCAAGAGATGATTGGGGGACGCAGAGAACATTTTTACCTTTCTCCTTAACATCAATTTGCAGAGAATCAAGTGCGATTATGCCATCCGTTAGCGGGAGTACTTCAAGCTTGATGGTTGCTGTAGATTGAGCAGGGACGCATCTGGTGCAAACAGATATAAACTTCAAGGTTGTGTTGGGATATAAACTTTAAGATTGGGTTTCCGAAAAGAATTTGAAAGAAGGATTTCAAACGACGCCATAAAAGGTGGATTTGAAATCAGCCATTAATTTTTAGAAAAATGACCCCCAAAATGAGTTCGAACGATTTGAAATTTATTGTCACTTGAAATCAACGGAGCAAACAAGCTCAAAAATGGGTTTATACGGAAATTTGCTATATTGATCCCGCGGAATAGGGTCAATTGCAAACCTAGTCCCTGTTTACAAATTTGCAAAATTAGTCCCATAAGATGTACATTTTTGCAATTTTGATCCCATCCATTAAAAAATGGATGGAATTTCGCACGGAATGCATGCACTGTTAAATTAAGTAGTGATCACGTGCAAGACACATGACCAAACTAACCGGTTCCATCCGGATTTTAACGGTTGAGAATAAAAATGCAAAAATATGTATCTTATGAGGCTAATTTTGCAAGTTTGTATTAGGATTAAAGTTGCAAGGAAACCTATTGTACAAGACTACTGCTGCAATTTTCCAGGATTTATATTAGGGACTTGAAATCCTTTAGTTCTTGAATCCTTTAATCCAAACACACCGTAAGTGGTTAAGTAAATTGAAACTGAAAAAATGCACAAAGCAAGAGAGATACTATACCCTAGAGGAACTCTACTTTGCAACCATAGATGTGTGCAACCCAGATCACTATTTGGAACCATGTTGTCTTCCACTGGGCTGAGTTCATGTGCAACTGTTCCTTGCCTATCACTATTAACTCTCTCTCCTAACTCAGCAGAATCAGCAAATGGATTCAAAGGTGAGGCCGGTGAATTACTCAACGACACTACAGAAGGAGGAGAGGTGAATGACGCTGGCGCAAGAACCGTCAGTGTCAGATTGTCTGACGTCAAATTTGACGCTTGAAGAGTTAAAACCTGAAATATTGAACAACTGAAGATGAGTTTTGCAGTTTCATAAAGAAGAGAACTGAAAGACTGAAATCACATTTAACCTGAACCGGAAGCTGAGTTCCATCACATGCAGAAGTTTGACTCAACATTTCAGATGCAACAGAGATTGTGAGATCCCTTGATATACGAGGCCGCCAGCTAATTGATTGCTTAAAAAACAACTTTGATTCTACATACATGCAAAAAGAAATATAAGTATCGCAAGAATAAAGATCTCTTCACCAAGTTATCCTTAAAATCATGTAAATTTAGGATTTGTACCAGTATAATTGCATCGACATGATACAAGAACTGCATATTGGTCAGCGGGTGGTTCACTAGATTTCCCTTCATTATTGGAGTGATGCCAACTCGATGCAGCACTTCCTGCTGACAAGTGTGGTGGTCTTAACTTAATATCATTTTGACCCTTAGGACGCTTCCACAACGTAGTTGCTGGTTTGAGAATAAAAGAATGTTCTTCACCTCTCCTGCAAATTATACTCCATATTCAATCTCTTAAAAGGTTCGGATTAAGCAAAAGCAGTAAACCAGCAGTAATAGGCATATCTGGTTTACAACATGATGGTGCTAGTCATATACTCCCTCCTCCCCATATTGATAGGTCCACCCAGCAGTATTATGAGTTGAAATTGTTTCATTTTTGCGTATTTTTTTACGTTACTCTTAAAAGTAGTGGTTCAGAGTTAGTGGTGTCACATCATTACCTTATTTCTATAATACCATTCAGGGACACTAATTGTGCTTTCTCTTAACATCATCGATTATGTCAACTTGGGGACTCTATGATCGGATAGTTTGTACGAGGATCCTATGAAGAATATAGCCAAAATTTCTTTTTACTTAGTAGAAGGGCAGGTTTGAAAGAGGTAAGATAGTCGTTACAAGGTAGATTTGAGTGAGCAAGACTAGAGTGGTAGTGTACGCAAAGGGCACGTGCTCGAAAAAATTAAAGATCCAAGGTTACTGTGGTACTGGAAAGTAATATAAGAACTTGCTAAAACTAACAGGTGAAGATTATTTTCTCATATAAGATGATATCCTGATTGTTAGGAATCAACGCGCATAAACGAACTTAAAAGTGAAAAATGAACGCTAGAAAACAAGACAACGATTTACGTGGTTCGGCAAATTGCCTACGTCCACGGACCTATGCTAGAGAGATTTTATTTATATGAGAGAAAAAACGATTACAAGAGATTGAGAGTGTATATATCTCAATTATATTCACTCTTATGCTCTACTCTTTCTTGCTCTCTTTGGTTGGTGTGTCTAGAAATGAGCAAGAGAGCTCTTATTTATAGGAGCCCATTTGCCCCCTAGGCATCTAAACAACTCTTACAACCATAGGGGTCATCAACCTTTTTTTCAAAGGGCAAAGCTCTTATGAGCTTTCAAAGGCTAAAGATGATACCACCTCTTCCAAAGGCCAAAGATGATACCACCTCTTCCAAAGGCCAAAGATAATACCACCTCTTCCAAAGGCCAAAGATGATACCACCTCTTTTCTCTTTCTTTTGATTTGTTTCTCCACAAAAAACCCATCAATCCCACTTGGAGATCAAACTCAAAGTTGAAGACACAATCTCTTCTCCCTCCAATTTAATGCACTCTCTCTCTAGCAAAAGTCGGCCTCCTCTTCACAGAAACTCGAGGCCCACTGAGGCCATGCAAAACCTCAGTTTCTCGGTGGTAACCCCCTTTGTCAACATGTCTGCCGGATTCTTTGCACCCAAAATCTTTTTCAATTCCAAAGTCTTATCATCTATCATTTCTCGAATATGATGATACTTCAATTGAATATGTTTCGTCCTTGAGTGAAACACCGGATTCTTTGCCAAACAAATGACACTTTGACTATCACTATAAAGTGTACAATCCCGTTGCTCCTTGTCAATTTCCTTCAGAAAATTCTTCAACCAAATCATCTCTTTTCCAGCTTCTGAAATAGCTATGTACTCGGCTTCGGTTGTAGAAAGTGCTACACATTTTTGTAGCCTTGACATCCAACTGATTGCTGTGCCACCCAAAGTGTAAATATAGCCCGATGTGCTCTTCCGACCATCTTGATCACCACCTAAGTCAGCATCCACAAAGCCCTCTAAAGTGATACTACTAGTTTTAAAATTCAAACACATATCCGATGTGCCTTTCAAATACCTCAGTAGCCACTTCACTGCTTCCCAATGTTGTAATCCCGGATTAGCCATAAATCTACTCACGACTCCCACTGCATGAGCTATATCCGGCCTTGTACACACCATTGCGTACATCAAACTTCCAATGGCAGAGGCATATGGAACCTTTGCCATCTTTTCTCGCTCCTCGTCAGATTTAGGTGATTGCTCCTTGCTTAGTTTGAATTGACTCCCCAAAGGATTGCTTCTAGACTTTGCATCAGTGATAGCAAATCTATCAAGCACCTTATGTATGTACCTTTCCTGAGTCAGCTTGAGGCTCCCACTCGACCTATCTCGAATAATTCTCATCCCGAGAATTGTATTTGCAGCCCCCAAATCCTTCATTTCAAACTCACTCGCCAATTGTTGTTTCAGCCTTTTGATTTCTCCCATATTAGTCCCTGCAACTAACATGTCATCGACATACAACAATAAAATAATGTAGCAATCTTTAAATCTTTTAAAATAACAACAATGATCCATTTGACATCTAGTAAATGCATTACTATCCATGAACGTGTCAAACCTTTTGTACCACTGTCTCGGAGCTTGTTTCAAACCATACAGGCTTTTCTCTAGCTTGCATACAAGGTTTTCTTTTCTACTTACCAAAAAACCTTCCGGTTGAGCCATGTATATATCCTCCTCCAAATCTCCATGAAGGAATGCCGTTTTTACATCTAATTGTTCAAGATGTAAATCCTCTGCAGCAACAATGCTTAGAACCATCCTTATAGTAGTTAACTTGACAACCGGCGAAAATATCTCAGTGTAGTCAATCCCTTCCTTCTGTTGGAACCCTTTGACTACCAGCCTCGCCTTGTACCTTTTACTACCATCTGGCTCATCTTTTACCCGGAATATCCACTTGTTCTGCAAAGCTCTTTTCCCCTCCGGTAACTTGGTCAACCTCCAAGTCTTATTTGTATCAAGCGAGCTCATCTCATCTTTCATGGCTAGCTCCCACTTGAGAGAATCTCCTACACTCATTGCCTCTTTGTACGATTCCGGCTCTCCTGAATCTGTCAAAAGTAAATAGTGTAGGGAAGGAGAATACCTCGTGTTTGGTTTAGGAGTTCTACTCGATCTCCTCAAGGTAGGTTGTGGAGTCTCCGGATCTTCCTCAATCCTATTTTCAGCTCCATTTCCTGCAACCTCATCCTCAGTGATCTCTTCCAATATCGCCTTTGGTTTTTCATTATCATCAGTCTCTGTCCCAAGTCTATCCTTGTAAAGCACCTTCTCGTTGAAAGTAACATCTTTATGCCTTATGATTTTGTTGTTTTGGTAATCCCAGAACCTGTATCCAAAACTATCTCCACCATAACCAATAAAAATGCACTTCTGTGCTTTTGGATCCAACTTATCCCTATCATCAGAGCTTAGCAAGACATAGGATAAACAACCGAAAATTTTCAAATGCGATAAATTTACCTCCTTTCCAGACCAAACTTCTTCCGGTATTTTGAAGTCTAACGGTACTGAAGGTCCCCGGTTGATGAGATAAGCTGCCGTGCTTACTGCATCAGCCCAAAACATCTTTGGCAACCCGGAGTAGAGCCTCATGCTCCTAGCTCGTTCATTCAAAGTTCTATTCATCCGCTCTGCAATCCCATTTTGCTGCGGAGTCCCTGGAATGGTCTTGATCATCTTGATCCCATTCTCTGCACAATAGTCTTTGAATTCTTGGCTGTCATACTCCCCGCCATTATCCGACCTCAAACTCTTCAGTTTCAACCCTGTTTCATTCTCGACTTTTGCCTTCCACTTCCTAAAGGTATTAAACACATCAGACTTATTTTTCAAAAAATAAATCCATACCTTTCTTGTGGAATCATCAATGAAGGTGACATAGTATCTCGACCCTCCAAGCGACTGTACGGGTGCCGGTCCCCATACATCGGTATGCACAAGCTCCAATTTCACTGCCTTCGGTTCTCTTCCCGTCTTGGAGAAGCTCACCTTTTTCTGCTTCCCAAGTACACAGTCTTCGCAAAGACCCGATTCAACCGTCTTTGAGATTGGTAGCTTTCCCTTGGATGCCATGATTTTCATTCCCTTCTCACTCATATGCCCAAGTCGCCTATGCCATAGATGCACGTCTTCTGTGGCCTCGACTGCAGCTAACGAGTCCCTATTGATTTCTGTGGTGTACAAAGTCCCCGACTTTTTACCACGAGCCACCACCAAATTTCCTTTGGTGATTTTCCAAGAACCACCACCAAACATTGTGGTGTAACCATCACTATCAATTTGACCCATTGAGATCAAATTCTTCCTCAGCCCCGGGACATGTCTGACATTCTGCAGTTTCAACTGCATCCCCTGTGCCGTCGTTATCGTGACATCTCCCTTACCAATAATTTCTAAGGGTTCATCATCTGCAAGAAATACCTTTCCAAATTTTCCAGAAGTATAATTTGTAAGATAATTTTTACAGGAAGTAGCGTGAAACGACGCACCTGAGTCCAGTACCCATTGGTCAACTGGACTGTCAACACAACAAACCAAAGCGTCTCCGACATCGTCTGTTGTTGCGTTTGCTTGTTGATGTTCCCGGTTGTGATTTTGTCCCGTCTTTTCTGGACAGTCCCTCTTGAAATGACCTTTCTTACCGCAGCCCCAGCAATTATCACCCTTGCGCGGTTTTGACTTCCCTCGCCCCTTGGACTTGGATCGACCTTTGCCTTTCTGACCACCCCGTTGAACACTTCTCCCTCTGCTTTCCGCACTCAATGCAGCAGATGTGAGTTCTCCTGATTCTTTCCGGCGAATATCCTCGCTTAGAATCAGATCCCGAATCTCCTCAAGCTTCAACTTTCTTTGGCCAGACGAACTACTCACAGCAGTTACCGTCGCACTCCACCTTTCCGGCAAAGAAGACAATAAAATTAAAGCCCTTACCTCATCATCAAAATTAATATCAACCGAGCTCAACTGAGTGATGATCACGTTGAACTCGTTGATATGATTGGTCACCAATCCTCCCTCCGTCATCTTCAAGTTGAATAAACGTCTCATCAAGTAGACTTTATTCGGCGCGGATGGCTTCTCATACATATTGGATAACGCCTTCATCAAACCCGCCGTCGTAGTTTGATCTAGAATGTTAAACATTACGTTTCTTGATAACGTCAATCGAATAACACCTAGGGCTTGCCTATCCAATAATTCCCAATCCTCGTCTGATATCTTTTCAGGCTTCTTCCCCGACAACGGTTGATGGAGTTTCTTCTGGTACAGATAATCCTCCATCTGTGTTCGCCAGAATCCGAAATCTTTACCATCGAACTTGTCTATATTCACTTTTCTATCTTCAGACGCCATTGATTCCGCACGGATAGCTTTCGCTATAACCCGTGCTCTGATACCAGTTGTTAGGAATCAACGCGCATAAACGAACTTAAAAGTGAAAAATGAACGCTAGAAAACAAGACAACGATTTACGTGGTTCGGCAAATTGCCTACGTCCACGGACCTATGCTAGAGAGATTTTATTTATATGAGAGAAAAAACGATTACAAGAGATTGAGAGTGTATATATCTCAATTATATTCACTCTTATGCTCTACTCTTTCTTGCTCTCTTTGGTTGGTGTGTCTAGAAATGAGCAAGAGAGCTCTTATTTATAGGAGCCCATTTGCCCCTTAGGCATCTAAACAACTTTTACAACCATAGGGGTCATCAACCTTTTTTTCAAAGGGCAAAGCTCTTATGAGCTTTCAAAGGCTAAAGATGATACCACCTCTTCCAAAGGCCAAAGATGATACCACCTCTTCCAAAGGCCAAAGATAATACCACCTCTTCCAAAGGCCAAAGATGATACCACCTCTTTTCTCTTTCTTTTGATTTGTTTCTCCACAAAAAAAACCCATCACTGATAACCTTCAAAAAGACGAGGCAGAAACTCTCTGAAATTATTATTAAAGAATTTGTGGAGCATAGATGTTTACAGACACAAGTATGTCACTTGCATATCAATAAAGAAAGTCTCATTCGCAAGATGAAACAACTTAATTAAAGGGTTTTAGGAAGACAAAAACCTGAGTGCTAAATTTGGTAAAGCATGGTCATTCCCAGCTTCAACGCAAGCAATTGATAAAAATAATGGTGGTCCACCTTTTGATGCCTCTTCAAAAACTATTGTAATTGCATCTATAAATACCACAATATCTGGTGCATGTGCAGGGGAAACATTCTGCAAAGACAAAAATTTGATATTAGTTTCCGTTTATTGAAAACCCAAAACCATAGCATTACATATTCCTTATGTAATGCAGCTGAGGTCTTTTTGTTTGACAAAATTTGACTTGATGACAACTAAACTAAACATAGTAAGACGGCAGGAAGAGTGCGTGTTTGGGGGGGGGGGCGTAATAAAAGAAAGTGGTAAATTATACAGACACCCTCTACTTGAGACCCTAGTTATGAAAAATACATCAAGCTTCGAGAAATCACCAATACTTTCCCTATCAGTAAAAGCATATTACAATTTCACCCCAGTATTTTGAGTTGTCTTTGACAGGGGGTATCTTGGTAATTTGTAAAACCTCTCGTGGTAATTACCCAATAAGTGAAGGTTCTGCATGTAATTATTCCTAAAAGAAACCACACCTTTACATGGACACAAAGAAGATCATCTGTGGTGCAATCAACAGAAAAAGAACGAATTTCTACAGGTTGAATTAATTCAATTCTCCTCCTCCACCTTCTTCCAGGTGTAAAAATACCTTCCAAACCACACTGAACAGAAAATCGCCCAGGTTCCAACGGAACACCTCGGAAAGATAATAGTCTTTCTTTTCCATTTTTTCCATCCGCAAACTTCTTGAATGAGAATTGATTCCAATCGTCTGGATCAAAGTTTGTTTTAGCAATAGGAGTAGTGACGGATTGGGGTGATGTCATATTTGGTGGAAGTGATGACATAGAATAACTTCTAATATGACCAAAAGAGAAAAGCTGAGAACCAGAAGTCCCAGATACTGCATGTTTTGTATGCTTTGTGGACGTGCTCCTAATACTTGAACTGGAACTTGATGTAGGAGGAATCACAGGACGAACTGGAGGACGAGTGGAATTATCCAAAGGAAGCAACCATTTTAACAATTCAGCATAAGGATCATGATTCGAAGAAGTTAATATGTCCTGGCTATCGACGATCAGATTTCTTTCTCGATATTTTTCAAACTGAAGAATCTCCAACACAGGATCCTTCACAAACTCAACCCCAACATTTACCTGTGAAAGCACCTGCATCCTTCCAAACGAGAAAATGGAACTCAAATCAACAATAACACATACAACTCAAGGCTAAACGACCAAAAAGGAAAATCCAGAAAAAAACACAATTTATCTTGTAGACACATGACAAGTAGACCAGGAACTCAAAATTTTAATTGCTACATTTTGTACCTAATTAAGAAAAGTAATTAGATATACTCTGCCTTTCAAATATAATAGAAAACTAACCTACCCACAATACAACAAGCATAGCCGTAAAGTAAAGTGGGGTGAAAGGCAAATATACTGATGTAAACATGAACTCAACTTGCCAATGTACCTGGGTTGGCTATTTATACATGTGAATGTGTCGGACAAAACAATGGTGGTGCAGTTTGAGGTAGGAACTTTTAGATATTTGATGTATCCTAAACCACCCAGTAAAGCCTCTTCCGTAAACCAAAACAAACAAATACTACATCAGCTAAGATGCCACATATTTATCAATAGCTTGATGAGGGTGCTAACCATTACAAAAGTTATCCCAGCTCATTTGCTGTATTTGCAAACACTCCAACCATCACACGACTAAGATTTTCCAAGGGAAGAACTTCCAAGTATAACTGTGCTTCTAGATTCTACTTTAACTAGTTACAGCGTAGTGGAGAATCTAACACTAAAATCCCAAACCCATAAACTAGAATACGTAATCAATAACATTGGTCTATGCCAGCAAGTAATATCCCCTCGTGTGACGACCATTAAACTTTTCCAGCGTTTCTAGAAAACGTACCACTAGGTCTCCATTTGAAAGGGAGCAGCAGTTGGCAGCACCTCTAGCCACTCCCCCCGATGTACGGGCATCAAATTTTCCCTTGTCAATCATAGCACTGATAGGATTCTTCGTTCTCACAGTAGTTGCAGTTTCTCTAGAATCTCCAGTCAATTTTTCTTCAAATGTCTCAGAAGATTTGAAACATGCTTCTTGAACTCTTCGTTTAGACCAAAGTGGTTCATTTGACTCCGTAATTCGACCAAAAAAATGTGAATTTTTAAATCTTTGCAACAATTGTTCTGTCTGTCTTTTTTGATCTTCCATTCTAAGGAGAGACTCACCAGTCGAGACATCATTCTGTGAATCAATCTCCCCTTTCATCGTGATTTCACCATTTTGATTATCTTGACCAACAATGCCGGCAACTACCGCTTCAGAAACTGTATTTGTTTCTCCTCCACTATTTCCATTTAGTTTCGGGGGACTTTGTCCAATACCATTTTTATTCATACTTGCAGCAACTTTAAATGGCATAATAATTTCTGTATCCTGCTTATATGCAGACAAACATGCAAATACCTGGAATTGTTCACCTAAGATATGGACGGATGCAAATGAGAAAGTAAGCCAATCACATGAACAAGAAACATAAATGTGAAAACTACACCAGTGCGTTATTAGGGGGGAAAAGAAAGAAAGAAACAGCTACCAGGAAAAACAAAGCTGCGATCTAAGGAGCGAAGTGAAAGTATGTCCGGTGCCTCCGTCCAATTTTCAGGAACTTCTTCTGAGACAAGCAAATCATGAGTCTAAATAGTATCCCACAGCATTGCAAAATGAGTAAGAAATTAAGTAGTGTGATTTTTCTTGAATTTCTTGAGCAAAATAGAGGAATAATATCATAAGCACATCTCCAGAAAGTTAATCGAGCTCCTTTTAGTGGGTAACTGAACACATTAGCAGTTATGGAAACAGCAAATATAAAACAGAAGGGCAATATCAGAACGAATCTCTGTACCCTGAATTTTTTTAAAAAAAGCTAAAGTTTAGCTTGAGCATTAATATTAAACAAAAAGTATACCTCCAGCATCATCACAGAGAAAGCATTGGCAACATGAGAAAATACTTGTGCACAATACATACTGACAAACTGGCGCACAGAACACACAGAAAATCCAGAAAGCCCAAATGGATGTTAGGGAGCGAGTAGGATTAGCAATCATCAATGTATTTCTTGATCAAGAAAAGATAATGCCGTCAGTACCTTGTGGCTTTATCAGGTCACATGAGGAGATCATTCAACATGATTATCAAAATTCTTAAAGTTAGCTAACAATGATTTTTCATTTATTTTAATTCTCCTTTTTGCAGTAACGATCACATCATAGTTTCCATGTTTATTTACCAAGTGAAAGTAGAATGTTGAGCTGAAATCAGAGGACCTTATCTATGCCAAACGCTCCAAATTAGTAATTTATAGGGTAAGAACCTAATGAAGCAGTAATGGAAGGACCTAATATTTAGTTTATCTATGATGATTGCAGCATTTGACTATGGCTTATGAATCACACATTTAGAAGGCCCAGAATAATCTTATGTAGTGTAAGCCATTGTACAGTCCATATAAATCTAAATCACACTAGACAATTCTGCTTTCCAAGCAGAATTTTTCTTTATCTTTCGTCAAGAAAAATTACAAAGTGAAGGAGGTGATTTGATAGTCAAGCTCATCCTTTAGGTCCTCTCGGAGAAAAACAAAAGTCTAACTAACAACAACCTAGTCTCCAATACAAACAATAAGGGATAGCTTTCAGTTTCAGGCACTATGCTTCAGTTTCCGATTCCAACATAAATATCTTAAATGGATTTGAATCATTCAGGGACATGACTAGGAAAGAGTTAGATACTTGTCATCCTAATTCATATGTATGTAACACAGCGACACAGACGTTTTGACCTGACATAGGTATGACTTTCGGATACTTTTAGTATGGAACACCATATATCTGAAAGGTACAATTATCCTAGTAAACTTATAGCTAGCAGCTTTCTCAGCATCTAGTGGCGGAAAACTGGACTACTTTGCAATTAGCACCAAAATGATATAATCGGCAATTATATCGAAATATGAAAGTTCTGGTATATAAAAGTGTAAGCGGTATACTTCCTGATCATATAACTTCAATGGCTTGACACATTTGTTAAGATAATCAATATCATAATCTTAAAAATATTTTCAATGCTAAGGAGCCAAATAAAAACTACGCCACCATTTTTGAAAAATTTACAAGAAATTAATTTGATGTAAACAAGTAAGTGCAAGCAAGGGGTCATACTATTTGGAATAATGATTAACCCATCAGCCCCTGCAACATCTATATGGCCATCAACTTGAGAGTTACACTTTCCACTTGAACCGGCCCCGTTGCCATTCTCATCTCCGTATTCATCACTCTCTTCATTGCGGGTTTCAGATGATGTACTCTTGGTAAGTGAATCTCCGGAAATTAGTCCCTCTAATGTAGCAGCATTGTTTGACGCATAATTTGGCTCTACCTGAGTCTCTTTAACAGACTGCTGCTCCTGAGCTGCAGTCTGACTATTCGACCGTGGCATCAAGAAATTCATTTTCACCAAAATTCTTTCTGCAACATCAAAAAAGAACACAGCTTATAATTTCAACAGTTTTCAGACTCGGGGAAAAAATATTATTCTCAGCCAAGATTTCTAAAATCAACAAACTTTTAATGTCAGAATTTTAATTCCATAATGCACATGCATATACTCTTGAAAGAATAACATACTCCATCTACTAACCAAATTCGTATAGCAACATCAGAGTAACAAATTCTTAATCCAAATTCCAACTTCTAATGTTGTCATGTAGACATAGATTCAACAAATTACGTATTCCATATAAAGTCATTAATAAGTGCATTTCCATATACATTAAACCTAAGATTTACATAAACACAAATATCGCATGTATATAAAACCTAGATACGCAAAAATGCAAATATCATAAACATGTATCTGAAATCAGAACATAAAGAAACAATTCAACAGATAGAGATATCAATTGATTCTGAATAGTTTTGCTAAATTCACACGCTGCGATAACTACTTTTGCACATTGGCTAATCAACAGACAATTTAACACTACATCAATTGAATTCGATACACAATGAGAATTCTCACTGAAAAAATGATAATGATCGGAAATTTTACCTGATCGGAGAACGGCGGTTCGCCGGAGAGGTTGCGAAGCGGTTCGATTGATGAACAAAATTGCAGATGTTTGCAGCGCGATGAAATATGAAAATCTGATCGGCGTCGGAGAGTGGCGAATCGGCGGAGAAAATTCGAGTTCAGTTAGCCTCGAGAGCTACATACACACTTTTTGTATCTGGTATTTTGATTAATAGGATCTTAAAAGAGATTTATCTATCTTAAGAATATATATAGTTATGGGTGTAAGTAATGATTGAGATACGGAGAAGTAAAATAAATAAATTAGTAGTAAGGAACTAAGGGTACAATTTTCAGTCGGAAAATTCTAATTCGCTCCCAATTTGTTCATGCTCAAATGTATTTTATAAAATGAGTGACTAATCATATAGGTGTGATCGAGCGCCGAACGACAATTTCCCCAATCAACCTATCATTTTCTTTTCATTTTTCAATTTTGCTACTAATTATTCATATTATTTTTCAAAATAGTTTTCCTTTTAAAATTTGAGGAATTATAATTCTACTTCAAACATTATTTAGTTTCTAGGTTTGTGCTCTAAGTCTATCAAATTTGCATGGTTAGGAGCTTGCCATTAGATTAGATTATTCAACCATCATTTTCTATTTTTCACTATTTGGATTTAATTTTATTGTAGATAATGAACACACAATAGTGGTCGCTCTTTCGCAAGTTAGGAATTCAGGACGTAGAGTTCGTTATTCATGTAAGTGTAGTATAATATATTGATGGTCGATTTATAGTACTTATTTCATTTGAGATTGTTAATGAGGTTGGAATAATAGCACTAAGACCATCTCCAATCCACATCATTTTGCGATAGAAATGGTCATTTTGGCGCACGTTGTGTTCTCCATCCCTTGCTATTATTTGCACCCAAATTGGTGCAAATGAACAGTAGCACGTTGTATCTGGCGTGCAATTGTTGATGTAAGCCCATTTTTTTTATTTGTTAAAATATGGATAATAGTATAAAAATAGGTGTAAAAAGGAATATTTTAGAAAATATCATATTTGGTGTTAAAAATAGAGTTGTGGGTTGGAGTAAATTTATTATACAACAATACCAAAATGATGCAAAAGTTACACCATTTTTATGTTTATAGTTTGGAGAAGCTCTAAGGCAGATGTTTTAAAGTGTTGGTGGGGAGTGGTGACTAAATTAGATTAAATGTCGCAAAATGACCGTTAATTTTTTATTTTATTTTTTGATTCTGGGGAGGGGGGATACCTAACACGACTACCCCAACAGACCCGGGATAATAGTCGTAACACGGGGCAAGTTAATGCCCATTTTATCTATTTTTAGAAGGAGGTTGAGCTCTGCATCCGGATTGGTGATACCACAAAAATCCAAATTAAGGCCCATTTTAGCCAAGTAATCAGCCAATCGGTTCACCTCCCACCAAATACGAATAATTTCTACCTGCCAAGGTCGAGAAATCATGTCACGAATTTTTTGTATTGTCACAAAATAGCGGTGGGCAAAGGTAGCTTGCATGATTTCCTCGGTAGCTTCGACACAATCGGTTTCCACAATAATTTTTGTTTTCCTCACATCCCAGGCATCCTCCAATCCCTTTAAAATTGCCATGAGTTCCGCATGGAGTACAGAATCACAAGTGACCTTTCCACTAAAGCCATGCAACCGATTACCATAACAGTCTCGCATCAAGCCACCAATTCCAGCAGTCGTCGAGTTGCCGCTGTCAGCGTGGGGAACTGCCGTATCCACGTTGATCTTAACACTCTCATGGTCCGGTTTGGACCAACCCACATGAAGGATTTGCTCGTTTAAATCAAGGTTGACAGAATGGGCAAGTTGAGATTCCTCAATACGGTGTCGAAGGTTGGCGACGTCCACGTGAGGGTTCCCTTGGGTCTTGCTATGAGTCATCTCGTTACGTACTTGCCACATGAAATAAAGTATCTCAGCAAAAGTAATATCCCAACGATCACTCCACTCATACCTGTTCGCAGGGGGTGGTAAGGTTCCAATCTACCCACTCCTTGGCCGCAAGAGAAAAGAAAGTTCGGTGGTGTCGAGGCGCGACAAGCCTTTGCCAAACGTTCTTAGCCCACGAGCAGTCCCGAAGAGCGTGAATGTTGGTATCATTTGGATGGTTACATAGCTTGCACATTGAATCGATAGTGAGATGCCTTAGTCGCATTTGATCCCCCGTCAAAAGCTTGCCGTGTCTAAACAACCAAAGTAGGGATTTCCGACGGTAAGGGCCTTTTAATTTCCAAAGGTGACGCCATTTTTTGCCCTCTCCTTGGTGATTATTCGATTGAGTAAGCGCCTCGTAAGCACTCCTACAAGAGTACAACCCGTTATGAGTATGTTTCCATATCAAAGCATCCGCGATATTACACATAGGGTCCAACGTAGTTTCTTCCAGGAGCTGTCTGATAGGGGCCGAAATACATGGTAATTCCGACCAAAGCCATCCGTGGGTGCTATCCCAGTATCTAGCCACACTGCGCTGAAGAGAAGCAAGATCGAGATGGTCTTCAGTATGTTGAACAATCGCCGAGTCGCCAATCCAACGATCCATCCAAAATTTAATCGTGTGACCATTGCCGATTTTCCAAGTCCAGCAGTCTCTAAGGGTCAAGAGAGCATCATGAATACTTCGCCAAGTGTGAGAAGAGTTACCCCGAGCCTGAACACGATCTCTAAGGATATACTTGTGACGCATTATTTGAACCCACAATCTGGTATCATTTGTAAGAAATTGCCATGCTAACTTACCAAGGAAAGAAAGATTAACCGCACGCACGCATGCACTGTATACCTAGTCCTCCATCTTCTTTCTTACGGCAGAGGATATCCCAAAGAAGTAAGTGAATTTTATGATCTGTAGAAGATCTGCCCCAAACAAATTGCCAGTTAAGTTTATCGATTTCATCGCAAATACTAGCGGGAATGAGCGACATTTGCATATAATAAGACACGATGGTGGAAGTCACCGCTTTGACCAGAGTGACCCTGCCTGCCAGGGCGAGTTGATTACGTTTCCATCGCGATAAACGCTGAGTAACACGATCGATTAAGAAACGATAGTCATTTCTAAGCACGCGAGTATGGTGAAGCGATGCGCCTAGATATCTACCAAGGTTATCAGTGACATGTAAATGAGCACGGTGAGCAACCATTCGAGCTATTCAATCCGGAGTGTTTCTTATGATGCGTCTTATGATGAAAATCCGAGATTTTTTATTGTTAACCGCTTGACCCAACATGCTACAATAAGAGTCCAGAATGTGTCTTATGATGTCAATTTGATGAATGTCTGCCTCGCCAAATAAGAGAAGATCATCACCGTTAATTTTTTTATTGAGATAGCAAGATTTTCGCCTGACCTGACCTTTTATTAAGAAAAAAATGCATTTGGGGTTCAATGACACATGGGCTCTAATAGCTAATGAAGTGATAAGTGGACTAAGCAATCACATATGGCCACTTACTAGTACTACGTACTCGAACATCTTCACTTACTTATTGCCCATCACACTTGATCCAAATTAAGTTATAACTAGGAAAATTTTCTAAATCTTGTTTGGTCAATCTCAATTAATTACATAATAAATAAGATTAATAAAAGAGTACAACTCACTTGCCTTATAGTTGGCTTGAGTTTGACCAATCTCGGTCGAAGTTTTTTTTTTAAAAAAATTGGTCTTATATATCATTCAGTCGAAAGTTTACTACGCCTGAAACAATACAATTCATATCGACTCAAACAATATAGTAAGAACATCAGAAACTCCTACTATCAAGTTTTTTGAAGATAACAAATCTTAAAAACTCACAAACGAACACAAGAAATTCTTGTGCAACTCCTATTTAAGGAGAGACGAAACTCTCATTCGAGAGAGAAAGCAAACTCTCATACAAGAGAGAAAATAAAATACTAAACAAAATATCTAAAACGCTATATAAAAACTTATGTATCACTCATCTTTATCTCGTCAGATCTGTCTCTGTCCCGTTAGATCCATATCCGTCTTGTCAAATTTGAAGATGTGATGTACAACTTGAAGAAGGGTGCTCCACCCCAATCCGCCGACAATAGTGGTGGTAACAGTGGTGAAGTAGACGACTGTTTCATCAAATCATCACCGGCGGAAGAAAATAGAAAAAAAAAATAACACTAGGATTTAGAGAGAGAGAGTAGGAGAACTTTCGTTTCGTCTTTCTTATGTTTATCAAATTTTGAGTATGGAGAAATTATGGTCGAAGTTAGAATTTTCTGTTGCAAACACAATAATGATTGCTTAATCTTTCATTTCATGATTGTATAAACTTGATTATCTTTCTTTTCACTTCATTTTCTATTTGTTTTTATTAAAAAATGTGTAAAAGTGGATAGTACAAAATAAATATATTTTTTTAAAAAAAACTCTTGAAACCTAAGTAGGCTTTGATCATAAGACTGATGAAAGACGATTCAAGCTATTCGATATTCGATTTGAGATTATTTGGTAAAAATTCATTTGAACTCGATTCCTTAATATATCAAACCAAGCTTGAACAACCTTCTTTGTATTTAATAAGTTTAAAATTCGGCTCGAGCTCGACTTAATTGGTAAAAAATGATGAAATATGTACAAAAATGTCAAAATGCTCGACCTCGACTCATGTTCGGTTCAATTAAAGCTCGTTTGAGCTCAATTCAATTATTAATCAAACCAAACTCAAACACAACCTGTGAAGCTCAATAATAATACAAAGAAGCTTGTTCAACAATTTGTTTGGCTCGAGTGGAACATTTACTGCCCTAGTCAAAAGAGCATATAGTTGAAAATTTTAGAAACCGACTGAAATTTAGAACTAAAGTTGGTTTTCAACACACACACACACATATATATATATATATAAAAGGGCAAAAAACTTGTTTTTCTAAAATATAAGTTGAATTAAGATATATATATACTGATATAGTCATAGCTGGGTAATTAGTTCATCAGCTCTATCTTCAGAAACAACTGATTACGGCAACATAGCAATGAAATTAGCTAACTGAATATCAAATATAAATTTTTTCTCCATTTCTTATAAATCATCCGCAACTTATATATATTTCTCTTATATATTATATATCAAGAAACTCCAAGAAACCCTCTTGAATGGCATTCAAGAAACTTGTCTTTTTCATCATAATACTCATCATCATTTCTTCACACTTCACTCTCACCTCACAGCTCCGCCACCGCCGCCGCCGCCATCACCACTCCCTACCCCCGGAAACCTCTTCCTCCGCCCCATCAAGATTCCAACCCCACATCCCACTCTCACTCCTCATCCCATCCCTTTCCTTCGCCGCCGCCCCACACTACCCCCCCGTCACCACCCCCGCCACCCCCGCCGCCGGAGTATGGTCCCTTCTCCAACACTCAATCGGCATCTCCGCCATGCACATGCAGCTCCTCCACAACAACAAAGTCGTAATATTCGACCGTACGGATTTCGGCCCGTCAAACCTAACCCTACCAGCCGGCAAATGCAGGTTCAACGACGAAGCCATACCCGAAGACTGCACGGCGCACTCCGTTCTTTACGACGTCGCTTCCAATGCCTTCCGCCCCCTCGCGGTCCAAACCGACGTCTGGTGCTCCTCCGGCGCCGTCAACCCTAACGGCACGTTAATTCAAACGGGAGGGTACCACGCCGGCGATCACAAAATACGACTCTTCACACCGTGCGATGATGATGATCAATGTGATTGGATTGAACTGATGCAGAATCTAACGGTCCAGAGATGGTACGCTTCTGATCATATCCTCCCTGATGGAAGAGTAATAGTCGTGGGTGGAAGACGCGCTTTTAGTTATGAATTTTTCCCTAAAAACGCTAAAAGCGTGTTTTACTTTCCGTTTTTGAAAGAAACCACGGACCCTAAAGAAGAGAACAATTTGTACCCATTTTTGTACCTATTACCCGACGGAAATCTATTTGTGTTCGCTAATAAACGTTCAATAATCCTTGATTATGTTAACGACAAGATTATCAAAGAATTACCGGTAATCCCCAGTGAAAAAAGAACGTATCCGGCTACCGGGTCGTCTATAATGCTGCCGTTGAGGTTAACTAACGGTGGCGGAGCGGTGGTGGAGGTGATGGTGTGCGGCGGCGCAAAGGGTGGGGCTTATGTGAAAGCTGTGAAGGGTTCACACGTGGCGGCTTCGAGATCATGTGGGAGGATCCTGGTCTTCGACCCGGATCCGAAATGGGTTATGGAAGATATGCCGATGGGTCGGGTCATGTCCGATATGATACTTCTGCCGACCGGTGATGTTATAATTATGAATGGGGCCACGAAGGGAACCGCGGGTTGGGAATGCGCGGTGGACCCGGTTTTGAACCCGGTTATGTACTACCCGAATGAACCGGATTTGAGAAAAAGATTCAGTGTGCTCAACCCTACTACAATAGCTAGGATGTACCACTCAGCAGCTATACTATTGCCAGATGGCAGAATTTTAGTGGGTGGGAGTAATCCGCACGTGACGTACAACTTTACTAACGTGAGGTACCCCACGGAGCTGAGCTTGGAAGCGTTTGCCCCACCTTACCTGGCCCCACAGTACGCTTATCTCCGCCCTTCGATTCTGTCAGTGGAGAGCCTAGGCAGTGATAATGTAATATCCTACGGTCAGGATTTTGCCATTACTTTCAGCTTAGGGGTGTACCAGCCTGCGGGGGAGTACATGGTAACGATGGTTGCACCCTCATTTACTACGCATTCATTTGGTATGAACCAAAGGCTTCTAGTGTTGTACATTGTGGAATTACAGCAGCTTTCTGCTTTTGGGTATAAAGTTAGTGTGCATGCGCCTCCATCGGCTAATGTTGCACCCCCGGGTTATTATATGGTGTTCTTGGTGCACCAAGGTGTGCCTAGTCATAGTGTTTGGATTAGATTGATGTGAGTAGTTTGAATTGAGATTAATTACTAAATTCTTTTGATTTTTTTGGTTTTGGTTTGTAGAAGTGGTAGTGAAATGAAAATTCTATTTGTCCCTTCAACATTGTGAATCAATTGCATGAGTATGAACCGTGTAAGGATTTTTGGTATTGTTAATATGTTTTAATCAATCATAAATGTGTAACCTAAGGACAATGGTCAATCACTTTGTTAAATGAACAATTGGGTTCGACCAGGTCGACTCTAGGCAAGAATTTTCAGATCAGGAGAGTTAAGCGTAGGCACACAAAAAATATCCCAAGATTGCATGTTTTGTATGAGAATTCCACATGGCATTGGGAGTAATACTTTTTTAAGTTTAATTGGATGAGATGTTTTTCCCTGAAAAATTGTTTTTTTTGAGAAAATTCTTTGAACACGTATTTAGATGACATGCTTATCAAGAATCTTTTGTAAAAAAATAATCTCAAGTTTCTATTTATATTTTGCAAGATTTGAAAAAACTAACTAATTTTTGAAAAAAATCTTGCAAAATTGTTGAAAACCCCCATTTGGATGGCATGAATATGAAGGGTGTAAATGATTTTTGGTAGTGTCAACATGTTATAATTTTCTTAAAACTAGATGAGGAAGGGATTTTTTATCTCGGAAAGCCGGTTGAACGGAATTTAGGCCAATCATAAAGCTTAAGGGGATTGATGTATGGGCTAAGAGCAATGTTAATCATAAGGTAAGTATGCTTACACTTATTTTATAATTACTTGAGTTCGACCAGACCGATTTTGGACAAAAAATTTCCTAGCTATGAGTAGAATAATGCTTAAGCATATGAAAGATATCCCAAGATTTTACTTTTTCTATGAGAATTTCTGTGTGATACTGGGGCGTAATCCTTTTAATTTGTTTTATGCATCCCGCTCATACATGTGGTTTTTATAACGAATGTGGGTTGGAAAACAAATCATGTTTTTTGACATTCAATTTGGTTTGACTTAAAGTTCCAGCTCTTTTGTAAAAAAAGATAGACGCACAGACAGAGTTGTCAGTATCATTTTCTATTTTTCCCAAAAAAATAAAGAATAAATACAAAAGTAAACTTAGAGAAAACACTCAAGAATAATATCTTTCGTTTCAAGATACAAAATAGGAACAAATTGGAGATGCGAGGTATCGATCCCCGTACCTCTCGTTTCAAGATACAAAATAGCAACAAACTGGAGAAGCGGGGTATCGATCTCCGTACCTCTCGCATGCTAAGCGAGCGCTCTACCATCTAAGCTACATCCCCATTTGATAAAAATGTGATTTCTGTATTTCTTAACTAATAAACTGTCAAGAAGTATGGCTTTTGAAAGTATCAAGTCCAATTTTTTTGCTTATGGGACAAAATTTTGGAGTTAATTTCCTTACAATGAGAGATCCAAGAGAACATTTAAAAAGCGAAGCTAACATTTTTAACACTAAACATTGTTACAAAAAACAAGAACTGTTATCAGATTGCTAAATGATCATGTACTTTGTTGTGCTGCATCCTGATGTAATCCCTCTTTCTGTGTCTCCCATTGCTATATACAGCTGAAATCGATTTCTCTTAGAGCACGCGAACCGTCACACTTTCGTGTTATCAGTTAGACCCCCTTGATCTGTACTTGTACTTTGTAGCCCAGAAAAGATAATGCAGGAAGTTCAATCCACTCAAGGCACACATTAGCCAGTAGAATCTCTCAAGATGATAATGATTCAGATTTCTCCCTGATAGCCACGGTTTATGATCCGAACCACCCGAAACACTGTTAACTATAGATACAATCACAGTGCTAAGATAGTATCCCATTGCTAACGACGCAAATGATAGAGACGTCGCTAATGATCTCATGCTAAACGGCGCCTCTGTGAAGAAGAACTCCAATAGTCCTGCTAATGTGAACAAATCAGCTGATCCAAGGAACAAATACTGAAAAGCTATCCAGAAAAAGGTAATTGGTAATGGTTCGGTGGAGTCGAGCAAGCCCGAATGGGTCGCTACCCGTTTTCTCTTGATTTCAACCAATGCAGCTATAACCATGGCTATTATGGAGAGAAATAGGCCTATTCCGATGCGTTGTAGGTGAGAAACGCCCGTCTCGGATTTCGTAACCCTACGTGCAAACGGGATGATCACGTGATCGTACAGTGGAGCGATGATCATTATGAATACGACGGGGAAAATGGGGAGAGAGGCCGGTGGGACTTTTAGGGATCCGAGTTTCGTGTCCATGGTGGCGGCTTGTTGGACCGAGAAGGTGGAGAGCTGAGCTAGACAGCAGTTGAGCATTATGGTGCAGGCGAAGATGGGGAGGATTTTGATGACGATTTTGACCTCTTCGACTTGTTGTACGGTGCATTTTAGCATACCGTGTGCCGGTTCGTTTATCGCTGCTCGGTTGAGGAACTTGAGACTTTGTGATGGAGAGTCAAGTGATGATTTTGTGGCTTTGTTGTTATCCGTTGCGTTTTCTTCCTCGGAAATTGGAGTTGGGGAAGGGCTCGTGGCCATGTTTGCGATGGCGTTGCTCGAACTTCTTGGCATGCAAGTGTTGAGTAAGGAAGCTATGAGAACCTGTTCAAAAAACAGTTTTGTCAGTAGAGCTAGGTGTGACGGTAAGTTTAGAAAAATTTAAGTTTGTGATTGTACATGCATAAAGATATGCAGTAATCACATTCTTCTGAACAATAATATGAAAAAATAATTCATTATACGACTCTAATCTTCCAACAACATACCTTGCATATCGTCGTAAGTGGACTTCCAAGAGGAATCTTGTTCATGTAAAACATGGAGCCGGCTAGAAAGATTGGAATAGATAACAATATTGTGAAAGTTGAAATCCCAAACCCCCATTGCCACCCCTTGTTGTCCTCAATCCAAACCACGAGCGTCACAGCAATCAAGGCGCCACACGCAAGCGAAAACACAAAGTAGTTGAAGAAAGTTGATCTTTGCTTCCTCCCATGAGGGGTGCTCTCATCAAATTGTTCGGCTCCATGAGACGGTAACGAGCCCTTAATGCCTCCCACGCCGAGTGCCACCAGATAGAGGCCTAAGAAGAGCATTGCAGCTTTCGCACCGTGAACTTGCTGGCATGGAGTTTCCGGGCTGCCCGGGTTGCATTGTGGCGGTTTTAGGGAGCTTGATTGTGCTTGTACTGTGAGTATTACCAAACCCTGTTGAACAATCAAAAAGTTTGCTAAGTGTAATTAGGAGCATGAATCAACACTAAGATGCAAGAATACTAGGGAGATATTATTATTAATAATAAGTTTGTTTTAGTTATAATGTTCTTCTTCAAGTTATTGTTCTTCCCTTCTCCCCTTTTTTATATTCGGAAAGAATCAGAATTCTAAAACTTGATGAGATTCTAAATTATTTATAGTGGAGACGGGTGATTTTATATTTGACTGATTCAGTCAAACTCATTGGTGCGATAAGGGCGAAAATTGTAAAGTGAACTATTGATCTAGTAGTGAAATATGGGCCAAAAGTATTGCATTCGATCCAATATAAAACCACACCGGAGTGTTGACAAATATTTATACAAAAGTAACATATAATGAAGCATGATATGTCAACATAGTGATATATCCTAATGAATATGAAATGTTATGTGGACTCAGTGCTAAGTGTAGGTAGCTAATAAATTAAAAGCCTTTACCAAATTGGTAACCACACACCTGTTTATTCTATGGGAACTGAACCACTAAAATAATAGAATAAATAATTACCACGTTAGATATTTATAATTGTAATGAAAAACAATCAAGGAAAAATTCCAACTGGAAATCAGATTTGACCGCCAAATAAATTACACGTGTGTCACAATAGACCATATATATATATATCTAGATTTAATAACAAATAGTAATTTAATTTGGAATTATTTATTACCGAATTCATATTTTTTCAATAAATATGTTTAATATTACGTGGTGGAAAGGGTTTGCAAAATGTAGCACTAGTGGTGATAAGCTATTGGTTGAAAAATGAGGTCCTACCACAAATCAAAACAATGAGGGACAAAATAAAAAGGAAATAAATGAGAGGAAAACAAAATATGTTTTCGACAGAATCGAGAAAATGAAGTTTGTTTATGTCTTAGCGTGACACATCATTAAAAAAAAATGTATGGGGTCCGTAGAAAAATATTAGTGTACCTAGATACGATGCATGTAATTTAATGCTAGTGACAATAGAAAAATTAAAAAAAAAAAAAATTCTTGTCACGTACCTAGCGTTTTATTTTATTATATTTTCAATTTTTTTGGATGTTTTCGTGATCATGAAGGATGGAAAAATTTGTCCAATAATATTTTACACGAAATCTAATAAATTACAAACAACCCATAAAAATGACACGTTGTGCATTTATTTCAGTTGATGAAATTGATGAACATACAAGTCACTCGCGGCTAATATTAATTATAATAAATATTTTCTCACTAATTAATTATTTAATAACAATGAAATTGTCATTTGTTGACTTCTACAAAAGAACAAATTTCCCTTGCTTGAGGCCATGTATGACTTGTGATTGTGAGTTGTGAACTGGAATTTAATGAGGATTTTCAAAGTCTTGGATAATATATATATATATATATATATATTTATATATAGTAACAAGTTCTAGTTGACAAGGATGTCATAAATGTTTGTAATAGTTTTAGTTGTAAACATGTTCACACAGAAAATCACAAAGTTTGGTGCTTTCTTCCTTTTTCTTTAATAAAAGATTAGAAAATGACAAAAGAAAAAAAAAGATAGAAACTATAACCAATTATTGTGCATCTTATTTTGTGCCAAAACGATTGAAACCAACTTGCAAATAAACTAGCAAGTGGGAAGCATCAAATCCTCGAAAGAAAGGAAAAGGAGAGGGTGAAAAAACAGTAGGGTTTTTTTTTTCTATTCTTTTCCCAATAAAATCAATAACCTCGTGAGTGAACTATAATAAGATTTAATTGGCTAATTAGAAGTGAAATGGCGATGATGTCTAGTCCTACTGGCGAAATGCGTGTAAGTCTTTTCTCTACTTTATTGATAGTTGTTAACTGTTGTAAATTAGTATTAATTATTATATATTGATTGCTGATTCACATTAACTATTAAATTGATACATATAATCGATTGTTTTAAAAATATATATAATAGAAGTAAAATATGATTTATTTTAAATGCATTAATTTATACAAAATTAAATCCAATAGTCGCATGTAAAAGATATGGTTTCAAATGTCACTTTCTTCCAAATATCAAAATATGCTAAATAAATTTTTCCACATCTCCCAACAATTTTTTCAGTGGATTCCTGCCATTTCACACTTCTTATTACCCAAAACAAACACTATAAATTAAGGAAATTAAAAGCCAAAAAACATTAAAATTAAGAATTTTAATTAATAATAATAATAAAATTTATTTAATTACCAGGAATTCAATTACTGCACTGATCAGGTAGATGATATAAGTTGTGAAGAAAGCGTCTGATAAAAAGCCACCAAGAAGTGCTAGAAGAAAAGCTGTCCCCATAAAATTTGTGACGGAATTTGCTGATTCCGAAGGCGAAAAATGCATGTACTGCTCAAGGTACAACACCAAGTTGCTTGCATTTGCCAAATATGCCAAATTCTCCAATACCTCCACAACTATTCAATATATATAATACATATATAGTTGCAAGTTAGAAACTTTAAGCATAATCATTCAATCAAATAAAATAAACAAGTGTATGATTCGATTAATCCAAAAACGTCGATCAAAATTAACAAACAAGTGTATGATTTCGATTCTCGATATAATCATCATTTTTGTAAAAATATTTTTTGTGTAGCTTATGATGGACTAATTATAAGTATAAGTACTGAAGTCTCGAGAGCTCCTCCGAATTAATAATGGCAATTTTTAATGTAGTATATGTTGTATGCTTAATATCATTTGTTTGGGTAATTTGATTCAATATCCCTTATTGTTAAAGGGTGATCATAGCATTATAATATGATTTTAGAATGGGAAGATCATTTGAAAATTAATAAATAAAAAAACAAAATTATTTGAGAGAAATATAGATTGATTGGTGGATTAAATAGCCCACAAAAATTGTTAAACATTTTATTTCATTCCATGTTTTTTCCTTCAAAAAAGAACAAAAATGGAAATAGGAAAGTCAAGAAGTAAAGAAAAGTAACATGTTGGTTGAGATCATGAGAGAATTCCCACTTCTTCAAGTTGCCCTTTTCACAATATCTATGTGTGTGGAGAGAGAGAGAGAGAGAGAGATTATAGATTAATTACCCAAAACAAATGAGGCAGGCAGCATGCCACCATGTTTGCCTCTCAAAGCAGGTTTTCCCCTCCAATCCACATACCCATCCCATGTACTACTCAACTGGTTCTCCACTTCCTGATCATCATAAGAAAATAATCAAATACATATATATATATACACACACACATATATATATATAGATGCATAACACAATAAGAAAGAAAAAGAGAAATATAAAACCCACCATTAATTTTCTCCTACTTGGATGATCAGTTCAGAAAATGGGCTTAGAGAGAGAGAGAGGAGGGAGAGAGAGATCACAGGTGGGATAACTATATGATTTGAAGAGGTGAGGGAGAAAAGGGTACAAGTGGAGGAGGGCACTTTTCGACAAGATTGGAAGCCTTGGAAATCCTTTTATAGTAGGAGGAAAAATATTGAGATAATGACATCTATAATCCCTCTGGTTTTACGTTTGTGTCACTTTAGTCTCTCTGGTAATAAAAATGACACATTAGTCCTTCAACTATAAATTTTGTTGCACAGTGGTCCCTAAACTCAAATTCCGGCTGATTTCTTCCGGCCAACCGAGCGCGTGTGTTACACCTCAATTTAACTGGAGGTATTTCTGTCATTCAGCCCATTTTTCACCCCAAATAATATATGTCACTTTAGTCCTCCCCTCTAATCCCTTGTCCCCCTTAATCCCAGCCCGTCATTAACCCATCTTCTTCTTCACCTTACCCTCACCATGCCCGCTGCCGTCCCTCCACCCACGGCCGCCGCCCCTGCACCACCAACCCACCTCCAATTCTGAAATTCATCATTTTTATATTCATAAACCCATCAAAAATTGAAATTCCAAATCTGAAATTCACCATTCTGAAATTAATGGGTTTATACCCATAAACCCATTTCAAAATTCACCATTCTAAAATTCAAATTTGGGTGTGTGTATATATGTGTGTGTGATTTTATATACATACATATATGTGTATATGCGTGTGTGTGAGCCTATATACATACATATATATATGTGTATGCGTGTTTGTGTGTGTTTATATATGTGTGTGTGTGTGTCTGCGTGTGTGTATATGTGTGTGTGCGTGTGTCTGTGTGTATTATATATATGTGTGTGTGTGTGTGTGTGTGTTATATATGTGTGTATGTATGTATGTATATGCGTGTGTGTGTGAGCCTATATACATACATATATATATATATGTATATGCGTGTTTGTGTGTGTTTATATATGTGTGTGTGTGTGTCTGCGTGTGTGTATATGTGTGTGTGCGTGTGTATTATATATATATGTGTGTGTGTGTGTGTGTGTGTCTGCGTGTATATATATATGCGTGTGTGTGAATTAGTGTGTGTTTTTTTGGTGAAGAAGATGGAGTAGAGAGAGAGAATATGGTGGATGAATGTGTGTGTGTGTCTGCGTGTATATATATATATGTGTGTGTGTGTGTGTGTGTGTGTGTGTGTGTGTAAATTAGTGTGTGTTTTGGTGAAGAAGATGAAGTAGAGAGAGAGAGAATAGGATGGATGGAAAATGACAGAAATACCCCCAGTTAAATTGAGGTGTAACACACGCGCTCGGTTGGCCGGAAGAAATCAGCCGGAGTTTGAGTTTAGGGACCACTGTGCAACAAAATTTATAGTTGAGAGACTAATGTGCCACTTTTATTACCAGAGGGACTAAAGTGACACAAACGTAAAACCAGAGGGACTATAAATGTCATTATCTCAAAAATATTTTACCACTCATCTTTTCACAAAAGCCAAATTCTTTATCTAGTTTTCTCTTCTCTTCCGTAAAATGTTTTGCTCGAAACTCCAACTCTCGATAAAATCATAATCAGTTCTGAAAAAGTGGGTTTTATATAAATTAAACGTGAAGTGTGATTGTGTCGGAAGTTGAAGTCCCGTGAAAGTATAGAATTAGAATCGAAATAATGGGTTCCTTATAAATTACATGAATTGTTATTGTATCGGAAGTCGAACTCCTAAACCAGAATAACCCTTTGTATATGATTATTAAATTTGTTGAGATTCAATAATTATTGATTAAGTAATATGGGTTGGGTTGAAACACCCTTCTTCAAGTTGTACATCACCTCTTCAAATCTGACGAGACGGATATGGATCTAACGAGACAAAGACAGATCTGACGAGATGAGGAAGGATGATACCTAAGTTTTTATATAGTGTTTTAGATATTTTGTTTAGTATTTTATTTTCTATCTCGTATGAGAGTTTGTTTTCTCTTTCGAATGAGAGTTTCGTCTATCCTTGAATAGGAGTTGCACAAGAATTTTCTTGTGTTCGTTTGTGAGTTCTTAAAATTTGTTATCTTCAAGAAACTTGATAGTTGGTGTTTTAGATGTTCTTATTACATCGTTTGAGTCGATATGAATTGTATAGTTCCAAGCGTCCAAATTTTTGATTCAATAATATATAAGACCGATTTAAAAAAATAAAATAAAAAATTAAGTAATATAATAGGTGGTCATATACTTGGTGTTAATATTGGTTATCAATAGTCAACTCTTGCTACTCAAAACATATTGGTCTAGTGGTATCTACTATCCACTTTATGTGAGAGGTCCTATATTCGAATACAGGCTCCCACCTTTTATGAAGCTAAATAAAGACTCAAGATTATGACTATCAACCCAAGTTTATCCGATTAGATATTTAGAGTATCCCATTATCTTGAATTTAAAAAAAATAGTCAACTCTTGTTATTAGTTAATTAGACTATAATTATTACGTTACCCATTAATGAGTGTTTTTCAAATTATGAACTATTGTATGTACTCTATAGTTAATTTAGGATTTTTTTTCCTTATCTTTTTATGTGATTAAGAGAAAATTACATGCATATCTCCTCATTTTAGTGTTAATTATTAAAAACCTCATGACTTTATTGAAATTATATAAAGTTTTCCTCACGTTAAGGCATTCTAACAATTACACCCCCTGTGTATTAAACAATTCTTACAATTTCACCCTTTGTAAACTTTATAAATAAATTCCTTGAGGGAGCTCATTGTAATTTACTAAAAATTAAGGGGTTTTTGGTAATTGGTAATAACGTGAGGGGTTGTGCATGTAATTCACCCTACAGTTAGTGATAATCTTAGAGCTAAAGATTAGGTTAGGCTAAACCTATTTTGATTTTTATCATACTCTTTTTAAAATTTAACTTTTTCATTTTTTTTATGTGTAAATAATACGTAAATCAAATTTCAATCCTCCAAAACTATTCATGTTGTCTCGCCTTCTCTCTCAATCTTGTAAATTTAAATCTTTCTTATATTAATTTTGAGTTCATTTCTATTTTAGGGAATGTGCCAGCGCCATGATATCAATAGGCACTCAAGTACAAAGAAAACTAGAAAAGGGGAATGCAACAAAAAAATTGCTCTTTGATACAACTTGGTAACTTACATGTTCTACTTGGTAAGTCTCGGAACCTCAAATCCCGGGTGATCTCCGTCACTCAGATACATATATACATGGAGGACCTATGTAAATATACACATGAGGAAGAGTAAGATTCATTTACTTTTTTTTTTTATCAGAACCTTCCAAAAGTAATGTGCAAGTGCAACTTACCAATACTATATTTCTCCACTCAAGAAGATGAAAAAAGGAAAATGGGAAGCATCAAATCTTTTAACCAAATCCTAGCAAGGAAAAAGACTACGATACCTTAGTGCCCATTTGACCAAAAGACTTGAGACAATGGAAAATGTGAAAGCGTTGATGATGCCCCCACAATCCCATTTATGGCATGTATATAGTTCATCACTCTATCACAAAATTTGGACATGTTGAAAAGGTTCCAATCTTTTAGGTTGTTTTATTTTATTTTTTTTCAACATTTTAATAGTGGAAGTGCTATAATAAGTTATAACCAAATTGCAGATATAAGATAAGGAATAGGTTCTTTAAATTCTATGTCACACACGTTGCAACAGGGATAGTTTGGGATTGAGCTTGACTTGTCACATAGGAATCCATGTGGCAGATTGGTGATAAGGAATGATTAGCAATCCTAAATGCAATTTGTCCAAACAATATGTAGTGTCACTCATCACTCATAAATATTCTTGTATAAAATGAGTGAATATAAATCACTATAGGGTTTTTAAAACTCGTGGATAGCGTGGGAGTATTTAATTTGTTAACGTAGCATGTATGTGAATTAGGATTCTGAAGATGGAATGAAAGCTCCCCAAAACCGCGAACATGGATCAGAGCCTGAAAAGAAATTCTGCGTTATCCGTATATGAAATCTTTTTTCTCGTCTTATCTGGAGCTATATTTCTTCTAACAATAATCTTTGAAAGAGAAATTTAATGCGCGAGATTATTAATAATATTCACTTGTCATTGTTATATATAGGACAATAATGAAAAAGATCACAAGATGGAATCTAGATTTTAAATAAAGTAAGTTCGCTATGATCAAGTTGGCTAAAACAAGCTTTTTTGGCTTCATAAAGGAATGGTTAAGGAGAGGTCAAGCTAGTCAAAAAATCAGGTTTTAAACCAACATATGAACCGCCCCTCACTTGCAACTCTTGCTATTGGCAAGAACCCTAGAAAAGAAAAGAGAGCGATGGTTACTCTTTTAAGCCAAAAGCTAGGTGCATTGCATTTATATTAATGATTACTTGGAGTTTTACACAAAAAAAAAAAAGGATTAAATTAATTTCAAATTATTCGATTTTAAATTCTTTAGTTTTATGTTATATTATATTTTTGTGAAAAACAAAAGAAATAACTAAAGGATTTGAAATGCATAGTTTAAAAGAAAAATAAGACTGCTCATCGAAGTACATGATAATCATCGAAAGGTTGCTATAAGTTTTCAAGGTTATGAAATTTTAGACTAGGGTAATTGCACGGTAAGTTGATATGGGTCGCGAGATCGATAAATTGGCTCGACCATGAGCTTCTTTATGAGTCGACCCCAACTCAACTCAGTAGTTTAAGTTGTTTATATGCTCACGGCTTCAACATCATCAAACAGAATTAGGATCATATGACTAATTTGTAAAATGATATTTTGAAATACCGTTTGAATTCAAATCTTCCAATCTATGGTCTATCTAAAAAGAATTAATTCCCCTATATGACTAAATCGTGCTTTATTAGTCATGCTTTATTTAAGATATTTGAGTTCCATTCATGTGGAGGAGCAGTCAAATCATTGTGTTAATTTGTAGTTTCACAATTTTATGATTAATTCAAAGGAATGACTTTACATGTGAACATGACTTACATGTGAACGTATCATCTCTTGGAGCAAAATTTCAGTCAATGCTAACTACTTGACTTTTATATAATGAACTGAGAAAAGTATATAATGCAATGACTACACAATAATTTTGGTAAAGCAAGTCAAAAATAAGTTAAAGTAAGTAAAGAGAATTTTGATTAGAAAAATTGGAAAGGTCTATTTATTGATAAAGTAAATGATATGGTAGGTTGATGAAAGTGCCTAATTTTTTATTTATTTAATTTTACGAGGGAAAGTAAGTTATATAAGTTCGCTGATTGGTAATTATAGTATATGATAGGAAGAGTTATAATAATTGAAAACTTCTTACACGTACTGTTATTTAATTCGACATTTATGTATATTTTTGTACATATAGGAAATGAGTTTCATTTTTATTTTTTCCCCATTATTCTAAGGTAGACAAGACAAAAGAGAGATGACTAGGGTGTAAACAAATCAATAGCTCGATGAACAAGATATTTGTTCAAATTAGTTTAGATATTAATGATCTTAAAAAGTTGTGTCTTAAGGTTGGTTGATTTTTCATCGAGTTGAATGAGACGGAGCTTTAATCAAAAGCATGGTTCAAGCTCGAAAGTATCTTGAATTTTCCATTGTATATTTTATTAGTTTTTATCTAATTGAGATGAATTCGATCAAGTAGATAATCTTCAAATACTGTCGAACAAAAAAGAATGTTCAAGTTTAAGGTATTATATTAACAGAATGAGCTCAAACGAGTTTTAAACAAATGATCTGATCATCGATGATTGAGTATTTTGAATTATTTTTCAACTTAGGGACGACCAACAGAACAACTTATTGGACATAGTTAAGTTGTGCAGGGGGTCCTTGTATTTGTCATTATATAAAAAGTCTTCGAATTGAACTTAACCATCGAAAAAAAACTAACTCAATATCACAATGTAACTCTACTAAAATGTCAGTTAAATTAAAACTCTTTCACATGTAATGAAATGATTAGTTTACAGACTACTACTACAAATCAATTACAAAGTATATGGGTACACTACAAGAAAAGATAAAATACACAACGATTTTTTTAACTACAACATGATTTTCGTTGCCGTTGTTTACGTTTTGGCAACAAAATATAAGTTTCGTAGTTTATAAGTATTTTTTTTAGGACGATAACTATGTTTTGTTGCTAAAATTGTATTTTCCAACTAGCTCTGGTCCATAACATATATTTGGCAACAAATTTTGGCAATTGCAACAAAATACGTTGTTGCGCACGAGTAACTTTTTACGCAATGGTTTGAAATCGTTGCAAAACCCTATATTATCACAACAAAATAATTTGTTCCCTATGAGTGGTGATAGGCAACATAATACTTTGTTGCGTACAAGTTTTTCTTTACGCTACGGTATCAACTCGTTGTAAAATCTTCTGAGATGGCAATGAAATAATTCGTCTCCTATAAGGGATGAAAGACAACAAAATATTTTGTTGCATACGAGTAATTCTTTACGCTACAACAATAACTCGTCGCACAAAATACTTGTAGCGTAAAAGTAATTCTTTACCCTACAACATCAACTCGTTGCAAAATCTTATAATGTGGCAACAAAATAATTCGTCCCCCATAAGTGGTGAAAGACAACAAAATACTTTGTCGCAAACGAGTAGTTCTTTACCCAACGACAATAACACATTGCAAAATATTATAAATTTGGGCAACGAAACATTTCATGCCCTATAAGTGGTGCAAGGCAACAAAATATTTTGTTGTGTACGAGGATTCTTTAGGCAACAAGAACTAGATTAAAATATTTAATTAAGTGCAATCAAGAAATTAATATATTAAGAAGTTTAACAATAAGAAGTAAGAGAAAGGGGTAAACCCTAATTCCCCCAATTCCAATGCCGCGATCGAGGAATTAATGGAAGAGGAAATCGCAGAAGTCGGGGACGATACTACAGAATAGGAATCGGCTCAGAAAGAGTTGGAGAGCAATGATACGGGAGAGGTTATGGGCGAACCAGTACAAGAAGCTATTAAGAACCAGATTCCTGTAATGACATCGACATGGAGTGAGCTGTTTACAGGTAATAGAAGTGGTAATCATGGACTTATTTTGTCTAAAATTGATTGTGAGGATGATGATGTTTGCATAACGAGAGATGATGTTGAGCCTGAAATAGCGTATTGGCAGTTTTCTCTATCTGCATATATACTTAGCCAGGATATCCCTATAGTTGTCATGGTGAATTTCTTGAAAAATCGGTGGAAGGGGTTAGAGATGCCACATGTAGTGAAGCATGAAAAGGGTTTTTTCGTATTGAGGTTTGAAACAGAGGACGCCATGGAGGCTGCTTTGAATAGGGGAAACCTCTTCTTCTATTCAAAGCCAGTGATCATTAGGAGATGGAGAGAAGATATGGATCTAGAGGAAACCCTGTCTCATATTCCTATCTGGGTGCAATTGCCGAACTTACCATTGGAACTTTGGGGGAGCAACAAGCCTTAGTAAGATCACTAGTAGGATTGGGGAACCTTTACATACTGATGAAATGACTGCCAGGAAGCTCAAACTTGAGTATGCTCGGATCTTAGTTAAGGTGGAAGTGGGTAAAGAGCTACCCAAATCTATCAGGGTGAAAAACAGCTATAATGGGAAGACTATCCAACAAACAGTTAAGTATGAGTGGATTCCTGCTTTTTGTAAGAAGTGTGTAAAATGGGGTCACTATACACACAATGTCAGAAGCAAGGGCAACAACAATGGCAAGTTAAGCAGCGGCCAAATGAAGGGTTAGTAGAAAGGCCACAGGCTCCACAACATGATGAGGTGCAAGAGATACATCAAGTAGATATGGAGAGGGGACCACTGCATGTAGCTAGTACTAGTAAAGTAGCCACACCTGATCGAAGCCAGTTGACAGGGAAGGAGGAACTGACTGAGTGGTAGGAAGTGAGGGGTTCAAAGCAAAAGAAAGGGCACAATTGGTTGACCAGTCAGAACAATGTGGAAGTCCAACATGCATTAACTAATCTGTTCCAAATTTTGAGTCAAGTGAGTGTAGTGGCAGAGAGGGGAACATCAAACGAACCTCCTGATAAATGAATGTTGGAGCATGGAATATAAGAGGTCTCAATACACCAGAGAAACAGGCAGCTGTTAGGAAGGTGATTGAGACTCACAAAATTGATATTTTTGTTATAGTAGAAACAAGAGTGAAGGCAGGGAAGTTCCAAGAAGTTTGTAGGGGTTTTGGCACTGAGTGGCAAATTATAAATAACTATATTACTGCTCCTAATGGGCGTATTTGGGTGTTATGGAAAAGAAGTAAGGTGAAAAGTCAGATTCTACATGTTACTGCTCAACAAGTAACAAGTAGAATGGAAGTCAATAACAAAAAAATTATTGTTACTGCAGTCTATGCTTTTAATGGTGAACAGGAGAGAAAACAACTGTGGCAAGAGTTGGAGAGTATGCAAGTTCAGGAACCTTGGGTTTTGTTAGGTGATTGGAATACTACAGCCTTCCACAATGAAAAGATGGTGAGTGATGGCACTTATGAGGGGGGCAATGTGGACTTCAAAAGTTGTATAGAAAAGTTGGGGTTAGAAGACATACCTTTCAATGGGCAGTTTTATACATGGAGTAATCATCATGAAAAGGAGAGTAGAATCTATTGTAAATCAGATTCTTAAATGGTTGGAGACTACATCCCAAATATTCAGATATTGTGCAAGGGGAATGGGAGAAACCTGTACAAGGATGCCCTATGTACAGAATTATTACTAAGTGCAAACAATTGAAGATAAAATTGAAAGCTCTTCATAGGGGGATATATTCTAATATTTCAGAACAAGTACAAGGGAAAAGAGAGCAGTTAAGTAAAGTCAGAGATCAGTTGAAGACCCACCCATTTCATGAAGAATGGATTGAACAGGAAAGGAAGCTGTATGGGGAAGTTAGGGAGCTCTTAAAGGTGGAAAAGGAGTTCATAAAACAGCGAGCCAAAGCAGAATTTTTCCAAAATACAGATGAGTGCACAAAGTACTTCTTTACAAGGATAAAAGCTAAGAGAGCTCAGGGGAGCATCCAACAGCTTCAAACTAGTGTTGGGGCAGTTATTTCAGAGCCAAAAGAGATACAAACAGAAATACTCAAATTTTATACCGGGTTGATTGGAGCAGAAAGTGCAACACAGTCAGAGATAGACCAAGAAGTGATCAGGCAAGGGTATATCCTGAATGATGAAGACAGAGGAGCTTTGCTCAGACCTGTGACACCAGAAGAAGTGAAAGCAGTCATGTTCTCTATCCCAGAGAATAAAAGCCCAGGCCCCGATGGATTCAATTCTTGTTTTTTCAGGAGCTCTTGGCAATTAGTGGGGGCTGAAATCACAGCAGCAGTAATGGATTGTTTTGGGAAAAGGAAGCTGTTAAAGGAACTTAATCATACTCTCCTTCATTTGATTCCAAAATGCAAGAACCCTACCACAGTTGGCGACTTTAGACCAATATCATGTTGCTCAGTCATTTACAAGGTAATCTCTAAATTAATTTGCAACAGAATACAAAGTGTGCTGGTAAATTTAGTGGGAAATGCACAGGGAGCTTTTGTGAAGGGTAGATCAATAATAGAAAATGTTCTCCTGTGTCATGAATTGGTTAGGGGCTATAATAGAAAGGGTATTTCTCCAAGAACAGTCATGAAAGTAGACATAAGGAAAGCTTATGACACAATAAATTGGAGGTTTTTGGAGAAACTTTTGCTGGCTTATGGGTTCCCAAGTGAATTTACTGAGTTTATTATGAGATGTGTGTCTAATGTGCATTTTTCTATCATGTTGAATGGAGCTGCATTTGGTTTTCTTGAGGGGAAAAGGGGCTTAAGGCAAGGGGATCCTATGTCCCCTTACCTTTTTGTTCTAATAATGGATTATCTTACAAGGGGTTTGAATAGACTCCACGCTAACCCTGCATTTAAATTCCATCCGAAGTGCAAGAAAGTGGGGCTTATAAACTTGAGTTTTGCTGATGATTTAATGTTGTTCTGTAAGGGGGAAAAAGAGTCAGTAAGTCAAATAAAATTAGTGTTTGAACAGTTTTCAGAGTGTTCTGGGCTTAAAGCTAACTTGGATAAGAGTAAACTTATGTGGGGGTTTGTCTGAGGAAAAGAAACAACAGCTGCTAAGTATCACAGGATATACAGAGGGGAAAATGTCAATTAGATACTTGGGGGTACCTTTGGTAGCTTCAAGGATCACAATTAAAAATTGCCAGAGTCTTATTGAGAAGATAATGAGTAGAATAACTTTTTGGACTGCAAAAAACTTATCATTAGCAGGGAGAGCTTTAGTTATTAAAACAGTGTTGTTTGGCATTCAGCTTTATTGGAGTCAGATATTTCCCATGCCTGTTACAGTCATTCAGGAGATTGAAAGGTTGTGTAGAAATTATTTGTGGAGTGGAAGAACTACAGGGAAATGTCAGGCAGCAGTAAAATGGGCTGATATCTGCATACATAAGAAAGAAGGAGGCCTTGGCATTATGTCTTTGAGGACGTGGAACATGGCAGCAGTTTTTAAACATGTGTGGAATATTGCAGGGAAAAATGACACATTGTGGATTAAGTGGATACATACATACTACTTAAAACAGCAAAGTGCCTGGGAAGTCCAAGCTAAAATTAACGATTCTTGGTATTGGAAGAAATTGATAGCAATAAAAGAGTCCATGTTGGATGTTGTTGACACAGTTAACAATCAGTGGAAGGATGGGAAATTCTCAATTCAAAAAGCATACACACACTCTATGGAACACTTTGAGGAAGTGAGCTGGGATAAGCTAGTGTGGGGAAAAGGAGTTGTGGCTAGACACAGATTTACAGCATGGTTAGTAATGAGGAACAGGTTGAAAACAAAAGACAGATTATGTGATTGGATGCATATAGAGGATATGAGGTGTCTGTTGTGTAATGATAAAGAAGAAAGTAGAAATCACTTATATTTTGAGTGCGAATTCACAGAGGAAGTCATGAGACAAAACTGACTTAAATTGGATATTAGGAGTAGCAGCAGGAATTGGGAGAAATATGTGGTTTGGGCCATAAAAGTGTGCAAAGGTCAGACAGCAGGGAGTAGACAGAGGAGAGCTATGTTTGCTGCTATTCTTTATTTTATATGGAGGGAAAGAAATAGTAGAGTGTTAAGTAAGGCTAGGAAGAATAGTAAAGATTTAGTAGGACAAATATGGTATAGTTTGCAATGTAAATTCAATATGCGATAGGATCCCCCAGGTATGCCTGGTGAAAGTGTATAGAAGTTTTGCAGTTATATGAAAAAGCTTACTTGTTCCAAAAATAAGAAGTAAGAGTTATTTATAATTCAATTTTAGAAAAGAAATTTAACAATAAGAAGTAAGAGTTATTTATAATTTAATTTTTTAATTTATTTGGCTAATAATAAAAAGGAAAGACATAAAAAAAATATATAATATAAAGGTTAAGGGACATCTTTGATTTATTAACGTTTGTGCTATATTAGTCAAATTTTCATATACTACTTATAGAAAATCAATCATCAAATTATCTTTTTGATATATTTTTATATATTCTACAGTGGGATATAAGAAAATGGATAAAAGTTGGATGAATGCAAGAAAATTTTCTCCTAAGTATGTATGCGTAGTTGATTCGTTTATGAATTTCGTTATGGAACATCTTGGCAAAGAATGTGAAATTAAATGCCCTTATGCAAATTGCTTGAACTCGTACATTCATAGTCAAATTAAGTACATTGTTGGATCAAATTGATGCTTCGAACCACTGTAAAATTCTTATGCAATTTTCATTCTCCTCTTATTCTAGGGTAAGCCCCTTTTATGAAACGAATTTGCACATTGTTTGACGCGATAGCTTCATACGCTCTAATTGATGCCCTCTTATACACACCAATTGGATAATCAAAAAATTGATTAACACAGTAGATATTTAGTGTACCCAACTCAGTTGCTTGCGACAACACGTACAGAATGTAGCTTAGCTCGCAATCAGAACTCGAGAAGTTGAAGATCGTGACCTCATTCAATGCCTCCAATCCCATTGCTTGCAACTTCCAGTCCTTTACGTAGTTGGATACACTAATGCCCGCGTTTTCCCATGGTGCACCCTACACATGTTAAGTCAATTACAATTTTATTTTAGAAACCCAAACAAAGAACGTGTTTAATAAACCATGTAATAACTAATAAGCGACAAACCATAAAATTTAAAATATTACCACCAAATCGACTTTAAGCTCATTCAAGCATGTACATCTACTGATGAGCACCAATGAGACAGCAAGATTGTCAACCAGCTTCGAACACCTGATCTCTAGGCGGTGCATATTAACAAAAAAGTACATCGCCATAATGCGATATAGAGACTCCACATGCGCCAACCTCTAAACAAACAATTCAAAAAAAAAAAAAGGAAATCAAAACAACTTCTTAAAAGCATTTGCATTTATTCAAACAACGATAGATAGATATTACCTAACAAAATCAACCGGGACACATGCTCGTTCACTGCACAACAATTCTTTCGTCATTTTTACACCTCTCGAAGTAGTCGGTATGTCGAGCAAGTTGATCCGATGTAGTTTCGATGACGGTGTACTATCCACTGTAAAGAACGAGGTAACGGCCCCAATACTTGTAAATGCCCCGAACCCTGTTCGTCTTGTTTCAATAAAATAATAAGGACATCTACATTGGGGAAGTGTACTTTTACTTTCACATTTCCTTGGGCCCGATTGAATGCCATCTTGAATATTTTTACAAAAGGCAAATATGCCTCAAATTCTGTTAGTCCTCTAAAATCACAGTTGAATAACTGCAAATCATTCAACTCGGGACACCATTTTCCAAGGCGGGAAGAAAATGTGTTATCATACAGCACAATGTGCTTCAATATGAGTCTTTTTAATTTTCGTAAATTATATCTATCTTCCCACCTAACAATGTAGTTCGGTAGATATAATTTTAACTGAACAAGAGTTCGTGACAAAAACAGGCCGTTAGGGAGTGAAGTGGACAACCGGACGACTAATTTCAGTATACGCACAGAATGATCTGTTCCAAACGCCACCCACTCTTGCCTTATCCAATGCAATGCCTCGGCCCCCACTGGTAACTCAAAGCTCAAGGTTTCAACCACACTTTCATTATGTTCAAGTATAGTGCGATTAACAAAATGAATAAAATCTAAACCATGATAACCCCTTTGTTCGAAACGGTTAATATCGAATAAAAGAGTAGGGATGGAATATCAACAATGTTGAAAATATTTTGATAAAAGACCCAATCGGGCTGCCTCCACAATGCATGCATCCCTTGATAACCTTCCCATAACATGAAACATTATATCCTTACTAAGGAAACTAAGTCCATTATTAGAAATTGTACCTCATTCCATGGTTGTTTATATGAACTATCCCCTGTTTATACTCTGTTTCTACTCGTGCAAGATGATCCCCTGTCGCCCCTGTTTATACTCTGTTTCTACTCATGCAAGATGATCCCCTATCCCCTGTTTATATCTCCCCTTTTTCGTGGAAGATGATCCTCACAAATATCCCCTGTTTATACTCTGAAAATTCTTTGTAGGGTTTGGTGGAGGAAGAGATTGTTCGATTTTGATCCTCACTAACTTTAATTAACCTTAATTATACTCTGATCCTCACTAACTTTAGTTATACTAACTTTAATTAACTTTAGTTTTTACTCTTAGATTATTGGTAAGGGCATATTTAGCTTATTAGGTAAAAAAATAGTGATCAAAGAGAAAATAATGCAATGAAACGATGGACCCAATTTTAGTTATACTAACTTTAATTAACCTTTATCGAGGATATGGAATTTCAAGATATGCCCAAGATCTTTCATCGAGATAAGGAAACAACTTTAGGATACAAAGAATTATTATTAAACATAAGCACATTATTAGACATTATTTAATGATAGATATATCTTTTTAAAGTTAAAAAGACACACGACTCTTAGAATTTCTACATTTAATTTTTAAAATTATAAATTGATGAAATAAACTTTTTATTTGATGAAATAAAATTTCGCTTTCCTATCAAAAAGAAAAGTTAGAAACGATTAATTATATATAGCGTAACTTTATGCTTTAAAATGGTTGAATGTGAAATGTATGGATTCCTAAATTTAAATGTAAAAGTTATTTGATGTACAAATAATTTGTTAGGTATATCTTAGAATTTCTACATTTAATTTTTTAAATTATAAATTGAATATTTTTTTATATAATAGGACAAACTTGCATCAAAATTTATTTTCTATGTTTAAAAAAAGGTAACTATTGTATCTTCTTCTTATGTTTCTCTTTTTTACTTTTAGATTATTGGTAAGGGCAGATTTAGCTTATTAGGTAAAAAAATAGTGATAAAAGAGAAAAACAATGCAATGAAACGATGGACCCAATTGACAATGTGGTAATTTCTTTATATGTTATCTTATTTCATTTGGATATATGTGGTTGTATCATCTATGTACACATTAGTGTGCAAAATTTAAATTAATGTCATATATATATGTATGTATATATATTATACCATGTGATCCGTCCACCTTTGTCTAGGCCAAATAACTTGGTTAACCTTTATCGAGGATATGGAATTTCAAGATATGCCCAAGATCTTTCATCGAGATAAGAAAACAACTTTAGGGTACAAAGAATTATTATTAAATATAAGCACATTATTAGACATTATTTAATGATAGATATATCTTTTTAAAGTTAAAAAAATACACGACTCTTGACATTAAAGGACACGACGTCTCTTGACATTAAAGTGAGCACAGTTACATGACTCTTGACATTAAAGGACATGGCGGCTGAGTAAAAAATGTTTGCTGAGTAACACCAAAATGTCTTCTCTTCCATATATATATATATATAGATATATATAATCCCATTTTTTGCCACCACTGACCACCCCTATCGGAAAACCAAAAATTATTTTCATTTTCATCATCAAACTACAATGGAAACTGAGCAAAACAGTGGATTATTATCTGATTATAGTAGTGATTGGAATTTTCAACCCGAATTTTCCATTTGTGAAACTGTATTTCATGTTGTTCCTTTGACGGAGATGATAGTAAATGACCCTTTTTATTCATCTTTCAGTCCGCCACATAACCTTGCTTTTAACATTCCAGGTAATTAAATCTGAACTTTTTTAAACATATTATTATTTTCGATATATACAATATATAGTTCCATTTTCATTTTCTTTTTGTGTTTAATTTCAGAACTATTGTGGGGCAACTCTGGGAATGAAGCGAGAACAGGATTTGAAGATCAACTAAACCAGCAGCAGTTGCTATTTGATAACTCTACCACTAACGCGACAATGGTGACATTTGATGAGAATTTACATGTGGGTGAAGAAAAGAAAATAGTTAAAAGATCAAGGAAAGTAGTGAAAACGTTGTCGAGGAAAACGATTTTGCAGTATTTTTACATGCCAATAAAACAAGCAGCAAAAGAATTGAATGTAGGGTTAACCCTTTTGAAGGAAAGGTGCAGGGAATTGGGAATTAGGAGATGGCCTCATAGAAAATTCATGAGTCTTCAAACCCTAATCAAGAATGTCCAGGAATTGGGAAAAAAGGAAGGAGATGTGAAGTTGAGAGAGTTGCAGAAATTGGAACAAGATATGAAATTAATGGAAGAGATTCCAGATATGCAATTGGAGGAAAAAACAAAGAGGCTAAGGATGAAATTTTTTCAGCTTAATTACAAGAAAAGAACGCTTGGGAAGAAAACTAATTCACTTTAACACCCACCATCAAATAAAAATTATAGAAAAATCAATAATGATTACCCACCATTGGTCATTGCAATGATTAACTTTAAGACCCACCAATCAATGTTGATACGGTATTTATAAGGATGTAAATGAGTCAAGTGGAGCCGAACAAGTTGTTGTTCAAGCTTATTTATGTGAAGCATTATCGAACTATAAAATTTGTGTTTGATTTTGATTTGATTGTTAATATCAGTCATATTGACATTGATCATTAGATTTAAGTTTCATTTTTATAGCTAATTATCCATTTTAGTAAGGATTAAGTAATCATAATTAGCACGACAGAATGATTATATCCATGAAAAACTTTTTAATTACTAATTATAGGTTGTTAGTGGGTTTTTATGGATCATTTTTAATGGGGGAATTAAAAGACTGGTGGAGGACTATCTGTAATCATTACATGTAATAATTTATAATTTTTTAAAATTTATGTAACATACTAAGCACCAATATTTCAGCCAAATATTCCTTCCCTCCAATTTTTTTTTTTTTTTTGGGGTTAGACTTTCCGTCTAAAGTTGGAGAACACTTTTAATCTTCTCCCCCTCTCCCTCCTGCTATTTTCCCCTACTTTCTAACCTTTCTCTCACTCTCTCTCTCTCTGCTCTTTCCCAGGCTGCACATTCTCCTTGTGGGTTGCTGATTCAATCGATAGGAGCCCTAGGTGAGCCCCATTGGTGCTGAAAATTTTGGAAGATGTTGTTTTACTATAGTCCTATGATTTTATTTTCAATTTGCTCTCCTTAATTTGTTGATTGCACTTCGTCCTTTTTTCACCCTCTGCCCCTTTCGATTTTTTACTAAATTTTGTCAATAATTGGATTATTGTGATATTTGGGTTTATGAAATGTTCAAGTGAAGTTGGGAGGCCTTGTTAGTTTTCTCTATAATTTTTATACTTACAAACTCAGAAATACATTTGATAATGAAATTGAAATTAGGTGAATGGTTTTTCTCATGTTAATTTTCTTGAATTAATGGTGTTTATGAGTTTCACATCATCATCTTCTTTGGCTTGAGACCTTATTTATGTTCTTCAATATAATATGTTGTTATGCAAATGATAACACTCAAATTTATGTTCAATGTAATATGTTGTCATATAACTATTAATAGGAAACAAAAATATTTCGATAACATTATATATTATATTAAATTAACAACTTAACAACTTAACATGTATACTATTATATAATTAAACTAAGAAACTTAACAACTTAACATATAATTACTAATGCAAGTGATATGAAAGTGGCGTGTAAAGCCACTTAACAACTTAACATATATACTATTATATAATTAAACTAATAAACTATTAAACTAATAAAGTAATAAAGTAACATAATTTGCGGAAGACTTAATCATTTTTTTACTATTAAACTAATAAAGTAATAATACTAATAAAATACTAAATTGTGAACTTTATTGTTTTTATTGAGTCTAAATAGTTGATTTTATTGTTTTTCATTGTTTATGTTTGGAATTATTCGAGGTGTCTGAATTTTGAATTGCCTGATATTTTTGATTTTTGATTGCTATCTTTTATTTATGTACATTACTAGCTAAGTTAATGTAAAAAACCACATTGATATTAAAATTGAGATTTGGTGACTATTGTTCTACTAATTTTGATACATTAATTTTGATAAAATAATCAAATATGGAACTTAAAAGAATGTTTAAATCAAACAAGATTGAATATGTTAACTTTTTGGATGTATTATAATCATACTTTCATCCGCGACATATAGAAAATCAAGATTATGTTCTTTGTATAAAAGTGCTTGATAAATTATATATGCTATGGTAGGATACGAAAAATGGATAAAACTTGGATGAATGCAAGAAGATTTTCTCGTGAGTATGTGTGCGGAGTTGATTCATTTATGAACTTCGTAGAGGAACATTTGGGGAAAGAATGTGAAATCAAATGTCCATGTGCAAATTGCTTGAACTCGTACGTTCATAGTCAAAAGGTGGTGCTTGATCATCTACTTATTCGAGGGATAGACACCGAATACACTAGGTGGATTTATCATGGTGAACCTTCTGACTATCGAATTCCTGACGGTGATTATGAGAATGATGATGTGGATGAAGATGACAACCACACAAATATTGGTGTGGATGACTTGTTAGCTGATCTTGGAAAGTTCTATGAAAATAGTGGTGGCTGTGAGGGAAGTCATAACACCACCCACAAGGAAAGTCAAGACGAACCTATGACTTTTGTTGAATTACTGAAAAAGGCTGAACAAGAACTATATCCAGGTTGCTCGGAGTTCTCTACTCTGTCTTTCATTGTCAATTTGCTCCACTTGAAGGTGTATAATAAGTGGAGCAATAAATCATTTGACATGATGCTAAAGCTACTTAAGAAAGCATTACCTAATGGTGAAACTCTTCCAAAATCGTACTATGATGCAAAAAAGGTTTTAAATGATTTAGGTTTGGGATACATTGCAATCCGTGCATGTAAGTATGACTGCGCAATATTTTGGAAAGAATATGAAAATTTTGAGGAGTGTCCTGTATGTGGGACGTCTAGATGGAAAGTTAATAACAAGGGAAAGAAAATCCCTCACAAGGTTTTGCGCTACTTTTCTTTAAAACCAAGGTTACAAAGGTTGTTTATGTCATCAAAAATAGCAGAGGATATGAGGTGGCATCAAGATAAGCGCATAAATGATGAGAAAGAGTTGAAACACCCAACTGATGCCAAAGTTTGGAAAGAATTTGATAAAGTTAAAAGTGTTCGAGGTCCAACTCGAGGAATAGTTCTGCGAAAGTTAAACAAGAAGAATAAAGATAAGTTGATTATCCATATTGATCCTGTACAAAGGAGGCCAATTGATAGCGTGGAGTCAGCTAAGTTGTCTAGTGAACTTGGACAATTATCTCGAGAATCATTGCCAGTTCCTAATAAGTGGAAAAATTTTAAGAAGACTGAGTTGATGACGGCTTTTACCCAACTAGATGTTAGTATATTAGTTTTACAAAGTCTATACTTGTCTATTCATTTCTTTTTTCTAATTCATCTTTTATAATGCCACTTTGGGTTTATTGTTTTCGTAGATGAATTTGAAAATTGATAATCCAGCCGAAGAGAATATAGAAGATGTGATGGTCATTTTAAAGAATCGATGCAGAACTCAACGCCATAAACTGAACTAACATTTTAAGAAATTTTGTTCAGTGGAGGAAGCTATCAGAAACAAGCCATCTTTTGGAGGCTTAACTCAAAGAAACTGGGAACATTGTGCACTACACTTTTCAATGATCCCAAGTATCAGGTTCGATTTTAATTAGTTAAGACAAATCTTAGAGTATTTAAATTTGTTTTATAATCATTATTAAACAAAATTTATAGGAGAGATGCAACATTAACAAACAAAATCGCTCTAAGATGACGACAAATCGTAACCAAGGCTCGAGATCATTTGTTGTAGCTCGTCATATGCTTGTAAGTAATTTAATGGTTTTTTGAGAATATAATATATTTATAGAGAAAATGATTCATATTTAATTAGAACCCTATTTTCACAGAGCCAAGAACCAGAGTTTGAGGGCGATGAGGTTGATAGAATAAAGTTTCACAAGCATACTCACTACACAGAAGGAAAAGAATGGATTACTCCACAATCTGAAAACAATCATGTGAGTCCCTGTGTTTGTTGTATTTCTATTTTGGTGCTGAAACAACACCTTTATAGATGCTATAACAGCACTTAATCGTGCCAATCGCAGCACCTGTAAAGGTGCTGTTTCAGCACAAAAACAGCACCTTTACAGGTGTTGTAACAACACCATTCCGATGTTGAAATAGCACCTACTCTGGTGATGTTTCCAGCATCAAAATGGTGCTTTTTCGGTGTTTGTTCAGGTGATGAAATAGTATTATAGTGCTGGAAATAGAACATTGTTGAAAATTCGTGTTTTATTAGTTTTTTTTTTTTTTTTTGCTTTATGATTTTCAAAAGTATGATGTTATATAAGATGGTGTTCTAAATTTTTTTTCCTTACAACATTATAGGTAGAAATGGAAAAGCGCAGGATTGATGCTGAAACAAGAGGCGAGGTTGTGGACGTTGATAAAATTGTTGATGACGTTCTTGGGAAAAGGTCATCGTATATAGTAGGATTAGGTTATGGTCCTAAACCAAACAAATCAAGTTCTGGCATGAGGATACTACAGGAAACTTTAAAAGAAAAAGATAGGGAATGTGCTGAACTTAAGGAAGAACGTGCTGCACTTATGGAAGAAATGAATGCTATGAAATCAACTCTTGCCGAACACACCCGTCTCTTTGAGAAGTTGGTTCAGTCTCAAAATCTAAGTAGCCCATGGTAAAGTAAGCAATACCCCATTTGGTTTTGATGTTTTTAAATTTTAAATGACTCTCATTGAATCATATCGCACTTCCGTTGTGCAGATTCAAGGATGGTGACTGACGGCGAAAGAGCAAATGATGCTACATGTCCGTTTCGATTTTAGTTTATTTTGTTAGTACTAATCAATGTTAGTTATGCATAGTGACATAATGTTTTTTTTTTAATATTTAGAATTCTGGTTTATTTTTTTAAAAGACATGGTACTTGTTAATTAGCTTTTGATGTATTACTTTGATGAATGATTTGTCATTATTTGAATGATTTCTAGGATATTTTGGACTTTTCTATTTATTAATTGAATGTATGAAAATTAAAAATATAATATAGAAAATTATATGAAATTTTACAATAAATATTCCAAATATTATCTACAATTTAAATAAATCGTTGTAGATACTGGTATGTATATTATAGATTAAACGAGACAATATGCAAAAAAATTTCGTTGCCTAAAACTTGAAAAAATTGGTAAATTAAATGTTCTTTAGGCACGAAATATTTTGTTGCATAAGTTGTAGATTTGGCAACGAATTATGTTGTTGCAGAAATCAGAGCTTCTACAACGAAGTATCCCATTGTTGAACCTAGAGAATATGCGACGAATTATTTCGTTGTAGAAAACGGGAATTTTGCAACAAAATATTTAGTTGCGGAAATCAAGCATTTTGCAACAAAATAATTTTGTTGCAAAACCTGTCCATTTGGCAACGATATATTTCATTGTCAATCCTAATAAATATTGTGTAGAATATTTGATAATTGGCAATGAAATGTTATTTTGTGCAACGAAATGTATATACGTTTAGACACGATCATAATTGTTGTCAATAGTATATATTTTGGCGACGAACAAAGTAATGTACTCTATTGTACACATATAGGCAACGAAATTCATTTTTCGTTGCCAAGAACTTTTAGCAACGTGGATAGCGCAACGAAGCTGCCAACGAAATATTTTCGTTGTGGATAGCTTTAGCAACGAAAATTTCAATTTTTCGCAACGAAATATTTCGCTGCTGAAAACAAAATTCCTTGTAATGGTAATAGAGACACTGAGAAAAGATAAAAATCGTGATGACCTCTTCTGCGACTTTATACATAGCATTCCCAAGTATCAAAAATAACATAACTCGTGTGAAGTCAAATAACTTCCAAGTATTAAATCAAAGCAACAAATTTCAATAATGGTGAGTCCCTAAATTCCAAAATAGGGTTATATATAGGGATATGAAGCTGGAAGTATTCTATATATTCAATCAAATATTAAATTTCATTAATGATGAATCTCCAAATTCCAATATAGTGGTCTGATAAGGCTAAGTTAGAAGCTCGTAAAAGGCCAAAATACGCTTGAAATCATGAAGAAATATGTTTGTATAGGTTAAATATTCGCGTATATTCTGAGGTTAATATTCCACCCCAAATTTGAGAACCCAAGCTAACTATTGTTAGATTTGAAAAAATTCCGTAGGGAACTTGTATTATTGAGTAACATATTTATAAAATTACATGTACTTGGTAAACAAGAAACCTTAACTATAAATAAGGAAAAAATAAATATAAGAAAAAATAAGGAAACCTAAATTAACATAAATACTAGAAAGATATGGAAAGATATTACATTATCTAACAGTCCCCGTCCGCAGTCGAAACGTAAGAATCTTGAACGTTGAAACTGGACCAAAGAAATCCGGTCATAGAGAATTTGAGAAGAAGACGGCGACAAAGATAATAGGCTGCGGCGGCGGCTCCATGTTCTAGTTTTCCAAGGGTGAGCGGCGGCAACTAACAAAACTAAAGGCAGCGGCGACTAAGCGCGGCGGCCGGCGGCCAAAGAAAGAAGCCGGTGGCATAAAATAAAAAAGGCATCAGCTCCAAGTCCTCGTTTTCCAAGGGTGAGCGGCGGAAACTAACAAAACTAAAGGCGGTGGCGGCGGCTCGTGGCCAAAGAGAGAAGGCGGCAGCGCCAATAGGAAAACAAAAGGAAGAGAAAACAAGATAAAGGAGAAGAAGCTAGCGGCAGCGGCAACCAAGAGAGAGGGTGGCGACGGCGGCCATAAGAGAAAGAAAGAAAGAAAAATATTAGATAAAGGAAATCTAAACTAGATAAGTGCCGTCGAACGGGGACGACGACTTGAGAATGGCGGCGGAAGCAAGAGATCGAAAGACCATGGCTCGAATCAATGACTCTAATATCATGTTAGATTGGAACCCCGTAGGGAACTTGTATTAATACTGAGCAACATATATATAGAATTACATGTACTTGGTAAACAAAAAACCCTAACTATAAACACGGAGAAGATAAATAGAAAGAAACATAAAAAAACCTAAATTAACATAAATACTAGAAAGATATGGAAAGATATTATATTATCTAACAGCTACCATCGTTGATTCCACATGAAATATACCTCACTTGAAGTTGCCACATATAAAGATCATTAGACGTTTACAATCATCTATACTTCGAACAAACAATAAATGGATTAGTGGAATGAGGGATCAAGAGACGGATAGGTGGGAATGGCCTATCAATCATTGGTGAACCTTCCCCATGCACTATGTTATGCCCCAACTCATTTTTTTTTCCTTTTTCTTTCAAACGATAATTGTGACCATAGTTGTTAAAGGCGAGCCATGGCGCATGGCGCAGCCTGTGCGCCATGCTTCATGGCATGGCGCACAGGTTCAACATAGCGCTCGCCATTTGCGCCATGGCGAGCGCCATGGAGGCGACGGAATGGCGTGCCATTCTGAAGAAATGGGTCAAAATTGAAGGGTTTTTTGGTCAATTTTAATTGGGTCAATAGTCAACCCAATAAAATTGGATATTTTGGGGATAATATTTCAATGTAAAAAACCTAAAAACCCTCATTCTCCCCTCTTCTCTCTCCACGTAAAAAATACGCAGTAAAAAACCTAAAACCCTTACTGTTTCTCTTCTCCCCCTCTCTCGCGATTCGCCGTCCGCCACCCCTCGCCTCGCCGTCGCCGTCTGAGCCCATCCATCGCCGTCGCGTAGCCATCGACCCCTATCGTCGACTCCAGCAGTTCGCGCAGCAGCAGGTAATTATTTCATTTGATTTTTTTCCATTAACTTTATTATTGTTGTGAGTTGTGACTTGTGAGGATTTATATGTATATGTATATATATATATATACACACACACACATTAAAAGGAGTGATTGATTTGTATATGGATTTTTTTTTGAGGCAGAGAGTTATTGTTTGTGTGAGAGCAGAGATGTTTTTTCACTTTGTAATTGCTGTTTTTTTTTAATTTATATTATATGTCTGTGTGTGAGGGTTGTGTATTTGTATATATAATTATATATGTGAGTATGGACTATGTGAGGTATTTTATACATATATATTATATTGCCCATGTATATTGATGAATATTAATATGTTAAAATTGTAGAATGTCGGGTTCAAAGTCGAACCGATCGGATCCAGCGTGGGTTATGGGGAATTGGTTGATCCTAAGAATACCAACAACATCAAATGCAAGTTTTTTCTATTATTGCAAGGGGAGGAATTACTAGGCTCAAACAACACCTTGCTGGAGACTATCAGAATATAAAAGGCCCTTGTCCAAATGCTCCGAGCATGTTCGAGAAGAGATGATAGCTCTATTTGCTAAAAAGAAAGAGTTAAAAGAGCAAATGAATGCAATGCCTCATTTCGATGAAGTGGCTGAGGAAGGAACAAAATGGAACGACGAAACTTAGATCATGGTAGTAAAGGTAAACAAGCTTCAAGCTCGTTTGTTCAATCATCATTCCCAAAGCCTAAAACTCCAAGGCAAATTGGTCCTCTAGATATATACTACCGACAAGATGCCGATGAAATTGTGTCCAGAGAAAGAGGAATAGTGCAGGTGCTCCTCCATTTAATGAAAGCAAGAAGGAAATGAGGGATTATGTAGTGCGTTTGCGAGGTGGATGTATGATAACGCTATTCCATTTAATACGGTAAACTCGGACAGCTTTGCTCCTTGGATTCAAGCAATTGGCCAATTCGGAGCTAATATGAAACCTCCTACATATCATGAGATTAGAGTGGTTTATTTGAAGAAGGAAAAGGAGCACACATTGAGCCTTTTAAAAAGTCACATGGAAGAGCAAGCTAAATACGGGTGCTCAATTATGGCCGATGGTGGGTCGGATAAAAAAGGGAGGTCATTGATTAACTTCTTGTGAACACACCAAGAGGAAGCAGGTTATTGAATCAGTTGATGCATCGAGTGTGTCTCACACGGGGAGTTTCTATTCAGTTTATTGGATAGAGTTGTGGCAACAAGTTGGGGAGAAAGACGTGATTCAAGTAGTCACAGATAGCGCAAGTTCAAATGTCTTAGCAGGTTTGAAGTCATTTTAGTTTGTTAATTCTAAATTAAAGAAAGTATAAATATTAATATATTTTAGTTATAATATTTTAATAATATTTAATATAGAGAATTTGTCCTATTATTTATTTAACAGGAAGATTATTGGAGGCTAAATATAGACATTCGTATTGGACGCCGTGTGCCGCTCATTGCTTGGATTTAATGCTTGAAGACATCTTCAAATCCCTATGTTGAAGAAAACAATTGATCGAGCAATCAAAGTTAGTGGCTATATTTATGGACGACTACAATTGTTGAGTATGATGCGGGATTTCACGGTGACAAAGAAATGGTTAGGGCGGCAAAGACCCGATTCGCAACCGCCTTTCTAACTTTGAAGCACTTTCACGAAGAGAAGGCAAATTGAAAAAGATGTTTACTTTTGATACATGGAATCAAAGCAAGTATGCGAAAGAGGAAAAAGGTAAGGCAACGGTGAAAGTGATATTGATGCCTTCTTTTTGGAACAGTGTCCTTTATGCAATTAAAATTGCCGGTCCATTAGTGAAAGTTCTTCGATTAGTTGATGGAGAGAAGAAGCCTCCAATGGGGTATATATACGAGGCAATGGATAGGGCTAAAGAAACAATAAAGGCTTCTTTTGAAGGAAATCAAGAGAAGTATGCAGATGTTTTCAAAATCATTGATAGACGATGGGAAGTCCAGCTCCACAGGCCTTTACATGCAGCGGGTTATATCCTTAATTCAGAGTTCTTTTATGCAAAGGAAAGTGAAGTGCAAAATCCTAACATTATGAAGGGATTCTATGATTGCGTAGGAAGGTTAGCTCCAGATACTGGACCGGGGATAAGATTATCTCGGAGCTTTCTTCATACATGAAAGCCGAACATCTTTTTGCATTACCCTCGGCTATTAGACAAAGAACCTCAAAAGCACCCCGGTAATAAGCATTTTTATTTATTTTAACAAGTTAAATTAACAAATTATTTTTCTTTTACTTTATTTTTGTCCGCTTAACATTTGATTTCTATTTCCTTGTCAAATTAGCTGATTGGTGGTTCTCTTTTGGATCATCGTGTCCAAATTTACAAAAATTGCCATCAAAGTACTCAGTCTCACTTGTAGCTCATCTGGATGTGAGCGTAACTGGAGTATTTTTGATCTTGTAAGTATAATTTACAACTTTACATATTAAGATACTTATATGTTAAAGTAATTATAATATATAAATTAAAATTTTCTAAACATAAATTTATACAGGTTCATACCAAGAAGAGAAACAAGTTGCTTCACGAAAACATGAGTGATTTGGTATTCATCAAATACAATCGATCTCTGTTGCGCGGTTATGATATGCGTGATACAATTGATCCTATTTCTCTAGAGGAGATAGATGAATCCAACGAGTGGTTGGTGGGGGAGATGGATGAAGATGAGGACAATCTTGTACGGGGTCCGAGGGTTTAACTTGGGGTGTCACTGCAGAAGCAGCTGGAGTGAATGAAGATGCGTATGCTTTTAGATCACGGGTTCCAAGAACTCCACAAGTTTATACAAGAAAGGCATATTCATCAAAGCATCAACATCAAAGACCAGAACAAAAAAATCTACTACATCAAGTCGTGGAGCATGTCATCTAATCGATGAAGATGAAGAAGATTATGTCGGTTATGAAGAAGACAATGATGATATCATTGGTGCAGAAAGTGGGATGGGGATGGGATGAGGAAAATGGAGCCGAGTTTGAACATTTAGATGATTAGAGTATCGTTTTAGATTGTTGTGTTCTCGTTAGTTCGTACTTTTCAGAATTTATCTTATGTTACTTTAATGCTTGACATTAGCTCGTTTTATTTGTAGTTGTTTCCTAAAAACTTCTTATCTATATTATGGTTATTATTGGTAAAAGAAGTTAGTATATTGTTGATCATATTAATATATATTAATTTATTTTCGTAATTATGCGCCGCGCTTCAGTAAGGCGCGCGCCATGCGCCTTGCGCTATGGGACCCTTTGCGCTGCGCCGCGCCATTCGCCATTAACAACTATGATTGTGACGTTGGAATAAATTAAAAATTAAAAAAATAAATTAAAATGTGAACATAAGGATAGTTTACAATATCTTCTAAGTTCGTGGAGAGAATAAGAGAATTTATTATACCTAAATAATGTATAAACATATATAAAAGGCCGTTAAAAATGTATTAATCGTAGTTGCGTAAAAAATTCCATATTTAAATGGAAAGGGTTGTTTTTTTAAAAAAAAAAAAATCTTGAGGGTGCGCCCTCAACATAAGGAAAGGGTCGTTTTTTTTTTATGGAACTTATGTTGTGATTGGTGAGAAAATTGTAGATCCCCCAAACTAGGATTTCAATTTCTATATAATCATTTATATCAAACAGTTATATAACTCAAGAATTGCCCAAGAGGGGGTGAATTAGGTATTAAAAAATTTGACAGCGGAACTTAATAAGTACCATAGTTAAAAACTGAATAATACTTTATGAATGATAAAATGTGGAACATATAAGTTCCAAACAAAAATCCAGAAGAAAACTGAAAAACAACTAATGTTATCTAAGAGAAATAACAAACACATTCGATAAGAGGATTTGAGTAACGCTCAAAAGATCCTAAAGACTAAGTGTGGAACTAGATGGAATTTCCACACAACTATTCGAATATGGACTACAAAAGAGACTTGACTCTAGAACTCCTCACTAATCACTCTTGTTTGATAAGTGGAACTCGGAAACAGCGACTAATACTTCTTTTTCCTCACTGGAAAAAAGATTGTACCTAACAGGAATAATTACACGTAATGAGTGTAAGCTTAAGAATGCTTCAGTAATTCGTCATTATTGAGAAAAATACTTTCAGTATTACAGGAGAAGAAATGAGAGAAAATACAACAAGTTTATAAAACGGTTCTTTCCAGATTTATGCCTAACGGACACTTTCCAAATAATAAATGATTAAGCAATTAAAGGAGACATGATTGATTCACTTCCCTTTTTAAGAGACGGCTGATATAATGATATGTTTTCCTTTGGATGAAGGATTGATTTATATCATTTCCCTAAATGTATATCCTGGCGAGAAGGAAAAGCAAGAATAATATGTTAAAAGGAGATTTCCTTGTCATTGTCAAAATTAGTCTGATTGCTTTCCAAAATGGTCAACAAGTTATTGTCTTCAAGTTAAAGGAGCAAGATTGCTGAATTCAACGGTTTATTTTATGCTATATATATGATGAGTATATATTGCGTGGTTAAATGTAGGATAATGTTTTTATAGTTTTTTGTGTATATGTTTATTACAAATGATAAGAGAAATGTTCGTAGGCCCGGCCTGTATGTTTATGTTTTCAAATTTCATTTTTTGTCCTAAATCATAAAATTCTAAAAAACCACACTACAAACAATTTCATCTAAATTCACATTTTCTTAACTGCATTTTCTCTTTTCCCTGTATAAAGTACCTATCAATCACTACATCTATTAGTTCACAAAATCATGGATAATTGAATAAGATCCCCCTGAGATAAGCGAAACTTCTGCCAAACTACCATGTGTTACGTTTTTTGCATACTCCCCCTTGTGTTCTATTTATTCTACATACTCTCCATTTATTGATTTTTTTTTGAGTTTTTTTCATCTAAATGTCAATCCAAATGCATTTTTGCCCCTTCATGTTTCTAATAGATAAATAATTTAATTTGGGTTGGATCTAGACCATTTATAGTGGAAAAAAACACCAAAAAAAACCAAAAAAATGTAGAGTATGCAGAATAAAATAAAACACAATGGGGCGCTACGCAAAAAAGGTAACATAGGGTACTTTGGGGTAGGTTTCGCTTATCACAGAGGGATCTTATGCAATTATCCCCAAAATCATCAATCAATAATCAATTACTCCAACTAATGATTTTTTCTTTCTCTTTCATACTTTTAATTTTTTATTTATATTTAATCTATTTCTCTTTCAAATTCCATTTTCTATATTCCTAAATCACAAAATTCTAAAAAATCACAATACAAACTAATTTCATCTAATCGTTTTTCATTTGACACATTTACAAATTTCAATCATTTCTAGAATATAAACAAACACACACATCACATCTTTTTCACACGAAACGCCATAGTATGCATTTTCGAAAAAAAATCAGGAATTTAACTTAAAAACATAAACAAACAAGGCCGTAAATTTTTTCATCCACAAAATAATTCAAATACCAAAATTATTTATAAACCTTCTAATAACTTGAAGTCTTTGAATGTGCCACGTTTTTGTATGGGGAGAGTCAATGAAATTCTGAAAAGGACAAATATATGAATTGAAGAGTCATGTTGATCAATTAAGCGTCCAACAAGAATCAGGGAGATATATGAGATGTATCAAACTGGCCACAGCTATTTAATTAATATATTAGAAAATTGTTGAACGATTATATATATTAAATTTTGGTTGGGACTTAGAAGCTTATTTTAAAATTAAAATAATAGTAATAAGATTATGGAATCTCAACTGCCTTTCAAACTGATTTATGGCAAATGAATTAGTCAAACAATGTTAAAATATTTACATGATGATTGAGACTCTGAGAAGGCAAATAATTAAAATTAAAAGATATATTATGCTTACGATTTTAGATTTCAGAAAATTGACATAAAATAATCATTGGATTTTTCTTTTTGGAACACATAAAATAATCATTGGATGGTATCAAATAGGAGGATTAATTTTCCAATTCTATGTGTCATCTTTAGACTTTTTGAACCTGAATCTTGAGACACTCGCAATCATCTTCTTTTTTTAATTTTTCGGACTATGAGTCTTGTAATAAGCATAATTATTCATTCTAGGAGATTTGAAACTCCAAATAAAATAATAATCACAATATTTATGATGATGAGATAATCATATAAGATTGTTATGTAACAATAATTATATTATAAGGAAATTTGGAATCTATCGAACTACTTAGATAATCACTCAAATGTTACATATAATAATGTTAATCACTCAAATTCTACATATAATAATTTTAATAAAGTACTATTTGATAGTCAAAGTCGAGGCTCATAATGCTCCTGATATTAATGAGCCAAGAGGTTAGTCACACTTATACTTTATTATTGTAATATGTTAATTTTATCCTAAGAAAACTAGACTTTCTATGTGAATAAATAAATAAATAAGACTTTATGTATTTTAATTGATAAGGAACCAAAATATTAAATGTAACAGTTAATTTCTTAAACAAGTTTTCGTACTAGTACACAATATTATAAAACTTCGAGAATCTCACTCCCTTGGGATTAGACTGTAAATTAAATGACTCGAGGAATCTAATTAAAATGCAACGTAATTAGGTGTTTTTATTAAGTATATATACAATTTTTTTTTGGTAGATAGTTGTTTACACTATAAAATAATTTGGGCTTTCGAATCATAAAGCCCAAACAACCCAAGATGAGGGAAATCAAAAAGGAAAAAAAGTGGGGTCCATAAATGAATAAGACAGGCTCATAAAATAAACAACAAAATGTGGGCTGATTTAACGAAAAGCCCAATCATCGAATCCGAAGAGAAATGAAGAAAGCCCAAACAGAAAATCTGCATTCAATGAAAGCGCACCAAGTTGAAAATTGAAAGGAACAGTTGGATGCAGTTGAAGGTAGTTCTTGGAAAAGAAGAACGTGGATTCCTCAAAGCCAAGATATAGGTGGACAAGAAAGAAAAAGAAAAAAAGGACATAACAGATCAACTCTTCTTCTTTTTTATTTTTTTCTCTAGGAGTAGGCGTAATCTTAGAAGTAGCGTAGTTTAGTTAATTCGTAATTAATTCCTGGTGATCAAGAGTTGATATCAGTCATATTTTTTGCTCGAACAACTTTGTTGTGCGTGATTGGGATCAATATAGAGGTATAATATTTATCGTTTTGTCAGATTTGAGTATTTGGTAAATAAATTTATATTTGGACTTGTATTTTCCTTTCTTCTCTATTTTTATTAATTGTGGTCCGAATAACATTTTAAACAACACATCGAAGTGTTAAAGTCTGAACCACCGTCTACCGTATCGAGTTCGAACGTAGGGGTTGTTAGATAATTCTAAGTGGAGAATTATCACGGGGCTTGAGTTAACCGAATTAGCTCTTCCTTATTCAATTTGTTTTATCTATATATTATATACAATATGATTATGTTTAAACTGGTTCTTAATTAATTCTTCTATTCGCTGTAGTTGGATCACGAACTAGTAGTTTAGTTTACTAAGAAAAATGATCAAATTTAATTTTATAATTATTTCATGAAAGTGGCACTTGGCGTGTAGATACATCATACAGATTTAAGTTTATTAAGAAACTAAAACATATGGAAAAAAATATTGAAAGAGCTTATTCATTAAGGTGATACCCATACATAATATGTCAAAATAAAAATTGATGCATATGTTAACTGATATAATACTGTGTATGATGTGGTATGCCACAATAAAGTATATCAGAATCTTTTAAGCGAAGTATAATTCATCTTATTAGAACCTCATATTTTGTCCTAAAAAACGCCTCAAATATATGCAATGGCAAGTTCTACACGTTTGTGGGAATATGGGGAAGATTTCTTTTCAAGCTCCTCGTTTGGCTAATGATAATTAACACGCTAATATTATCCTACTTCGGTGATGACAAAAGACTTGAGCAGCATATAAGCCACAAGGTCTATTCTCCCTAGCAATGTGTTTTTTTTCAAGTCATCTCCTAATGTATCGAATAATAAATAGACGATGATTTTTGAAGGAAAAGCGGACATTTTATTTCATTCAATAAAAATTTACAACATTAAGAACAATACAACGTAACTTAGACGGTCTCTAATGATGTAGTTAAAAACAAATGAAGCACTAAATATTAAGATTTTTCAAGATAATAAATCTTAAGGAATAACAAATTAGCACAAGAAAACACTTGTTTAAAAGACCACACTTTATTCAATAGAGACGAAACTCTCATACAAGAGAGAAAAATAAACACTCATTTGAGAGAGAAAACAAATACTAATCTAAAAAACTATATAAAATTTAATGTGTCGTCAGACTTCAACTCGCCAGATCCATCGTTGTCGTTAGATTCATCTCTGTATCGTCAGATTTGAAGCTGAGATACACAACTTGAAGGAGTGTGCTCAAAACCAGTTCCGATGACGAGTGGTGGCAACAATGGTGATGGAGGCGATTGTTTCACCAAACCTGCATTGTCGACAGAGAAGAATAGTAAAAAAAGATGGGTGGGTATTCCTTATTTTTACAATTTGTATCACTCGAATTCAATCGCTCAAGGACCTTCAACGTACAAAGTACAAGATGGCAAGTGCAATGTCACGTCATTTTTTGCCTTCTCAGTCTAACCGTGATCAATTTCCCTCAAAAATAGATGAAAACTTGAGGGCGTATAATCTGAATATGCTCCCCTCTTCCGCATTGAACAAAGACGAGGGTCCTGAGAGAATATAAGAATTTCAAGCTCCCTCTTCTTGCATAAATATTTCTTTTAAAACTATACGATTACGAGACAAAAACAAGTGCTGTCTCATGTGAGCGATACATTATGCAAATGCATACCACATTACTGTAACAAATATATGAAAATTTCAAAAATAAATTACGTAGTAATGTGGCCATTGTCCATGGAATATTCTAAAACTGCAATTTTCATTTTAGATTAATTTTTGAGCAAAATTGATAAATCACGTGACAAGAAGTCCGTTATTATCATCATTTTCATACTATCATCGTATTTCATATTCATATTATTTGTAACAAGATATTGATAAATCCAGCCAATCCTGGTCTTGTGGTTTCCACCACGTGAGTGTCCATGAACGCCGCCGCATTATTTGCATGAACCATGATCAAAGTTCAAGCTCTACAATGGTGGATTAATTAATTACTATATTTTTCCTTTTTTATGTAATAAATAAATGAAGTTAGATCTCTTAAATAAATATCATTAAGAAAGAAATTGATAACAGAAAAAAAATCTTTACTCATAGTAAAAAGATTTACACATCATTTTATTTTATTTTGGTAAAGGTTACACATCAATTCGAATAAGCTAACTACTTCAAAAACATTCTTTTTCTTTGATTATCCTCCGTTTTTCAAGATTCGAAGATTCAAAACTAATCATCCATGCATTTGAAATAATTTGTTGATAGTCAAACAAATATAAATTATCCTGGTCGGTGGTTAATGTTTTCATAATAAGTTCATAATCCTCGTAAATGGGTTTTATAGTATAAACAAATGATAATATATGAATAATACTAGCTGCAATAATCGCAATTTTTAAGGTCTAGAACATGGTGTACAAGATTTAATCTTAAGCTAACATGGCTGGTAGTAGATTTTTTTATTTTATTTTTAACTCAATTTATAGAAAATATAGATTGTTCTATGCTTAATCGAGTTTTACTGAAATTGGTCCACCAATCATTAGATTATCGTAAGTAGAGTTAGTTTTCACCATCCTATCCAACTATAAGTCTATAATCAATGTTATTGAGTGAACCGACTCTAACAACTAAAAGTTTCCGAGTGATTCTATGTTAACAAGGCATAATCAATATTCTAATTCAACTTTTTCTTGAAATTACATGTATGTTTATCTAAGCATTTGAAAAGATATAATAAACTCAGACCTCAACATATTTGTGGAGTTTATAAGATGTTCTATTTTTTTCTGGGAGAAGATGAAAAGTAGTTAAAGAAAGTATTAAGTAAAGATTCCAAAAAAGATATATCGAATAATCATTTATGCGATTCCCTTTATTATTAAGTTATATTGTGGCATCGCAAAATGGATTTGCGAATTTGTCTCTACGAGCTTGATTGTTTACAAAATCTTCGATCTTATTTCAGAAATTATAATAATTTAAAGTATTTGGTAAAACAAAATCACAAAATAGAAAACATCAGTTACAATATGAGAAATTAGTTAAGAAACTTATAGAATCCTAACATCTGAACATGAGAAATTTTTACTAATCACTTGTTAGACATTTTGTAAGTTTCGAAACATCTAAAATATTTAAAAAAAATCATAAGTTTTGTGAATAAACTCTTCAAGAAAAGCCATCCTATACAATATACTAAAAGCTCTTATCTTTATTTTATTATATTATTTTGAAGTAAAGCTCTTTATCTGATTCCAAATATGGTGAGAGGCTGGGGATAGTCTTCCACTAGAAACCGCAAGAAACTCCATATTGGAGGAAATTAAAGTATACATAAAA